>CM022300.1:584219306-584816316 GCA_011799875.1 Thinopyrum elongatum | reverse complement strand
CGCCCTGGTGCTCTCGGCGCAGCATGGTCAACATGGTCAACGAACGACATCCGTCGGAAGAGGACTATACGTGGAGAGACTGACAGCCGGGTCCACGGCCACACGCAAGGAAGTGCCTCCTTATTACACGCACAATAATGATTCCTCCACCTTACAGCAGGGACCCACCAGAAGGGCCTCTGTATTTCACGAAAAAAACGTTTCTCCCGCTGACAAACTCGGACCCACCAGCTATATCTTCGCATGCAAGCAAGTGCCTCCTGATTACGAACAAAAAAATGAATACTCACCTGCTATCTGGGAACCACCATAGTTAGAGGCTGACTTGTGGGCCTACTAAGTTGACGCGGAGGAGGGCTTAGTCAACTAGTCAATATGAACGATTCTAGCTCCAGTGACCGTACGATGTCCATCCAACGGCCATAGTGCTTCTTCAACCTCTGGTCTTCTTGCTCCAGCCGCCAAAACCAGCGTCGGTCGTTGCCGCCTGCTCCTGCCTCCCGTGGTCGGCTTTGCTGCCGTGCAGGCCTCACCGCCCCACTCTACCCCCATCGCTGGCCTGGCCATCCCTTTACTCACCCAAACCTGCTGTTATTCTTCGGCGACGGCAGCCTCGCACTGCAGCCCAAACAGGAAACCCTCGTACACCCTCCGCATGGGAACAACTGCCTAGTCTTCCCGGCTCTGGGTCATTCCCTTCTAGGCCTCCCATCATCCACCGCCTTGGTGCTCTCGGCGCGGCGTGGTCAAGGAACGACTTACATCGGAAGAGGACTGTACATGAAGAGGCTAACAGCTGGGTCCACGGCCACAGCAAGGAAGTGCCTCCTTATTACGCGCCAAATAATGATTCCTCCACCTGACAGCAGGGACCTACCGGAAGGGCCTCTGTATTTTGCTTAGCTGTATTTGCGAAAAAAATGTTTTTCCCCCTGACAGCTGGGACCCACCAGCTATATCTTCGGACGCAAGGAAAGTGCCTCCATATTAGGCGTGAAAAAAATGAATCCTCCCCCTGACAGCTCGGACCCATCATCAATAACTCCGCAGGCAAGGAAGTGCGTCCTTATCCTCCCTGACAGCTGGGACCCACTGGTGGAAGCGTGCGTAGTTTTGTCACGAACGTGTACGTACATACTGGTCGATCGGTCTCTCTGCAACGATAAACCGTGGCCGAGCAAGCAGCAGCACGTGTTGTGTAGTAGAGCCTCCGACGTAGCAGTTTAGGCAGTCCCTTCTAAACCGTGTACACGTACGTACAGCCAAATGCCAAAAAATACGGCCACGTACGACATACGGCGGGGGGTCTCGAACGCCTACTGCGCATACGTACGGCCAGGGCTCATGACATGGAGAGGCAACGGACGGCCGCAACGGCATCCTGTTCATTATGCAGCCAAACGGCTGGGTCGGAATGGAGAAAACAGCGTCCTGTTCATCGGGAGGCAACAGACTGGGTCGGAATGCGTCCTGTTCAACGGGAGCCAACCGGCTTGGAAACAGCCGAAACGGGGTCTGGCGTAGCGCAGTACGGACTCCTCCCGATGAACAGGCCTCCCGTTTCGACCGTAGCGCTCCAACACAAGTCCGTTTCCTCCATTTTGCGATATGCCACACCCCTCCCGATGAACAGGACCCCCGTTTCGACCGTAGCGCTCCAACACAAGTCCGTTTCCTCTGTTTTGCGGTACGCCACACCCCTCCCGATGAACATGACCCCAGTTTCGACCGTAGCCGGTCGAACAAACGGCCGTTTCCTCCGTACTGCGCTACGCCAGACCCCGTTTCGGCTGTTCCGTCCAAGCCGGTTGGCTCCCGTTGAACAGGACGCATTCCGACCCAGTCTGTTGCCTCCCGATGAACAGGACGCTGTTTCTCCATTCCGACCCAGCCGGTTGGCTGCATAATGAACAGGATGCCGTTGCGGCCGTCCGTTGCCTCTCCATGTACATGAGCCCTGGCCGTACGTATGCGCGAGTAGGCGTTCGAGACCCCGCCCGTATGTACGTACGTGGCCGTATTTTTTGGCATTTGGCTGTACGTACGTGTACACGGTTTAGAAGGGACTGCCTAAACTGCTACGTCGGAGGCTCTACTACTACACGTGCTGCTGCTTGCTCGGCCACGGTTTATCGTTGCAGAGAGACCGATCGACCAGTATGTACGTACACGTTCGTGACAAAACTACGCACGCTTCGACCAGGTGGGTCCCAGCTGTCAGGGAGGATAAGGACGCACTTCCTTGCCTGCGGAGTTATTGATGATGGGTCCGAGCTGTCAGGGGGAGGATTCATTTTTTTCACGCCTAATATGGAGGCACTTTCCTTGCGTCCGAAGATATAGCTGGTGGGTCCCAGCTGTCAGGGGGGAAAACATTTTTTTCGCAAAATACAGCTAAGCTAAAATACAGAGGCCCTTCCGGTAGGTCCCTGCTGTCAGGTGGAGGAATCATTATTTTGCGCGTAATAAGGAGGCACTTCCTTGCTGTGGCCGTGGACCCAGCTGTTAGCCTCTTCATGTACAGTCCTCTTCCGATGTAAGTCGTTCCTTGACCACGCCGCGCCGAGAGCACCAAGGCGGTGGATGATGGGGAGGCCTAGGAAGGGAATGACCCAGAGCCGGGGAAGACTAGGCAGTTGTTTCCCATGCGGAGGGGTGTACGAGGGTTTCCTGGTTGGGCTGCAGTGCGAGGCTGCCGTCGCCGAAGAATAACAGCAGGTTTGGGTGAGTAAAGGGATGGCCAGGCCAGCGATGGGGGTAGAGTGGGGCGGTGAGGCCTGCACGGCAGCAAAGCCGACCACGGGAGGCAGGAGCAGGCGGCACGACCGACGCTGGTTTTGGCGGCTGGAGCAAGAAGACCAGAGGTTGAAGAAGCACTATGGCCGTTGGATGGACATCGTACGGTCACTGGAGCTAGAATCGTTCATATTGACTAAGTTGACTAAGCCCTCCGTCCGCGTCAACTTAGTAGGCCCACAAGTCAGCCTCTAACTATGGTGGTTCCCAGATAGCAGGTGGAGTATTCATTTTTTTGTTCGTAATCAGGAGGCACTTGCTTGCATGCGAAGATATAGCTGGTGGGTCCGAGTTGTCAGCGGGAGGAACGTTTTTTTCGTGAAATACAGAGGCCCTTCTGGTGGGTCCCTGCTGTAAGGTGGAGGAATCATTATTGTGCGTGTAATAAGGAGGCACTTCCTTGCGTGTGGCCGTGGACCCGGCTGTCAGTCTCTCCACGTATAGTCCTCTTCCGACGGATGTCGTTCGTTGACCATGTTGACCATGCTGCGCCGAGAGCACCAGGGCGGTGGACGACGACGAGGCCTAGGAAAGGAATGACCCGGAGCCTGGGAAGACTCGGCAGTGCTTGCCCATGCGGTGGGGAGTATGAGGGTTTACTGGTTCGGCTGTCATCGCTAGAAAATAATAGGAGGTGTGGGTGAGTAGAGGAATGGCCTAGCTAGCGATGGAGTAGGGTGGGGCGGTGCGGCCTGTGCGGCAGCACAGCCGGCCACGGGAGGAGGGAGCAGGTAGTCCTGCCGGCACAGCTTTGAGAGGCTGCAGTAGGAAGAGCAGAGATTGAAGAAGCACGGCGGCCGTTGGATGGACATCCAACAGTCACTGCTCTCGTGTGTTGACTAAGTTAACACAGTCTTGTGTGCGCGTCAACCTTTTTTTTAGGAAAGCGTATGCGTCAACCTATAGTAGGCGCACAAGTCAGCCTCAAATCTGTGGAAAACAGCATACAGCCCATCTGCCATTATTTCTAATAATTTATAACCCATTTGCTAATTCTTAAGGATTTTTTTGGAACCCATATTCTTTTTGTTAGCATTACAGCCCATATTGTGGCTACGGTAAAAAAATTCTACGAAATTTTGCATATTTCGGTGCGGTCCGAACTGTTTTTAATCCTGAAATTTTGAGTCACGTTCAAACTAATTTAAAAATAATAAATTTATATCAATTTAAAATCCAACATAATTTTCCCCACAAAAAAACAATTAAATTTGAAATGTTGAAATCTTTAAAAAACGATATTTGAAACTAATTGCCGGTTTGCTGTGTTTGTATTTTTACATCCCATTTCGTACTACTTCATTTTCTGGGCAAGCGAATACATCACTCTCTTCTTGAAAGATTTGCAGCCCAGCAAGGCTGAGAAAGCAAGTAGGCCTCCGTTGGGTATTTCTTTAAAAAAAGTAGAACTGGGCTAGCCATTTTCAGCAAGAAAAAAACACAACTGGGCTCATCATGTGGTAAACATAAAATAAAATCCTGGCTAGATGGGCCACAGCCCCCGCACAGCCTCGTTGTTACCCTGATCCATCTCTAAAACTAGTATAAATAACAATTGCTTGTTCCTAAAAAAAAGTAAATAACAACTGCGCGACCTGCTGGGTCCCTGGTGTCAGCCGCTCGTTGTGTAATTCTCTCGTTTATTGACTACGTTGACAATGGCATGGGACCCAGATGCCCAACCATTAGGAGGAACCATTTTTTTGGGCTTGTAATAATGAGGCACTTGCTTGCGTACTGCCATGAACCCTGTTGGGTCCCTACTGTCATCCTCTCCACGTACATTCATCTTCTTGTTCCTCTCGGTTGTTGACGACGTTGACAATGCCAGACGGCGGCGCACCACGCACGGCGAGCGAACCAAGGCGGAGGACGACGGCGAGGCCTCGGACGGAACAAACAGGAGCCGTGGAAGATGCGCCAGTCTATTCGCAGGCGAAGGGGAGTACGAGGGTTGACTGGTTCGGGTGCGGGTGCGTGTTGGGGCTGACGTCGCCGGAGAATAACAGGACGTGTGTGGGAATAGAGGGAGGGACTGGCGAACGCTTGAGGGTACGGTAGGGCGGCGGAGGCGCAGCCAGCCGTGGGAGGCGGTAGCAGGCGGAACCGACGAGGTGGTTTGGTTTGGGCGGCTGGAGGAAGAAGATAAGAGATAGAAGATACACGATAGATGTTGGATGTTAATCCAACGGTTGGTAGGCAAAATCGTTTGTTGAGTAGTAATTAAGTCGACACCACCTAGGATAGGCTTTTTCCTCGTGGTTCCCAAATGTCAGAATCCAAATCTGTCACGGTCATGCAGCCTTTCTTATGAAAATTTACAGCCCATTTGGTGTGCTTGTTCAAAATAAGTTTGTGTGTGTTGGTGGGGGCTAATCACTTGGGTTCTGTAATGCACAGTGAGCTCAAGCAGCCGACAAGAGTGATGTTATTTCCCTTGGTTGGGATTTGTTACAATATTTCACTCTTAATTAAACAAATGGCAAGCCATTTGCCTTATTTCAAAGAAAATATGACAGTCACAGCCGAGTTGTAAAGGGCAACAACATCTAACTCCAGCTTACAAACTGTACAAAGGCACGAGGGTTAATTGTTCATCAGGTTTAGGCAAAACCCAGATTGAAAAGGGCAACAACATCTAACTCCAGCACTGTTTTCCGCAGTCATAGTCAAATGGATCGGTCAGGTCCATAGAATGAACATCTTGGGTTGTAAAATTTACTGGATTATGACCACAAGATGTTGTAAATAGGAGCCCGGCACGTTTAGAAGCCCTTTTGTCCACCTGAAACTCCTTTTTTTGCTCTTCGACATACCCATCCGTCAAAACCATGCTACTGATAAACTTAAGCCTGATGGACAATAGTAACGTCGCATTTAGTAGGAAGAATGTGACAAATCTAGTGTTTGCATGGTTGGCTACATATCGTTCCATCGTTATTGTCTTCAATCGAATATCATGAGAAGTGAGAAAATGCCGGTGCTTACGAATCCACCGATTGGTTATAACTTTCTTACCCCGTCCTATTGCCTAAATAGACATGAAGATTGAAAACAATTAAGGTCTAAAAAAAGAGTGTCGAAAGAGCAACAGCTGAACGGTTAATTCTAGTACACTATATGCGGGCTTCCAATGTGCGTTAAATTATCACCTTTATATACAACTTCTCCAGACATGGAAAGCATTGCAGCAAGCCAATAATCTTGTTTAGATCAAAACTATTCATTTGGATATATAAGATCTTGACAGAATCCAGCACCATTGATAGGCTATCCATGGAGAAACTCTTCATTGAGCATAGAACATAATATTAGTACAAAATGTGTTCTCCAAGATGATATAGAACTTATGCGCAGAAATTTAAAATGCAGCTTACGATTACAAGTGTAGATGATAATATAAAGTACCTGAAGAACTGTGGAGCCAAACACCAGCTTGAAATGAGCACAGAGATCATGTATTACACCCAAGGTCTCCAGTTTAGGCGCAGAGACGATAGTTATTTGTGACGGTGAATAACTAGAATCAAGGATCAACCTTTTAAGTGAAGGGTTATCTTCGATGATGAGCTGCCTTCCGTCAAAAGAAATTCCAATTCTTACAAGGTTAGGCGACTTTATTTGGAGACAACCGATTCTAACTATGAAAACAAGCACCAAGCACTCCAGGGCAGGGCAACTGGAGTGGATGATGCTGTGCAATGAGGCCTCCGATATACGAACCCGCACAAGTGAAAGTTTTTTAAGAAATGGGAGTCTAAGGTTTAGTACCAGATTGTCTGGTAGGTAGCACAGCACAAAGGTGGTGGTGTGGAGAGAGGAGGAAAACCGCGAGATGGACATCGGTGCTGAGGGCACAAGTACATGGCTTTCGGTATCTGGTAGGTGATTTCCTGGGGAATAGTAGAACTCAAGCAGCTGTAGTTCTGTGAATTCAGGGGATTTCAGCCAGGCGTCCACCATGCAAGGCATGCTATGCTTGCTCAAGTAGCATGACGGGATGCAGAGGATTTGAACGGAGCCCTGGTGGGAGGAGATGATGGCTCTGGGGAGTTAAAAATCATTAAAGAGAGATAGCTGACGACAGTCGAGATTAAGGGGCACGGCGCGCCATAGAGGGAGCCACCGAATTGAGAGGACTTGGGTGCGGCAGCAATCCTTTATGGGGAGAAGCGAGATGATCTCCCCAAGGATGGTGTTCGGGAGATCACTGATGTGGTCCACCCGAGATTCTATGGGTTCCTGGGATCCGGTGGGGGCGGGCTCGCCGCTTCTCCTCGCGCTGCCGGGTGCGGGATCTACAACAGGCATCGCCACTGGCGGGAGCCTCATCTTCGCTCGGGTCAGCCGACTCCATTTTCCTCGAGGGCGTCACGTCGAGCTCACGGATTTGAGTAGAGTAACGAATGACGAGCCTAGTTGTAGTGCGAGTGAAGAAGAAGGGGAGCTGGGGTTTTCTGTAGTAGTGAGGAAGAAGGGGAGCTGGGTTTTTCTGTAGGAGTGAGGCGAGGAATTTGGGGGTACGAGTGGAGCGACCTGACGTGAGGTGGGTGGGAGTGAGGAGGAAGAAGAGCACCCATGTTTTTTTGGGGGGTGGTGTGCTAGGTAGCGCCTCTCATTAAGTAAATATATGGGCTTTTGAATTGATTTTATTATTTACTAGGGTGGATGGGCTGTTTTGTCTTGGGCCCAGAGAAACAATTACTACTAGTACAGTGGAGACACTCTACAGCTACCCAGAAAAACAATTAATACTAGTACAGTGGATACACTACCGCTTCTGGCTCCTCCGAGGTCATCAAAATGTCTCCCTCTACTGAATGCCGTTTTACTTTGGTTCACCGACATGCGGGCCATGTAGCGTGCGGGCCTGAATGCCATCCACCAAATTAGAAGGCGGTATGCAGGCGGAGAGTCACCCCGGTTGTAGCGCGGCAGTAACGAGCCATCATATCACAAAACCCCACCTCCCCGCAGTCTAAGTTTGACAGACGAAGCAACCATCATTTCACTCTTCGCTGAATCCCCTTCTCCCTCACCATCTTCAAGAAAGCCAACACTCGCATCTGCCATTGTTCTTCTCTCCCAACGAAGGGAAGGTAAGCGGATCCGTGATGTTGGTATATTTTCTTTCAGAAAAAAAAGAACTTTTGCAAAGCAGTAACCGATCCTCACTCTCTCTTTTGTTTCATTGTCATTGCGATTGTGTTTTCCTTTCAGTTGTCTCCTAGTATTCGTCAGTTTCATGATGGACCAAGGAGAACCACGCAAAGATCTGCCGATGTTGGAGTAGACGCGGGAGGCTGATCCCCACGAGACAGAGAGCTCCAAGAAGATGGAGGCAGCCACCGAGCAGACCCTAGATACGCTCACGGCCACTACTGAGATGGTCAACACCCCGTTTGAGGTTACAGCCCCCGTGGCCCTGCAGGAGTAGTTTTCCCCCTTCGAGGATGTGGTCCCCCCCCCCCCCCCCCCCCCCCGCTGAACTGCCCAAGGTGATTTTCTTCTTTGCCGATATCGATTGTGGCTTTTCATCTAAGTATGTGGTGATAAATAATGCAAAATTTTATTAGCTTCGATCCCATGCTACCTTCCCTGTCATGCATACTTTTGACTCTACATGGTGGTTTATATAACTTGTGTTTCTTATATTGGAAAGTAATTCAGAATATGTTTCTGTTTCAATTAGAGCCCTGATGCAGACAAGGATTGTGTGGTTGTACATGTCACTCGCTATGAGGCGGATGACCTGAATATACGCACTGGGAAAACAAAGTTCTTAGGCTGTTGGATCCTGGAAGCCATTTGCACTTATACCAATGTCGAGATGTATTCCAGCCTCACTGTTGTCAGGCATGTTGTCCAGGGTGTACTGAAGCACAAGAAGTTCAAAGCTACTCCTTCGTTTGTGAGGCATACTGTTCTTGTCAAGCTTACGTAGGAAGATGACGTGGCATGCCTCCACAAACAAGTTTATGAGTGGCAAGGCCACAAGGTTATCTTCAGGAAGGTTCACAGGATTGAGCTGCTGCCGAACGTCCTCGATGATGCTCATGGCAAGGTCTGTCTTGTGTCCATCCCATATTAGATCGAGGCATGAAATAGTTGCCCCAGCTAGTGTTTAAAACTAGTTTGGATTGTGTCTAATTATCCGAACCTTACCTATTATGGAGCCCTCTAGGGCTAGTACTCTATTTGAATCCACCTATGGGAACTACTGCTACTTTTGTGTGCCCATGAATCATGTGAGAACCATCCTAATTGTTGCGGAAACAGATGCGTCCTCACTAGTTTTTTCATGTAATATGGCATGGTAAGACATAAGTTGTCACGGTTTATCATACGAGCAGTGTGTGTTTGATGAAATAGAGTACTTGTTCGACAACTGTGCGCTGACATATACATAGGGTACGTAAGGCTGGTTAAGTACTTGTAAACACTGTTGGTGCTACCCCATTTGTAAGCAGTTGTGCAAAACACGGCACATTGGCTCAGCTCTCTTCAACACTAGAAAAGTTAGCTATCGATCAGCTCATAATCAATAATATGTTGTCTGACATATAAGCAACTATGTATCTTATTACAGTGGTTCATGCAAATACCTGAGGCCACAATGTAAATTCCAAACGTTCACAGCTAGTCCAGCGTTCATGTGGAACAATCACATTAAACTCGGCTTCATAAAATACTTGAAAAGCATAAGTTAAGCACTTTTATACATCTCAATGATTCATAGAACATAACAAACATTTACTAGTCTCTACTCTTATAAAAAACAGAGTTGGTGATGATGGTGTGCCTGCCATCCTGCAATATAGGCCGTCCGATTTATATCTGACGGATAGGAAGGAAACTATGGCAATTTTGCAAAAAGATACCCACACCCCTCTCCACATTTGCAAATAAGGTCTTCCCTCATTCAACCTTTTCTCTCACAAGATAAACTACTCATACAAATGCATCTTGATGTTCCGTGCAACGCACGGGCATCTTGCTAGTTCACAGCAGAAGACAAAGTTGTGAGAAGGTTTACAAATCAGGAAAAATCAAGCAAGGCTTCTCTGAGCAAAGGGCCTCCCTAGGCAGGCTTTAATTTCCTGGAGTTCACTCTGGTTTTTCTTGTTGCCACCATCCAGGGTTAGGTTCTCTCATTCCAGAATAACCAATTATAATTATGTTCTCAGTTGGAATGCTGAACTGAACCATGTAGTGTACTGAGCATCTGAACTTCTTGTGCAGTTCCACTAAATTTAAGCACCGCTATTTGCAGAAATAAGCAGACCACAATGCCTCTTGTCCGCGCACCTGTCCCAAGAACCTCCGTGCAGCTGTGCCAGATAGTCGTCTGTCCATGGATGAACTGGCAGAAAGTGCATTCCCGACTAGGATGCAGTTGTTTTCGCTCGTGCCTGCACTGCAATCAGGAAGTAAAACGTACGAATCAGCTTCTTTTAGATTGCGTTGGTCATTCTACCTAGTTACTACCAATGTAGGAATACCTGGAATACGGGTGGTTAGATGACAACAGCTAGGAATAGCCATCTCATTTTGTGCAGTTCTACTAAAACTGAGGTGTGTACTTTTGATTGCGCAGATAGAAACGATATGGAGACAGACATCCCTGTTTGCGCAAATATGAAATAAGGTTATTTAAACAGTGACAGTTATTTGCAGTGGCATATGATTAACAACAGCATCTATTGTGTTATAATTGGCACTACATTGACAGTATGAAAGTGCCCTTAAGTAAGAAGTAGCATCACATCACATCAACACTGCCACTAGATTAACATGCAGAACAACAGCATTAGTATTACTGTCATGAGAGTAGCACATGGTCAGTAAATGTGCAATCAAATTTGTGCAGTTCCACTGGGATGAAGCAATGTTAGCGGTGTGAGATTTAAGTGTAACTGCAAAAACACAATTCATGGGAAATAAAGCAAGACGGAAGCACTTCATAAAATGGTGGTGGCATAGCTTCAATTTATCGACGGCACTAGACCATTACTTAATAGTGACATTAGGTGGCATTGCTTCAATTTATCGACGGCACTAGACCATTATTTAATAGTGACATTAGGTGCCATTGCTTAATGCTTCATGTGATTTTACATTAACGGTAGCGATATGGGCATAGGGACAGCAGGGGCATAAAGTGGTGAGGCAGATGTGGTTGCCGAGAGCAGCAAACACTCAGGCAGCATGTCTGCATTTGTCCCATTTTTTATCTCCTCGGCGACATTTTCCTATGTGAGCACAGGAAATCTAGACCTGCTCGTTCTCATTTGCGTTGTCCCCCAACACCCCTCACTTGCTTTCCTTTTTCGACCAAGAGACAGGTCCACCTCCCCCCACCCTTCGCCATCCACCACGCTTTCTTCGCCTTTTCAACCAAGAGACCGATTGGTTAGCCAGTATCTACTACTTTCCCCTATTTCCTCTTAGAACCAAGTCCTAGATTCATGCTATAGCTTTCCCACTTTCTTCCCTGTTTGAACCAACTCTTAGATTCGACTGTATAAACTAGCTTTACCTCTAATAATAGTAAAAGTCTAGGTGGCTTTGGAACAGCCGACGGAAGTAGAAAAAGATCCATACGCAGCCACGTGGCGAGCTGGGGCAGTAGAGCAAGGCAGGTTTCGAAGGAATATATACCTGAGGGTCGTCGGGATGTGGCAAAGACGGCGTCGGGAGGCCGCATCTTGGCCACAATACCGCAGGGACGAAGAAGGGGTCGGAGGCCCTCCCGAGCCGGCCCTGTCTCGGAGAGAACGACACGGCCGCCGATCGGGACGCGCGGGCAGCTGTTGGTCTCCTCCCTCGCTGCCGAAGACCGCGTGAACAATGCACCTACACCTCTGCCCCGGCCGAGGTGGTCCGGTCGGATTTGTGACCAGCTGTGAGCAGAGAAAGAGTCTGGTCACCTATGTCTTGCTTAGATCTAGAGAGCATGAGAGAGTGAAAGAGAGGAACCCTAGTAAAGCAAGCGCCGAGGCTCCTTCTTATATATATAGTGGAGTGATTTTTTTGTAGCAGCCGTTATTAAATTGAATACGCGCGAACCACTATTTTCATTTGAAGTTCAAGTAAAAATAAAACTCGATCAATAACGTGCCACCGCTTCCAGGTCACACTATCAAATCACCGTGTCCAGGACACACTATGTACTGTATCATTCACGTGCGGTCCCCGACCCTCCATCAAGTTGAAAACTAGACTAGTCAAAATGTCAATTGGGATGCCTCTTTGTAAAAAAATGCGCTCCTAGCTTCAAAAAAAATGCGCTCCTACGTGTACCCGCGAGTGGGTGTGAGAGAACTAGTGTGTGCATGCACCGCTTCTCTTCGTGAGAGTACAATATACTACGCCCAAAGAACGTTCGCCACAAGAGTACTAGTATAAGTGTGTGACGTGTGAGTTAAAATAAAAGGTGCATGACGTCTTTTATTTTTTAGAATTTCTGAGGGTAGGGTGTGAAGAGCACATATGTGTGTGACGTCTACCTACAGATAGACGGTGCGTGCGAGAGGACTCGGGAGAGTCGTGACTCATGAGGGTGCGTGTGTGCGTGAGAGAGAGGGGGCACCGGGCACGTATCAATGCAATGCATGTGTCCATAAATCATATCTGACAAACGTTCACCACAAGCCGTTTCCTGACGAACGCCGTAAGAACCGTTAGATCGGCAGCCGATAGTGTCAGTTTTGCCATGGCATTTAACAGAACAGCCACTCCTCCGACACACAAATCTTCCAAGTGAGTTTTAGCAACTGCCGTATAATCCTCCCTCCATTCCAAAATGTAGTGCATATAGCTTTATTGAAAATTTGAACCTCGGAAACTTTTACCGAGTTTTCGTATACCAAAATGCACATATAGAATACCCAGTATATATCATTTCATTCATCTTCGAGAGGTAACTATAAAGATGGGGGAGGAGTGTACAAAGAAAGACCGTCGTATCACCTGCAGCAATATCAACCATCCTTTGGTGTGGAGGAATATCATAAGAACTCTATACGATATGATTTTTATAGGATTTTTTCCTTTAGAGCAAATTGGTTCATAGGAATAGATTCATATACTCCACATTTCAAAGGAAAACAAACAATCATTTTTATAGCTTTGGAGCCACTTGGTTCATATGAATGGATTCCTATACTCCCACAATTTCAAAGGAAAATAAACATTAGCGTATATTCAATAGAAAAGTTCCTATGATGTCAACCAAATGACATCTCTTTTCTAATCCCTCCTCATAGGAATTGAGATACATGTCATCTCTAGATTCAATAGAAAAGTTCCGATGAT
Source organism: Thinopyrum elongatum (assembly GCA_011799875.1). Taxonomy (NCBI): domain Eukaryota; kingdom Viridiplantae; phylum Streptophyta; class Magnoliopsida; order Poales; family Poaceae; genus Thinopyrum; species Thinopyrum elongatum. The sequence goes on along the minus strand of CM022300.1, from coordinate 584,803,203 downwards.
GTGAACCAAATGACATCTCTTTTCTAATCCCTCTTCATAGGAATTGAGATACATGTCATCTCTAGATTCAATAGAAAAGTTCCTATGATGTGAACCAGATGACATCTCTTTTCCAATCCCTACTCATAGGAATTGAGATACATGTCATCTCTTTCCCTACAACTTCCATATATACATCTTCTATTCCTAAATAGCTAGTACAACCCACTAGTAGCTTTTTTCCTGGACATGCAACTATGTCACATGGACACGTCATGCATGCAAGTCATAAATCTCATTGTTTTTGTACTCTATGCATGCAAGCACCACATCATCAATTCGTGCATGTTACTCATAAGTTATTTCTTGCATTAGATTTTGTATTGACAATGTATGTGTTGGTCACGTGCACACATATGTATTTCACATTCACATTTTTGTTAGAAATGTCATTCTTTTATCTACAATTCATTTTTTCTCTTTGTAATACATTTTCATTTTAAGCATACATTCACTTCCCATTAGTTATAGATGTTTTTGGAGGAACTTTTATGCATTATTTTGAGTAGCAAATTTCACGCGACCGCGGGTATATCAAAATGCGGGGCCCATGCATCATTGCCTTTCGGTCGAACCTACATCCATAATTTTTTGTACGTATATCTCCACTGGTCCTCGAACCCAAAATGCTGCCTCATTCCCGTAAAACCAAGCGGCCCACCCGTATTAAGGCGTCGACTCGAACTCAATCCCTCTCCCATTTACTACGGCGTGGCCCCGCACGCCGTAGTACTCCTACAAACCCTACCCGCCGCACACATCATCGGTTTTCTTCAAGAGGATGAGGGAGAAGCAGATTTGTAGTGGCGGCTCCTACTTTAGGGCGCCCTAGGTAGCTGCCGCACGTATCATTGGTTTTCTTTTTTCTTTATGCTCTTGTGCCTTAGAGTGAAATGATGGTTGGTTCGTCCGTCCAGCTTAATGCGGGAAAGGTGGGGCTTTGTGATTTGACCCCTCATCACTCATTTACTAGTACTGTGGCGCTACGACCGGGGTGCCTCCAAGTCCAACCGCTGCTCCGAACTGTAATTTGGTGCATCGCACGTGGAACAAGATGGTGGATGAGCCACATGTCGGCCAAAGGGGTCCTGTTAAGTGTGTCACCATTTCTTGTGCGGACTGACCCTGCTGAGTTGCTACGCCAACACGACAGGAGTAGCCTACCACTTGGTTTTGCTCCTTGGTGAATCCCGACTATATTGATCTAAAAAGATACTACTCCCTTTGTCTTGGTTTATAGGGCGTGCATGTAGTTCTAGGTCATCCATTTGACTAACTAAATATGAGTTATATGTCACAAAAAGTATATCATTGGATTCTTAAGCGGATGTAGTTTCTAAACATATATTTTTCATCACATATAATACATATATAGCTAGTTAAATTCTCAACCTAGAACGACGTGCATGCCCTGTAAACCGAGATGGAGGAAGTAGTAAAAATGAGGTGATTTTACCGAGCGGTGGGCGGGGGAGCATGGCCTGTCATGCGGTCCCACGTGTCATGATGTACCAAGGCGATGCGCGTCCCTCTTGAGGCAGAACAATGGCAGAAGCAATACGTGGTTTTCTTGAAGGAGATGATGGCGAAGCGGATTCAGCGAAGTGTGAAATACTGGTTGCTTCGTCCGCCTGGGGGAAAGGTGCGGCATTGTGATTTGACGTCTCATTGCTCATTACTACTACTGGGGCGCTATGACTGGGGTGCGTCCCCCTGCTGTTCTGCACTGTTATTTGGTGCATGACAAGTCGACCCAGTTGCTATATGTCCCACATGTCGGCGAGAGGAAGTACAGAATTCATGAAAGCGAGCATCTCCACTCTTTTAGTACGACAGAGGAGTACAAGACACGGCTTGGTTTTTGCTGCTTCGCGCGATCCATAGATACAAACCCGGATTAAAAAAGGCGAGGGCGGGTCTTTTCCCGCGCGGCAGGCAAGGGAGTTTGGCATAGTCTATTCGAGGCAACGAGGCAGGAAGGGAAACAAGCAAATAAAGGTTGAGCGACTTAGTTTTGGGAAAATCTGATTTTATGGAGTACGTACCCACTATGGAGGTAGTACTACTTACTACTCCCTCCTTTCCGGTTTATAGGGCTCATCTAAAAAAAATTGTTTTTCTGTTTTATAAGTCTCAATTCTACTAGTACTTACCATCACATGTTTGGATTTCGAGGTGCATTGAATCACCCGATGTAAGCAGTAGTATCAAGAGAAAACTCACCAATGCATGTAGAAGTTCATGGAAATTTAGTGGTCATGCATGCATTCGTTGTAATTAATGCATCGGTAAACATAACTTTTTGAGAAAAATGAGCATACCAAATAAGTACTTGTGCAAACTACGAAATTAATTCCACCACTCACCGTCTACCTTGGTTGGAGAGATTTTGAAATTGAGCCATAAACCGGAAAGGAGGGAGTACTAACATAGCCTAGGGTAGCTTGCTGCACCATGGACTCCAAGGAAATTGCTGTAGTACTACTCCTATGTACTACCACTGCACTACTCCTACTAGTACTAAAGACATATATTTCAAACAATATGATAATCTCTCTAACCAAGGTAGGGGAGTATATGTCTAACAGACGGAGTAGTAAAATTTTCTCCTCATCTTGCGAGCCACCGCGCGCGTGGGCGAGGGAGCGGGCGTAGGCGTAGTAAGCAAGCTTCTCCTCGTCCTGCGACTCTGTGAGCCACCGCACCCGTGGGCGGGGGAGAGGGCGTAGCAAGCTTCTCCTCGTTCTACGAGTTGACGTAACACATCAAAAGTAGTACTACAGAGCATCTTCAGTGTATAGAGCCTTGCCTCTAAGGTAGGCCCCACATGGTTTTCCTCTTATCAAATAAAAAAACCACAATGTATAGAGACTCTAACCAGCCTCTAAGGTGGGCCCTAGCAGAAATTTAAAAAATATTGATTAGCCCCACATTTGTCCAATCAGTACTATTTCTCTTGTACTCCTACTTTCTTATGCTTTCTAAGGCTGACAAGTGGGACCAGATGGATTGTTACATTGTTAGAGGCAGCCTCTAAGGTTAGACGCGATGCTAGCCAATTTTTTGTTAGAGGCAGTTCATGCAATGTATAGAGGCCTGCCTCTAAGAGGAGAGAGAGGGCTTAGAGGAAACAAAAAGCATACATTGTGGATGCCCTAAGTGCCTACTTTCCGGTCTATATGACTCAATTTGAAATCCACAATGTATCCATAATAGATGCTGAGTGGTGGAATAAATTTGTTACTTCCATAGTTCGCAAAAGTACTGAGCATGTGAGATGGTGAACGGAGGGAGTACGATACCATTAGTACTATGTACAGTTCTTTTGGAAGGGTTGTAGTAGTCCCTCCCATTCACATGTTCACATTTCAAGCTTCAATAAAAACGTTGCATGCAAGGATTAAGAGAAACCTCAGGAATGCATGTACTCCCTCAATCCATAGGGTCTAAAATGCGTTTGGAGGCTAACTTTGACCACATGTTAGAGCAATAATATGACATCCAACTTACACAAATCTTACCATCAAATTCGTACGTGGTCATTATACTGCTAACACATGCATGCGTTGCAATTAGTACGTACTTACATGATACAGTAGTAAACACTCACTATCTAGTAGTACTAGCACTCTAGTACACTACTACTACTATGAGACCATCCAACTGTATCCCCGCAGAAGACCGCGGACACCGATTATTCATACATATTTAAATTTATTTTCACACAGCAAAATATCCATGAGAACAACACATGGAAAAATTTCACGGCGAATGAGGTATTTGAATGTGCTAGGAGGGGTGGGGCTGGAAGGGGCTGTTTGGATCTTTCCCGGGGTAGCCAAAATATTGGCGACCCTTTTGTCCACCCGTGCCTTTGCCACCGATGAACGAGGAAGAGCTTGGGTGCTCATGCATACTCCAGCGCGCGAGTTGAAGACGAGCTCGCACGACCTGTGCTTTTTTTGTCCCACCACGGCGCCCGAGCCGGCCACAGACCGACCGGCGACCTGCAAATTATGCCATCCAACCGTAGCCGCACACATTCTGACAGCAACTCAACCAACCAGACGAAATTGATGCAAACACGGCGATATTTCATATAAACAATGACGGAATTCATATAAAATACCTGATTTTCATAGAAACATGTCGGATTTCATTACATTCAAATTAACTAAGCGGTGCTACTCCTGAACAGCACAGGTATAATAATACATAGCCTAAATGGTCGCCCGCGGATCCATTTGTCTTCCTCATGTCCGGCAGCACGATCACCGAACTGCTGGGAGCCCCGGAGGTATATGCTTCAGCGCAAAGGACGGCTCGCTTCCCCGCCACTCAACTGACATCGTTGGCTGATGCCCAAGATGGAGTCTGAAGAGGGCTTCTCCGCTTCCGTGGAGCCCATGCGGGGTCGATGAACGTCCTCGCAATAGAAGGATCCGGCAAGACACGTGCTGAGTACGCTGGCGTCGCCTCGGCGGTGGCCTTTATGGGACCCAAGCGGCGGTGGCCTCCCGTGTTCTACTTCTCCTCGATGATAGCGGCGGACGCGGAGGCGCTGGACACCGACTCGTCGCTCTTCACGCACCCGGCTTCTGTTTCTGCTTGCATGGCACGGCTGCAGGCATGGGAGTCTCGGCCACACAAATGGGAGACACGGTTGTAGACACGGGAGGCGCGGTACGAGGCGGCGACGTGGATGGCAGCAACGACGCCCGTGCTCTGCGTCGTGCCGGCGTGGAGCAGCTCGCCGCTCCTCGTCGAGCTGGCCTGGAGTGGCGAGTTGCTGAACCACGCGTCGGCTTGGGGTGGCAACTGGCTCCGTCGGGCGAGGGGAGGGAGGTGGATCAGCGAGCTGCATAGCTCGTATCCGGTGGGCTCGGTGGGCCAACCAGCCGGCTTGGATGCCGGATAACTACTCTTCGTAAGCCATTGTAAGAGTGGAGAAAATGATGAAGGAGGAGATAGGGGAGTGGCGAAGGTGTGCGATTCTTGGCCGGCGTCTGGCCTCATTTGAATAGGAGATTAAATAGACGGCGGACAGGAGGAGCTCGGCCGGCGTTGCGTTTAATGCCGGCCGGTCATGAACGGACGTGTCTCCGGAGTGGGTTTCTCGGCTTCCACACAGGTTTCATGGAGGCGTTTGAATGCGGCAAGGAGGCGTGTTCAGCCGGGCGTGCAGCGAGTGGCGCCCTCGACTCTGATGTACGACACCGCGCCGTTCTTCCACTGACGTGTGCGATCGTTGGGTACCTGGCCTACATGTCAGTGACCCAACGCAGGCAGCACACGGCAGAGGAGCTTTTGGTGGGCCAGACCAGTGAGAAGCGGGCATTTCATAAACCGATGATTGTTCATTGAGTGTGACATCATCTAATTCATGTAGGTTGATAAGCCTACTATATAATGTAAGAGAATTTTAAAATTTTCATATATACGTTGATAGCCTGTTCGATACGTTGTGATTCATAATGACCGTTGCAAACATCAATGTTCTGCTTATCACAGATAAGATTGATTAATACCCATAAGAATCCATGTCCTTAACAAAGGGTGCATGCACGTATAGGTTGAGCGTGTGTCTTGCGTCGTGTGCTGTGTGCATGCAGGCATGCGAGTGTTGTGTGCATGCATGTGTACATTTTAGTGTTGCATGCATGTGTGCGTGCGTGCGTGTGTTCGTGAGTGCATGTGCACGTGTCAGTGTTGCACGCCTGCATGCGTGCGTGTGTTCGTGCGAGTGTTGCGTGCGTGCATGTGTACGTGTGAGTATTGCATGCATGCATGCGGGTGTGTTTGTGCGCATGTGTGATGTGTTTGTATTCACCACAGTGGCTCATGCGTGCGTGCAATTAAAACGGCCCGCTCATCATATCATCACAAGGCAATCCTTGTCTGCTGTGGTTAGGGCGCGTGGGCTGCCAACCAGAGGTTTCATGACTTCGAATCCCCACCGACTAATAATTTATTACCATTTTTCGTCTTTCATATACGCGCTGACGGGTGGGCCCTATGGTAATGTGCGCTGGTGAATGTGGACCGTTTGACTAGTCAATTGATCATGTCATCAACAAATTACGGAGCTGTATGGTGAGCCAGTGACTGTATGATCACCATAAAATGTATTTTATTAACATAGTACAGACTCAAGCTACCATTTCTTTCTTTCATATACGCGCTGACAGGTGGGCCCCACGGTTACGCGTGCTGATGGTGCAACACTAGTTGCGCCACGTGGAACGTTTGACTGGTCAATTGATCGTGTCATCAACAAATTACAGAGTTGTACGGGTGAGCCAGTGACTGTATAATCACGACATGTATTTTTTTAACAGAGTATAGACGCAAGCGCTCATATATACGTGCAAACACTCACCGCAATAAGCGCACACACGCACACCCTACCCCTATGAGCACCTTCGAGAGAGTGAGCGAGCATATGATCTTGAGATTTTACAAAGTCACCATAGTTGCCTCCTAGTCGAGGGGAACATCCACTCCCACTGAATGCACATCGCCGGAAAATACTGAGATTAATCCAGGATAAATGCGAGCACCAGGACTTTAACCCCTGGTGGGCTGGGGAAACCACTATCCTCCTAACCATCCAACCATAGGTTGGTTAGCACCACAAAATGTATATGGTGACTGTGATGAGTTATTCTGAAGTCCGGTGACCATATCGTGCTTTCGCTTCAAATACAATGACCGTAAGTGTCGTCAACAAAATATGGAGCACGCATCAAATACAATGTCCGTCAGTGTCATCAATGAAATACGGAGACATACTGTGAGCTAGATACCGTATGATCACCAAGAGAATGTATACGGTGACCGTAATGAGCATATTCTGAAGTCCAGTGACCGTATAGTGCTTTTGCTTGAAATACAGTGACCATCACGCGTGAATGTGTCAGGGGCATACTTTTAGAGGGCCGAGAGATAGTTTGTGTGCGTACGTGAAAGTGGTGTAGTGAGAGGGGGTGTCCGGTGGAGACAAGGAGAGATATGCCCTTCGTTTCTCTTTCCCGTGACTAATATTTTAGGAGAAAATATAAACATTCACAATGCAGAACAAATATTATTAGATGCACCATGCAATTAACTTTCATGTATAACTTTGTACTATTGTATATGCTTATTTTCTTAGTGACCGATTGTGCGTGGGGTGTGGTGGGCACATCATTTCTAGTTGTGGTGGGTCAACGTGAGGACTTATGGGTCGGTTCCATCCTGTGCCACGTAGGTTGGACCGAGACGCGTTATACGAAGACCCATGTGGAGGACTCGGCGTACAAGACGAAGCTACCAGAGTCGTGGAGGACTCTATCCCCACTGATGATAAGCCGACTATATATGATTTGTAACCCCAGGCCCCGAGTATGTTATATAAGCCCGGGGGCTAGTTCGTCGATAGTATGCACACATGCACAATGCCTGGTATTCACGTGTACTTTGTACACACCCCTATCACAAATATACAGTACCAGGAGTAGGCTTTTTCCTCAACTGTAAGGGCCCGGACTTGGGTAAAACTTTGCCTGGTATTACCATCCAGCCTAATAGTCAGGGATATCCTACCGAATGATCTGATGGAATCATATCTGCCAAGTACTAAGAGAGAGGTGGGGGGGAGCAATGTGTGCGAGAGAGGCCTAAAGATAATGTGCATGCGGGAGACACGTAGGCACATATATGTGCCTATAGAGGGCTAGTAGAGACCGTGCGTGTGTGTATATGCATGCGAGAGAAATAGTGTTTTCCAACTGAGACTAGTGAAAAGAGTGGTACATAGTAGTAAGAAAGAGAGAGGGAGATATATAGAGTGTGTGTGCGTGAGACACCCCGGGAGAGTTTGTGAGCATGTGTGAGAGAGAAATGCCGATGCATATAACGTGTGTGCACTTATGCGTCAGATAGAGAGATATATAGCGTGTGTGTGAGAACGGGCCGAGGCATAGTGCATCTACGTGTAAAAGGCGGTTCTACGCATTAAATTAAAATATAAATGGCATTATTATTTTTGGATGAGATCATGAATTTTGCAATTTGCGTATGAACGAACATCAGTCTATCAAACACCCATACTCTATTGAATTCTAGCATGTGCATGGGTTTATTTGATATTATCGATCCATAGAGTGAGAGTGGTTTGAAATCCAGACAATGCATTGCTTTTGCCATTCATATATAAACATTAATTAGTGCGCTAAATGTTGTTAGTGTGAAGCACTTTATACATTTGTCACTTACATGGATACATTCCAAATTGCTAGCTACGAAATAGAATAAATGTTGAATTCAACATAAAGGGGGGTTCGAAGATTCGAATTCATAGGAAGTGCATTCATCTATTTGAATCCGAGATAATGGCATTTGTAAATCAGAGCTAAAAGGGGGCATCAATCTTTGTTGTGCGTTTGAACATGCTATATATTCATACGCATGTCTAACTATTTTTTTGCAACCAAGGAGATTATATCTGGAACCATGCATGAATTGGGGTAAGTTGCATATTTTTGAATATATACTCGTGTACAATGTATATTCAAATGTACCCCCTCCATTCCAAAATAATCGTAGTTTTAGGATTTTCAAGAGTCAAGATTTGTGAAGTTTGACAAATCCTGAAAGTTCAATTCAAGAGAACTAAAAACGTTAATGCTTTTGCTCCCAAATATTGAACGAAGCGCCAAATAAGCCTCTGGTCACCCGAAACCATGCGAGACTAATGTTTGGGGTAGGAAATTACTATCCTAACTCTGACCTGTGTAGCCTATCGGCCCGATGTCCAAAGGTCTAAACCGGGGTAGGTTTGTAACTTCACCAAGACGCTAATTTCAACCGCCTCAGAGAAGCATTCATATGCCGTGGGCGCCTAAACACCTATGCGCTCGGCTGAAATCTATCCCGCCCACCATTTGGGACACCTGAGATTACTGTCCTACCCCCGACCCGCAATATGTCCGCAATTTTAGATGGAGGCAAAGTTTGTAACTTTCCCTAAATTTCAAACAAGCGCGTCCCAAACCGAAACATTGTTCCCCCTTAGTTCCCCCTCCCTCTGTTTCCCCATTCATACTCCGTGGGCGCCAAAACACCCTCTCCGCCAGCTGCGAAATCCGAGCCTCCTCCGTCCTCCACCCCATCATGCCCAATCCACCGCTGCCCTCCTCCATCACGTCGGAACCGGTACCGCGACGTCGTCATCCACCGCAACCGCAACCGCAACGCCCTCAAGGATTTAGCAGCTGAAGCCGAGGCAGAGCTGCCTCCACAACGCCGACGCCGATGTGCGCCGTACCAGAACCACTTCGACCACGTCGTCCTGCGCCTCACCGCTGCCGCTCCACTATCGCAACCGTCCACCACATCGGAGTTGTTCCCGCTACGCCCTCGTTCGCCGCCTCAGATCTGGTTCCCCACCGCCGACAGACAGCCACCGCACCACACTTAACAACTTGGCCATGGGTTCGTCCAAGGCTCAACCGTCCTCCACAACTTCTCGTTTCCAGCGAACCACAAGAAGATCATTGGAAAAACAGAAGGAGGACACAACACTGCCAGCAGAAAGAGGTACTCCTCTTCCCTTATTCGCGCAGATCTTACGTCTCTGCTCACACCATATTCATCCCACGAAACAAACTAGTTGAGCACTTCTTACTACACCTTCTTCATTATACTAAATGCACAAGGTTTCCTCCCATTTACTATTTCACCTTAGCTAGAGGTCAGTCGCCCGCCTGGATTTCAATTCAGGGTCAGTTGATTCGCAATTTAAAGAAGCAGCACCCGCTTAGGCGCGCGGAGAACCTAGTCCGCCTGTTCGCCGGGGAAGCGGCGCATCGGTGTCTATCATAGCGGTGTGGGGCACAGGAGCTGCTTGCGCCTAATCTGGAGGTCGGCGGGGCTTGAAGGGATGGCCGGGGGGCGGTGCCAAGCACGGCGGTGCGGTGAGGTCGAGGGGAGGGCGGAGGCGGGGGACTAGGCCGGTGGTCGCTGGCATTTCGAGGAAGATCATCAACACTGACTGGCTGGAGGTAGATGAAGGCAATCTGACCATTCTTTGTACATCGGACGGTGCAGAAAAAATGGACTAACCTATTTGTTTTCAGTCGACTTTTATTTTCATAGGACCACACCTTGTGGTGTGCTGGAGGAGCATGTGCATGTTACACCCCAAAAATTTAACCACATTTTTATTAAGTAAAATTTTGGCCAGAAATAAAATTTTGAATTATATTAAGTCCTTTACTATTTTCAGAGTATTTTCTGTTTCTGTTTTCCAAAATTCTTCCCTCCATATAGAAATTTTTGGTAATAATATTGTGGTTTTGGTAGTTTTCTCAAAACTTTTCAATTATAGTTTAATAACAGTAGGAATTATTTTCATAATAAAATTTGCCACAGAATAATTCTTTTAAAGGCATTTTCAATACTTTAACTGCCTCTGTTGCACTACAACTACTTTAAATAATTCTTTCAAAATTCCACAAAAATTATGAGGGGTCATGTGATGCCTACATATCACTTTTGTGCAAAAACCCAGCTTGGTGTTTTGAAAATTTTGAGTAAAACATCCTCTTTCCTTTTCTGGTCCAGATTCAGCTTTGTACTACAACCCCATCTTTTCTTGCTCAAACAATTCTCAAAATTTTCACACTCATAGTCCTTCCAAGCAAACCCTTAAGTCCAGTAGATCAGCCACAATTGCCTCATTTTGGTTCACCAAGTAAATCTCCCAAGTTTCCGTCTAGAATTAAATTCTGGTAAAACTTGCATTAGAAAGTTTTTCTTTTTGCCAGACTAACTCCACCACAATCTCTATTATCCAGTGATACACCATCCTGTCAATTTTCATAGTCATCAGAAGCACCTACATCACCTTAGCATTCTGTCAAACACCGTTTGGGCATGACAGAAATTTGGTCCCTTTCTAAACTACATTTGGCATTTGCTACTCCTGCCAAACCACCATGTCCAGTAGCTCCACTACAGAGTCACTCATCATCATGCCAAATTACAAATTCAAATAAGTTCATTTGGCCACTATGGCAATTCATTGAACGCCTTGTGTGCGTGCAGAGAGCGCGGCCAAAGTGCTCAAACTGCAAGCTCTGGCATTGGCTACTGCTGCTCATCTACTGCTCCTATCGATCACCTTAGCCCTCCCCTGGATCAATAGATCACTCTAGACCCTCGCCGACATCCTTTCCCGTCCTCTAGCGCCAACCACCACCGACCACCGCCACCAAAATCGCTGCCAACGCTGCCTTCCCCGCCACGTCTCAGCCGAGACGTGTGGCTCGCCCACAAGTCGCCTAGCACCACCTGAGCTTATCCACGATGCACCGACCCCGCCAACTACCTCGCTGACCACCATCAACCCCTCACCGGTCTCGACGGCGCTGTTAATGGCCGCCGCCATGAGCCTTCCTTGGTAAGCCACGGAACCGACTCCCCCTCCTATAAATAGGCCACTCCGAGATCGCTATCAGGATCACCGCACTCTCCTCACCCTCCTTGAACTCCCTCAAGCATCAAAATGACTGGAGTGGTCGTCTCCCTCCCATCCGGCAGCCACTACTGCCGCGCCTTGCCTCGAAGAAACCGAGCTAACTCGAGCCTCCCCCTCTCCAATCTCTGCACCGGAAGCTTTCCCGCGGTCCCTAAAACCCATTCCCCCCACCCAATTCTGCTCGGGTCAAACATGGGTGAAAGCCCCAAACCGCCGCTGCCGGAGTTCTCCAGATGAGTGATGCGGCTTGAAGCTACGTCGGTATTTCCCCAAAGAGGAAGGGATGATGCAGCACAGCGGCGGTAGGTATTTCCCTCAGTGATGAAACCAAGGTTATCGAACCAGTAGGAGAACCAAGCAACACTACGTAAACAGCACCTGCACACAAATAACAAATACTTGCAACCCGACGTGTAAAAGGGGTTGTCAATCCCTTTCGGGCAACGGCGCCAAAAATTGGCAAACGGACGTGAGAGAGTAGTAAATATTGATAGATCGAACGCCAAATAAAATAAGGTGCAGCAAGGTATTTTTGTATTTTTGGTTTAATAGATCTGAAAATAAAAGTTGCAAATAAAGAAAAGAGCGAATAGCAAAACAGATCTTGAAAGCAAATATATTGGAAAAGAGACCCGGGGGCCATATGTTTCACTAGTGGCTTCTCTCGAGAAAAATAACAAACGGTGGGTGAACAAATTACTGTTGGGCAATTGATAAAACTTCAAATAATCATGATGATATCCAGGCAATGATCATTATATAGGCATCACGTCCAAGATTTGTAGACCGACTCCTGCCTGCATCTACTACTATTACTCCACACATCGACCGCTATCCAGCATGCATCTAGTGTATTAAGTTCATGGAGAAACGGAGTAATGCAATAAGAACGATGACATGATGTAGACAAGATCTATTTATGTAGAAATAGACCCCATCGTTTTATCCTTAGTAGCAACGATACATACGTGTCGGTTCCCCTTCTGTCACTGGGATCAAGCACCGTAAGATCGAACCCACTACAAAGAACCTCTTCCCATTGCAAGATAAATAGATCAAGTTGGCCAAACAAAACCCAAATATCGAAGAAGAAATACGAGGCTATAAGCAATCATGCATATAAGAGATCAAAGAAGACTCAAATAACTTTCATGGATAAAAAGATAGATCTGATCATAAACTCAAAGTTCATCAGATCCCAACAAACTCACCGCAAAAAGAGTTACATCATATGGATCTCCAAGAGACCATTGTATTGAGAATCAAACGAGAGAGAGAAAGCCATCTAGCTACTAACTACGGACCCGTAGGTCTACAAAGAACTACTCACGCATCATCGGAGAGGCACCAATGGAAGTGGTAAACCCCTCCATGATGGTGTCCAGATTGGATCTGGTGGTTCTGGACTCTGCGGCGGCTGGAATTGATTTTCGTCGAGTCCTCTAGGGTTTCTGGAATATTGGGATATTTATAGAGCAAAGAGGCGGTTCGGGGGGCACCCGAGGTGGGCACAACCCACCAGTGCGCGCCTGGGCCTCCAGGCGCGCCCAAGTGGGTTGTGCTCCCCTTGGAGCACCCCCCAGGCGCTTCTCCGGCCCACTGGATGTCTTCTAGTCCAAGAAAAATCCACAAAAAGTTTCACTGCGTTTGGACTCCGTTTGGTATTGATTTCCTGCGATGTAAAAAACATGCAAAAAAACAGCAACTGGCACTTGGTACTATGTCAATAGGTTAGTACCAAAAAATGATTGTAAAACATCCAAGAATGATAATATAACAGCATGGAACAATAAAAAATTATAGATACGTTGGAGACATATCAGCATCCCCAAGCTTAATTCCTGCTCGTCCTCGAGTAGATAAATGATAAAAACAGAATTTTTGATGTGGAATGCTGCCTAACATGTCATCTCATATTCTTTCTTTTATAGCATGGACATTTGGACTTTTATATGATTCAAAGCAATAGTCTAGTTTTGACATGATGACTTAAATACTCAAGCATATCAACAAGCAACTATGTCTTTCAAAATATCAACGCTAAAATAAGTTATCCCTAGCCCATCATGCTCAACGATTGATCCATTCATGAAACACACTCGCATATTAACTACACCCAATGCTCAAGTACGATCATAGTGCCTCCTAGTTGGTGCTTTATAAGAGAGGATGGAGACTCAAATTAAAAATAAAAATTGCGTAAAGTAAAGAAACGCCCTTCGCAGAGGGAAGTAGGGATTTGTAGAGGGGCCAAAGCTCAAAGCGAAAAACTTAGAGATAAAAACATTTTGGGAGGTGTGCTTTTCCCACCAACGAAAACGACTTAGAGTTCCCAACACTTTCCATGTTAGATATATCATAGGTGGTTCCCAAACAGAAAATAAAGTTTATTCTTTTTCCACCATTTCTTTCACTTTCCATGGCTAGCTGTATCCACGGGTGCCCTCCATACCAACACTTTCCAAGGAATTTATTATTTGACAACCTAAAGTAAATTCATTTTTCATTTCAGGACTGGGCATCCCTAATACCTTTGCGGCGGCTGGAATTTATTTTCGTCGACTCCTCTAGGGTTTCTGGAATATTGGGGTATTTATAGAGCAAAGAGGCGGTTCGGGGGGCACCCGAGGTGGGCACAACCCACTAGGGTGCGCCTGGGCCTCCAGGCGCACCCTGGTGGGTTGTGCTCCCCTCGGAGCACCCCCCAGGCGCTTCTCCGGCCCACTAGATGTCTTCTGGTCCAAAAAAATCCACAAAAAGTTTCGCTGTGTTTGGACTCCGTTTGGTATTGATTTCCTGCGATGTAAAAAACATGCAACAAACAGCAACTGGCACTTGGCACTATGTCAAAAAATGATATAAAATGACTATAAAATGATTCTAAAACAACCAAGAATGATAATATAACAGCATGGAAGAATCAAAAATTATAGATACGTTGGAGACGTATCAATGAGCTCGCCGCCAACGACCCCGTGCTCCCCGGCGACCACGACGAGTACCCAGAGGACCGCCTTGGTCTCCTGAGCACACACATGGCTTCGACTTCCCGAGAGATGCCGCCGTTCGCCGGCAATCGTCGCCGGCTGCCGCCTCATTTGTTCTGCCGCGGAGAGAGAACGCGGGCGACCCGGGTCAAACCTGACATGTGGGCCAGGTGGGGCCCACTGTCAGCGACTCCGGGGTCATGCCACGCTATCTTAAGTGGAGACGGATTTCTGGAGTACGCCATCCTTGCGGCAAAGCGTATTTCCAGAAAGCGCCTTCGACGTGGCAGCTCGCCCGCGCAGCTGATCGGCTGGTAGCGCCAGATGTCTAAATCGCGCTCAGGCGCACTTCTGCTCTTTTCCTTTTTCTTTTCCAGTAGTTTACAAATATTTCCACAGCAGTCTTTTCAAATCTAAATTGAATGATTCAAATTTCTGAATACTCCTAAAATTATGTTCTATTAATTTAACTAGGGTGAACATTTTTCCTAAGTCTAGTCTCTGTTGGATTTATTAAACAACCTTTTTCCTAACTTATTTCAGCTTAGAAAATTCCTAGTATAATCATATGAACTCCAAATGAATTGATTCTTTTTATGTTATTTTTCATTTTTCATCTAGTTTATTTTAGTATTTATTTAAAAAATATTTGAAACAATTTTTAGCACTGTTGTTTCTATATGTGGTAATTTGAATATTTTTGAAAATAGGAAATGGAGGGGAGATAAAATTCTCAACTTTTGGAGTGCACCCAATATTTCTGCATGCTCAAGGCAAGCATCTTGAACACTTGATATGGTGATTGCTTGGTTAAAATCTTGAGAGAATTTGTGAGTCATGCATAAGGTTGAATTGAAATAAAATTTGCATGCATGTAGGATTGGCATGTTTCTCCGTACCATGCATCGTGTGTTGTCATAACTAACTTGCAGAAGCAGGCATAAGAGAAATACCATTACCGGCAGAAGGGTGATCACGTTGGAGCGTGACCATGCCTTGTTTGTTATGCATGTAGGAGCATGAAAGTGTTGTGGCCCTGTTTGGTATTGCTGTTGAAAGATTATTTTGTTGTTCTAACCACTGCAGGAAATATTTGAGCCTCCTGAGTCAACCGTAGATCGAGTCTTGTTCCGGTAACCCCCATACTTGTTTCGTGCTGCCACAGGTCCCTGCCACAGGTAGGGTATGGTTTAGTAAGTTGATAACCCCTTTCCGTGCACACACCACATAGAGGGCTACGATGAGGGTTTCCACGATCATGGACTAAATCCTGTCATCGAGTCAGGGGGCATGGGTGTATCCGGTTGTGATCGAGAGGGGGGCACCCCTTGGAATTCGCACGTATTAATAGTGATCCCATGCTACTCGAGATTGTTGTCTCCCCGACTTAGAGTTTTTCTGGAACGATGCTTTTGGTGATTCCTGGCATCCGGATGGTTAATCTGGTGTGTGCTAGTCAGACGTGTTTTAAACCCAAAGACCGTAATGGGAATTAGTCAGTGTTACGGTACCGACTAAAGAAATCCTTTACTTGTGGGTAAAGAGTACACCCTCTGCAGAGTTTAAACCTATTCGAATAGCCGTGTCCGCGGTTAAGGACTATAGTCTGGGTTGGTCAAGTGTCGGTCTTCGGAGGAGATAATTAAATTGAGCCTGACTTATTTTGCAGGATAATTATTGCCACCCTGATGCTACCATGAAAATTTTGCTATGCATATTATTATTATTGTGGATATGCATATTATTGTGGACTAACCCGTTTCTCTTATTTTATTTTCCTGAGTGTCTCAGGGGCTGGCTAGACTACCCCAGGCATTTGGTTTTATTTTCAAGACCTCTTCGTGGCGTCCCTCGAGTTCTCAGGCGGTCTATCACGCCACTACTCTTGTGGATACCTGATTGGCATTTCTTTTCAAGACCGACCGTGGCGTCACTTTTTGACACCCGACTGGCATTTCTTTTCAAGACCTCTTTGTGGCGTCCCTCAAGTTCTCAGGCGGTCTATCACGCCACTACTCTTGTGGATACCCGATTGGCATTTCTTTTCAAGACCTACCGTGGTGTCACTTTAGACATCCGACCGGCATTTCTTTCATTTTATTTTACTTTAACTTTCCTTGTTTATCACTAACATTTTTATATATTCATTTATTTGTACATGCTAATATGTTATCATGCCATGATTTAATTCTTGTCAGCATGCATTTAATATAGTCCAGCATGAGCATACGCATATAATTTAATTCATCATGATCACATAATATCTGCTGCATTCGGTATATCTTTTGTTCATCATGTTTGCGAGTACATTCAAATGTACTCACAGGCTTGTCCCTGGCTATTTACTTGGCCAGGTCAGGATTTTAGTGAGGAGTACCGCAGCGACGTTCATGCGGAGCCTAGGATAGCAGACACGCGGGATAGGAGTTATCCGGGTCAGCCGTTCCTGTGGGAATGGAGCCCCATCGACGTTGGAGAACCACGAGTCGCCTCCGTCATCCATCACCACAATCATTGTTGTATCATTAGACCTTTATGGACTAGTATCCAATTCTTGTAATTGCTTGGTAATCTGTAACAAGGACGTGTCCACCAGTAACGGTAATCCTGGGCTGGTGATGACACGAGGGGTTAATTTCTGGGATTTTCGTGTCCCCGAAATCCGGCCCCGACACTGCATTTCCCAGCTGTCCCTGTGCTCATATTTTGAAATCCTAGAATCTAGTAATTTCGTGTGCCATGCATGTTGTAGAGCTATCATATGTCTCCCGTCATTTATTTCTCACCCACCTACTATCTACTATTTTTACACTGTACTACTTGTGCACACACTTCACCCATACTCACACTATTGTTTTTTTATGCATGGGTATTTCAGACTCTGACGCGGTGTTGATGAATACACAAAAGAAAAGATAGAAGTCGCTCCAGTGTAATTCGAAGATAAGCACTAAGCGTTTCAGCACTCTAAAGGGTGTAGTGTCAGCAGATGGAGACAGTAAACGTAGCTCTGCAGTTGATGATCTCAATTGCCACACACAACCATCCCAGGTGCTTGCTTTAACTTCGCGCTGTCAAATGTGGTTGCATGTTGCATATGGTGTCTAGCTTGTATTGCTTCCAATTTGGTTAAATTACATCTGCTTACTTTACACATTATACCTTTGATAATGACATGCCTTCCTGTTTTTGATACATACTACATATGTCTATTAACCATGTTCTTACATCAAACTAATGCTCTTTTGTATCCCTCATCAATCACTTATGATGAGACAGTCACTCCAGTGGGTTACTGTGAGACGCGCTACTCGTTTAAAGAGTGCAGTGTCATCCTCCCCACATGATTCTCAAGAAACAGCAAGGCTAAATGAAGATAGTCAATGTAGCTCTCTAGTTGATGACCACAATTCCCCTACACCACCATCACAGGTGCTTGCTCTTACTTGGCAATGTGATATGTGGTTGCATGTTGCATATGGTGTCTACCTTGTCATGCTTCTAATTAGGGTAAATTGCATCTGCTTAGTTAACACATTATACCTATGAATATGACATGCCTCTCTGTTTTTGGTACATACTACGTCTTTCTATTAACCATGCTCTTACATCAAACTACTTTTCTTGTGTATCCCTCATCAATCACTTCTGACGAGACACCTTCAAATTGACAGTGTAATATTGTTTGCATCTTGCATATCATTTCAAACATGTATTGCCTCTAATTTGTTGAAATGCCACTTTTAATGAGACACTTCTAACTTGGTAGAGTGATTTTGGTTGGATCTTTCATATGGTGTCTAGCTTGCATTGCTTCCAATTTGTTGAAATGCCTTCTGCTTAGCGTTTTTCGTACATATTCAATCCTCCTACAATGTGGTTGCCTTACATAAAAGTTGTGTTCGTCAGTATCATGCATCAACGAATTTGGAAGAGCAAATTTCATTCCTTTTTTCTTGTGTGTTTACTTGACAAGGCAAAATCTAAAAGGACGAACGCACGGAATGATGGTGGTCCTCTGAAGCAACCGAAACAGATGATCTCTGCAGATTCTCCTGCTACTCCTACTGTAGTGCAAGTTCCAAATCTCATCTCCCCTACTCCACAACCCCAGGAGCTTGCTCTAACATGGCAGTGTGATATCTGGTTGCATGTTGCATATGGTGCCTAGCTTGTATTGCTCCTAATTTGTTAATTGCATCTCCTTAGCTTGCACATTATAAATGTGAATATGACACGCCTTCCTGTTTTTGGTACATACTACATCTACTTATCACACCATGTTCTTACATCAAACTACTGTTCTTGTGTATCCTGCATCTATCACTTATGATGAGACAGTCACGCCCGTGGGTTAGTATGAGACGCGCTACTCTTATAAAGAGTGCGGTTTCATCCTCCCCACATGATTGTCAAGAAACAGCAAGTCTAAATGCAGATATTGAACGTAGCTCTGTACTTGAAGACCGCATTTCCCCTACACCACCATCGCAGGTGCTTGCTCTAACTTCGTAGTGTGATATGTGGTTGCATATTGCAAATGGTGTCTAGCTTGTAATGCTTCTAATTAGGGTAAATTACATCTGCTTAGTTTACGCATTATACCTGTGAATATGACATGCCTTCCTATTTTTGGTACATACTACATCTATCTGTTAACCATGTTCTTACATGAAACTACCTCTCTTCTGTATCCTGCATCAATCACTTACGATGAGACACCTTTATTCGTTGCATATTATTTCTGGCCTGTTGCCATGTATTGCTTCTAATTTGGTCAAATACATTTATGAGGCCACCCTTTTAGTTTTCGACGGCATGGCCCTGCCACCGAGTCGTGCGTCGCCTCCGAGCCGCTGCGGCGCAGCCTCGCCCTCACCTCCGTCTGCAACCTAACAGGAGCCCCAAGATTCCTGAGCAACTCTATGCATTCTCTCATCATGAGCGAGAGAAGTTTTTTGATCTGTTGTGGCCTCATATGGATCATGGTGTTTCTGGCCTGCCGCCTGGGAAAATTTCTGATTGTTGGGTCATGTTGCGTCTCAAGCGACCTCAAATTCTCGTGTGGCATGGCACGTGATACTAAAGGTAATCCAAGAAGAATAAACCAAAGGATCACTACTTGCGGTTCAACATCCAATGCAATAGACATACGTGTAATTGATCCAATCAGTGCGTGTACAGAGTGGTTTCCAGTCAAGTTACCACGATTGAGATCATGCAACAAAGAAGTACAGTATAATCTTTGGAGGAGCAAGAAACAGAGACCAGAAAAATCTGCAGCCAGATCACTGTTGTTTTCTCAGCAAGGCCCTCGAGAGGTTTAAATGCAAAAAATCTTTCAATGAGAATAAAAAAAAGGAGTTCAGCAACAAGTACTGAAAAGTGACGCTGATCGCCAGATGTTTACATTGGATGGTCGTACCATCGCCAGATTATCTACGGGAGTTACATATGGGCCATCTGACATCCGATCAAATCAGGTGAAATCCATCCAATCTATTCTTATTGATACATTTTTTATTCTTTAAAGAACAATTACTCTACCTTGGGATATTTTTTGATGCAGGACAATTGTTCACTACAAGAGCGATGGTCGTGTCATGGATATATAGCTCGTGCCACCATTATCATGCGCTAGTATCTGACCGTGCCGTAATGCTCGACGAATATATGCATAAGCCGCCACTCCTGCGGCCCGGTCTATGCCGACAATTCCGAAAAACTTCATAGTATATTATCAAGTCTCTGCCTTCACCGGATGGCTGAATGGATAGGCGTACAACTCGCCGCCACTTCATTTTGGTTAAACTTCAACAACCAGCTGGGATGAACCGCTGGCCGGACTACTGATACAAATCATACGGGGTCATTTATAACCCGCCGAGCATTCCGCTATTCAACAATATGCCGGTTTATATCACAATCAAGTATGGAGAATCTCAAGACAACTCCTCGAGTTGTCTTAAGACTCGGGGGCTACAATGACATGGCTCGGCTGAATTGGCCAGTTTCAACTAAATCAAGAACTCCGGGTCATTGAAGGGAAAATAACCTGGTCCTGGAGGTTACTACCATATTGGTGAAAAATTCAAAAGGCTGTCAGACAAGTTCCGGCTTACAAATTGCCTAGAAGTCAAAAAAAGTTCCGGCTCAATGGAAGAGTTCCGGGTTATCAGAAAAGATTCCGATTCAATATCCGGTTCAAGGGAAATCTATCTCCCACAAAGCTTTGAAGCTCTCAATATCCGGTTTAAAATCCCGGCTCAAGAAGAAATTTATCTCTCGCAAAGTTCGAGTTCTCAGAAAAAATTAAAGGTTGCCAAAGAGAACTTGCTGCCATGATGCGCTGTAACCTGCCTTATTGGCTTATCTTATTGTAGATCACTTGGGGGCTTCCTGCTCATTGAGCATAGATATGACTACCCCTTGACCCGGCTTGCATGCCTTGTTAAAAATTACTTGGGGGCTTCCTGCTCATTGAGCATAGCTATGACTACCCTACTGATCACGCCTTGTACGCCTTGATTGCAAATAACTTGGGGGTTTTCTATCCAAGTTGAATTGTTACCAAAGAGAACTTGCTATAATGTGCAGTTCAAACATAGGTAACCTGCCTTGATGGCTTGTTAAAGGTCACTTGGGGGCTTCCTGTTTAATGAACATAGCTATATTCACCCTTTTGATCGGCTTGGACGCCAGGTGTATTCACCAAAAATCCGGGTTATCCTGCCTTTGTAAGTCTGCCACTCCGCCCAGGTAATCCTGGAATGACTCGTCGTACTCTTGACAGTCAATCTTATAAAGACCCTGAACTTGTCAAAGTTAAACCGGCGATTGGTCATGTGAGGCACGGCTTACAAGGTTTGAATGAAGGTTTAACTCAGCGGCTGTGCGGCCCTTGAACATCACTTGACTTTGAGGCTTGGCGGCCTATGAAAGCCTTGTTTTTTGATTTATATTTGATTTGAACATTTTTTGAAGTTCATCCCTTGTGACATGTTAATACATGATTGAAAACCGATGAGGGCTATGTTGCCTTATGGTTTATATATGAACTTATCCGAAGTTTATTAACCCGGCCTGGCTTTGGACTTTAAGTCGCCAGTGTATAGTAATTATCTGCTTGAGTGTTGTGCTCTAAGCTTTGGGATGTTAACCCTTGCTGCGATGGCGTGATAAGCCGGCAGTATGAATAAATTGAACAATGTTGTGCTCTGTCGCTGGGCTGTTACCCTTGCTGACATGATAAGCCGGCAATGTGCATAAATATCACAGGGCACTTGTGATCTATTTGTGTGCAGGAAAAATGATAAATCTGACCTGCATAATTGATGATATCATAAGCATAAGTGGCAGATCTTCAAATGGCGGATCAGCAGTGTTATGCAAGCAAAACGTGCACGATGGTTTGGCACTTGATATGGAGGCCTTGTAGCCTTAATTATATGACTCATAATTGAGCATATTGGGTTTGATAACCCGCCCTGATAGAAGACTTTAAGTCGCCAGGATGTTTTGCCTTGAGCAATCAAAATGATGATATTTCATGACTCTGGATTGATACTGGCTCCGGATTATAATTATCAAGGCATCACCATGGTATTAATCTATAGGTATGTCTTTCAATAATGGTATGATTATTTTGGGTTTGGTAAACCGCCCTGACTTTGGACGTTAAGTCGCCAGTATACTTTGATTGCGCAATTGGAATTATGCGCTATAAAATCTTTGGATTGCACACTGGCATTGGACGTTAAGTCTCCTGTATATTTTGGAATGCACCCCGGCTTTGGACGGTAAGTCACCAGTATATTTTGGATTGCACCCTGGCTTTGGACGTTAAGTTGCCAGTATATTTTGCATTGTGCCATTGGAATCATGTGCTTATAAATCATTGGATTGTTACCCTCACTGGGTATGGCAATGTAAGCCAGCAGTATAAATCAATCATACAGGTATGTTTTCCTGGTTATATGAATATGCGAGGTTTGATAACCTGCCCTGGCTTTTGACTTTAAGTTGCCAGTATGTTTAGGCTTGAATAGCCTTAATTCTAGTCTTTTCCATAATTGCATAAGACTATATTATGTTTGGGTTGTTACCCGCCCTGGCTTTTGACGTTAAGTCGCCAGGGCATATGTTGTTTAAACTTTGTGTAGAACATGCAGAGCTTTACACATAAGTAAGAATACTGCAATTGCTCATATGAATCATTGCGTTTAAACCCATCATCTGGCCATCTGAAGATATTGCCGGGTTATCTAGCTCCGGGTTATATTGATCAATATTGAGTTTATTGAGGCTATGAGCCGCCAAAGTGATCTTTTCAAAAACTGGACATGACTATGAGCCACCATGGATGGGGTTATCAATTCCTGATTTTTTACAAAGGCTACAAGCTGACGGGTTGCACAAATCCCGGATAACAATGAATGCACATTAAGTCGCCATCGGCCAAGAGACACTGAGTATTTAACTCTAGATTTACTTGTCAACAGACAAGATCTTGTGATTGAGGTTTTCATATTGGATTATATTATTCAAATCTTTAATAGCCAACATGGCTGGATTTTTATTATGGTTATGAATAACCAGTATTATGATTGAGGTTTTCAAAAGCCGTTTCATAGCAAGGCTATTATTTATTTATACAAGAGTACCGGTTCACAACAGAGAGCATGGTTCAATATTGATATGCAAAGGCTTTCAACAACATCATCCGGACAAAATATATGGTTTTATTTAGTCCCGAGTCGCTGCAGGCATACAACCCGGCACTTGGGGGCTACATTATTCAAATCAAGATTACATCGAGTATGCAAGTCCCATGTCACTACAAGCATGCACCATGGCACTTGGGGGCTAATGCAAAGTCATTTTAACTCACCTCATTGAAGACCCGACCCATCACATAGTGATGAGTCGGTCCGTGGGGGCTACTAATTGCTCCTGTCAAAGGTAACCCAAAACTTGGGAGCTACATCATATGGTGTTATTTTTTGAAGTACATGTAAAGTCCCAGCTCAGTCTTATCTTACTGAGCCGGCCCTTGGGGGCCACACATTGCTGCTCAAAGTCCATATAATCAGATCTACAAAGTCCCTGCTCATTATTGTATAATGACCCGACACTTGGGGGCTACACATGGGAAGTTCAAAATGTGCAGTTTATAATTGGCGACTTACAAGAACAACCCGGATTTCTCCAAAGTTGCAGCATTTATATTAAAGCAAGTCTTCAGCTATCACTACGTTCTCCTCTTAAGACTTGGGGGCTACAGGTGATATGCATATAAGGGAGGAACATCTTCAAATTCTCAAGCCTTAAGCAAACCAGGTATTATATTATTATTGCAGAAATTTGCAAAGTTTATTTCCTCTAAGCTATTCATAGAAAGGTTTAGAGAGCCGACTCAATGATCGGAAAGCTACATTTACAAAAGCAAGCACCAAGTCGCCATAAGATTGACTCAGCATCAGCAACAATCATGACCCGGCTTCATCTGTTTTATAACCCGGCAATTTTGGCAATCATAAATCGGCAAGATCTACATCTTCAAGCCGGCTGAAAATCAGATGAGTATTTCAAGACCAATATTTTTGTCAAGTCAGAGCATTGGAAGTCGACTCAAATGGATTATTTTTTGCAATATTTTTCTGCAAACAAATTGGCTATGAAGCTGGCTTATTGACCCGGACTTTCCAAGACAAGGAAATGGCAAGGACTTAAGGATGATCAGATGCCGGTTCAGAAGAATGTTTGACCCGGCGCACAACCTGTGAAATTTGTTCTTGTGTTTATTTTGCAGGATCAGTTTAACATGGATAAATCCAAATTAAACAGGGGGACAATGTCAGGGATATACCCCGCGGTATGACCCGGCCGAGACTTGGCGCGTCATCAGTAACCCGCCTGAAGACTGGTGACTCACTGATCTGGTGACTCATTGGTGACCCGCCCGGACCTGGAGACTCACAGGTGACCCACCTGAGCTTGGCGATTCATTAGTGACCCGGCGGGCGGGTCAGACAGACGACAAGACCCAACGGCCCATAAGGCGGCTCATGGGAAGGCCAACTCACATGATGATGGGCCGGCTTGTGAAAGAAGACATAAGGAATATTTCTCTTGCAATGGAAGCAAGACTAGGATTCCACTTGTAATAGAATAGTCCTAATCCTATTAGGACTCCACATGTAACCCGCCCCTCCAACTTATATAAGGAGGGGCAGGGCACCCCAAGAGGGACAAGTTTTCACAAGTTGAGACAGACAAGTCAATAGATCTCGAGATAGAGGTAGCCAAATAGCACCCTTGTAACCGTGAGCACCATGATCAATATCAATGAAGCAGGATGTAGGTTTTTACCTCCACTGTGAGGGGCCGAACCTGGGTAAAAAACCTCGCGTCTCTCGTCCCGCTCAACCCCTCTCAATCTACCACATAGATGCGTTGGCCTCACGACTAAGTCCTTTCAACGAGGACATCTGCCGTGACAATATTGGTTTCATCTTTCATATGGTTTCTAGCTTGCACTGCTTCTAACTAGTTCAAACACCTTGTGCTTAGTTTACACTTTACACATCATACATGTCAATACGTCATGCCGTCCTGTTTTTCATACATATTCCATCCTCCTATCATGCAGCTGCCTTACATGAAAGTATTGTTTGTCAGTATCATGCATCAATGAGTTCTGAAGAGCAAATTTTATTCCTTTTTCTTGTGGGTTTGACTTGACAAGGAAAAATCGAAAATGAGGAAGGAAAAGAGTAAGGAAGGCGATGATGGTGGTCCTCTGCAGCAACGTAAATGGAGCATCTCTACGGATTCTCCTCGTACTGCTAGTGCATTACAAGTTCCAAGTCTCCGCTCCCCTACTCCAACATCCCAGGTGCTTGCTCTAACTTGACAGTGTGATATCTGGTTGCATGTTGCATATGGTGTCTAGATTGTATTGCTTCTAATTAGTGTAAACTGCATCTGCTTAGCTTACACATGATACGTGTGAATATGACACGCCTTCCTGTTTTTGGTACATACTATATCTGTCTATCACACCATGTTCTTACATGAAACTACTCTTCTTGTCTATCCCGCATCAGTCACTTATGGTGGGACACCTTTAAGTTGGTAGTGTGATATTGGTTTGCATCTTGAATATGATTTATAGCATGTACTACTTCTAATTTGATGAACGCCACCTATGACGATACAGTTTTAACTTGGCAGAGTGATATTGATTGCACCTTCCATATGGTGTCTAGCTTACAGTGCTTCTAATTTGTTGAAGTGCCTTCTGCTTAGTTACCACATCATAGGTGTGAATATGTCAAGCCATCAAGTTTTTCATACATAGTTCATCCCCGTATCATGACTTTGCCTTTCATCAGAGTAGTATTCGTCAGTATCATGCATGAATGAGTTCCGAAGAGAGAATTTTATTCCTTTTTCTTGTCAGTTTGACCTCACAATGCAAAATCAATAAAGCGGAAGGAAATTGGTAAGGCATTGGATGATGGTTGTCCTTCCGAGCAACTGAAACGGAGGGTCTCTACAGATTCTACTCCGCCATCCTTCCAACAAGATTCGCAAGACAACGCAAGGCTAGACAGTCAATGTAGCTGTGTAGATGATGAGCACATCTCTCCTACTCCACCATCACAGGTGTTTGCTCTAACTTGGCACTATTATATGTGGTTGCATGTTGCGTA
Source organism: Thinopyrum elongatum (assembly GCA_011799875.1). Lineage (NCBI taxonomy): Eukaryota > Viridiplantae > Streptophyta > Magnoliopsida > Poales > Poaceae > Thinopyrum > Thinopyrum elongatum. The sequence continues at coordinate 584,776,939 of CM022300.1, read as the reverse complement.
TGATGTCTAGCTTGTATTGCTTCTAACTTTGTTGAATTGCATCTGCTTACTTTACACATCATGCCTGTGAATACGACACGTGTTCCTGTTTCTAGAACATACTATATCTGATCACACCATGTTTTTACATCAGACTACTGTTCTTGCATATCCCGCATCAGTCACTTATGATGAGGCACCTTTAAGTCGCCACTGTGATATTGGTTGTTTCTTGCATATGATTTCTAGCATGTACTGCTTCTAATTTGTTGAAATGCCACACAGTTTGAACTTGGCAGAGTGATATTGGTTGCATCTTTCATATGGTGTCTAGCTTGCAGTGATTCTAATTTGTTGAAATGCCTTCTTCTTAGTTACCACATCATAGGTGTGATATGTCACGCCGTCCTATTTTTCATACATATTCCATCCTCGTATCATGTGTTTGCCTTTCATCCGAGTAGTGTTCGTCAGTATCATGCATGAATGAGTTCTTAAGAGCGAATTTTATTCCTTTTTCTTATCGGTTTGACTTCACAATGCAAAATCAATACAGCTGAAGGAAATTAGTAAGGCAGTGGATGATGGTGGTCCTTTGAAGCAACTCAAACAGAGGGTCTCTACAGATTCTACTCCGCCATCCTCCCAACAAGATTTGCAAGGCAACACAAGGCTGGACAGTCAATGTAGCTGTGTAGATGATGAGCACATCTCCCCTACTCCACCATCACAGGTGCTTGCTCTAACTTGGAACTGTTATATGTGGTTGCGTGTTCCGTATGATGTCTAGTTTGTATTGCTTCTAATTTTGTTGAATTGCATCTGCGTAGCTTACAACTTATACCTACAACAATCACTTACCCATAAGACACATTTAACTTGGGAGTGTGATGTAGGTTGCATCTTGCATTGTCTTCTAGCTTGTACTGCTTCTAATTTCTTGAAATGGCACTTACGACGAGACACTTTTTACCTGATAGAGTGATATTGGTTGCATGTTCATATGGTGCCTAGCGTTCATTTCTTCTAATTTTGTTGAAATGCCTTCTGCTTACTGTTTTTCATACATATTCCATCCTCCCATCGTACGTGTGAATATGCAATGCTGTCTTTTTTTTAATATACTCCATCCTCCTATCATGCGCTTGCCTTACATCAAAGTAGTGTTCGTCTGTATCATGCATCAACCAGTTATGCAGGGCTAATTTTATTCATCTTCTTGTGGTTTTGACTTCAGAAGGCAATATCAAAAAAGAGGAAGGAAAAGAGTAAGTTAGGGGATGTTGGTGGTCCTCCGGAGCGACACAAACAGAGACTCTCTAGATTTGCCACTGCTACTGCTAACGCAGTTGAAGTCCCAAGTCTACATGATGAGTTCATCTCCCGTACTCCACCATCGCAGGTGCTTGCTCTAAGTTGACAGTGTGATAATTGGTTTCATGTTGCATATATTGTCTAGCCTGTATTTCTTCTATTCTAATTAAATTGCACCTCCTGAGTTTATACGTTATACTTGTGCATATGACATGCCTTTCTGTGTCTAGAATACACTGTATCTATCTATCATACCGTGTTCTTACATCAAAGTACTGCTGTTGTGTATCCCACATCAGTCACTCATGATTGGACGCTTTTAACATGTCAGTTTGATAGTGGTTGTATCTTTCATTGATTTCTAGGTTGTACTGCTTCTAATTTTTCGAAATGCTACTTATGACAAGACACTTTTAACTTGGCAGAGTGATATTGGTTGCATCTTTCATATGGTGTCTAGCTTGCATTACTTCTATTTTCTTGAAAATCCTTCTGCTTAGTTTACACATCGTAGCTGTGAATATGTCACGCCGTCCTGTTTTTCTTACATATTCCATCCTCATACGGTTGTCTTACATCAAAGTATTGCTTGTCTGTATCATGCATCAATGAGTTCTGAAGAGCGATTTTATTCTTTTGTGTTGTGGGTACGGCTTGACATGGCAAAGTCAAAAAAGAGCAAGGAAAAGAATATAGTAGGGAATGGTGTTACTCATCGGGTGCAACAGAAAAGGATCTGCCCTCGAGATTCTGCTGGTACTTATAGTGCAGTAGAAGGTCCAAGTCCACCGGCTAAATCTACAAACACAGTATCACCTGCTCCACCAGCTGCAGCATCCGCTTCAACTGTACCGGCATCTCAACGAGTTACACGTTCGTTTGCTCCGCAACTGGCCAGTTCCCAAGTTGCCTTCACACCTAACACTACTTCCGAAGTACTGCTGACACAACAGGACTTGGCAAGATCAGATGAACCTCATGAGCATCAACACCAAGATGGTACCTGACCGAGTCAAGTTGTAGTTGCATGCTCCTTTATTTGTACTCTCACAGTTTGATGTGCACTAACACTTTCCATATTCGTTGTTGAACTAGCTCCACAGCGCAAGCGGAAACAGATATCAGGGATAATGCTTGACAGATTAACAAAATCTAAAGGAGGAAGAATGGAGGTCCATTTTGAGGCAGGTTTAAAAAGGCCACGTGATGCTACAGAGGCAGCCAAGTTAGTATCAGAGGCAGCCGTTGCCGTTAGGTGTCATGCACGTATCCTCCCAACGTGGATCCAGTACAGGAATGAGAAAGACGATACCTAGTTTAACACCTTCCTTGACCATTTATCCGTAAGTAATGTTATTCATCGCAATTTGTAATATTGTCTTGCTCTGTCCCATACTTTCTAGCTTCCGCCTAATAAGACTCACATTCTTTTTTCAACAGATGAGGTCCAAGTTGGATCCGAAAGATGATGCAACTAAACAAGCATGCACTCATGTTTTTCAGTCTGCTCTGCGACAGTATCGGTATCACCTTAGAAAAAACTCACTTTGAAGGCAAGGCTAATAATGAAATCACCCAAACATCTCCAGTGGAATATATTACAGATGAAGACTGGACAGCCCTTGTTAAACACTGGTCTGATCCAAAGTATCAGGTAGGGTATATGTATTTGATCAGATCACATATTGGACTTGTATTTACGTATGTGCCTTACAAGTGTATCTTCTTCTAGGATAACTGTTTGAAGAACAAGACCAACCGTTCTAAAGTGAAATTCCAATAGACAACAGGATCTCGTAGCTATATTGCACACTGTGAGGCTCTTGTAAATACCTGCTAGTTCCTTCTTTTTTCTGTGCCATATTATCGTATCTATATTGACTTGTTCCAAATACAGAGGAAAGCCCGTGCGGAACAAAACGAACCTAAACCGAATGCAGTGCAAATCTTCAAGGATTGCCACACCAGTAAGATGAAGGGCATGAGCACACCAGTTCAAGCCGCTGTTGTAAGTCCTTACTCCTCCTGCCTTTGAACTGCTTGTTACTGTGACGTGTTCATTTAACTGCTTGGTTTGCAGCCAATGTCAGTTACTCTGTTCAATTTTATACACAGTTGTCTTAACGTATCATTTCACCTTACACGGTTTAAAAGAGATGAAGGATATTCTTTTGGTCTTGATCTGTAATCTAGTTGTGATGTTCACGTGCCCACACAATGATACAATAGCATGTTTGTTTTATATCTGTTTGCCCATGATATGAATGATGTCATACTATGTTCATCCTACTTTAAACCATGTCTCTTTATCCTTACATGTCAACGAATATGAGGAAATAGACAATACAGTAGGCATGCTACATGGACATATGTTCCGAAAGTGATTTTATTATGTAGTTGGAACTACAATACATGCTAATGTACTACAGTAGTTCACCAAAATAAGTTATGTATAAACGTGAAACCTACTTTGTTTGTTTTTCTCTCATTAGTAACTTATCTGGTACACTAATCTACAAGTTCAAACTTTCAACAAGCTATAGAACAAATGATTGAACATCCACAACCACCTGAAGGTGACGAGGCTACAACAGGCACAAAGTCACCTCTTGCTGCAGTGCGCCAGTATCTCTCCACTAACAGTGCAAAAAACACCTTCCTGCATAATTCTAGGTTGGTTGTCAAGGTAACCTCGTCCAAATCACCTACTGAACAAAATCTTCCGGCTAGACAGAGTGATATATCTGTGCTCCAGACACAAGTCCAATCCCTAATGGACGTCGTTTTGGAAACAAGAATAGTGGTTGACAAATGTCGTCAAGATATGAATGGTTTTGAAACCAGACTATCAGACATTTGCTTCATTGTTCAAGAGCAATGGCGGAAAAAAGGGGAAGATCATGCTGCTCCATCAGATTCTACAGCCTGAAACATTAGTACTCAGGTCAAATGATCTGTGCTTCTATACATCTGATGGTGCTTTTATCTGCAAGGACTGCAAATTTTATGGCAACAGGCCTTTTGTTGTATGGCTGGAATTTATTTTGTTGTGATATAGCATTTATCATGCTACCAAAGGCTGTAGAAATTACGACACTATTTTTGTATAGTGTAGGTTTATCTTAGTAATGTATTCGGCCGAAAGCTTCGTAGGAGCCCAACGTGGCAACATTCGTCAGGCCCATTCCAATAGGGCTAAAAATGATTATGGGCCGTAATTTGCATGTAGCCCACTAAAAATATCTGGGCCTAAATCAGCATAAGCTTTCATATTTTTGGTAGGCCTGTGCCCCTAGTGGGCCTTTAACATACCTAAACATAATTTGGGCCCTCGGTAACAATAGGCCCTTAACATTTGTAAATATCTCGAGCCCATAAAAAACATGGGCCTTTAATAGGCCGAAAGTGAGATTGGCCCCTGATTGGGTAAAATAACCCACTGGTCATTAGCAGGCCGAAATGTATCTTAGCTCATGGTGGCCCATTTACAATGCAGATCATTCACAGGCCGAAATTCAGACGGGCCGTAAATGCGCCGACCTACTACAAGGGCCTTTAACAGGCCGGAAGTTCGGTCGGGCTTGATTAGTATCAGTTTTATATGGGCCGTTAATCGGTCCGATGTGACGTTGGGCCACATATGGCCCATGGATTTCGTCCAACGTTAATAGGCCGAAAATCACAACAGGCTGGAAGTGGCCCAAATCTACAATGGGCTTCTAACAGGCTGAATGTCAGACATGGCCGAATATGACCCAAATCCTTCACGGTCGTTTATGGGCCGAAAGTTTCAATGGCCAATAAATGGGCCCAAATGAAGCAGGACCATTAACAGACCGGAAACACACCGGGCCGTAATTCGGCCCAAATACTTAGCGGACTGTTAACGGGCCAGAAGTGACCATGGGCCGCGATGATGACAAGTTTAGAATGGGCCGTTGACGGGCCGATTTGACACTAGCCGTACGGGCCTTAACTGCGAATGGGCCGTCTGCAAGCAGGCCGTTAATGGGCCAGCCCGCTAATTTTGATTGGGCCAGCCTATTTAACCTAAATGGGCCACTGTTGGGCCTTGCCACGTGTCGACGTATCATAGGCGCCTCCTGTCCATTGGGTGGTTGACATCTGTCCTTTTCGGGTGCTGACACGTGGTTGCTATAGCCAATGAGAATTTTACACATGGAAAATCCTCATTGGTCCCAGCTGTTAACGGGTTATCGGATCCAAACCAGAACCCGATAGCTTAACGACGACCCGTTACAGTGGATGCCACATGTCGGTTACCCTTGTTGAAAGCACTTCTATGACGCGCGATTTATCGTCATGGAAGTCGACACTTCTGTGATGATAATTTTTGTAATGTCATGGAAAACTTCTACGACAGCACATGTATGACTATCTTGATTCTGTCATAAAATCGTTATGGATGTACATGCATGACAAAAAACGCGACCTACTGTGGCAAACACATATCATCTTGGAAGTGGTTTTTTTTAGTGTTGCCCGAGATTCGATCGTCGGTATTACCATACCTAGTTCAATCTCGTTACCGGCAAGTCTCTTTACTCATTCTGTAATACAAGATCCTGTGGCTAACTCATTAGTCACATTGCTTGCAAGCTTCTTGTGATGTTGTATTACCGAGTGGGCCCTGAGATACCTCTCCATCATACGGAGTGACAAATACCAGTCTTGATCTATGCCAACTCAACAGACACCCTCGGAGATACCTCTAGAGCACCTTTATAGTCACCCAGTTACGTTGCGACGTTTGGTACACACAAGGTACTCCTCCGGTGTCAGTGAGTTGCATGATCTCATGGTGATAGGAACATATACTTGACATGCATAAAACGATAGCATCAAACTTGATACGATCACATGCTACGTTTATAGTTTGGGTCTTGTCCATCACATCTTTCTCCTAATGATGTGATCCCATTATCAAATGACAACTCATGTCCATGGCTAGGAAACCATAGCCCAGTAGAGGCTTACTAGGGACATGTTGTTGTCTATGTATCCACACATGTATTTGAGTTTCCGATCAATACTATTCTAGCATGGATAATAAACGATTATCATGAACAGGGAAATATGATAATAACTAATTTATTATTGCCTCTAGGGCATATTTCCAACAGTATGATGATATGGTATACTCCTCTAAATGTTTCAAGTGGCTTGACTTGGCACATGTTCATGCATGTAGTTGAATCAAAACCAACATAGCCTCTATAATATTTATGTTCATGGTGTTCATATCCTACTCATGCTAGTATCCAATGTTACTTATGCATAATGCATGTTCATGACCATTTTCGCTCTCTAGCTGGCATCTTCTCAACCTATTTGCTAGTCTTCGCCTGTACTAAGTGGGAATACTGCTTGTGCATCAAAATCCTAAAACCCAAGTTATTCCAGATGAGTCCACCATATATCTACCTATATGCGGTATTACCCTGCCGTTCTAAGTAAATTTGCATGTGCCACCTCTAAAAACTTCAAATAAACATCTGTTTTTGTGTGCCTGGATTGTTCATAGAGCGAAAGGAGGTAGTCGGTATCTTCAATGCTAAGCGGGTTATTCTCATGATGAGTGTTTATTCACTCGTCCTTGCACGAGAGGGGCGGTAATATGGATTCCCAGTCCCAAAATAAAAAATTGCAAATAATTAAAGCAAACTCCCCCAGGAATAATGTTGGTATGGACGGTACCCATGGATTCGGCTAGCCGTGGAGTGTGCTTGTTGGTGGAGGGGGAGTAAACCTTTACTTTTATCGCTTGGGAACCGCCACTAATGTGTTTAGCATGGAAGATATCGATAACTAATGGCCGCGAAGTAAACAGGAAGGGTGCATTTCTCAAAATTTCATTTATCTCTGTTTTAAAAATCTGAGCTCTAGCACCGCTGCAAATCACTGCTTCCCTCTACGAATGGACTATCTATTTAATTTTATGTTGTGTCACCACCTTCTCAAATAAACGCCAGATCTGAGAGCACTATTGTCATCATCATTCATTATGTGTAGCTAATGTTAGCTGCATCATGACTGGATCTTTTCTACCATGAATTACAATGTTTAGTTGCTCCTTGAACTTTGGAGGTGCTCTACATTTATGTTTTGCGGTCTCAGAAAGGGCTAGCGAGATACCACTGTTGTCATATTATATCACGATTGTTTTGACAAAGTGTTGTCAGTTGAGATATTTTATTATTGCTCGCTAGTTGCTTATGCCATTGATATGAGTTAATATAATTTCTAAGAGTTATTATTGACATGGTTAGTTATAATCTTTGCTGAAAACCAGGGTGCTACTTAAGCTTATTTATGTAAACAAGAACAAAAGAGTTCGTAAAAGTTTTTCGTTTTCACTTTCAGTTTATCAACTGAATAGCTTGAGGACAAGCAAAGATTTAAGCTTGGGGGAGTTGATACGTCTCCATCGTATCTACTTTTCCTAACACTTTTGCTCTTGTTTTGGACACTAATTTGCATGATTTGAATGAAACTAATCCAGACAGACGTTGTTTTCAGCAGAACTACCATGGTGTTGTTTTTGTGCAGAAATAAAAGTTCTCGGAATGGAACGAAACTTTTTGGAGAATTTTTATTGAATAAAAGAAAAGCACTGGAGCCAAGAACCACCGGAGGGGGCCCCCTGGGTGAGCACAACCCACCAGGGCGCGCCCCCCTCCAGGGGCGCCCAGGTGGGTTGTGCCCACCTGGTGGCCCCACAGACCCTGACTCCGACTCTATAAAATCCTAGTTTTGGAGAAAAAAATCAGGGAGAAAGAATTATTGATCTTCGTCATCACCAACCCTTCTCCATCGCCAATTCCATGATGCTCCCCACCGGGAGTGAGTAATTCCTTCGTAGGCTCGCTGGTCGGTGAGGAGTTGGATGAGATTCATCATGTAATCGAATTAGTTTTGTTAGGTCTTGATCCCTAGTATCCATTATGTTCTGAGATTGATATTGTTATGACTTTGCCATGCTTAATGCTTGTCACTTTGGGCCCGGGTGCCATGATTTCAGATCTGAACCGTTTATGTTATCACCATCATATCTATGTTCTCGATCTGATCTTGCAAGTCATATTCACCTATTACGTGTTATGATCCGTAAACCCCGGTGTGACAGTAATCGGGATACTTTCCGGTGATGACCGTAGTTTGAGGAGTTAATGTATTCACTATGTGTTAATGCTTTGTTCCGATTCTCTATTAAAAGGAGGCCTTAATATCCCTTAGTTTCCTTATGGACCCCGCTGCCACGGGAGGGTAGGACAAAAGATGTCATGCAAGTTCTTTCCATAAGCACGTATGACTATTTACGGAATACATGCCTACATTATATTTATGAACTGGAGCTAGTTTTGTATCGCCCTAGGTTATGACTGTTATATGATGAATATCATCCAACGAATTCACCGATCCCATGCCTATGAATTTTTCACATATTGTTCTTTCTAAGTTACTACTGATGTTGCTACTGTTGCACTTGCTACAAAATCATTGCTATCATTGTTACTGTTACTGTTACTATTATCACTGTTATCAAAACTATCATATTACTATGCTACTGATCGTATTGCTGCAGATAATTAATCTCCAGGTGTGGTTGAATTGACAACTCAGCTGCTAATACTTACAAGTATTCTTTGGCTCTCTTTGTGTCGAATCTATAAATTTGGGATGAATACTCTATCCTCGAAAACTGTTGCGATCCCCTATACTTGTGGGTTGTCAAGACACACTAGTTGACTTAGGATAGGGGAGTTGGTAACTTTTGGCACTTTGACAAGCATCACAAACAGACTCTTCAACACGACTCTGAGACAATAGAAGATTGCCTTTATTCACTATCTGCTTAACTAGGACTGATGACGGATGACCTATTCTTTGATGCCATCTTGCCAAAGTGGGCTTGACGATAGATTAGAGTTGACGATGACGATGACGACTAAGAGCTCCGGATGTGATGAGGTAAAGTCCTCCAATGCATCTACCGTGATGGAGGAGCTCCCTTGTTGCCCGATCCTTTATAAGAAAATATGTAGGGTGAGTATGAAAGAAGACATTGTCATCAGTAGTTAGGCAAGACAAGGTGCAAGATTTTTGTCGGCTTGTGGGACATGAAGGACATCTTTTAAAAGAAGATCAAGTTTTGAACTAGGGGAACTAATCAATGCTTGACCTATGTGATGAATGTTCATACCTCCACCGCATGCGGTGTGAATTTGATCACCGTTGTAGTACTTCTCCCGGAAGGCTAGTTTTTCAAGCTCACTTGTGACACAATCCGTTGCACTGGAGTTGGTGTACCAAACCATCCCTGCATCTTCTTCTTGTTCTCGGATGGTTGCAACAACATGACGCTCGTCGGGGACGTAGTCTTCATCATAGCGATGCCAGCAGTCCATCACCTCGATGTTAGGAACCAACTCTCACTACTCAATCACAGTAGATGATTACAAGAGGTAGCTAATCTGGGGATACAAGTTGCAGCAGGAAATAGGGATTGAGAAGAGAGCCAAGGTGGGAGAAGAAGGAGCCACCGTGCCAGTTCGTGATCCCAGCCAGGATAGTTTCTTCACTGCCTCTTGTGCGGGTACTTGTAGCCAGCCTCGCTCGCGATGACGCACACTCAGGCCCAGCCCATGTGCTGGTTGAAGGAGGTAGGCCCATGTACAGGTGCAGGTTACAGTGGGCTCCTAACATCCCTCCCTTCTTGAAACTCGGCTTGACCCCAAGCTGACACCATTGCCATCCGCCCGGGTCCCAGTGCACTCGATGTCCATGGAACTGATCAGAGCTGCGATGGTAGTCGAAGCTGAAGTAGTACTTGAGGCCGACGAAGTTTTGCGCGAAGACGGCTCACTACTAGGAAAAGGGCTATAGCTAATACGGACATTAATGGTGCACCATGTATGTGGTGCGCCACTGCTATATAGCAGTGGCGCACCAGATACAGGTGCGCCATTAGTGTCCTCATTACTAATGGCGCACCAGACACAAGGTGCGCCATTACTAGCAAAACTTTTTTTTATTTCTCCAAAACTAGTAATGGCGCACCAGGGCACAGTGCGCCATTACTAGTTTTAACTAGTATTGGTGCACCACAAACTATGTGCGCCACTACTAACAAATTTTTTTTTACTTTTTTTTCAAAACTAGTAATGGCGCACATGGGTACAGTGCGCCATTACTAGTTCAAACTAGTAATGGCGCACCACAACCACGGTGCGCCACTACTAACAATTATATTTTTTTTGCAAAACTAGTAATGGCGCACCGCTTAACAGGTGCGCCATTAGTAACCAGGGTTACTAATGGCGCATTGGAAAAGTGGTGCGCCATTACTAACTTTCTGAGTCTTACAAAAAATTGACCAAATGCACCCCCCCTGTGGACCGCCTTTTCAGTTTCAAAAAAAATAAAAGAAAATGATAGAAATGTCAAAAAAATAAAAGAAAATAAGATTCCCATGTGATATGTGGTCTAGTTGTTAGCAAAATTTACAAACATGAATTTTCAACTTTTTTGCAAAATCTCTCGAGAATATGTAAAATGGGCATAACTTTTGCATACGAACTCCGATGAAAAAGTTTTTTATATGAAAAATCATCTACTCGAAAAGTTACATCCGAATTCAACCGGGGGGAACCCCGTTGAACATTTTCAGAATCCCCAAAAACCTAACAGAACGAAAGATACGGGGCTTTTAAGATCTAGAGGGGGGGAAAATGGAAAAAAATTCAAACTTACTAGTGGCGCACCATTTGCTAGGTGCGCCACTAGTAACAGAAAAAAAATTGGTTTCGAATTTTTTTTTGGATTTTTTTTTCAAAATATGGTACGTAATATGATCGGGAAGTTTGAAATATTTTTTCAAAATTTCATCACACTCATGAATATGAACAAAGTCCTAGACATCAACAAGGTTTAATATGATTGATATGATAGATATATCAACAAGTGCTTATTAAGTGAGGTGGTGCTGGGGTTGGATAGAACTGCGAAGTTAAACGTGCTCGGGCTGGAGTAGTGTGAGGATGGGTGACCTTCCGGGAAGTTTGACCACTTAGTGCGATTTGACTTGAGATTAATCATATTGACTCGAGATTAAGCCATAGTGACCCGAGATTAAGAAAAAAACGAAAGAAAAATTTGAAAAAAAATTGTTAGTAATGGCGCACTTCTATGTGGTGCGCCATTACTAAGTCAGATAGTAATGGCACACCGTTTGACATATTAATGGCGCACTGCCAGGTGCGCCACTATTGTCTTGTATACTAATGGCGCACCAGGGGTGCGCCATTAGTATTTGTTACTAATGGCGTGATGATAGTGGCGCACCTGTAGTGCACCATTAATGGCCAAAACAGGTGCGCCACTAATTAGCCTTTTCCTAGTAGTGGCTGCGACGGTGATGACATCCCTCCCTTCTTGAAAAGGATTTTGATGGCAGAATGTATAGGAGGTCATACCACTCATGGCTTGTGCTTTCTTGCTGATTACCCAGGCAATTAGTTTCTTTGGTTCTTCAAGATCAGGAGCTGTCATGGTGGGATCCAATGACTTATGCACTTCGTCGGCAGGGTATTCAACCCAAACAACAACCAAAGCATTGGTAAGATCACATGAGCAATCACGGCACAAAGAGTACCATCGTTGATTCCGAAGGAGCAACAAATCGACAACTGTAGTGCATAACTCCATTTCTTGGTCGTGAAACATTTTTGCATCAAAACTTTGGTGCACCTTGTCGTAGCAGAGTAGTTCTAGATGGCAATTTTTGGAATTCCACATTTCTGCAAAAGCCCATGCCTTTCCTCCCATAGAATTAAAATGAACAATTCTAGTTAATATTCTTGCAACAACCAGGAACTTTCTAACAGTGCAGGCCAGAACATAATGATGCCAGGGAGGTTTCAGCTGAAAAACTAGCAAACTCTCAGATGGTCCTTCAATGACCAACTTCAGACATCTTGTAAGCCACACCTCGTATGGAACAGTCAGCAGAACTTTTCTCTTGTTAGTACTATTTCCTGCACCTTGGTCACTAGATGAGTGCACATTATCACACAGGGGCCCGGAGTGCTCAATTCTCATAGAGAACATGAACTGAATAGAAGTGGTTAATGTCAAAGTATAGGTTGCTGTGGTGCTCTCCCGACTGTTTAGCTATTCACCATTTCTCAAAGAATTAAAAGAATCACATGAGCTGAATATGACACCTTCTGCTGAGCACAAGTTACTCATGAGACCAAATAGAAATTGCATAATCAGGGCCCCAATAACAAGCTCTTTCCAGAAATACTTCATAGATGCTTACCAAACAACCTTGCTGTTTTTACTGCTCCCAGACTCGACAAACCATTTGCCAAATAAGCATGGGTTAGTACACTGCCCCAGGTCAATCATAATCAACAAAGTTCCCACCAGATGGATCCCAAAGCTAGACGTACTGATATCATGAGTAGCACCCCAAAACTGAGTCATTTTTGAAAGAACACCAGTGATATGCAGAGATTCAGAATTAGTTCTCAAGTTGCTCCTGAACTCTATAGCAAAATTGGTCGGAACAGAAGTTGACCCTGGAGGTTTGGGTTGCGGCAACGGCAATGGCTCCCCTGATTGGGTGAAAAATGGATCCAATTGAATTAGAATAGTTATGTTTCCCATCAAGTGAATGCCCAGGCATAGAAAATTGTTGCTAGTGAATTTCTTGCTCTTCACTATAGTATACTGCACTCTCCTCCCATGAACACTGGCTGGATACATAACTGAACCACCTGAACTATAATTCTCTGTTGTAACTGTACTTATGAGCTTCCTGAATTTTTTCACGACCATTAGCATCCTCATATGTAATGGGCGAAGTGTTAGTTTAGCAGCTACAATCAGTCTAGAGGTCCTTCCATTTTGTTGTTCAACCCAACAGTTGATGTGCACATGAAAGGTATTGCTAGTAGTACTACCCAGAATACCAAGGAACAAGTGGGATGACTGTACAAGGCACAAGAGAGATACCCAACAATGGTTTGATTTCCACATCTTACTTACTAGTGCAAGCATCACCAAATATAATCCATAGGCAGTCCCACAATGGATAAAATGTTCAGCACCTTCTAGTGACTGCACTAAACAAGATGGGAAAAACTGCAGGTCCTTGTAGCTTACTTGCTCCCAGTGTATTGCTTCTGAGCCCACCCATGCACTGTGGTTAAAACTCATATAGACCATATGGCATGCATGTATAGAAAAGGATCCAAGAGAAAATGTTCCCGGTGCCACTGCCTGGATGTAATGCTCTTGACTTAATTGTGTAGCATCAGATTTTGCCCAATCCAGATAGTTTCTTTGCTCCTGTTGAGATGCCGAAGAAAATAGACAGCCAGCATGTATAGCAACTATTCCATGTTGAAAAATTCCTTCTAGCTCTGTCGCATTGAAACCTACAGAAATATCAAATGGCCAACACTGCATTGTTTTCTGTAATTGACTCCTTGTGCTCTGTACCTTTGCATTATGTGTTGCACGATCCTACGAATACCGAGACCGCATTTGTTCATCTTCAAGACAACTGAGAGGCTCGTCTATTGGACTCTGCCTGAGCCGCATTAACTGAAGACCATTTTTGCTCGATAGTTCTGTGCTCAAAGTACCTGGGTTCTTCATGCTCCGAAACAAACGCACAGAGAAGTCTAAATCATCATTGTACTCAGTTCCCTCTGCACGATCCCTCCAAAACAATGGCCATGGCTTTGGTCGTAGCACCAGCCATGAGAATGTCACAACTGGGTGGAGTACAAACATCACAGGAGTGGCGTCGCTACTTGAGCATTGCGTCAAACATGAGGTGAGCGTTGGAGCAGCACTGTCCCTGGAGATGATAGAGACGACGCCGTGGTTCTCCTTGCTCGTCACTGGGCTGGAGGTGTTGCCAGAGAGGGCGTCTATCTCCTGCAAGCCGGCCTTGGGGTCGACATTGGTGGTGGCCACAATGGAAGGAACGACCGCCTACGCTGATGGAGAGTGATGCCCGCGCGATTGTGAGCTGCCCGAGCTCCTTGTCGTTGAGGTCGACAGCGGGGTCGGGGTAGACCATGGTGGTGGTGACTTGGCGCGAGCCATCCGTCGAACAGGTGATGGGCGCCCCCGAGAGGCAGGCATGGGACATGTCGGGGATGAGCTCGAGGACCTCCTGGGCCTGGTGGCGGGGCAGGAGACATTGGGGACGGGCGCCCACTCCTCGGTAGTTGTCTCCTGCAAGGGGGATGACGATGGTGGATCCGGTGCTGCCGTGCGTGCTGTTGCAGGAGGTGAGGTCAGGGCTGTCCGTATGTCCGCCGTCGCATTCCACGCCGCATTCCACATCTGTAGGCGGCAGCAACGGTAGTAGATGTAGTGGCCGTCCCAGTATGCCATTGCGTGCGCTGCCGCGTGAGCCGAACTGAATCGGACATCCGCTGCTACACAGGGCTCTCCCTCATCTGATTTTGTTGGAGGATACACCACCAACTGCTCCACACCAAAGGGGGCGAAGATGGAATACAACACATCAACGGTGATTGGGTAAATTGCTTGCTCCACCACCATACTAAGAACCTGATCCGAGGAATTGTGGTGGCTAGACATTTGATCAAACAGGTTGAAGGTGGTGATTGGGGAAAAAATTAGGGGTGGAAGGGTGATGGCCTGGCTCTGAATACCAGATGTTAGGAACCAACTCTCACTACTCAATCACAGTAGCCGATTACAAGAGGTAGCTAATCTGGGTATACAAGTTGCAGCAGGAAATAGGGATTGAGAAGAGAGCCAGAGGTGGGAGAAGAAGGAGCCGCCGTGCCAGTTCGTGATCCCAGCTAGGATAGTTTCTTCACTGCCTCTTGTGCGGGTACTTGTAGCCACCCTCGCTCGCGATGACGCATACTCAGGCCCAGCCCATGTGCTGGTTGAAGGAGGTAGGCCCATGTACAGGTGCAGGTTACAGTGGGCTCCTAACACTCGTGGTCCGACTTTTTGCATAGTTGACAGCGGGACCGTCGGCTGTTGGACGGAGTTGTACCTCTACGCCCAAATTGATTCTGGTTTTGGTTCTGATTGTACCCGCCTCCACCTCCACCTACGTTTGCGTTCCTGTTGTAGCCGCCTCCTCCTGCACCCAAGCGCGCAGTTTGATGTGCACCGCGCTCGTGGCCGTTGCTACTATTCTTCGGCTACGTCCTTGCTGGTTCTATCCACGACCACATGTACTGCGTTCGCGAGAGGCAGCATTGGCTAAAGATTGGCGAGGATTCAAGCCATGAAGTAAGGTCATACGGGCATCAAAGAGAGCAGTCTACCGTATAGTTCCTGGATGGTGACCGGTTCCACCCGAGCAGCGAAGGCAGAGACGACAGGGTTGTAATCTAGGTCGAGGCCTGCGAGAATATGAGAGGTGATCTCTCCATCAGAGAGAGGGACTCCCCTGGCGCAAGCGATTTCGTCGGTGAGGGACTTAACTTTCGCGAAGTAATCTGCCATGCTAGAGTTTGTCTTCTGAAGATTGTGAAGCGCAATCCTTGTATTAATGGCTTGCGCTTGTGATTAGGCTGCGAACTTCACGTAGATGGCAGCCCATACTTCAGCAGGAGTCTGGAGCGTGAGAACCTGGGCCAAGATCTTACGCGAGAGGGATCCCACCAAGAAACCTTGAAGTTGATGCTACTGGGCAGACCAGATGACCCTAGCCATGTCGACGGTCTGTTCTTCCTTCCCGTCCTTGGTGACAGTGAGGGTGGCCGGTGGCGCTTGGCTCGTCGGCTCAAGGAAGTGCGACATCTGAGCACCTTTGATTTGAGGAAGCACGACGGCCTTCCACAGGAGAAAATTGCTCATGGTTAGCTTCTCTTGAGGTGGAGTTCCAATGGACATGGCGTTGGTGGTGCTGGATGATGGGGCGAAGAGGGAGGATGAGGAATCGGTGGTGAGGGCACTCATGGTGCTGAAGAGGGCGAAGGAGGTAGTTCCTGTCATGGCTTTCCTTGTAGCTAGATGGAATCGATCTAGGAGGAAGAGGCTCCGATGACCATGTAAAACTTATGATGGAAGAGTATAACCCTTTGCTCGGGCTGCATGTGTATATATATCAATCATGCCGTGGCTTACAAGTTGTAGATCGATCAGAGAAGAGTCAGTATAGGAGAAGGAGAGAGATAGAAAAAGAGATTGGCTAGGATTACAATTTGAGCAACTTTCCTATCGCAACGCAACTATTCTAACATAATGATATTTGATGTGTGTGTGGGGGGGGGGTGGTAAATCTGTCTTTCACCGATTTGGAGCCAGCTGCGATCGGAAGAAGCCCAAATTGTGAGCTGCGGCTTTTGGACCGTTTTTTTTTTAGGGCTCCGGGTTTGGACTGCGTGGAGCCAGCCCAAAAAATGGGCCTTTGTTTGGGCGCCAGCTTCTAGGCAGGAGAAGCCATAGAAGCCACTAAAAAGAGCCCAAACAAACACACCCCTAGTCAGTTAAATTGAGAAAATTAAATGACATTCTCTGCTTGGACTAAGCTGAGGCAAGTTTGTTTCATTTGACTTTTACAAAAGTGTTCATTCTAAGCTCCTTGCTTGGCTAAGTTAATTAGGTACATCGCATGACTTGGCAGCTCAAATTTGACCTGATATATTGATACTTGTAGCTCAAAGCTCTGCTGCCATCTGCAAACGCCATGTTTTTGTTGTACTTTCTATAGCATACTAGTGCTACAGGCATGGAAAGGTCCCTGTGTGTGTATTTGACATATAGTTTTCTGCAATGACACATTACGACGTAGTAGTAATGAAGTAGGCATGTCTTGCATGAATTCTAGTACGCAGAAACAGGTTTTATTCATCATGTTTTTTATGTACTCCCTCGGAGTTTAGTGTTCTAAACGCTCTTATATTTCTTTACAGAGGGAGCACTTTGGTTCAGACAACACCTGGACAGTGTGCAATTCTTGTATGAATGCTTTGCCAGGACAAGGTCCTTCCTTGTGGGGGCGCCAAGTTCTGACGTTGTTTCTTAAACAAATTGTTCATCTTTCATTTTGGAACGAACTAAGCATCATCTATCTAACGGCGTGCATGGATGCATTGTTTGTCAGGAAATCCTCCAGGAGGATGATGAGAAGTTGCGAGAACTGAAAGAAAAGCACGGCGGGGAGGTGTACACCCTAGTGACAAACACGCTGCTCGAGATCAACGAGTACAATCCGAGCGGGCGTTACTCGGTGTCGGAGCTGTGGAACTTCAAGGAGAACCTAAAAGCGGCCATGGAGGAGGTGGTGGAGTACGTCCTCAAGCAGTGGCGCACCCTCAAGAAGAGGAAGCACTGTGACTGAAGCAGAGCAGTGAAATGAACCTTGACCTGCTGCCCTGACGTCCCCCCATTATCTGATGAACAGTGTAGATCTGATTGTGACCTGCTGCACTGATGCCCCATATTCCTGTTTTGTTTTCACATGAAGGATGATTGTGACTCTTGATGTCGGCGAACGTATGGTTAGTTATCGGAGTTTAGTGGCCAGATTATTCGACCTTGACATGAATACTACTAAACTGAGACTGTGAAGTGCCATTTTAGGACCATGTATATTACTAGCAAAAATGTCCGTACGTTGCAACGGGAGAAAAAAAATATCGCCTATCCTGCTTCTGTGATGTCTCAAGACCCCTCTTCTCTCTCACACACATACATGCATATGCATGTGCCTTCTATTTTGACATGACACCCGAACTCACATCGGCTGTTCACCACCTGATCACAATGTATGCGGACATGGTCGATACCAAGGCGACGAGCTCATCCACGACACTGCCCGAACCACACCCGCGCAAGGGAATGTTCATATAAAACATAAAAAAAAACCTAATCTCATCGAGCTAGACGTGAGGACCGCCCTCAGCAATCTACTCCCTGATTCCCGTGGGTTACTATGCCATAAAAATTCTCTCACAATCAATATTTCGACAATTCAGTAAAGAAAATTATTACATCAACCTTAAAATTTGGAAAAAATATTAAAAAAACATAATTAATAGTGAAACCTAAAGTATTAAGAAATAACCTGATACACCTTTCCATCTATCAATGGAATAAATTTTTTTCTGCATTAACATTAAATTTTGGAGTAGTATATTAAAAAAAGAAACATAATTAATTGCAACAGAAACCTAAATTGTTAACAAATCACCTGACACACCTTTCCATCTATGAATGAAATATAAAAGGATAAGTACACTTCTTTTTTTAGGATAACTTACTTATCTATTTATTCGAAAAACTCGGACATCCCCGAGGCAACGATCTGCAAAATACAGTCTGGTGGATCATCAGTCCACACATTGTTTAGTTCCCTACAAACTCCCTCTCGAGCTAACCCGTGAGCAGCTCCATTAACGAAACGGCGCGCCAAGCTAATCTTTGTATCTTGAAAGTTCGTAAGCATGGCTTTAATCTCTTCAATGACCGGTCCAACAACTGCTACGTTCTTCTCCCTAGCGTTCAGCGTGCCCACCACCGTTATCCAACTCAACATGCAGCTTCTGCACATGCATCTCCGCAGCTAGTTGAACTCCCATTCTGTATGCAAGGATTTCTAAAAACTCTGACAGACTGGAAACGGTGGCAGACCGCCCCTTGGAATGCACCTGTGCGATCCCTGAGCAACTTGCAATTTGCACATACATGCATGACATATCTCAGTAATTTGAAATGAGCCCAGTTTCATTGAACCAATGCTTGGCGCAAGGGGCGCAGGAAGCAACAAATCCCCATCCGACTTCCCTACTTCCAGATCGAGAGAACACGCAAGAACCAAAAAAAATAGCACGAAGTTCATGGCATATAGAAAATTAACAGGTCGATATGGAGGAGGCGGAGCTTGGCCTGCCACTACGCTCGAGCTAGCAGGGATGGCCAAGGTCAAACCACCACGGCACCACCGTCGTGGGCATCCTTTTGCCGCCATAGCTGACGCTCCACCCCGGCCTCTCGTCCGCTCCTTTCTCTCCTTCCTCACATCTCTCCCTGTCAAATCTCTCTCTTCTCTCCCTCGACAGGAACCGGAGAACAACGCCGCCATTGGCGACCATGAAGCTCAGCGCCCCGCCTTCCTCACTTTGCTTGCCGGGGCTTCCAATAATTCGTTTTTTAACCATAGTTTTAAATAGCCGGCTATAGCCCCGCTATAGCTGTTTGAGCATGTTGCTGCTAAATGATTTCATGTACAATTTGCCGCTATAGCCTCGCTATAGCCCGCTATAGCCCCGCTACAGCTGTTTTTAAGGGTTGCCGCTATATGCCATAGCCTGCTATTTAAAACACTGTTTTTAACTTGATCTTCCATATCATTAACCGACCTCTCAACCTGTTTGTCTTTGTCTTATTTTTCAGATTTGTTTTGGTGGTTGCAAGAACATCACTACTCATTTACCAAAACTGGAGCCTACTTCTTTGAGCATCGCATTGTTCTCATCTTCTCCTTGACGATGTTGTGCAGCTGCCTTCTTGGATCTAGCCAATTAAGTTCAAAAGTTGATTCTTTCTCTTCATTAGGCCCAACAGAGTTAGGAAGGAACCCGACTACAGTCTATATCACGTGCTCGACAAATCAGCAGGGAACTCACCTAGCGATGCCAACCTGAGCCTCTGAATCTCCTGCTCCTTCTCGTCACACATAGAAGGCAAGTAAATAAGCACGAGAAGAGAAGCATCGTCTTGGCGAGTAGGGCCCCGCGGTGACCTCTCTTGTACGCTGCTGAGCAGGCACTTTGCCCGTAGATCATGGCATGTGGCGGCGGCAGCGACGACTGCGTGTACTGCGGCATCGGGAGTTGGATCGCTCGCTAGTGTCTGATGATCGTCATGCCTAGCATGCGCCTCTGTGTCCGTCGTCTCCAATGGTCCTGCCCCTTTGTTGGCTCGTGCGCCGCTGCAGCCGGTGTCGAGTTGCTTCTGTTGTTATGCTCCTCCAAGGCGGTGCCCTTCTTGGAAGAGACGTAAGTGGCTGCTGCCGCTCGCCTACACGGCAACCGGACTTTGAGCCTGAGGCGTGCCTGCGTTGCTTGCGACAGAGCTTGGAGACGATGTGCGCCCTGATGCACCAGAATGTTGTCGTTGTTCTCAGGCACCGCCAGCTCAGGGGCAAGTACACCTTCAAATTCGAATCTGGCGTGACCATAAAAGAGGAATATGCTGGAAATTCCCACGTTAATCTGAAACATCTGACTGTTTATTAGATAGGAATATGCAATGTTGAACTGGAATTTAAAAGTTCTGGTTACAAGTGAACTCGGGACCACTCTTGTTGTTAGATATTTGTGATGTGAGCAAAACCATTGTACTACATATATAAATTGAATCAATACAGTTTATTTTACAAAAGCACACAATACAGTAATTTAGGATATAGATCAGAGGTTTCTATAGAATCCAAGCATTTAAAAGGAACATATTTTCACTCATGCTGCCATAACAATTTGGCAATGAGAATCTTGTAAGAACTACATTTTCAGCGATACAATCGAGAAATTATCAATTCCTAAGACCCTAGCTAGAATCCAATAATGATTTATAACAAGGAGGGTCTAGCAAGAGCAAGATCGACACCATCTCTGAAATTTCGTCAAGCATGTGATGTACAGCAACCAACAATGGTGGAGCAAAGTGAGTTGTGCCTGAATAGTGCCCGACCGAAGCGACTCAGTCTGAGATTTCGTAGCCACAACCATGGCAAGCATGCACGGCCTCACCATGAGCGAGAGAGGGCACCAAAGCCATTCTGGCTCAAATAGGATGAAGGTGTTAGTGGTAGGAGAAGCATATGCCCCCTGGCCGTTGCGTAGACAGCTCTGTACATGCAAATACAATACAAAAAAATTGTTGGAATTGTCAGCTGAATAGCAAATTCAGTTAGAATTTCATGTGAACATAAAACCCCAATTTAATGAGATCAAGAAATCTTCTTTTTACAAAAATAATAAACAAAAGCGCTAGAACAATAGTTGTACCTAAATAAAGTTTACAGATGCACATGAATAGATCCACACGAACAGAGCCAAACGAAGGGTCGAGTTAGTAACCTCACCATGATCCCGAGATAATTGCTATCCATATGGAGGCGACTCCTTCATTGCTATGGAGTAGAGCTACAGAACCGCAGAACAACATCTCTCCTCATGGAAACAGGGGTGAGAAGAACACGTAGAGGAGCATCATATCAGGTCACATAAGGCGCGATGTCAGGCACGCCGACAACCAGCAATGCCATGGAGAAGAAACATAGCAGAAGCAGCTGAGCGAGGATGTAGTGGATCAATGGGAAGGTCAACACAACAGCTTGGACCAATTGAATTGATGGCCATTAGATGGCTCGGTGAAAGAGAATTGGGTGGTGCTTGGCCAGGGTCATTCTTTGCAATGTTCTTCTTCAGGATTGCACTCCATCACCACACTTCCCCGTGGTCTTCTCCATCCCGGCAGACACCCCCTGCTTCTTCTCACGCCATCCTGCGGTCTCGTGTCACTCGATGGCCTCGCTGCTCGGTAGCTACTTCACTGTAACAATGGGAACCAATCTTGTTTAAAGAGAAGATTCTGTCAATGAAAACTACAAAACGCATGAATCATCATGAAAACGAATAGCAGTACATCATAACCAAGTGAAGAAATAAATAAGAAGTGAAAGGAACTTGCAGAAATCAATTGCATATGCAAGGATAATCTGCAAAATATGTTTGTCAAGACAAATCTAAAAACCAAACTGCTTGTGTGACTTTAATACGAATTAAATTGCTGAACCAAATATGTTTGTCAAGACAAATCTGAAAACCAAACTGCTTGTGTGACCTTAATACGAATTAAATTGCTGAACCTCGGTATAGTGGAAAAGATATTACTAACCTACAGGGTAAGACTTCCAATCCTACTGTTTGCTAGCAGCATAACAATGTGACTCCCAGCATACACCAACAATGCGAAAAAATTAGAGCTGGAAGGCATGAATTCCTAATACAAAGAACATGATGATGAAAAACTAATTCAAGCTGAACAGAATCAAATCCTACAGCTCATCCTTCTTATGAGGAAAGGATTCCTGCTTCCAAAATCTAATTGTCTCTGCAAATTCAGATGACCATTATAAGAATAATTAATATATCTCATCATGAGCGCCCAGGTCTTATTGGAGCTGCTATGTCTAGGCATAAAAAAGGGCAACACCTAACTGTAACTTCTTTATACGATTAAAGAAAAATTGATATACATTTGTCAAACAATAGGAGCCGGCGTACCCATGTGTCTTGAGACTCCACATGATGTAAATTAATTAGCAACCCATTATTCTAGTAACCCAATTAACTCTCACCATCATACCATTTTTTGAATCATATGGAAGGAGAGTTAGTCTCATATGTGGGAGTTTACCTCAAGGATCTGTGACTGAAACTGGCTCGGACAAACACACAAACACCTTGTGTGCAAAAAATAACTGAGAACATCCACAAACACATGTGAGTCTGAAGTTGAGGTGGAGGGCGGTGCAGAGCGGGCGGAGAGGTCGCGGGCAAGTGCAGCGACGACCGGCTGGCAGTGGCTCTGGTCGAGCGGCGAGCGCGAGCCCTCCCGGGCGGCGTACAGCGAGGAGCTCGGACACGCGAAGGAAAGGAGGAGATTAGGCAGACTGGTGGTGCAGGAGATTTCGATCACCTCCGTCGGCCATCGGCCGGCGGCCGGCGCGGCACCGGACCGGCTGGCGGTGGCTCTGGTCGAGCGGCGAGCGCGAGCCCTCCCGGGCGGCATACAGCGAGGAGCTCGGGCGCGCGAAGGAAAGGAGGAGCTGAGGCAGACCGGTGGTGCAGTGTGCTCCGATCACCGGCGTCGGCCATCGGCCGGCGGCCGCCGCGACACCGAATCGAGTCGCGCAGGTCGTGCCCCTCCTGGCGGCTGGGATCGGGAGGAGAGGGAGAGAGGAGAGCCCGTGGTCGCCTGGGTTTTTTAACAAACCCTGACAAAACGTTTTCTCACACTGCGGGTTCAATACAAAAAACTGCAGGGACTTTTATGCAAAAAATCCACGCGTACTTTATTATTAGGGAAAGATACCGAACTGCTAATTTAAATCGGCGATGACTGTATTTTTTATTTAGATGTATGATGACCGGTTCTCTTGTTGATTTAAATGCATGGTGTGATTGCCTGGTGCTGGGCATGCCTAACAAAACCCTACGATTTTCAGGCCCGCTTGTGGATTGCAGCAGATTCGATAGCTAGAATTCGTCGCAAATCTCAGAAAAGGGGGAAAGTGTGGACGTGTGAACCATGGCATTTTTTTTAGGTTAAAGGGCAGCTTTATATTAATCAACAGAAACAAGTTCATTACAAATAACAGTCCGGATCACCTCCGGAACATCGTCTACCCACACAGCATCAACATAATGGTCCGCCCAACGAGCAAGAATATGGGCCGCCTTGTTATAGAATCTACACTGATGGGAAAAACAAATAGAAGCAAACTTCTTCGCCAGCTGCTTGATGTCATAGATCACGACTCCAGCTAAAGATCGATCAAAGCAGTGCTCATTGATCTTGGTGATGAGGCTTGCACAGTCAGACACAATGACAATACTGCGTTGTGTGGTCTCCAGAATAGCTGAAATGGTGCAGCTCATCGCAATAGCTTCAACAAACTCCGGATCATCACCATGCCCAAGCAAACAGCTGCCAGCCAAAAGCACCTTACCTCCATGGTCACGCAGGATGTATCCAGCACCCATGCGCCTGGTTTGGCTGAAGATTGCCGCATCAACATTGAGTATTGCTGAACCCTCTGGTGGTGGAGTCCATGTTGGAGTAGAATCGTTGAACTCACACCTGTTGGAGTTCTTCAACCTGAAAGTATGCAACATAATCATGTCAGTGCAACCCCTTATCTTCTCAATAATCTGGTGGGGGTGTGGTCGTTCTTCCCCATTGCGAACCCCATTTCGGGCTTCCCAGATGTGCCAAATTGTCACTGCAAAAACAGTGGCCTCCACAGCTTGGGCCGATGTGATCCAATCGAGAGTCCACTGTCGGGTTGAGAACAAGTTGTGGAGTCCAAGGTGCAGATTGTAAATTCTCTTCATTTCAGCCCAAACCTCGTGAGCGAATTGACAGAAAAGAATGGGGTGTTTGATTGGCTTGTCTCTACCACAGAAGGGACAATCATAGTTGGTAGGAATGGAGCGACGTTGTAGCTGAGCACCAGAAGGAAGGCAGTCATGTGCCATTCGCCATAGGATCACCTTCATCTTGCTGGGACATTGTACACCCCATAAGCTTTTCCACCCCTTCTCCAATGCAATTTGGTTAGATGTCGATCCACGCCCTGACTTGCTGCGATCCTTCCAAAACTTTGTTGTACGAGCAAGATTATATGCGGATCTGACCGTGTAAGTGCCTGATTTACAGTGGGGCCAAGAGGCAAAATCAGTGCCACCCTCTGAGCTCAGGGGAATTTCCATAATCTTTTCAACAATATTATTGTGAAATAGAGCTCGCACAATGTTTTTGTCCCACGAACTTCTATCATTTGCCATCAAGAATTCAACATGTTGGTTATCAAGCAGTGGACATAGAGTGGTAAAAGAGTCCGGTGGATGGCCGGGGATCTAATTGTCCTTGCTAAGTGATATAGTTTTGCCATCACCAATTATCCAAAGCAGGCCATGGTCCACCAGCTTCTTTCCGTGCAGAATGCTTCTCCAAGTGTATGATGCCGATCTGGTTGGTGTAGCTGTCCAACAATCACCATTCGGGAAGTAGCGGCCATTCATAACCCGAGCGAAAGTGAGTTGGGCTCAGTCAGGAGACGCCAGAATTGCTTGCCAAGCATGGCCTTGTTGAAAATTGACATGTCACAGAAACCCATGCCTCCAAAGCTTTTAGGAGTAGACATCCACTCCCATGAGCGCCAATGAAGCTTCCTTTTGTCATCTTCAATTCCCCACCAGAAGTTAGATATGGGTCTCCTCATCTTTTCACAAACCATGTTAGGGATCCGAAAGCAACTCATGACGTATGTAGGAATTGCTTGCGCCACGGATTTCAAAAGGACTTCCTTTCCTGCCCGAGAGATTGGGCGATCAGACCACCCATTAAGATGCTTCCACATGCGACCAGTAAGGAAATTGAAAGACTTGGCAGGTGATCTGCCAACCCACGTTGGCATGCCAAGGTATGTAGACTGTATAGTTTCATCATGAACTCCAAGAGTAGCCTTGACAGATTCCTTTAGCTGTGAGGGATAGTGTTGCCTGAAGAAAATGGAAGTTTTTTGCATGTTGATCTTCTGTCCAGAGCCATTACAATATGTGTCAAGAGCATACTTGAGGTGTTTAACACTTCTGTTGTTACTCCGTGGAAAGAAAACACTATCATCAGCAAATAAAAGGTGGGTGATAGAGGGCCTGTCCTACCATTTCTGATATCATGGATCCCCTTGTTGGACGCCTCTTGATGGAACAAAAGGGTCAGTTAATTCTCCATTGACGCGGATGGCATCTCATGACAGAGTTCACCTAATGATGGTCAAAACCAAGATTATGAAGAATACCTTCCAAATAACACCACTCAACTCGGTCATAGGCATTCATCATGTCGATCTTTAGTGTAAAGAAAGGAGTCTTGGCCTTTTGTTTCCTGATTGTATGCAAGCACTCATAGGCAATCACAACATTGTCCGTAATCAGCCTCCCTGGCACAAAAGCACTTTGGTACTGTGACACAACTTCTGGTAGAAGCTTTTTAAATCTATTAGAGACCACTTTAGAGGCAATCTTGTATAAGACATTGCATAAGCTTATGGGTCAAAAGTTTGTCAATGACTTTGGGCAAGAAACCTAGCTACGGGATCAGGACTAGAGTATAGTCACAAAACCCTTCCGGAATCGCCTCACCCAACAGAAATCCTCTGACGGCCGCACATATTTCATCCTTGAGTATATCCCAATGCTGCTGGTAAAAGAGAGTCGGGAAAGCATCAGGTCCCGGCGCCTTTGTTGGACCCATTTAGAACAACACATCTTTAATTTCTTCGTCAGTGTACTCTTGACAGAGCTCCGCTTTCATCTCCTCGCTAACCTTCGGTGAAACAGCATCCAGAACTGCATCCAAGGACTCACACAGTTCAGAGGTAAAGAGCTTTTTATAGAAAGCATGAGCCATACCTTTGAGTCCAACTTGGTCCTGACACTTTGATCCATCCTCCCGAACGAGGTGTCTGATTCTGTTCGTGCGACGTCGGCAGTGGCACGAGCTTAGAAGAATGAAGTGTTGCGGTCACCTTCCTTGAGCCAATCGATTCGTGAGCGCTGCCTGGCCATAATTTCCTCTCTTTCAAATATCTCACACAATCGGCACTCAATACCAAGTTCCTCCTCACAGACATGCGTGGAAGAAGGCCTCCCACGAAGGCACGACAGTCTCCGCTGAAGCATGTTGATTTCTTTAAGAACGGAGCCAAAAGATTTACTACTCCACTGTTTCATAGAGACTGCTAAACGGTTTAACTTGCTCCAGGTAGACCAGAGAGTTCCAGGTCGCTACACATCAGTACTCCATGTATGGCTCACCATCTCCATATAATCAGGCGCCCGAAGCCACACCGCTTCATATCTAAAAGTGTGCTGATAGGGCCATATATCAGTGGTTTTGACGCGAGCAAGGGTCACAAGGATAACATAGTGATCAGAAGAAGTAGTGAGGGTATTTTCCACATGAGAATCCTCAAAATAGTTGTGGAACTCTTCATTTGCCACCGCTCTATCCAATCGGACCTTGACATTTCGACCTTTATCCTGCTTATTTGTCCATTTAAAGCAAGTCCCAGAGTAGCCAAGATAAGACAATCCACAGTCATCGAGGAATTCCCTAAAAAGCTCCACCTGATGTCCGCCACTATCATGGGCACCCAAGTGTTCATCCGAATACAATGCTTCGTTAAAATCTCCCACACAAAACCAGGGACCTTGCCAAAGTGATCGCACAAAATGAAACTTGTTCCAGAACTCAGGTCGCCGCTCCCTTTCTGGTTCACCATAAACAAACGTGGACCTCCACTCGATTTTAGACTCGTCGAGATCTTGACGTCAATGAACCTGGAGGAAAAAGTGCAGAGGGACACATTGAGTGTAGAGGACCAGTACAGAACCAACCCACCACTCCTTCACTACCCACAGGGAAGCAACAGTCATAGCCAAGTGACCACATGAAATTCCAGGCTCTGTTGGCCCTCATCTTTGTTTCTGACAAGAAGAGAAGTTGAGGACGGTATTTTTTCACAAGCCAACGCAGCTCGCCAATTGTAGAATCCATCCCCGGACCTCGACAATTCCAGGACAGAAGACAAAACCCTGCCTGATCCCCCGATCGCGAAGAAGGAACTCCAGTAGTACCTGTGATGTCCACCTTTGACTTGTTCGGGGCACTCGCCCCATTCCCTGACTCAATAACCAGAGTACTCGAGTTCGGTTCCTTATGTTCAGTGTGTAACTGCATTTTCTTGGCCTTGTACTCCTTCACCTTGTTGCAATTCAGACCAGTTGATGCTTGCTTATTCCTCTGTCCTGCCAGTAGGCTTCATACCAGTTCCAAAACCACAACCACCAATGCGGAGGCAGCTCGAGCCACGTACACCATCAGGTGCGGAAATGGTAGAAACCTCGCTGTGGAGGTTCACCTCAGCGGTATGATCAGTTCTAACATTCATTGAAGGCCCCCAAGGATCAAATTGTCTATTGGTAACACCAGGAGTCCAATATGAAACCAAATTTGGAACCATTTTGTACGAAGACCAGCAGCCATCAGCCTCCGAGTTCTAGTTCTTACCAAGTATTTTTCTCCTTCCTGTAACGCCGCAGGCGACTGAAGAATGTACACAAACAACACAACTGTTAGCTTCACGGTTGAAGGACTTGCTCGATGGCGGCGGCGGGATGGTGCCTCGGACTCACCAAATCCAAGCACGGCCGCCTTGCAACTGCTTATTCTGTTACACACCTACATCTCTCCTTTGCCCCTTGCTGCAGTCCGCCGGCTCCACCGCCGGCATGACCTCCTTTCCTTTGCCCTTCATCTCCAGCACGGTGGGCTTGGGAGTAGCAGCGACTAAAAATGGAGGGGAAGTGAGATTCTTGGATAGCCACGGATCGAGTCGTTTTGCAAAATCCTTTCGCAGGTACTCCAAAGTTTTTTTGGGATTTTGAGATTTCTGGACGAGCTCGCATGTCCTTTCTCGCAACTCCCTTAGAAAATGGGAATCCATAAGCTAGATTCCTCTCTGCAGCTAATCCTAGATCAGAACCAGACAGGGGAAAGGGATGGAAACGGAGAGAAAAGGAAATAGATTGGAGGGGAGAAACTGTATTGGAAGAAGAGGTGGAAGATCGAAGGGTGGATGGAGAACTGGAAGCAAACAAGGAGGAAGAAGGGAGGAAGAAAAGATGGATCGTGTGTGGCGATGGCGAATCAGAATGGAGAAACAGAGGAAGAGGATGAAGGATTGGGGTATGGAGAGAAAGATTAGGAAAAGGGAGGTTCAGGAGGAGTGGGGAAAAAGATGGATTGAGCAGATCTGGGAAGGAAACGAACCTGGGAGAAGGATCAAGGGGAGGAGGAGAACGGCAAGACGCCAGTTGCCGGCATTTCACCAATCGCCATAGTGGCAAAGTCATGACAGGGCGATTATGCAACGTTGAACCATGGCATATTGGCCATAGGAGTTGCATGTGTTTTGATTGGGTACACAGAGGATGGATGCTGATTACAGTTAAACCGCTGACTTATACTAGCTCAGGGCTCAGCTGAAAACGGTAAGAAGGTAAACAGTACGGCACGGTGAAATGGAACAGTAACGAGCTGACCTATAAATCTATAACAAGCTCATAATAGCGCATTCGCTGACAATACCAGGGGCAGAGCTACAGTGCCGGACCGGGTCAATTGACCTCGATGACCTTGGCCCAAACCCTGTTGCATACATACAACCTATAAAGGAAAATGCGAAATCACTAATTAAGGAGCATTCAAATGTCACTCCCACCTCCATAGGTTGAGACAAGTGGCACACTGCATGTGCGCCACTTGTTGCAACCTGGGAGTTTCTTTTTTTTCGTAGATCCGTTTATTCAAAATGTTTTATCTTTTAAATCGTGCGTCCAAATATTGAACCGTTTTCATCGTTGGATTCCTCGCGTCGAGATCTTCACAACTAGATCACATGTTGATAGGTTTTGACAAAAATATTTTCACGAAAAAACCAAACCAAGAGCACGTTTTTTCCTTTCCGAAAGAGGCACGACTGTGCCTTTCATGGAAGCAAATCCATGCCTCCACGAGAAGTAAACCATTCCTCTCGTGGAAGGAAAAAAATCGCGTTTTTTTTCATTTCCGCCGAAGCAAATCCATGCCTCCACGAGAAGTAAATCCGTGACTCTTGCGGAAGGAAAAAAAAAAGCGTTTTTTTCGTTTTCGAGAGGCATGACTGTGGCTCTCATGGAAGTAAATCCGTGCTTCTCGCGGAAGGAAAAAAAGAAAACGCGTTTTTTCGTTTCCGAGAGGCACGGCCGTGCCTCTTGCGGAAGCAGATCCGCATCTCTCGCGGAAGGAAAAAACATATTTTTTTGTTTCCGTGAGGCACGACCATGCCTCTCGCAGAACCAAATCCATGCTTCCCGCCGAAGGAAAAAACATGTTATTTTTTGGTCCTGAGAGGCACGGAAGCAAATCCATGCCTCTTCCGGAAGCAAATCCGTGTCTCTCGTAGAAAGGAAAAAAAGAAAAAGCGTTTATTCACGCAAAGTTTTTTTTTCATTTTTGTTCCAAAAGCTAAAAAGACTGATGAAAAACCGAAAAGCCAAAAAAATCATCTAAAACGTCGAAAACGAGTGCAAAAAAAAAATTCAGAGGAAGCGCCCAGAGCGCGACACATGGTGAGGGCTGAGAGCGTGCCTGGTGGCGCCCTCTCGCCCACCCTAGATGACCCTTGCAGGGTTACCGAACGGGTACTCCTTCATTAGTTTTTTTTTAGAGCACTACTCCATTGTTAGTTGCTCCGAGGAAAATGACACAGTAAAAAAGACTGACCCCAGTCAAAAAGCCCAATAACGTCATGGCAACAGACAGCCCAAACGAGCACGCATGCGGTAGGCCCATTGGCCACTGCGATTCTCCAGGTCCAGGACTGGAGCGCTTCGAGAACAAAAAATGATCGATCTGATCGATCCCCAGGAAAAAGGATTGCTCGTTCACAGCTTCAGCGCTCGTGTCGCCCCTTCCTTTCTTTGATTTCTTACCATGTCCCTCCGTTCACCTCTTTCTTTTGTGAAAATATTAATTTCATTTCAATCAAGGTGATTCATTACAATTCTCTTAGCTAAGAGTGCCAATTTCGTTTGGACCATGGCGGAGCTAGACGGCCATGCGAGTAGATGATCTACCCATCTGTGCTATAGCATAAGCTACATTATTCCGGCTTCTCCTAACATATGCTATAGAGTAATCCCGTCCAGATTTAAGTAGTTATTTCCCTTCCTCAGCTAAAGCAGCCACTGAGGATCTATAGCGTGTCATTCATAAGCATTTGAGCAGCCACAGAACAGTCCGTTTCGGCGATAAAAGGCTCTGTGCTCCACTCCAAGGCGAGTGCAATGCCTTCTGCACATGCTGAAACTTCCGCTTCAAGGGTGCTAGAACATGTATGGAGAAAACGACGTGATGCAAAGATGTATGTCCTTCACGATTCCGCAGTATCATACCGGCTTCTCCCGTCTCGTCCTTCTCCTTGAACATGCTGTCTGTATTCAGCTTGTTCCAGCCCGCCGGTGACCAATTCCATCTCTTTACATGTACTTGCATCTTTTACTTGCACCGGTTGGCATGCATGGCTACGTCCGTCCTGGTACACCATGTTACTTGTGAGCTGTGTTGGGATTTTCCTAAAGAGAAGAGGATGATGTAGTATAGTAGAGATAAGTATTTCCCTCAGTTAAGAACCAAGTTTATCAATCTATAGTAGGAGAACCACGCAACACCTCGTTAGCAGTACCTACACACAAAATAACAAATACTTGCACTCAACGCAAATAAGGGGTTGTCAATCCCTTGGCGGTTAATTGCAAGGATCAAATCTCATAGTGATAGATAGATAAACAAAAACACAAAATAAAATAAAAGTGAATAAATTACATCAAGATATTTTTGGATTTTAATATATGATAAAGATAGACCTGAGGGACATAGTTTTCACTAGAGGCTTCTCTCTTAAATATAGTATACGGTGGGTAAACAAATTATTGTTGGACAATTTATAAAAAATCGAATAATCATGACGATATCCAAGGCAATGATCATGTATATAGGCATCACGTTGGAGACAAGTAGACCGACTCCTGCCTACATCTACTACTATTACTCCACACATCGACCGCTGTCCAGCATGCATCTAGAGTATTAAGTTCATACAGAACGGAATAATATCTTAAGAAAGATGATATGATGTAGACAAAGTAAATCCAATTAATATGAATAAATCCCATCGTTTTATCCTTAATTGCATAAATACAAATATGTTTCATGTCCCTTTCTGTCACTGGGACTGAGCACCGTGATACGTCTACGTCGTATCTATAATTTTTGATTGTTTCATGCCAATATTTTACAACTTTCATATACTTTTGGTAATATTTTATTTTATTTTTGGGACTAACATATTGATCCAGTGCCTAGTGCCAGTTCCTGTTTGTTGCATGTTTTTTGTTTCACAGAATATCCATATCAAACGAAGTCCAAACGCGATAAAAATTTACAGAGATTTATTTTGGAATATATGTGATTTTTGCAAAGAAGAATTAAAGCAAGACGGTGCTCGAGGGCCCCACAAGCCACCAGGGCGCGCCCAGGGGGTAGGACAAGCCATGGTGGCTTATGAGTCCACGGTAGGTCGGTGGACCCCCTTCTTTCGCCGCAAGAAAGATAATGCCAGGAAAAAAATCGTGCTAAAATTTCAACCCAATCTGAGTTACGGATCTTCGGGAATTTAAGAAACGGTTTTCAGCTAGAAAACAGAAACGCGAAACAGAAGAGAACAGAGAGAGAGATCCAATCTCGGTGGGGCTCCTTCCCTCCGGGAGGCATGGAGACCATGGACTAGAGGGGAAATTCTCCTCCCACCTAGTGGGGAGGCCAAGCAAGAAGAAGAAGGAGGGGGGCTTTCTCCCCCTCTCTCCCGGTGGCACCGGAATGCCACCGGGGCAATCATCGTGGCGGCGATCTACACCAACAACTTTGCTGCCGTCATCACCAACTCTCTCCCCCTCTATGTAGCGGTGTAACACCTCTTCTCCCTGCTGTAATCTCTACTTAAACATGATGCTTAATGCTTCATATTATTATCCAATGATGTTGCCATCCTATGATGTTTGAGTAGATTTGTTTTGTCCTATGGGTTGATTGATGATCGTGATTGGTTTGAGTTGTATGTTTTTATTTTGGTGCTATCCTATGGTGCCCTCCGTGTCACGCAAGCATGTGGGATTCCCGCTATAGGGTGTTACAATACATTCATGATTTTCTTATAGTGGGTGGCGTGAGTGACGGAAACACATACCCGAGTAAGGGGGTTGTTGTGTATGGGAGTAAAGAGGACTTTATACTTAATGCTATGGTTGGGTTTTACCTTAATGATCTTTGGTAGTTGCGAATGCTTGCTAGAGTTCCAATCATAAGTGCATATGATCCAAGTACATAAAGTATGTTAGCTCATGCCTCTCCCTCATATAAAATTGCAATAATGATTATCGGTCTAGTTATCGATTGCCTAGGGACAAATAACTTTCTTATGTTACAAAAAGCTTTCTACTAAACAACTAACTTTTATTATCTTGCAAATTACTCATAGTTTTATTTCTGCTAAGTATCTCTAGTTTTATTCTTGCAAAGCTATCCTATCACCTACAAAATAGTTTCATACTTGTTCTAGGTAAAGCGAACGTTAAGTGTGCGTAGAGTTGTATCGGTGGTCAATAGAACTTGAAGGGAATATAAATCCTACCTTTAGCTCCTCGTTGGGTTGAACACTCTTATTTATCAAAAAAGCTACAATTGATCCCCTATACCTGTGGGTTATCAAGACCTTTTTCTGGCGCCGTTGCCAGGGAGCAATAGTGTGGGGTGAATATTCTCGTGTGTGCTTTTGTTTGCTTTATCACTAAGTAGTTTTTTTTTGTTCGAAGTTGGTCTCTATCTTTAGTAATGGATATGGAACATGAAATTCCAAAAAAATTAGCTGTACCTGCTAAACCACTGGTTGAAGAACCACCCAAAATATATCATACTGCTGAAGCTTTTTACTTGGATCATCTTTGATCCCTATGTGCTCGTGCTGAAAACCCAACTAGCTTAGTTGAGGGAAAATCTTTAGATGAGCATGCTCATTTTGTACGACACCGTTTACCTCAAAAAGGGAAACTTTTATGGCATCATACGATACTATGCATTGGTATGCTTGGGATTTATGCTTGAGATATGATTATACTTGTTGCTCTAGGATGAAGGCTCCACACCTTCCCTTTTCATGTGAATTTAATGATAATGAAACATTGGCTTCTTAAGCTAATGGTATATATGATTACTATGATGTGGAACGAATATAAGAATTTGTTGCTTTTAAGAGTGCTTATGAAATTGAATCTTTGTTTGAAAAGTATGAAGATTGTGATGATGCTGTTTACAGATCTAAAAATTATGCTATACTTAAATATTCCTATGAGAATTATAAATACAATGCCGATATTGATAACTTTATTGAGAAAGTCTCCACTGTCCAAGAGACTAATATTTTGCAGGAATCTATGGGAGAAGAAATTGCTGAAACTGTGAGCTCATTAGATGAAAAAGATGAGGAGGAGAGCGAAGAACAAAAGGAGGAAGAGCGGATTAGCTACCCGTTCCCACCTTCTAATGAGAGTAACTCTTCAACTCATACATTGTTTAATTTCCCTTCATGCTTACCGAAGGATGAATGCTATAATGATTGTTATGATCCCGCTGATTCGTTTGAAATATTAAAATTGGCTTTGATATACCTTGGGATCCGGGTGGATCAATTACTTGAGCACCATATGCCTAGCTTAATTGCTTTAAAGAGAGCGCTGCTAGGGAGACAACCCGAAAGTTTTAGAGAGTCATTTACTTCTGTTGTGTGCTTTTATAAAGTTTAAAAACAAAATAATATAGAGGGGAACCTAAAACTTTTCAAAAAGAAAAGTGAAAGTGAGAAAGATGAACACCGTTGAAGTGGGGGATATCCTTGAACTTGTTCATGCCTATGGAAAGTTTGTGAATCTTGAATTACAGAAAAATTTCAACAAAATTAATTATCCCCTCGTACAACTCCATTGTATTATAAAAATAATATGCCAAGATTTGCCTTCAGGATGTTTAAATTGCTTGTTTGGTATGTGTAGTGCAAAAACAAAAACTTTGGCTGTTGTGCATTAATTTACATTTTTTACTGGAACATCAAAAGTTTCTGAAATTTTTACACGGTACTTCTATGAAATTTTTTATTTTTTCCTAATTTTTTAGATTTTTTTGAGTAACATAAGTATATGTACCATCTGCATCTTTACAGATTGTCCTGTTTTCACAGATTGCTGTTATAGTTTCATTATTTGCGTATGTTTGAAATCTTGTTAAGCCCCGTTGACTTGGGAGCCATAGAATTGTGATAGAATACAGTGGGTATTGTTTGATTATAATTATACAATAATGTTACGGCAGGAGATGATTGGATTTGACGTTATATGTACTAACCCTGCTAATAAAAAGTTCGGTTAAGTTTTGTGTGGATGAAGTGTTTGAAGATCAAGGAGGTATCGATATGAGGAGAATAAGGAGAGGCAAGAGTTCAAGCTTGGAGATTCCCAAGGCACCCCAAGTAAATATTCAAGGAGACTCAAGCGTCTAAGGTTGGGGATGCCCCGGAAGGCATCCCTTCTTTCTTCAACAAGTATTGGTATGCTTTGGTTTTTGTTTTGTTCACATGATATGCGTAAATTCTTGGAGCGTCATGTGCTTTTTATTTTTTATTTTAATAATGCATCATGCTAGTATGAGATAGTCCTTGGTTGGCTTTATAGAATGCTTCATGTGCTTCACTTATATCATTTGAAGTTGGATGTCTGTTTCTCTAGATATAGCAAACCGTTATTTGTAGAATGCTCTTTACCTTCACATATATTTATCAGAGCATGGAACTTTGTAGAACGAATTAAACTCTCTTACTTCACTTATATCTATTAAGAGAGTCATCAGGAATTGGTCATTCACATGGTTAGTCATAAAATCCTACATAAAACTTGTAGATCATTGAATATGATATGTTTGATTCCTTGCAATAGTTTTGCGATATAGAGATGGTAATATGTGGGAGGTACTATTGAATGATTGTGGTTTAGTAAGAATATTGGTGTTAAGGTTTGTGATTCCCGAAGCATGCACGCATAGTCTCTCGTTATGCTAAGAAGTTGGAGCATGATTTATTATTGATTGTCTTCCTTTGCGTGGAGGTCGGGGGCACGCGATGGTTAACTCCTACCAACCTCCCCCCTAGGGGCCTGCATAGTAGTACCTTGCTTCAAGGGCTAATAAACTTTCGCAATAAGTATGTGAGTTCTTTATGACTAATCTGAGTCCATGGATTATACGCACTCTCACCTTTCCGCAATTTTCTAGCCTCTTCGGTATCGTGCATTGCCCTTTCTCACCTCGAGAGTCATTGCAAACTTCGCCGGTGCATCCAAACCCCATGAAATGATATGCTCTATCACACATAAGCCTCATTATTGATACGTCCATTTTGCATCATGTTTTCCTACTGTTATTTATGATGCTTTTATGCATAATAATGCTTTTTGGAGTAATTCTAATGCCTTTTCTCTCATAATATGCAAGGTTTACACAAAGAGGGAGAATGCCGGCAGCTGGAATTCTAGAACTGAAAAAGCTACATCAGAGTTACCAATTATGCACATCCCCAAATGAGCTAAAAGTTTACGGAGAATTGTTTTGGAATATATAAAAAATACTAGAGCAAATAACTATCGGAGGGGGCCACCCTGGTGAGCACAAGACACCAGGGCGAGCCTGGGCCCCCAGGCGTGCCCTGGTGGGTTGTGCTCTCCTCGGCCCACCTCCGGTGCCCATCTTCTGGTATATATGTCATTTTGACCTAGAAAAAAAATCAAAGGGGGACTTTCGGGACGAAGCGCCGCCGTCTCGAGGCGGAACTTGGGAAGGAGCACTTTTGCCCTCCGGCGGAGCGATTCCGTCGGGGGAACTTCCCTCCCGAAGGGGGAAAACATCGTCATCGTCATCACCAACAACCCTCTCATCTTTGGGAGGGCCATCTCCACCAACATCTTCAACAACACCATATCCTCTCAAACCCTAATTCATCTCTTGTGTTCAATCTTTGTACCAGAACCTCAGATTGGTACCTATGGATGACTAGTAGTGTTGATTACATCTTGTAGTTGATTACTATATGGTTTATTTGGTGGAAGATTATATGTTCAGATCCATTATGCTATTTAATACCCCTCTGATCTTGAGCATGATTATTATTTGTGAGTAGTTACTTTTGTTCTTGAGGTCACGGGAGAAGTCATGTTGCAAGTAATCATGTGAACTTGATATGTGTTTGATATTTTGATGATATGTATGTTGTGATTCCCTTAGTGGTGTCATGTGAACGTCGACTACATGGCACTTCACCATATTTGGGCCTAAGGGAATATATTGTGGAGTAGTTATTAGATGATGGGTTGCTAGAGTGACAGAAGCTTAAACTCTAGTTTATGCGCTACTTCGTAAGGGACCGATTTGGATCCAAAAGTTTAATGCTATGGCTAGATTTTATCTTAATAATTTTCTCGTAGTTGTGGATGCTTGTGAGGGGGTTAATCATAAGTAGGAGGTTTGTTCAAGTAAGAACAGCACCTAAGCGCTGGTCCACCCACATATCAAATTATCAAAGTAGCGAACACGAATCGAACCAACATGATGAAAGTGATATGGTGAAATTCCCGTGTACCATCAAGAACGCTTTGCTTATCATAAGAGACCGTTTTGGCCTGTCCTTTGCCACAAAAGGATTGGGCTACCTTGCTGCACTTTATTTACCGTTACCGTTACTTGCTCGTTACAAATTATTTTGCTATCAAACTACTTGTTACCAACTATTTCAGTGCTTGCAGAAAATACCTTGCTGAAAACCACTTGTCATTTCCTTCTGCTCCTCGTTGGGTTTGACACTATTACTTATAGAAAGGACTATGATTAATCCCCTATACTTGTGGGTCATCAAGACTCTTTTCTGGTGCCGTTGTCGGGGAGTGAAGTGCTCTTGTTAAGGAAAAATTATTACTACGTGCTGAAATTTATTGTTACTTATTACTATGGAGAATCATCCTTTGAGGGGTTTGTTTGGGGTATCTTCACCTCGACCGGAAGCACAGTTAGTTGCCCCTCAACCTACTGCACCTACTGAAAATATTGGTTATGAAATACCTTCAGGTATGATAGAACAACTAATAGCTAATACTTATGCAGGAGATGGAACTGAACATCCTGATATGCACTTGATATATGTGGATGAAATTTGTGGATTATTTAAGCCAGCAGGTTTATCCGGAGATGAAGCTAAGAAGAAGGTTTTCCCTTTATCTTTGAAGGGAAAAGCATTGACATGGTATAGGCTATGCGATTTGGATCTTGGAACTAGAATCGATTGAAATTGGAATTTCACCAAATTTTTTATCCTATGCATCTAGTTCATCGTGGTCGGAATTATATATATAATTTTTGGCCTCGTGAAGGAGAAAGTATCGCTCTTGCTTGGGGGAGGCTTCAGTCAATGTTATATTCTTGCCCCAATCATGACCTCTCTAGAGAAATTATTATTCAGAATTTTTATGCTTGGCTTTCTCTTGATGATCGATCATGCTCGATACTTCTTGTACTGGTTCTTTTATGAAGAAGACTATTGAATTCAGGTGGGATCTTTTAGAAAGAAATAAATGCAACTCTGAAGATTTGGAACTCGACGAAGGTAATGAGTCAGGAATTAAGCTTGAATTTGATTGTGTTAAATCTTTTATGAATACCAATGCTTTTCCCAAGTTTAGCACCAAATATGGACTTGACTCTGAGATAGTAGCCTCTTCTTGTGAATCTTTTGCTACTCATGTTGATCTCCCTAAGGAGAAGTGGTTTAAATATCATCCCCCTATTAAGGAAGAAATTAAAGTACCGGTCATAGTTAAAGACGAAACTATTATTTACAATGTTGATCCAGTTGTGTCTTCTACTTATATTGAAAAATGACCTTCCCCTGTTAGGATAAAGGAACACGCTAAGGTTTCAACTGTGGTTCACAAAAGTAATATTAGAGCACCTAAACCTGCTAAACAAATTAAAGTGGAACCTAGTGTTGCTATGGTTAAAGATCTCCTGACAGAAAATATTGATGGGCATGTTATTTACTTCTGCGATGATGCTGCTAGAATTGCCAAACCCGATGAAAAAGATAAACATAAACTTGTTGTTGGCATGCCTGTTGTCTCAGTTAAAATAGGAGATCATTGTTATCATGGTTTATGTGACTTAGGTGATAGCATGAGTGCTATTCCTTTTACTTTATACCAGGAAATTATGAATGACATAGCACCTGCTGAAATAGAAGACATAGATGTTACTATTAAACTTGCTAATAGAGACACCATCACACCACTTGGGATTGTTAGAGATGTTGAAGTCTTGTGTGGGAAAATAAAATACCCTACTGATTTTCTAGTTCTTGGTTCCCCACAAGATGATTTTTGTCCCATTATCTTTGGTAGACCTTTCTTGAACACCGTGAATGCTAAAATAGATTGTGAAAAACAAACTGTCGGTGTTAGCTTTGGTAATGAGTCTCATGAGTTTAATTTCTCCAAGTTTAGTAGACAACCACATAAGAAAGAATTACCTAGTAAGGATGAAATAATTGGTCTTGCTTCCATTGACGTGCCTCCTACTGATCCACTAGAACAATATTTGCTAGACCATGAAAATGATATGCATATGCATGAAAGAAATGAAATAGATAAAATTTTCTTTGAACAACGACCTCTGCTCAAACACAATTTGCCTATTGAAACTCTAGGAGGTCCTCCTCCACCTAAAGGTGATCCTGTGTTTGGATTAAAGCAATTGCCTGACACTTTGAAATATGCTTATCTTGATGAGAAAAAGATATATCCTGTTATTATTAGGGCTAACCTTTCAGAACATGAATAAGAAACATTATTGAAAATTCTGAAGAAGCATCATGCTGCCATTGGATATACTCTTGATGATCTTAAGGGCATTAGTCCCACTCTCTGTCAGCACAAGATTAATATGAAACCTGATGCTAAATCTGTTGTTGATCGTCAACGACGTTTGAATCCTAAGATGAAAGAAGTGGTAAGAACTGAAATATTAAAGCTTCTGGAAGCAGGTATAATCTATCCCATAGCTGATAGTAGATGGGTAAGCCCCGTTCATTGTGTCCCTAAGAAGGGAGGTATTACTGTTGTTCCTAATGATAAAAATGAACTTATTCCACAAAGAATTGTTACTGGCTATAGAATGGTAATTGATTTTAGAAAATTAAATAAAGCAACTAGAAAAGATCATTACCCTCTCCTTTTATTGATCAAATGTTGGAAATATTATCTAAGCACACACACTTTTGTTTTCTGGATGCATATTCTGGTTTTTCTCAAATACTTGTTTCACAACCTGATCAAGAGAAAACCACCTTCACTTGCCCATTTGGGACTTATGCTTATAGACGTATGCCTTTTGGTTTATGCAATGCACCTGCTACCTTTCAAAGATGTATGACTGCTATATTCTCTGATTTTCGTGAAAATATTGTTGAGGTTTTCATGGATGAATTTTCTTTTTATGAAACTTCTTTTGATGATTGCTTGAGCAACCTTGATCGAGTTTTACAGAGATGTGAGTAAACTAATCTTGTCTTGAATTGGGAGAAGTGGCACTTTATGGTTAATGAAGGTATTGTCTTGAGGCATAAAATTTCTGAACGAGGCATTGAGGTGGATAAAGCTAAAGTTGATGCAATTGAGAAAATGCCATGTCCTAAAGATATTAAAGGTATTCGTAGTTTCCTTGGTCATGCTGGTTTCTATAGGAGGTTCATTAAAGACTTCTCTAAAATTACTAGGCCTCTTACAAATCTTCTACAAAAGGATGTTCCATTTTTTTTTGATGATGATTGTGTAGAAGCCTTTGAAACACTTAAGAAAGCCTTAACTTCTGCACCTATTGTTCAATCACCTGATTGGAACTTGCCTTTTGAAATTATGTGCGATGCTAGTGATTATGCTATTGGTGCTGTTCTAGGACAAAGAGTTGATGAGAAATTAAATGTTATCCATTATGCTAGCAAAACTCTAGACAGTGCCCAAAGAAATTATGCTACTACTGAAAAAGAATTTTAGCAGTTGTGTTTGCTTGTGACAAATTCAGATCTTACATTTTTGATTCAAAAGGAATTGTTCACATCGATCATGCTGCTATTAAATATCTTATGGAAAATAAAGATGCTAAACCTAGATTCATTAGGTGGGTTCTTTTGCTACAAGAATTTGATTTACATATTACTAATAGAAAAGGAGCTGAGAACCCCGTAGCTGATAACTTGTCTAGGTTAGAGAATATTCTTGATGATCCACTACCTATTGATGATAGCTTTCTTGATGAACAACTAGCTACAGTAAATATTTCTCATAACACTCCGTGGTATGCTGACTATGCTAATTATGTTGTTGCTAAATACATACCACCTAGTTTCACATACCAACAAAAGAAAAAAAATTCTTCTATGATTTAAGACTTTACTTTTTGGATGACCCACATCTTTAAAAAGGAGTAGATGGTATTATTAGTCATTGTGTACCTGAGCATGAACAGGAACAAATCCTATGGAAATGTCACTCTGAAGCTTATGGAGGGCCTCATGCGGGAGATAGAACTGCTCACAAGGTATTGCAATCTGGTTTTTATTGTCCTACTCTCTTCAAGGATGCCCGCAAGTTTGTTTTATCTTGTGATGAATGTCAAAGAATTGGTAATATTGGTAAGCGTCAAGAAATGCCTATGAATTATTCACTTGCTGTTGAACCATTTGATGTTTGGGGTTTTCATTATATGGGACATTATCCTTCCTCCAATGGGTAAACACATATTTTGGTTGCTGATGATTATGTTACTGAGTGGGTAGAAGCTATTCCAACTAGTAGTGCTGATCATAACACTTCCATTAAAATGCTTAAAGAAGTTACTTTCCCACGGTTTGGAGTCCCTAGATATTTAATGACTGATGGTGGTTCACACTTTATTCATGGTGCTTTCCGTAAAATGCTTGCTAAATATGATGTTAACCATAGAATTGCATCATGATACGTCTCCATTGTATCTACTTTTCCTAAGGCTTTTCCTCTTGTTTTGGACTCTAATTTGCATGATTTGAATGAAACTAACCCGGACTGACGCTGTTTTCAGCAGAACTACCATGGTGTTGTTTTTGTGCAGAAATAAAAGTTCTCGGATTGGAATGAAACTTTTTGGATAATTTTTATACAATAAAAGAAAATTACTGGAGCGAAGAACCACCGGAGGGGGGCCCCTGGGTGAGCACAACCCACCAGGGAGCGCCCCCCCTCAGGCGCGCCCAGGTGGGTTGTGCCTATCTGGTGGCCCCATAGATCCTGATTCTGACGCTATAAAATCCTATTTTTCTATAAAAAAAGTTGGGGACGAAGAATTATCTCGTTTCGCGATACGGAGCTGCCACCACCTCCTGTTCTTCATCGGGAGGCCAGATCTGGAGTCCATTTTGGGCTCCGGAGAGGGGGATCTCCGATCTTCATCATCACCAACCCTCCTTCATCACCAATTCCATGATGCTCCCCACCGAGAGTGAGTAATTCCTTCGTTGGCTCACTGGTCGGTGAGGAGTTGGATGAGACTCATCATGTAATCGAGTTAGTTTTGTTAGGGCTTGATCCCTAGTATCCACTATGTTCTGAGTTTGATGTTTATATGACTTTGCCATGCTTAATGCTTGTCACTTTGGGCCCAGGTGCCATGATTTCAGATCTGAACCGTTTATGTTATCACCATTATATCTATGTTCTAGATCCGGTCTTGCAAGTTATATTCACCTATTACGTGTTATGATCCGTAAACCCTGGAGTGAGAGTATTCGGGATGCTTTCCGGTGATGACCGTAGTTTGAGGAGTTCATGTATTCACTATGTGTTAATGCTTTGTTCTGTTTCTCTATTAAAAGGAGGCCTTAATATCCGTTAGTTTCCTTATGGACCCCGCTGCCACGGGAGGGTAGGACAAAAGATGCCATGCAAGTTCTTTCCATAAGCACGTATGACTATTTATGGAATACATGCC
This sequence comes from Thinopyrum elongatum, assembly GCA_011799875.1. NCBI lineage: Eukaryota > Viridiplantae > Streptophyta > Magnoliopsida > Poales > Poaceae > Thinopyrum > Thinopyrum elongatum. The sequence continues at coordinate 584,734,051 of CM022300.1, read as the reverse complement.
TACATTATATTTATGAACTGGAGCTAGTGCCGTATCGCCCTAGGTTATGACTGTTATATGATGAATATCATCCAACAAATTCACTGATCCAATGCCTACGATTTTCTCTAATATTGTTCTTGCTAAGTTACTACTGCTACTGTTACTGTTACACTTGCTACAAAGTCATTGCTATCATTGTTACCGTTACTATTGCTGTTGCTTCTATTTCAAAACTATCATACTACTTTGCTACTAATCACTTTCCTGCAAATAATTAATCTCCAGGTGTGGTTGAATTGACAACTCAGCTACTAATACTTACAAATATTCTTTGGCTCCCCTTGTATCGAATCAATAAATTTGGGTTGAATAGTCTACCCTCAAAAACTGTTGCGATCCCCTATACTTGTGGGTTATCAAGACCTTTTTCTTGCGCCGTTACCAGGGAGCATAGCTATATTTGTTGAGTCACTTGGGATTATTATGAATTTATCGCTATGAAGAATCTAAAGGATACCAAGACTAAAATATTTCCCTCTAAGACGAGGGGAGGAAATATTTAACTTTGTGCAAATTGAAGAAGAGAGTCTTACACAAGCTTGGGGAGGCTTCTCTAATTGCTGAATGCTTTGATTGATCATCCTCTTAAGAAAAATGAAATACTTGATATCTTCTATAATGGACTAACCGATGCTTCTAGGGACTTCCTAGATAGTTGTGTTGGTTGTGTTTTCAGGGAACGAACTATTGAACAAGCTGAAGAATTGTTGAATAACATATTGAAAAATTATGATGATTGTACTCTTCCTGAACCACCACCTAAACCCACTTCGAAGAAGAGGGGTATCTTTTATCTCAGTCCTGAAGATATGCAAGAGGCAAAGAAATGTATGAAGGAAAAAGGTATTAAAGCTGAGGATGTCAAACATTTACCTCCTGTTGAAGAAATACATGGGCTTAATACACGACCACCCAAGGTGGTAGAGGTAAATTATTTAATGAAATTTAATGATAATGACAATCCTTATAATATGCATCCTAGTCAATGCCTTTTTGAGTTTGATAACTATATTAGAAAACAAGATCACTTCAATGCAAATGTTATTGAACAATTGAAATACAATTCTGATATGATTGCTCGCTTGAGTGACTTGTTATTTAGAATCTCAAATGATGTTAGAGGTGTAGGAAAACATGCTTCTATGGTTCAAACTCAACTAGAACAAGTTGCTAAATCTCAAAGAAAATTGCTTGATGTAATGAATAATAATTTCAATGATCATGCTGTCAGAGTAATGACTAGAGGAGGTAGAATGACTTAGGAACCACTTTATCCTGAGGGACACCCAAAAACAATTGAACAAGACTCTCAAAGAATTAATACTGATGCACCTAGTCCTACCAAAAAGAAGAAGAAAAAGAAAAATGATAGGACTCTGCATACCTCTAGTGAACCTGAGATAGAAAAACCTCCTGAAGCTAATAAGAATGATTCTATTTCTGATGCTGAAACTCAATCTGGTAATGAACACTCACCAAGTGAGAATGAAAAAGATAATGATGAGGTTCTAGAAGACACTCAACCAAACTGTAAAGAACCAGATAATGATGTTGAAATAGAACCAATTGTTGATCTTGATAACCCACAACCCAACAATAAAAGATATGATAAAAGAGACTTTGTTGCTTGAAAACATGGAAGGGAAAGAGAACCATGGGTTCAGAAACCCATGCCATTTCCACCTAAATCAACTAAGAAGAAAGATGATGAAGAATTTGAACGCTTTGCTGAAATGATTAGGCCAGTCTTTTTGCGTACTCGTTTGACTGATATTTTAAAGATGGCCCCTTATGCAAAGTACATGAAAGACGTCATCACTAATAAGAGAAAAATACCGGAAGCTGCAATCTCCACCATGCTTGCTAATTATTCTTTTAAGGATGGAGTATCTAAAAAACTTGGAGATCCGGGAATACCAACTATACCTTGCTCCATAAAAAGAAATTATGTCAAAACTGCTTTATGTGATTTAGGAGCTGGTGTTAGTGTTATGCCTTTCTCTTTGTAAAAAAGAGTTGACTTGAATAAACTCACACCTACTAAAATATCTTTACAAATAGCTGATAAATCAACTGCTATACCTATCGGTATTTGTGAGGATGTGCCCGTTGTTGTTGCAAATGTTACCATCTTGACTGACTTTGTTATACTTGATATGCCCAAGGATGACAACATGTCGATTATCCTTGGTAGAGCCTTTTTGAATACTGCAGGGGCTGTTATTGATTGCAATAAAAATAAGGTCACTTTTCATATCAACGGTAATGAGCATACGGTGCACTTTCCGAAGAAACAATTCCAGGTGAATGGTATAAATCTTATTGAAAAATCTTTGACGCTCACTATTGGAAGTTTTCAACTACCTCTACCTACTGCCAAAAACAAATATGATATACTTATTGTTTGGGACATGCATATCCCCGTTGAGGCAACTTAGTGTTTTACGAAAGTTCTTCGGTTTCATGCTAATCGAAGGTGGTTGTTAATAAGACTTGATCAAATCTTATTAATGGACCAGTTTTGAGTGGTATGAAGTTGATGAATTTAGTAGGCACCCCCTTCTGTCCTTACCTTTTATTCTCTGTTTTTCTTAGTTAAATAAAATAAAATGCCATGTTTTGTCTGTTTTCTGAATTTCCCGTGCAATAAAAAAATGACCCGAAAATAAAAATTCTCATAATTTCCTGAAAATTTAATACATTTTTTTTCTGAATATTTAAGAATTTTTGATGCAAATAACATCAGAGGGGGGTGCACCAGGTGGGCACAACCCACCTGGGCGCGCCAGCACCCCCAGGCGCGCCCTGGTGGGTTGTGGTCCCCACGTGGGCCCCCTCACTTTATCTCTTTAGCCCATGTCACCACCTACCTCCAGAAAAAATTCACCATTCCTCTCTCTCTCGTGTTCTTGCTCTCAAACCCGTAGATTTCAATCTTTTTGCTCGAAGCTCCGTTTCTGAAACTATTTTGGGGGATTGCTACTTGGTATGTGACTCCTCCATTTGTCCAATTAGTTTTTGCTTTAGGGTTTATATTTTGAATAATTAGCTACTCTTGGTGCTGCTATAGATGAGCTTGCATGTTGAATTCTTAGAGTTCTAAGTAGTTTGAATGCTCAATATAGCCTCTATGCATGTTTATGAGTGGTTGCTATCAATCTTGTGAAGTTTTGTTGAGAAAAATTTTGTGGACTAAAAATTTCAGAATTCTGTTCATAGGAATAAGATGAGTTTCTTTTGGAGTTCTTCGGGGAGGAGGTCTTCGGAGGCATCATCTAGTAGTGATTCGGTGCGTCGGTCTTATGTTGAACCAAGCGCAAGTTCAATATGAGAAGCAGCTACCAAATCCTGCCTATGGCCATGCAACAATTTTTTGGTGAGAGCAGATATTAAAGAAGAATTTGAGCAATATGTTCACAACACCAAGCTCGGTCCCTACCTAGAAGATAAGTGCAACCAACATATCACCCTCACAGAATCATTTACTAAAGAATTTGGATTTCATCCTCGTGAGTCTAGGTTGTCGTTTAAACTATATGACAATCCATTTACCATACCTCTAGATAGATTTGCTTATCACTGCAAAATTCCATTTTGGGGCTCGCTAGACGAAACACCTAGATCTGAGTACAAAACATTCTTGACCAGCCTCTGCTATGGTGAAACTAGAGGAGTGACACACGGCAGAATAAAGAGCATTCATTCCCCATCGATTCAATACTTTGCACTCTTTTAATGGCAAATGCATTGTAGGCAAGCAGGATTGCAGCACACTTTGTGCTCCTGACTTGAGTCTTTTAGAAACTGCTCTCACCGGTGATAGATGTTATAACCTTGGGGCAATTTTTGCATGTAGACTGCAACACAACGCCGATAGTGGAAATTTTTATGGTGGGATTTATGCCTCATGTCTAGCAAGGGGGCTAGGCGTATCACCTTGGCCTAACCCTATCCTGCCCACCCAGTACTTAGACTTTGAGGCCATGAAGCGCCATAAATTCCTCAAAGGCGAGGCCACTGATTATATTTATAACCTATTGTTTAATAAACATTCTGTGGTGCACACCTTTTTGCCTGATCCTGCTCTCTTTGATTATCACAACAAGGGAAGATATTATGTTCTTGAGAGCAAGGCCCACGCGCACAACGCTGAGGTTGTAGCTACTCGACGGGCTAAGGAGGCTGCACCTAGAGCCTCCGTGAGCTATCACTCTGACTACTACGCAGGCTACTGACGGTGATTACCAAGTTAGGCCAAAAGCCTAAGCTTTGGGTAGTACGTATTTCCACCGACGTTACATTCATGTTCACACATTTCATTCCAGCTGTCGGTGTCCACACTTTTTCATTATATTATCCATACTAGATTTATTTTCTCGCCTTCTTCTTGTGTGTTTAAAAAAAACTTTGAGAAAACCCAAAAATATTTCTTGCTTCTTTTCGGTTTTTTCTTTCTAGTTTAATTAGCTGCTTTATTAAAAGAAAAACCCAAAAAGATTTCTCGATTCTTCTTCTTGCTTGTTGGGAGCTTTCCCGTGTAAATAGTTTTTCTTGTTTTTATTTTTCCTTCCTTAATTTGCCTTCTTCTAGAAAAACTAAAAACTCCAAAAATATTTTAGTGTGTTCCTCTGAATTTCTTTTCCATTTATTGAGTCATACCAAGGAGAAGACCACGATGAAAATGTTGAGTGGTTCTCATGTGCATTATTGTTGATCTAACGAAGAGCCCAAATTACCTTGTCTTCTCCTTTCAATAAAATGTTTGCAGATTCCAGCTTAGTCCATGGCATGCTTGCACTATTATTATTTTCAAATCGTTCGGTCGTGCAAGTGAAAAGCAATAATGACGATATTTGATGAACTGGCTGTGACAGAGAGAAACGGGTATGAACTCAACTTGTTCTTTTTTTGTAAATATGTTTAACCTAGTATCCATGATTCAGCATAGTATGATTAAACATTTTTGCAATGACAATTAGAGATTTAAGTTTCTCATGCCATGCTTAACTAGCTAGGAGTGGATAATGATTTATCTTGGATGTCAACATTGCGTTAAAATGATTTTGATGTAGTATGATGATATGGTGTCCTTCTCCAAATGTTCGAGTGGCTTGACTTGGCACATGTTCATGCATGTAGTTGAATCAAAACAACATAGCCTCTATGATATTTATGTTCATGGTGTTCATACCCTACTCATGCTAGTATCCAATGTTCATTATGCATAATGCATGTTCATGACCATTTTCGCTCTCTAGCTGGCTGCTTCCCAACCTATTTGCTAGCCTTCACCTATACTAAGCGGAAATACTGCTTGTGCATCAAAATCCTAAAACCCAAGTTATTCCAGATGAGTCCACCATACCTACCTATATGCGGTATCACCCTGCCGTTCCAAGTAAATTTGCACGTGCCACCTCTAAAAACTTCAAATAAATATTCATTTTTGTGTGCCTGGATTGTTCATAGAGTGACAGGAGGTAGTCGGTATCTTCCATGCTAAGCGGGTTATTCTCATGATGAGTGTTTATTCACTCGTCCTTGCACGATAGGGGCGGTAATAGGGATTCCCAGTTCCGAAATCAAATTGCAAATAATTAAACAAAACTCCCCCAGGATTGATGTTGGTATGGACGGTACCCGTGGATTTGGCTAGCCGTGGAGTGTGTTTGTTGGTGGAGGGGGAGTAAACCTTTACTTTTATCGCTTGGGAACCGCCACTAATGTGTTTAGCATGGAAGATATCGATAACTGATGGTCGCAAAGTAAACATGAAGGGTGCATTTCTCAAAATTTCATTTACCTCTGTTTTAAAAATTGAGCTCTGGCACCACTGCAAATCCCTACTTCCCTCTGGGAAGAGACTATCTATTTAATTTTATGTTGAGTCATCACCTTCTCAAATAAGAGCTAGATCCTGAGAGCACTATTGTCATCCTCATGCATTGTGTATAGTTAATGTTGGATGCATCATGACTGGATCTTTTCTACCATGAATTACAATATTTAGTCACTCCTTGAACTTTGGAGTGCTCTGCATTTATGTTTTGCGGTCTCAGAAAGGCCTAGCGAGATACCCCTGTTGTCATATTATATCATGATTATTTTGACAAGGTGTTGTCATTTGAGATGTTTTATTATTGCTCACTAGTTGATTATGTCATTGATATGAGTTAATATAATTTTTAAGAGTTATTGTTAACATGGTTAGTTATAATCTTTGCTGAAAACCTAGGTGCTACTTAAGCTTGTTTATGTAAACAAGAGCAAAGTAGTTCATAAAAGTTTTTATTTTTCACTTTCAGTTTATCAACTGAATTGCTTGAGGACAAGCAAAGGTTAAAGCATGGGGGAGTTGATCTGTCTCCGACATATCTACTTTTCCTAATGCTTTTCCTCTTGTTTTGGACTCTAATTTGCATGATTTGAATTAAACTAACCCAGACTGATGATGTTTTCAGTAGAACTACCATGGTGTTGTATTTGTGCAGAAATAAAAGTTCTCGGATTGGAACGAAACTTTTTGGCGAAATTTTTTACAATAAAAGAAAAATACTGGAGCCAAGAACCACCGGAGGGGCCCCCTGGGTGAGCACAACCCACCAGGGCGCCCCCTCAGGCGCGCCCAAGTGGGTTGTGCCCACCTGGTGGCCCTGCAGACCCTGATTCCGACGCTATAAAATTCTATTTTTCCAGAAAAAATCAGGGAGGAAGAATTATCTCGTTTCACGATACAGAGCCGCCGCCACTTCCTGTTCTTCATCGGGAGGCCAGATTTAGAGTCCGTTTTGGGCTTCGGAGAGGGGGATCTCCGATCTTCGTCATCACCAACCCTCCTTCATCGCCAATTCTATGATGCTCCCCACCGGGAGTGAGTAATTCCTTCGTAGGCTCACTGGTCGGTGAGGAGTTGGATAGGATTCATCATGTAATCGAGTTGGTTTTGTTAGGGCTTGATCCCTAGTATCCACTATGTTCCGAGATTGATGTTGATATGAGTTTGCCATGCTTAATGCTTGTCACTTTGGGCCCGGGTGCCATGATATCAGATCTGAACCGTTTATGTTATCACCATTATATCTATGTTCTAGATCCGATCTTGCAAGTTATATTCACCTATTACGTGTTATGATCCGTAAACGCCGGAGTGACAGTATTCGGGATACTTTCCGGTGATGACCGTAGTTTGAGGAGTTCATGTATTCACTATGTGTTAATGCTTTGTTCCGGTTCTCTATTAAAAGGAGGCCTTAATATCCCTTAGTTTCCTTATGGACCCCGCTACCACGGGAGGGTAGGACAAAAGATGCCATGCAAGTTCTTTCCATAAGCACGTATGACTATTTACGGAATACATGCCTACATTATATTTATGAACTGGAGCTAGTGCTGTATCTCCTTGGTTATGACTGTTATATGATGAATATCATCCAACAAATTCACCGATCCAATGCCTACGATTTTCTCTTATATTGTTCTTGCTAAGTTACTGTTACACTTGCTACAAAATCATTGCTATCATTGTTACCGTTACTATTGCTGTTGCAACTACTATCAAAACTATCATACTACTTTGCTACTGATCACTTTGCTGCAGATAATTAATCTCCAGGTGTGATTGAATTGACAACTCAGCTGCTAATACTTACAAATATTCTTTGGCTCCCCTTGTGTCGAATCAATAAATTTGGGTTGAATACTCTACCCCTGAAAACTGTTGCGATCCCCTATACTTGTGGGTTATCACATCACCCTATCATCCTGTATCTAGTGGTCAAGTTGAACTTAGCTATAGAGAAATAGAACTAATATTAAAAAAAACTGTTAATAGGTCCCGAAAGAATTGGTCTAAGAAATTGGATGATGCACTTTGGGCCTACAAAACAGCATATAAAAATCCTATGGGTATGTCTCCTTACAAAATGGTTTATTGAAAAGCTTGTCATTTGCCTCTAGAGTTAGAACATAAAGCTTATTGGGCAATTAAATAACTCAACTATGATTTCAAACTTGCCGGTGAAAAGTGGTTATTTGATATTAGCTCATTAGATGAATGTAGAACCCAAGCTTATGAAAATGCCAAATTATTTAAAGAAAAAAATTAAAAGTTGGCATGACAAAAGAATCCAAAAGCGTTAATTCAAAGTTGGAGAATATATTCTTTTGTAGAACTCTCGTTTTAGATTCTTTGCAGGAAAACTTCTCTCCAAATGGGAAGGAACATATATTATCAAGGAGGTTTATCACTCTGGAGCTATCAAAATTAATAATGCCAAAGGTACCAACCCGTAGGTGGTCGATGGGCAAAGAATTAAACACTCTATCTTAGGTACGCCTATTAATGTTCAAAGCAATATTATTCAAACCATGACACCGGAGGAACACATAAAAGAAACCTTCCGAAACACTCCAGAATACTAAAATAGAGGAGGTACATGATACGGTAAGTAAACGGACTCCGAAAAATCCACAAAAATATTTTCTGTCTATTTTGGAATATTACAAAAATTAGGAAAATAAGAAATAACCAGGAAGGCAACCGAGGAGGGCACAAGACACCAGGGCGTACCTGGCATGCCTGGCGCGCCCAGGTGGGTTGTGCCCACCTCGGGAACCTTCCCGACTCCATTTTCCTCTCCGTTGCTTGTTTCCCAAGATAAAAATCTTTATATACTCCCCGAATGTATTGACCACCGTATCGCGGAGAAATCTCCTGTTCTTCTTTCTTGCTGTTTTCTGACATATCTAGATCGCCATGGCCGCTTCGAGCTCCTGCAAGGACAAGTTCTTCGAGAACGTCATCAACCCATATTTGAGGGAAGTGATGCAGCACCCTCAAGCCATTGAGGTGCGAGAGGGGGTGCTCCATATCCGGGACGTCCTAGGGCCCAAGAGGACGGGAACTGTGGAGGCTAGGCTCAAAGCTATGGAGCAAGCGGTTTCCAAGTGCAAGGGGATGGTGGAGCGTGGACTCAATGCCCATCACCTTATGATTTTGGATTTCTCCCGTGACCTTAAGGTGGATGGCCGGTCCATGAAGGACATCATCTTCACCCTCAACAAGCAAATCAATCTTCTCCAAAGCTAAATCTATGATCTCCAAAATCAAGTCTTTGAATATGAGGCGAGATTTAAAGGTATGAGTTTAGCTGCCAGTTGCAGGACTCTTGGGACTCGCGCTTCTTCTTATTATGGTGAGCCGCTGCCATGGAACCGGAGGATAAGCCCGCTACTACTTCACCACCCATATCATCATCTTCCCCACCAAAGGAGACTTGAGTTCATGGTATGGGCACTCCCCTTGGCTTGTGCCAAGGTTGGGGGAGGTGCCTCGGTATCGTATCACCACCACTATCTTTGTTTTATCTATTTTAGTTCGATCTTTAGTTATCCTATGATTTAGTTGAATAAAAGTTTAGTCCGATCCTTTTTTTTCAAGTGCTTGCTTAGTGATCTATCTATCTATGTAATCGTGTGTGAGATATATAATAAAGTGTAGTTTGAGTTTTGTTTCTTGACTCTTTTGTTTCAATAAAAAGAAAGGAAAATAAATGAAAAAGATCATATGCTAATCTTATGGTAAGTAATCACATCACATAAGGAAAAGTATAAGTGGTAAAATTTATTAGAGATTGACAAACATAGCATTGGTCAAAGATGCAATTCATGAAATAATTAATAAGGGAAGGGAAGATTCACATGCAAATGTACTATCTTGGACATTTTTTATGATTGCGAGCCCCCATTAAATATTATGTGTCAAAATTGTTGATGTTGGACAAGGAAGACAACATAATGATTTATGTTTGTTTATATTCACATAGAAGTTATATTGTCATAGATCCTTCAACATGTGGTGCTTGCTCAATATCTTTGCTAGCCAAAAGCTCCGCACTAATTAGAGATACTACTTGTGCATCCAAAAACCCTTAAACCCAAAATCTTATTTTGAGAGTCCACCATACCTACCAATGGATTGAGTAAGATCCCTCAAGTAAGTTGTTATCGGTGCAATAAGGCAATAAAAATTGCTTCTAAATATGTTGGATCATTTAGTGTAAGAGAAAATTGAGCGTTGTATGAACTTGTGATGGCAAAGTAATAAAAGCGACGGACTGCATAATAAAGGTTGCTATCATAAGGGGCAATATAACGTGATGTTCTTTTGCATTAAGGGATTTGGCATACAAACAAAAAGTGCATTCAACCTCTACTTCCCTCTGCGAAGGGCCTATCTTTTACTTTTATGCATTTACTTTTATGTAAGAGTCAAAGTATTCTTCCCCATTCCTTTTTATTTTCTCTTTTTGCAAGCATCATGTGGTGAGGAAAGATCTAGGCACATATATCCAGTTGGATATGAGTGAGCATGAGTTATTATTGTTGACATCACCCTTGAGGTGAATACGTTGGGGGGCGAAACTATAAGCCCCTATCTTTCTATGTGTCCGGTTGAAACTTTTTGTTCATGGGTATGCTGTGACTGTAAGCAATAATCATAGAAGGTTAAATTATAGTTGAGTATGTGGACTTGCCTAAAGGCTCCGAGACGTGACCCTTCCTAAAAATATGATGAATTGTAGTTGCAAAGTTGACTGAGAGCATAGTTTGTTTGTTTTCAATAAGGTCTATGCTTTATACATCAATGTTGTGATGAACTGTTACTTGTTCACGAGAAGTTATATGATAAAAGTTGTGTGATAAAGTTTTATGTTAAAGTTCTTTGCTATTATAATAATAAGCATGATGCTTCTATGTCCGTATTTTGTTTTTATCGACACCTCTCTCTCTCTAAGCATGTGGGCATGTTTTTCGATTTCGGTTTTTCGCTTGAGAACAAGCGAGGTCTTAAGCTTGGGGGAGTTGATACGTCCATTTTGCATCATGTTTTCCTACTGTTATTTATAATGTTTTTATGCATAATAATGCTTTTTGTAGTAATTCTAATGCCTTTTCTTTCATAATATGCAAGGTTTACACAAAGAGGGAGAATGCCGGCAGTTGGAATTCTGGACCTGAAAAAGCTACGTTAGAGTTACCTATTCAGCACATCCCCAAATGAGCTGAAAATTTACAGAGAATTATTTTGAAATATATAAAAATACTGGAGCAAATAACTACCGGAGGGGGCCACCCTGGTGAGCACAAGACACCAGGGCGCGCCTGGGCCCCCAGGCGTGCCCTGGTGGGTTGTGCCCTCCTCGGCCCACCTCCGGTTCCCATCTGCTGGTATATAGGTCATTTTGTCCTAGAAAAAAAATCAGAGGGGGACTTTCTGGATGAGGCACTGCCGTCTCGAGGCGGAACTTGGGCAGGAGCACTTTTGCCCTCCGGCGGAGCGATTCCGCCGGGGGAACTTCCCTCCCGGATGGGGAAATCATCGTCATCGTCATCACCAACAACCCTCTCATGTTTGGGAGGGCCATCTCCATTAACATCTTCAATAGCACCATCTCCTCTCAAACCCTAGTTCATCTCTTCTGTTCAATCTTTGTACTGGAACCTCAGATTGGAACCTGTGGGTGACTAGTAGTGTTGATTACATCTTGTAGTTGATTACTATATGGTTTATTTGGTGGAATATTATATGTTCAGATCCATTATGCTATTTAATACCCCTCTGATCTTGAGCATGATTATTATTTGTGAGTAGTTACTTTTGTTCTTGAGGTCACGGGAGAAGTCATGTTGCAAGTAATCATGTGAACTTGATATGTGTTCGATATTTCGATGATATGTATGTTGTGATTCCCTTAGTGGTGTCATGTGAACGTCGACTACATGGCACTTCAGCATATTTGGGCCTAAGGGAATGCATTGTGGAGTAGTTATTAGATGATGGGTTGCTAGAGTGACAGAAGCTTAAACCCTAGTTTATGCGCTACTTCGTAAGGGACCGATTTGGATCCAAAAGTTTAATGCTATGGTTAGATTTTATCTTAATACTTTTCTCGTAGTTGCGGATGCTTGTGAGGGGGTTGATCATAAGTAGGAGGTTTGTTCAAGTAAGAACAACACCTAAGCACCGGTCCACCCACATATCAAATTATCAAAGTAGCGAACACGAATCGAACCAACATGATGAACGTGATATGGTGAAATTCCCGTGTACCCTCAAGAACGCTTTGCTTATCATAAGAGACCGTTTTGGTCTTTCGTTTGCCACAAAAGGATTGGGATACCTTGCTGCACTTTATTTACCATTACCGTTACTTGCTCATTACAAATTATCTTCCTATCAAACTACTTGTTACCGATTATTTCAGTGCTTGCAGAAAATACCTTGCTGAAAACCACTTGTCATTTCCTTCTGCTCCTCGTTGGGTTCAACACTCTTACTTATCGAAAGGACTACGGTTGATCCCCTATACTTGTGGGTCATCAATTATATCTTCCCCAAAACAGCCACCATACCTACCTATTGATGCGACTTGAAACTGCGTCGGTATTTCCCCAAAGAGGAAGGGATGATGCAGTACAGCTACAATAGGTATTTCCCTCAGGTATGAAACCAAGGTATCAGTCCAGTAGGAGAACCAAGCAACACTATGTAAATGGTACCTGCACACAAAGAACAAATCCTTGCAACACAACGCGTAAGAGGGGTTGTCAATCCCTCCTCGGTAAAAAGATAGATTGGTTTGTATATGTTTGGATAAATAGATCTGAATAAAACACGAAATAAAAGATGCAAATAAAAAGTGCAGGAAAGTATTTTGGGGTTTTTGGAAAAATAGATCTGAAAACAAATACGGTGAAAAATAGATTGGAAAGCAATATGATAAAAGATAGACTCGGGGGCCGTAGATTTCACTAGTGGCTTCTCTCAAGAAAATAGCACACGGTGGGTAAACAAATTACTGTTGGGCAATTGATAGAAGATCGAATAATTATGACGATATCCAAGGCAATGATCAATATATAGGCATCACGTACAAGATTAGTAGACTGACTCCTGCCTTCATCTACTACTATTACTCCAAACATCGACCGCTATCCAGCATGCATCTAGTGTATTAAGTTAATGGAGAAATGGAGTAATGCAATAAGAACGATCACATGATGTAGACAAGATCTGTTCATGTAGGAATAGACCCCATCTTGTTATCCTTAATAGCAATGATACATACGTGCCTCGCTACCCCTTCTGTCACTAGGTGAGGACACCATTAGATCAAACCCATCACAAAGCACCTCTTCCCACGGCAAGAAAAATCGATCTAGTTGGCCTAACTAAACCAAAGATTCGAAGAAGAAATACGAGGATATAAATACTCATGCATATAAGAGATCAAAGAAAACTCAGATAATATTCATGGATATATATCTGATCAAAAACTCAAAGTTCATTGGATCCCAACAAACACACCGAAAAAAGGTTTACATCAAATAGATCTCCAAGAGACCATTGTATTGAGAAGCAAAAAGAGAGAAGAAGCCATCTAGCTACTGCCTACGGACCCTTAGGTCCATGGTGGACTACTCACGCATCATCGAAGAGGCACCAATGAGGATGATGAACCCCTCCGTGATGGTGTTAGATTGGATCTCGTGTTTCTGGAACTTGTGGCGGCTGGAATTGTGTTTCGTCTGCTCCCCTAGGGTTTCTGGAATATTTGGGAATTTATAGGGCGAAGAGGCGGTGCAGGAGACCCCCGTGGGCCCCACAACCCACCAGGGCGCGCCTGGGCTACTGGGCGTGCCCTTGTGTCTTGTGGTCCCCACGGGCCTCTTCGCATGTGCTTTCTTGGCCCCCAAGGTGTCTTATGGTCCAAAAAAATCTCCAAAAAGTTTCACTGCGCTTGAACTCCGTTTGGTACTAATATTCTGCGTAGTAAAAAACAAGCAAAAAGCAGCAACTGGCACTGGGCACTATGTCAATCGGTTAGTCCCAAAAAATGATATAAAGTTGTTATAAAATGATTGTTAAACATCCAAGAATGATAATATAACAGCATGGAACAATCAAAAATTATAGATACGTTGGAGACATATCAACTATTATGGCATTTCCATAGCCATTCCGAGATATATTGCCATGCAACTTCCATCATCATCATATACATGACTTGAGCATTCATTGTCATATTGCTTTGCATGATCGTAAGATAGCTAGCATGATATTTTCATGGCTTGTCTGTTTTTTGATATCCTTGCTACGCTAGATCATTGCACATCCTGGTACACTTCCAGAGGCATTCATACAGAGTCATACTTTGTTCTAGTATCGAGCTGTAATTTTTTGAGTTGTAAGTAAATAGAAGTGTGATGATCATCATTATTAATTATTAGAGCATTGTCCCAGTAAGGAAAGGATGATGGAGACTATGATTCCCCCATAAGTCGGGATGAGACTCTGGACAAAAAAAAAGAGGCCAAAAAAGAAAAAAAAGAGAGAAAACAAAAAAATGAGAAAAAAAAGAGAAGGGGCAATGTTACTATCCTTTTCACACTTGTGCTTCAAAGTAGCACCATGTTTTTCATATAGAGAGTCTCCTATGTTGTCACTTTCATATACTAGTGGGAATTTTTCATTATAGAACTTGACTTGTATATTCCGATGATGGGCTTCCTCAAATGCCCGAGGTCTTAGAGCAAGGAAGTTGGATGCACACCCACTTAGTTTCATGTTGAGCTTTCAGTCACTTATAGCTCTTAGTGCATCTGTTGCATGACAATCCCTACTCCTCGCATTGATATCAATTGATGGGCATCTCCATAGCCCGTTGATCAGCCGCGTCGATGTGAGACTTTCTTCCTTTTTTCTCTTCTCCAAATTAATCTCTACCACCATATTCTATTCCACCCAAAGTTCTATATTCATGGCTTGAAAAAGTATAAACCAATTGCTTGGCTGACACCAGGGTAGCACATGATAAATACTTTGTGTTAAGAAGATGGAGCATGACAAGGCTATATGATTTTGTAGGGATAATGTTCTTTAGCATTGATATTTTGAAAGACATGATTGTTTGTTGGGATGCCTGAATATTGATGTCTTTATATCAAATTATAGACTATTGCTTTGAATCACTCATGTCTTAATATTCATGCCATGATTAGATTATATGATCAAGATTATGCTAGGTAGGATTCCACATCAAAAATTATCCTTTTATCATTTACCTACTCGAGGACGAGCAGGAATTAAGCTTGGGGATGCTAATACGTCTCCGTCATATCTATTATTTTTTATTATTTCATGACAATATTATACAACTTTCATATACTTTTGGCAACATTTTATATTATTTTTGGGACTAACATATTGATCCAGTGCCCAGTGCCAGTTCCTGTTTGTTGCATATTTTTTGTTTCGCACAATATCCATATCAAACGAAGTCCAAACACGATAAAAATTTATGGAGATTTATTTCGGAATATATGTGATTTTTGGGAAGAAGAATCAACACAAGATGGTGCTCGAGGGCCCCACAAGCCACCAGGGCGCGCCCAGGGGTGTAGGGCATGCCGTGGTGGCTTGTGAGTCCCTCGTAGGTCCGTTGACCCCCTTCCTTCGCACAAGAAAGATAATGTCGGGAAAAAATCATGTTAAAATTTCATCCTGATTGGAGTTACGGATCTTCGGGAATTTAAGAAACGGTTTTCGACCAGAAAATAGGAATGCGAAACAGAAGAGAACAGGGAGAGAGATCCAACCTCGGAGGGGCTCCTGCCCTCTGGGAGCCATGGAGACCATGGACTAGAGGGGAAATTCTCCTCCCATCTAGGGAGGAGGCAAAGCAATAAGAAGAAGGAGGGGGCTCTCTCCCCCACTCTCCCGGTGGCATCGGAACGCCGCCGGGGCAATCATAGTGACGGCGATCTACACCAACAACCTCGCCTCCGTCATCACCAACTCTCTGCCCCTCTATGCAGCGGTGTAACACCTCTTCTCCCCACATTAATCTCTACTTAAACATGGTGCTTAATGCTTCATATTATTATCCAATGATGTGTTGCCATCCTATGATGTTTGAGTATATTTATTTTGTCCTATGGGTTGATTGATGATCGTGGTTAGTTTGAGTTGTATGTTTTATTTTGGTGCTGTCCTATGGTGTCCTCCATGTCACTCAAGCGCGAGGGATTCCCGCTATAGGGTGTTGCAATATGTTCATGATTCTCTTATGGTGGGTGGTGTGAGTGACAGAAACACATACCCGAGTAAGGGGGTTGTTGCGTATGGGAGTAAAGAGGACTTGATACTTAATGCTATGGTTGAGTTTTGCCTTAATGATCCTTGGTAGTTGCGGATGCTTAATAGAGTTCCAATCGTAAGTGCATATGATCCAAGTATGGAAAGTATGTTAGCTCATGCCTCTCCCTCATATAAAATTGCAATAATGATTACCGGTCTAGTTATCGATTGCCTAGGGACAAATAACTTTCTTGTGTTCCAAAAAGCTTTCTACTAAACAACTAACTTTTATTATCTTGAAAATTACTCCTAGTTTTATTTCCACTAAGTATCTCTAGTTTTATTCTTGCAAACCTATCCTATCACCTACAAAATAGTTTCATACTTGTTCTAGGTAAAGCGAATGTTAAGTGTGCGTAGAGTTGTATTGGTGGTCGATAGAACTTGAAGGGAATATAAATCCTATCTTTAGATCCT
This sequence comes from Thinopyrum elongatum, assembly GCA_011799875.1. NCBI lineage: Eukaryota > Viridiplantae > Streptophyta > Magnoliopsida > Poales > Poaceae > Thinopyrum > Thinopyrum elongatum. The sequence continues at coordinate 584,717,391 of CM022300.1, read as the reverse complement.
CGTTGGGTTCGACACTCTTATTTATCAAAAAACCTACAATTGATCCCCTATACTTGTGGGGTATCACATCGCAAGATCGAACCCATCACAAAGCACCTCTCCCATTGCAAGATAGATCAATCTAGTTGGCCAAACCAAACCGATAGATCAGAGAGAAATAGAAAGCTATAATAATCATGCATAAATGAGTTCAGAGAAGACTCAAATATATTCATAGATAATCTAATCATAAACCCAAAATTCATCGGATCCCAACAAACACACCATAAAAAGGGATTACATCGAATAGATCTCCAAGAACATCGAGGATAACATTGGATTGAAGATCAAAGAGAGAGAAGAAGCCATCTAGATACTAGCTATGGACCCGTAGATCTGTGGTAAACTACTCACATATCATCAGAGGGGTAGCAAGGTTGATGTAGAAGCCCTCCGTGATCGGTTCCCCATCCGGCAGAGTGGCGAAAAAGGCCTCCAGATGGGATCTTGCGAGCACAGAAGCTTGCGGCGGCAGGAAAAGTGTTTTGGGTGGCTCTCTGTTGGTTTTCCGATTTTAGAGAATTTATAGAGTAGGAATTAGGTCAAACGGAGGAACGAGGGGCCCACGAGGCACCTGGGTGCGCCATGGTGGCTCGTGGCCACCTCCTTCGCCTTCTGGCCTCCTCCTGAAGCTTCTAGTGTCTCTTAGGTCCAGAAAAAAATCTTCAAAAATTTTCGTGGCATTTGGACTTCATTTGGTACTGATTTCCTGGAAAACAAAAAACAGGCAAAAAACAGCAACTGGCACTTGGCACTAAGTTAATAGGTTTGTCCGCAAAAAAGATATAGAATTGCATATAATTGCATATTAAACATCAAAGATTGATACTATAATAGCATGGAACAATAAAAAATTATAGATACGTTGGAGACGTATCAAGCTTCCCCAAGCTTAATTCCTGCTCGTCCTCGATTAGGTAGATGATAAAAACAGAATTTTTGATATGGAATGCTACCTAACACATTCATCATGTAATCTCTCTTTTGTGGCATGAATATTAAGATCTGAATGATTCAAAGCAATAGTCTATAATTTGAGATAGAAACAATAATAATAAGGCATACCAACAAACAATCATGCCTTTCAAAATATCAATGCTAAAGAACGTCATCCCTACAAAATCATATAGCCTTGTCATGTTCCATCTTCTTAACATAAAGTATTTATCTTGCACAACTTCGATGATGAGCCGAGCAATTGGTTCATACTTTTTAACGCGCTTCAGCTTTTTCAACCCTCACACAATACATGAGCGCAAGCCATGGATATAGCACTATGGGTGGAATAAAGTATGGTAATAGAGATAGTATGGAGGAGACAAAAAAATAAAGTCTCACACTGACGAGGCTAATCAAAGGGCTATGGAGATGCCCATCAATTGATGTCAATGCAAGGAGTAGGGATTGCCATGCAACGGATGCACTAAGAGCTATAAGTGTATGAAAGCTCAAAAAGAAAACTAAGTGGGCGTGAATCCAAATTGCTTGCTCATGAAGACCTCATGCATTTGGGGAAGCCCATCATTGGAATATACAAGCCAAGTTCTATAATGAAAAGTCCCACTAGTTATATGAAAGAGAAAGCATAGGAGACTCTCTATATGGAAATCATGGTGCTACTTTGAAGTACAAGTGTGGAAAGGATAGTAACATTGCCCCTTCTCTCTTTTTCTCTCATTTTTTTTGTTGGGCTCTTTTTGGCCTCTTTTTTCCTTTTTTTTCATCCGGTTCCTCATCCCGACTTGTGGGGAAATCATAGTCTCCATCATCGTTTCCTCACTTGGGACAATGCTCTAATAATGAATAATGATGATCATCACACTTCTATTTACTTACAACTCAAAATTACAACTTGATACTAGAAAAAAATATGACTCTATATGAATGCCTCTGGCAATGTACCAGGATGTGCAATGATCTAGCGTAACATGTATAAAAATGATGAATGGTGGCTGAGCCACAAATACTATGTCAGCTATATGATCATACAAAGCAATATGATAATGATGATGTGTGCCATAAAAATGGAATGGTGGAAGTTGCATGCCAATATATCTCGGAATGGCTATGAAAATGCCATAATAGGTAGCTATGGTGGCTGTTTTGAGGAAGATATAAGGAGGCTTATGTGTGATAGAGTGTATCATATCACGAGGTTTGGATGCACTGGCAAAGTTTGCACCACATCTCGAGGTGAGAAAGGCTAAAGCACGGTACCGAAGAGGCTAGCAAATTGCGGAAAGGTGACAGTGCATATAATCCTGGACTCACATTAGTCATAAATAACTCACATACTTATTCCAAAAGTTTATTATCCCTCGAAACAAAGTACTACTACGCATGCCCCTAGGGGGATAGATTGGTAGGAAAATACCATCGCTCGTCCCCGACCGCCACTCATAAGGAAGAAAATCAATAATAAATCATGCTCCAACTTCATAGCATAACGAGAGACTATACATGCATGCTTCGGGAATCACAAACCTTAGCACCAATATTCTTACTAAACCATAATTACTCACTAGTGCAACCCACATATTACCACCTTTATACCGTAAAAATATTGCAAGGAATCAAATTTCTCATATTTAGTGATCTACATGAAAGTTTTTATTATATCCCTCTTGAATACCTATCATATTTAGACCAAATTCATAACTTGTGCATATTGCCATTACTAATATCAACTCTAAAAAATAATATAAGTGAATCATGAGAGTGCAACTATTTCTTTAAAATATGACCACCACCGTGCTCTAAAAGATATAAGTGAAGAACTAGAGCAACTGCCTAGCTCAAAAGATATAATTGAAGCACATAGAGTATTCTAATAAATCACGAATAATGTGCGTCCCTCTCAAAAAGTTGTGTCCAGCAAAGATGATTGTGGCAAACTAAAAAACCAAACAAAGCAAAGACTCATATAATACATGACGCTCCAAGAAAAACTCATATCATGTGATGAATAAAAATATAGCTCCATGTAATTTACCGATAGTTGGTTGAATAAAGAGGGCATGCCTTGCGGGGCATCCCTAAGCTTAGATGGTTGAGAGTCCTTGAATATTACCTTGGGTTGCCTCGGGCTTCCCCAAGATTGGGCTCTTGGCACTCTTTATTCCTTCATCCATCGTGATCTCACTCAAAACTTGAAAACTTAACCACAAGCATAACAATAGCATACACATAGCAATTTGTTTTATCAAGAATCGATCCTCTTATTATGGCTATGACTCACGTGCAATCAAAGAATTTTTGAATAATATTCTTCCCAATAATATTCACGTTTCCCGCATGATATATTTTAGTCTAAAGATTTGTGGGATTGCTAGGCTCCGTAGGATCATGATTAAGATCAATGTATTTCAGCTTTTCCTCAAGGGATTCACTAGTGCTATCCTCACTAGCACTTTCAATGATAACTTTATCAAATTCAGACATGATAACAATTTCAAGCAAGCAAGCTAGCAAACAAACAAAAAGGCGAATGGAAAATATTTTCGTGTTTTTGTAAAAAAATATTAGAAGTGGGGGAGATGAAAACGAGAGGCAAATGGAAAATAAAGTAAATGCAATAAGATGAAAATTTATGCGATGGTACTTGATAGATGTTGATGATGTCTCCCCGGCAACGGTGCCAGAAATTCTTCTTGCTACTTGTGAGCTGTGTTGGGATTTCCCCGAAGAGGAGAGGATGATGCACTACAGTAGAGATAAGTATTTCCCTCAGTTATGAACCAAGGTTATCAATCTAGTAGGAGAACGATGCAACACCTCGTTAGCAGTACCTACACACAAAATAACAAATACCTGCAACCAACGCAAACAAGGGGTTGTCAATCCCTCGGCGGTTAATTGCAAGGATCAAATCTCATAGTGATAGACAGATAAACAAAAACACAAAATAAAATAAAAGTAATTAAATTGCAGCAAGGTATTTTTGGATTTTAATATATCATAAAGATAGACCCGGGGGCCATAGTTTTGACTAGAGGCTTCTCTCCTGGACATAGCATACGGCGGGTAAACAAATTACTGTTGGGCAATTGATAGAAAAGCGAATAATCATGACGATATCCAAGGCAATGATCATGTATATAGGCATCACGTCCGAGACAAGTAGACCGACTCCTGCCTGCATCTACTACTATTACTCCACACATCGACCGCTATCCAACATGCATCTAGAGTATTAAGTTCATAAAGAACGGAGTAACGCCGTAAGCAAGATGACAGGGTGTGGACAAAGTAAATCCAATTAATATGAATAAACCCCATGGTTTTATCCTTAATGGGAATGATACAAATATGTTTCATGTCCCTTTTTGTCACTGGGATTGAGCACCGCAAGATCGAACCCATCACAAAGCACCTCTTCCATTGCAAGATAAATCAATCTAGTTGGCAAAACCAAACAGATAGATCGAAGAGAAATACAAAGCTATAATAATCATGCATAAAAGAGTTCAGAGAAGACTCAAATGATATTGATAGATAATCTAATCATAAACCCACAATTCATCGGATCCCAACAAACACACCGCAAAAAAAGGATAACATCGAGTAGATCTCCAAGAACATCGAGGAGAACATTTAGATACATTATAACTGAGCATCTTTCCATCCCTCTTAGGCTATTAGCATTTTCAGCCTTTGGATCATCACTTTGGGGCATTTTCGGCCGTCAGATTTACTCTTAATTCCGCCTCAAATCATTGTGTTCGCTAAGACCGAGCGGTTTCGTGCTGGGCCGCTGCTCCAGTGACTATTTTGGATGCCTGGTGTGAATTTGGGCCTAATGGGCTTCACCTAGCTAGAAGAAAATACAGACGACTAGCCATGTTTTCCCCTGCTCGCATATCAGACCTCACCTAACCGATGCGGCCGGTCACCACCAACGACGATGGATGGATGCTGGCTGATCGATCTTGAACCTCTCCTCTGTGCTCGATCTATCCCTCTAACTTCCTAACTCGCCTTTGATTTTGGTCTCTGGTTCTTGGATTGCAGGTCGTGGTCGTAGGCTCACAGTTGTGCTGTTGGATGGAGCCGAAGCATGAGTTTGCGGCCGCGGTGGAGCGGCTCCTGTACGATTGCCTGTTGGCGATCTCTATCACTTCCAATACCTTGCCTCTCCTCTACTTCACGTACATATTTTGCAAGCCAAGTTGCTATTTTGTGCTGTGCCAAAATCCCCAAACTAATCCTGTGTGTACCTACATTCTACAATTGTTAGTACTAAATACGTTAGGTCCAAGGCAATTATATCTGTTGATTCAGCTCCCCTCTTTAAACTTAATAATTTTCTCTTTAAACCTGATATTTTTAGGCCTAAATACCCTATTTGTACTGATGTTTAACTCAAATTCCCGCTTCAGCAATTACTGTTATGAAAGTAAGGTGATAAATCCTAAGTATTTTACTTGCCTTAAACCATTTTGTTATTTCTACATGTTGCTAGCCTGACATTGGTGACCAAAAACCAGGTTTCAAATTCATACGAACATGCTTCAGTTTATAACTGTCTTTCACTCTGTCACCGCCCTATAAGATATGTTTGGTGGCCTCAAAATTATTTTTCCCATTTGCTGTCATGGGGTTTGAACAAACTGTTCTTGGTTAGGATTTGTAGCCATCAGATCATTTGCTTCTCATGGTATGCCGTTCAAAATCCCTTCAATCCAAATGAAATCGCCATATATGCTCATTACCTTTTTTATTCCTTTTTTATATTTTGTGATTCCTTTCACTTCTGTTTCATGCGAGTCATAGCACCTTTTTCTCATAATTAAATACGCATCAATAGAATTTTTATTTATCATAATTTTTTTGTGAATTGTCTGTTTCTTATGTGTTTATTTTATTTTCCATTTATCTGATCAGCAGAGATTAAATTGTTCTTTACTTCAGAAATTCCATGCCAGGGTGTATCACTCTGTCGCTAGGCCAGATCTCCCACAAACAGAGACCATCCATGTGAGGTGAGTTCTCTTGGTTTGCATTTGGATGAAATAATATCTGGTGCAATGAATTTGTATTTCAGGCTTATTAATATTTCATAACGGTGACTTAATTCCAGCGTGCGAGCAGCAACTTAATTCTAGTGCAAGTACGTGATGCTGGATTGCTTACTTTACAATGCAAACTTTATATTGACCTCTAGATAGTATTTTTCATGTTCTATTTATAGTTTCCATTTGCTATTTTCCTTCCCCTTTTTGCAGATTAAGCAACTAAAAGCAAATCAACAGATATGTTTTTTAGGTAGAAAGCAAATAGTAAATATATATGCTGGAATTAGTAAATTATATTGCATGATGTATGAGAGTCCTAACACTACTGCATGATGCTGCTAATGCGACACTACAATCGGAGACCCTTCAACGAAACTGTGTGCGATGCATTAATCGCAAACGGTGATGTAAAAAAACCGTCAAAAAAGATGCAAAACATTTGCGATGGCGGATACATCAAACATGGTTCAGATTTTAGATGCGTGTGCGTTGCGGGGCATACGGTTCAGTTCAATGAACTGTTTGTGATGAGGCAGCCAAATGGAGGCGTGTGTAGTATACAACATACAGTTCACTCGTATAAACTGTTTGTGATGAGACGGAACAAAAAAACGGGCAGCCAGATGAAGGTGTGTGCGATATACGGCATACAGTTCACTCGGATGAACTGTTTGTGATTAGGCAACACAAAAGAAATGGTCAGCCCGATAAATGTTTGTGCGATATACGTCATACAGTTCACTCGGATGAGCGGAATAATATTCTTTACTATGAATAGTGTGCTCTGTTGGGCACACAAGTATATTGATCATAGCCTTGGACGAGCAATGTGCCCGCATGCGTCGTGCTAGCTCGATGTTCCTTCTATGCTAAGTTTCCATTAATTGATGGCGTTTTATGAACACACCACCGTTTCCTGCCATTTCCTCACCAGTTTCCCGCCGCCACCGGGCGATATTGCGTGCGGCACGCGACGCACGGAGGCTACAAGCGCAGCCTGTAGCGCATCCATCTTTTCCAAGCATGCCAACCCACCAAAGCGCCGCCTCTGCCATCAACCTCCTCGACGAGGAAAACGAGAAGGCGCCACGGCCCGTCGAGGACGAGGCGCTCCGCGGCAACGCAATGGACAACGCTGTGATGCGCGTCATTGCCAGGGTTGAGCAGACCCTTGGCTCATGGCGCTTCAGCGCCGCGGATCAAGATAGGCATGTCAGCGTCGAGAGGTTGTAGCTCGCCACACAACATGATCGATGGCGCGCCGCAGAGCAAGCTAGGTGCATCCGCGTCGATAGGCTGCGGCTCGCCGCACAGCAAGAGCGGATCCATCGGCGCTTGCCTGCTGTCAACAGGGCGTTGCAGCTGGGTACACGTCCCGTCAGTACCCCCATTCCTCACCAGGTGTGGGCAGAGGCCGTCTGCACCATACTTGCACCAGAGGTCGGCCGCGCCGTACTTGCACTAGACGCTCGCCGTGCCGTTCGGATGGGTCGCGCCGTTCTCCTTGCCCGCGGCCCGCTCGATGCCAACGATCTGGTCGCTAGGCTCGACCACCTCCTTGGCCCAGATGTGCACCTGGACATAGTAGAGGAACATGGCTGTCGCATCCTCGAGCTGGTGATCTCCGATCAAATAGCCAACTTGGAGCTCGATATCGCGCTCCAGATGTACCGCGAGCGTGTCGACCACTTGGATGAACGGCTGCACGAGTTCAGGCAGAGCCAAGAGCTACCGTAGGCAAGGGCTGCAGGTCATGGTCTCATGGACGCGTTTTATTTTGTTGAGTCATTTCGACGTGGATTTTTATGTATTCACTACAATCATAATATTGCTCTGTTTATTGCTCTGTTTCAATGTGTGTACTCTGCTTTCCGTTCTTATATGTTCTGTTTCAATGTGTGTGTATATGCTTTCCATTCTGTATATGTGGATGATAATAGCTAGATACAAAATAGTATACGAAAACAGATAGAAAATGGAATTCATAATATATATATTAATGGTTCATTAGTTCATCACAGAATATATATAATATCATCACATATACGTGATGATAGTTAACTACTAGGTACAATGCATAAAATTGAAAACAAACAATACTAAAACTAATAATCCCTCCTAGGGGCAGTATACCAGCAGCCCCTCGCCAGCAGCTCCCTGGTGCGTGGTGTCTTCCCAGCGCGGAGGCAGTACTCCACCTCCTCCGCCTCGCATCGCTTGACATACCAATCTGCCTCTTGCTGGCGGACGAGCGCGAACGATCTTGCGATTTCATTGGGCGCCACCGAAGCTCCTTGTCGGTGGCATGCTGGAGCTTATCGGCGCACCTCCACGCAGCGATGAGGCGCCTAGAGCCTTTGACCTTCCTCGCGAAGTAGTCGTTCATTGTACACCTCCTCCGCATGACGACGAGGCCGCCCCCAAAGCTCCACCGCCTCCCTTTTCTAGGTGGCATCACGGGCTTCACATGCCGCTTGGTACCTAGCTTCCTCCTCCGCCATCTCCTTCCTGAACGCCACTTGCCTAGCTTTCTCAGCCGGTGGCAGCGACTTCCACACACAAAGATTGTACTAGCCCCAAAACCACTCCAAAGTTGGGGGGTCCGGCGCAACCTCGTCCGGCGGCGTGTAGTGGTCCTCCTCGTCACTCCTCTTCGACTGAGCATCCTCGGGGGGCGGTGCCTCCTCGTCGGCGCCTGGGCAGATGGGCGGCACCATGGCAGAGATTTGAGAGAAAGAGAGAGAGGGCGAGCGAGGGGAGGATGTAGATGAGAATGCAGGCGCGACGGCGTGAGGAAGCTAGTATTTATTGGCGGCCGGAATCTAGATCGACGGGAACAGTACACACGCCGGTCGCCAGAATTTATGATTACTATAGTTTGAATTACACACAATTCCCGCAGCAAAATCCATGTGTGAACTTAATAGCTGACGGTTTCCAATACAGAACCCTGTCTGATTAATAACCCGCGCCACTCACCTTCCAAACCTCGAGGCGCGAAATAGAGTGCCAATCATGTGGGGCTCGGTTGTCTTGCCAGATCTTTACATTTTATTTTTTGAACACCAGATATTTACATCGTCTGATCATTTTTTAATTTTTTGGAATTTAAATGCCATGGCACTCCATGCATGTGTCCAAGCCATGACACCAATATGTTTAAAAATTCGTTCCAATTTACTGCACATGGAATTAACTCGCACACAAGTACACAAATTTGATTTTTCAAACCATTATGGTTAGCCGCTGGATGTAGATGTAGTTCAAATTTGGATTACGGTCATTAAATGGCTAGGAAATCACTTAAATGTCTTAAAAAGGTCAAATGACCCCTGAAATTTTTCAAATTTTTACATGACAGTTGTATTAGTGCAATTAAACTGTAGAAAATTTTTGAAGCCCATAAGAGGAAGTTATCGTCGATTCGTCATCAAACATGCATTGTTCCCTCTCGAAAGCACGAGCCTTCTAGTGAGTTGCTCTGGTTTGTGAGGGGTGTCTGTCCAAACTTTCATCAAATAGGCTAATTTTTTTACCACATCATCTTGGTGGCATGACATTACGTCAAGTAAGGTTTCATGTGTTTCTGATTAGTTTTTAATTTTTTGAAATTTAAATGTCATGGCACTCCATGCATGTGTCCAGGCCGTGACACCAATACGTTTGAAAATTCCTTCCAATTTACTGCACATGGAATTAACTCGCACATAAGTACACAAAAATATGATTTTTCAAACCGTTATGGTTAGCCGTTGCATGTAGATGTAGTTCAAATTTGAATTATGGTCATTAAATGGTTGGAAATCACTTAAATGTCTTAAAAAGGTCAAATGACCCCTAGAATTTTCCAATTTTTCACGTGACAATTGTATTAGTGCACGTTAAATGTAGAAAAAAATTGAAGGCCGTAAGAGGAAGCTATCTCCCGTTCGTCATCAAACATGCATTGTTCCCTCTCAGAACCACGAGCCTTCTAGTGAGTTGCTCCGGTTTATGAGGGGTGTGTGTCCAAACTTTCGTCAAATATGCCAAATTTTTTACCACATCATCTTGGTGGCATGACATTACATCAAGCAAGGTTTCATGCGTTTTTTATCATTTTTTAATTTTTTGGAATTTAAATGCCATGGCACTCCATGCATGTGTCCAGGCCGTGACACCAATATGTTTGAAAATTCCTTCCAATTTACTGCACATGGAATTAACTTGCATATAAGTACACAAATATGATTTTTCAAACCGTTCCGGTTAGCCGTTGCATGTAGATGTAGTTCAAATTTGAATTACGGTCATTAAATGGCTATAAATTCACTTAAAATGTCTTAAAAGGTCAAATGACCCCTGAAATTTTACAATTTTTGACATGACAGTTGTATTAGTATGTCAAATTTTCTTGTACATTTAAAACACCATCCGTTGCCACTTTACTCCAAATTCGTCTTTCACATCTAATAAAAAATATCAACAACATCACACACAGTTTTTTTTGTAGGAACCGTTTGCGATTAAAATTTGTGGATCTATTTAAGTCTTCCTCCTTATGCTTCGTCGGCTCGTCTGCTCTAGTGCCGACAACCCCCGAATCCACAAATCCCGATCCCCATTCCCGCAACCCCTTCTTGCAAAGATGACGTCGTGGAAACTCTTTGTGAGGGCCCGTACGGTGGCTGCGTCCTCCCTGAGCGTGGCCACCTGCGCCAAGAGCGCGGCCGCCTATGCCGAGAGTGCCGCCGCATCCGCATGTAGCGCTGCCGCATCCGCCGAGGGTGTCTACGGCAGCCGACAGGGCAGCTGTAGCAGCCGAGACGGCTGCAACACCTGCTGCGACGGTGGCTGCAAACACCGAGAGCGCTCAAGCTGCCGTCCGTGCCGCCGATATCGCCCTGGCCCAGGACGAGGCCATCCACGCCAAGATCGAGGACGCACACGCCAAGATATTCTAGGACACCTTGGAATCCAGCATGCAACCCATGTCCAAAAAGGCGGCGGTGGCCATGGAGCGCCTGCTTCCTCATGAGATCGCCGAGCGGGAGTTGTAGATGCAGGAGGCGGTGGAGATTGAGGAGCACCGGGAGGAGGAGTTGCGCATGGCCAAGGTCGAGGTAGTGAAGAGTCTGTCCGTCGAGGAATCGGCGGTGGAGTACCAACGTGAGTTCAGGCGCAGCCACTACTACGAGTACTACAACCTTGACGGTGGCGCCAAGGACGAGGACGTGGTCGACTTCAGCAGGGAAGACGCGGAGTCCACCAATGGCGGCATGTCGCCAAGACAAGTCATCGACGTCTCATCTCACACCAGCGATGCATAGGCTGGCGCAGGGGTGGCTTTGTTAAAATTATGCGTACTTAGGCTTTGTTTTTAATGCTGGTCTTTTGTTAGAGCAATGTTCAGGTCAACTGGCTCTGTTTAATTACTAAAATTGCTTGATTCAGTAAGTGTGGTCTGTGTGCTGTACGCTCTTTTGTGTGCCCAAATTAGCAAGTGATGTTAAATTATGCAATGACGTGGATGAGGACAGTACCCAGGGAAATTTCCACCAAAATTTGAATTATCAAACTCATCCCATGCGCGTAAAGAAGAAGAATCGTTTGCGATGCACACAATCGTTCAAAGTGATTGGGGTCCGGTGGCACCGCGCGTAAAGTTTCCCTCCACATTTCAAAATTTTTGGCCTACCGCCAAAATATCTACCCCGCCCCCCTCCCCACCCCCTTTTCTCCCCGACCACAAGTCACATTTCCCCTGTTTGCTCCTTCCTTCCTTCCGAAGCTATAGCCGCTTCCTCGCTTGCTTCCTTACTCTCACCGTCTCGCATCCTACCGCCGGGGTCGCCGTGGTCTTCTTCAATGACCTCTCCAGCGGTTCCTCCTTCGACGATGAATTTTTCAGCACCTGGGTATGCCTCTCTTCTCTCTCTCGGGTTATGAGTTGGAATGAAGGATTTTAACCCAGCGGTCGATTTGAGTCATTTCTTCCTCTTGTAGCTCCCTAGGACCATTTGTTGCAATGAATGGAGTGGGGTGGCTGAAGATCTGCCTGCTCGTTGTCACCATCAATCTCCATGCGTGAAGCTAGTTGTGTTTGAATCTGTGTATAGTGGGAGGAAGTTTCTGGAATGTGCAGAGAAGTTTAGCCGCACTTTCGTTGTTACAAATCATTTGTTAGATGTGATTTAGACACTGTCACTGTGCTATGTTATTCTGGATGTTAAGACAGTGTCACAGTTTGTACCTAGTATCTAAAAATGTTTCCATCTCATTAGCGGTGCCATTAGAAAAATATTTGGCACCGCTTCAGTAGTTTGTGCAGCCAACTTTGGTCCACTCATCCGAGCAGCCAAGCAGTAAAATACTAAATCTTTATGGCACGAAGGAACTGTGCATCGGAGCAACTAGGTGCTTCGGAGTCCGGGTCCCTGATTTTTCCCGCTGCATCGGCTCGCTAGTGCAGGGCACCGGTGCCAAATGTAGCAATAGTTGTCTTTACACCGGTTTTGGCATACATAGCAGACGACCTTAGTGCTATTAGTTCTATGGTACTAAATTTGTGCATGTACACACCTGTTAGTATCAATTTGCTGCCATCCAAACACTGTCGCTATGTTGTTGTAGTTATATTTAGCTTCCTCATAAAATGTTCAATTTGTTATTTATAGTACATGACTAAGAACTTGTAGTATTGTTGTAGTTAATTATAGCTTCTGATGTTTCAGAATTTGGTTGTTGTCTCAGTAGCAATTAATTCATTTGCACATTGATCTTTTTGAGAAGATATGTCATAATTAACCTGTTTCTTCAGTTTTTCAACATATGTATTTGGTGATTTTCTATGTTGCTAGAAACCCATTTCCCCTACAATTGTTACTGATATAGTTTTAAATATTATAGGATGAACGGAAGTGTTCTTACCTGGAGTGGGTTGATCAAGAGTGGCCACGGTCTTTGAAGATGTGCTTAGCAAAGCTCTGGAGCATGTATGAGGAAGAGAACAGAGGTAGGCTTAGAGAAAGTGTTGTCAACGCTGAAGAATATTTGAAGGTGCGGGATAAAAAGAGGAAGATGGAGAATGAGCTCAGATTTATTAAATTAGACTTTGCTAAGATGGTGTTGGTGAAGGAGGAGGCACTTTCCCAGTTGGCCAGTGCAAAACTGGTTCTTACTGAACTGAAAGCAGAGGTGGATAAGACGAGCCTGTATGATCTCGATTAGGGAAATGAATATATTGTTCTTATGAAGGTGAACTAGCTATATGCTGTTCTATTCTGTTTCCAGGTAGCTATCGTACTGTGATGTTCAAATATATTTATGTGCCTAATATGAAATTGGCAAACAACTGTTTGATATGAAATGTGAATTTGCGTAATACTCGAATTATTAATTGTAAACTAATAAACCTACTAAATGGGTCATGGGACTTTGCAAACGGTTCTAGCAGTAAAAGCGCTTGTGATGGATAGCCCAATGCCATACAGTTTTCTTCATCAAATCGTGTGTGATGTAGTTGAATAAAAGCAAACGGTTAACCGAGGCAGAGCGTGTGTGATAGTTACACCTGTCACACATGAGGCTACACATATAACTGTGTGGTATGTATATACGAACGAAAATGTTTTCTCTGGATTGACTGTGTGGGATGTACATATGAACGGAAATGTTTTCCCTGGATTGGCTGTGTGGGATGTACATAAGAACGGAAACGTATTCCTTGGATTGACTGTGTGGAATGCACATAACAAACGGAAACATTTGTTTGGGACTGACTGTGTGGGATGTACTTACGACCGGAACCGATTAGACCTGTATAACCGTATTTGATCGCTCGCCAATCGCACATGACCTCATTTTGCTGAGCATCTGTGACCGGAGGGCCTATCCCCGACGGTTTCTGGGTCGTGTGGGAAGGACCCCCCTATCGCAGTCACTCACTAGGCGATGGTTCAAAACACCGTCGCGGAAAGGGGTTAAAAACAGTTTGTATAGTTGTCGGAGTAAATGACCACGGGTAGCCTCATCAGCTCCCCTTGGTATTTCAAGACATCGGGGCAGGCTGCGCGCCTCAAGCATTGAAGACAAAGGACCGCCTTCCTGAGGCCGGCTGGTCCGAGCGGCCGGTTGCCGGGAGGTGGCGGAGCCTAGAAGACGGCCATCAAGTGGGCCGACTCCTAGCAGGCGGCTTCCTGGGAAGCCGAAGCCTAGCAGGCGGCCCCTCGCGCCCTCAAAGTTAGCGCCCACATAAACGTGACGAGACAAGGCATGGCTACAGTACATGCCTGCCACCCCCGAATCCAGGGCAGAACGTGGCCACAGTACAGCGCACCAAGCGGACGCCCCGCGCCCAATGCGGCACTATCGCCATGCCGCTCATGACATCACCCATGGCAGAAGAGGCCATGCTCCCACGACGGGTGGTCGGTACGGCCCGCAGGCGGCAGGCCCTACCTGTCCGTGAGAAGCTAGAGGGCGGCGAGCCCTGACCAGTCAGCTCAGGGGGAGGCCAGCTCCTGGCAGGCGGCCCTCCCCCTCCCTTAGAGTCTGTGCGCCATTAACCAGATGTGACGGGGTGTGGCTACAGTGAGCACCCACCAGGCGGCGGGACTGTATCCACGGTCCCCCTGACGAGGCCTCCGTCATCAGGAGCGATGCTACAGCATAAAGCAGTCAACGTGGCCCACCAGGCGGCGGGCCCCAGTGGTCGGCAGAGAAGCCGGCAAACAGTGACGCCGACAGTCGGGTCCCGCATCTGGCCGAATTACCATTGCACCCCTAGGGGGTAGGCCTATATAAACCCCCCAGGTTGCCCCATGCAGGGGGTTGGAACCTCGACCAAGAACCCTAGATCACCATACGCGCACGCAGAGAGAGGGGAATAGAGCTAGCCTTGCCTTTCTTCCTCCTCTGGCCAAACAGCTCAAGGAGCAAGCTTGTAGCTACTTGTTGAGGTAGTGATCATGCGGAGACCCCGTAGAGCAGGACTAGGGGTGTTATCTCCTGGGAGAGCCCCGAAATTGGGTAAGATCTGCAAGCGTACGCGATCTCGCTCACTCCCGCTTCTAGAGCCCGGCGACGTACTTTTGTCCCCATCCACAATAAGCCACCCCCTGGCATATGTCGCACTATATCCCCGACATTTGGCGCCCACTGTGGGGCTAGGTGCACCATCGTCCGGAAACACGTTCTGGACGGGAACCCTCTTCCTCCCTGGCGAGCGCAGCCAGCCCGGTACGCCCAACGGCGTTTGCACCGGCACGCTGCATGGCGTGGAAGTGGCTTGCGACGAGCTCGCACTCGACGCGGGCGCAGCTAGCTCCGAGAGCTGCCTCGTCGATCTCCTCGGCAAGCTTCACATCGCCGACGAGCCGGTCTCCGACCTGGAGTCTATCGGCTCCACCGACCTGCTCGTCGACATGATCATCGACGCCGGCGCCACATTTTCTGATGCCTTCCCCGGCGACATGGTGATCTTCGATGACCCACTCCCCGCTGCAGACAGCAGCGCCAGTGCCAGCACCAGCACCATCACCGAGGTGCTGGTCATCAGCCACGATGGAACACCCGACCAGGCTAGCCGGGACCCGTTGCAGGCGGCAATGCGGGACCTGTCCGCTCCCGTAGCGCCCGGTGCGAACGGTGAAATGCAGGAAGCATGCCGTATCGCACTCCTCGACAGCGCCAACAAGTTGGCGGCCATGTGACGCCTCACCGAGGCCTACCACTGCGAGATCAACCGCGCCGTCTGCGGCACGCCGGCTGCTGGCGAACCTAGCCGAGCGGGCATGGTCCGGCAGCGCGGCGCGGCCATCGCCAGCATGTTGGGGGCTGACCGCCCAGTCTACGCCACGCCGATGGAGAACTTACGCGCTGCCCAGGCGGCGGCAGACGAGCTGGA
Organism: Thinopyrum elongatum; assembly: GCA_011799875.1. NCBI lineage: Eukaryota > Viridiplantae > Streptophyta > Magnoliopsida > Poales > Poaceae > Thinopyrum > Thinopyrum elongatum. The sequence goes on along the minus strand of CM022300.1, from coordinate 584,701,452 downwards.
CCGCCTGGAGGGCGACGAGCGTCGATGCATGACGGATCGCGTCCAGCAGCTCATCGACGCGGCCGGCGCACAGCAAGAAGCTGGCAGCCACATGGTGGAACCTGGCCTACAGGCCGAGAACCTTCCCCCTCGCCGAGAGCAAGGCGCGACCTCCCGGACACCGACAGACGGCGCCCGCGGCCGAGGAGACCCAGAGCCGGTTGCTAGCCGCAGCCGCACCCGTATCTCCATCGAGCGGGACCAGGACGGCCGCCCACGAGCAGTAGAACGGCGGGACGGTCGTCAGCCCCCCCCCCCCACGCAGGGAGAGGCGCGCCTCCCCGCCGCTTGTTGAGCATCCGACTCTCGGGCGCCGGCTGGACCCCGCGAGGGAGTCGGAGAGAACGACGTCCGCAACCGGATCGACCGCTTGGCTCGATCCCTGGCGTTGGAAGAAGAAGATGCAATCGGCCTGCCTTGTTTCGGCCCCCGCATTCGGGACGAGCCCTTCCCCAAAGGGTTCTCGCTTCCTCGGGACACTCCCAAGTACAACGGTTCTGTGAAGCCGGAAGATTGGCTGGTCGAGTACTCCACCGCCGTCAGCATAGCGAACGGCAACAAGCGCGTTGCCGTGAAGTATGTTCCACTCATGCTCCAGGGAACGGCCCGGACATGGCTGAACAGCCTCAAGCCCTACAGCGTCAACAGCTGGCTCGACTTCACCGAAGTTTTCATCCGCAACTTCACCAGCACCTACAAGCGGCCGCCCAAGCCTCGCCAGCTCTCCCTGTGCATCCAAGGCCCGATCGAGTCCACCCGCGAATACTTAACGCGGTGGGCCGAACTACGCAACTCCTGCAAAGGGGTTCATGAGGTGCAAGCCATCGAATACTTCACTACCGGGTGCCGAGAAGGCACCCTACTCAAGCATCGACTCCTCTGCGACGAACTAGCCACGCTTGACGAGCTGCTGATCATAGCGGACAAGTACGCCACTGCCGACTCCTCCATGAAGTCGGAGCTTCGAGTGGATGCGTCAGGAAAGATGCTCCCTCCGGCCCCTCAGACGCCCGCTGGTGATCCCGGACGGCGCCAGCAGTCAAACGACAACAAGCGCAAGGCCCAGCAGCTGGCTACCTCCAGTCGGCAGGTGGCGACACTCGAAGATCGGCAGCTAGAGGAGCAACCCGGCCCCAAACGCCAGAAGGGCGGCAAGCCTGCCTGGTTGCCCGCCTTCTCGTTCGAGCAAACCCTTGATGCTCCCTGCAAGTTCCACAGCGATGCGAAGCCATCCAACCACACCACCCGGAAGTGTCACTGGCTCACCCGCATCGCCAGGGGCGAAGGACTGCCTCCGCCGCCTGCTGGCCCGCCGCCTCCGCCTCCCCAGCAGCCGGCGGTCCAGCCAGTCGGCGCGATCCAAGATGAGTTTCCCGAAGAACATGGAGCTTACGTCATCTTCACCAGCGTTGCTGACGACCAGCACAGCCGGCGTCAACAGCACCGAGAGGTGAATACTGTCGCCTCTGAAGCCCCAGAGTTCATGCACTGGTCGGAGAAGCCGATCAGTTGGAGCCGAGCTGACCACCCGGAGGTGATGCCTTCTCCAGGTTCCTACGCCCTGGTGTTGGATGCCACCTTTGCAACAGAGAGGCGAGCTGCTCGTTTTTCCTGAATTCTGATAGACGGTGATAGCAGCATCAACATCCTCTACCGTGACACCATGGAGAAGTTGTGCATCAAAGAGAAACAGCTCCAGCCCAGCCGGACTGTCTTCCATGGCATTGTGCCAGGCCTTTCCTGCTCACCAATCGGCAAGATCAAGATAGACGTCCTCTTCGGAGACAAGGATCACTTCCGCCGAGAGCCAATTTGGTTCGAGGTGGTTGACCTTGAGAGCCCCTACCACGCATTGCTTGGCCGGCCTGCCCTGGCCAAGTTCATGGCGGTTCCTCACTATGCCTACCTCAAGATGAAGATGCCGGGTACCAAGGGCATTATCACTATAGCCGGTGACTACCAGAAGTCTGCCGCCTGTGCCACTGCCAGCAGTCGGTTGGCCGAGTCCCTTGTGATTGCCGCTGAGAAGCGGCTCCTTGACCGGGTTGTGTCCATGGCTGGCAAGCAGCCGAACCTGTCGCCAGATCCTAAGGAGTCAGAAGCTCAGGGCTCTTTCCAGCCGGCCAAAGAAACCAAGAAGATACCCTTGGACCCGGAGCACCCGGAGAGGTTCCCTGTCAATAGAGCTCGCCTTGACAGCAAATAGGAAAGCGAGCTCGTCGATTTCCTCCGTGAGAATCATGACATCTTTGCATGGTCTCCCAAGGACATGCCGGGTGTTCCGACGGATTTCGCCGAGCACAAGCTACATGTCAGAGCAGATGCAAAACCAGTCAAGCAACCCCTCCGCCGCCTGTCGGAGGAGAAGAGAGGAATTGTTGGTGAAGAGATAGCCCGGCTTCTAGCAGCCGGCTTCATCATGGAAGTGTTCTTTCCATAATGGCTTGCCAACCCAGTCCTTGTACTAAAGAAGAACAACAAATGGCGCATGTGTATTGACTATACCAGCCTAAACAAAGCTTGCCCAAAAGATCTGTTCGCCTTGCCTCGGATTGACCAAGTGATAGACTCCACAGCCGGATGCGAGCTGCTGAGTTTTTTGGATGCCTACTCATGGTACCACAAGATCAAGTTAAGCCCGGCCAACCGCCTGAAGACCGCCTTCATCACACCATTCGAAGCCTTCTGCTACCTGACCATGACATTCGTCTTGAGAAATGCCGGTGCCACGTTTCAGCGTTGCATGCAGAAGTGCCTCCTCAAGCAACTCAGGAGAAATGCCTATGTTTATGTGGACGATATTGTGGTGAAGATGGAGAAGCACGGTACCCTCCTGGAAGATCTCAAGGAAACTTTTGATATTCTGCGCCGTTTTCAAATTAAACTCAACCCAGAAAAGTGTGCCTTTGGAGTACCGGCCGGCCAGCTCCTCGGTTTCCTCGTCTCAAAACGCGGCATAGAGTGCAACCCTATCAAGATCAAGGCCATCGAGAGGATGGAGAGGCCCGCCCAACTACGAGACGTCCAGAAGTTCACCGGCTGCTTGGCATCCATTAGCCGCTTCATCAGTCGGCTGGGCGAGAAGGCTCTTCCCCTGTACCAATTGATGAAGAAAACCACTCATTTCGAGTGGAACGACAAGGAGGACAAGGCTTTCCTCCAGCTCAAGAAGATGTTGACCACGCCACCTATCCTGGCCGCTCCGGCTACCAAGGAGCCCATGCTTCTCTACATCGCCGCTACCAGCTGGGTGGTCAGCACAGTCATGGTGGTCGAGCGCCAAGAAGACGACAAGGCACAGCCGGTTCAGAGGCCCGTGTACTACTTGAGTGAGGTGCTGTCAGCCTCCAAGCAGAACTACCCCCACTACCAAAAGTTGTGTTATGGCGTGCATTTTGCCGCCAAGAAGCTCAAGCCATACTTTCAAGAGCATCCCATCACGGTTGTCTGCACCACCCCGCTTGCGGAGATCATAGGCAGCAGAGACGCATCGGGTCGGGTGGCCAAGTGTGCCATCGAGCTGGCCCCCTACACCATCTTCTACCATCCCCGCACCGCCATCAAGTCCCAAGCACTGGCCGACTTCCTCGTCGATTGGGCCGAGACCCACTACCTGCCACCAGCTCCAGACTCCACTCATTGGCGGATGCACTTTGATGGCTCGAAGATGCACACCGGTTTGGGAGCCGGCATCGTACTCACCTCTCCCAAAGGCGACAAGCTCAGATACACGCTGCAAATCCATTTTGCCGCCTCCAACAACGTGGCCGAGTACGAGGCACTAGTATACGGACTCCGGTTGGCCAAGGAGATTGGCATCCGCCGGATTCTGTGCTACGGCGACTCCGACTTGGTGGTCCAACAGTCGTCTGGCGACTGGGACACCAAGGATGCAAACATGGCAAGCTACCGCTCCCTCGTCCAGCAGATCAGCGGATATTTTGACGGGTGCGAGTTCCTTCACGTGCCATGAGCCAACAACGAGCAAGCAGATGCCCTGGCATGGATCGGCTCCACCCGGCAAGCCATACCAACCGGCGTGTCCCTTCAGTGCCTCCGCAAACCGTCTATCAAGCCTTCCCCAGAATCAGAATCCATCTTCGTGCCGGCTGCCCCCGAAGCAGTCGGATTCAACTCTGGGGCTGCAGCAGCCGGCCCGGGTACTTCGGCAAGCGGCACAGGGACTGCAGCAGTCGCACCCGGCCCGGGGACTTCGCAACCCGGCCCGGGGGCTGCAGCAGCCAGCCCGGGGACTTCGCAACCCGGCCCGAGGGTTGCAGCAGCCGGCCCGGGGACTCCACAACCCGGCTCAGCGGCTGCAGCAGTCGGCCCAGGGACTTCAACGACACAGCAAGATGCCACCGACCCCACCCCGCCACCTCCCAACCCAACCGCCCTAGTCTCAGTGGCCGTAATGACGGTGCATGAGGTCGAAGCACCATCATGGGCGCAGCCCATCCTCAAATTTTTGGTGAGCAGAGAGCTGCCAGCTGATGAGATCTCGGCCCGGCAGGTGCAACGCCGGGCAGGGGCTTACACGATAGTAAACAGTGAGCTTGTTAGGCGCAGCGTGACCGACGTCTTCCAACGATGCGTCGAACCAGAGAAGGGTAAGGCAATCCTCAGAGACATACACCAAGGCGAGTGCGGCCACCATGCGGCCTCCAGATCCCTTGTCGCCAAAGCTTTCTGCCACGGTTTCTTCTGGCCAACTGCTTTGGAGGACACCAAGGATCTGGTCAAGAAATGCAAGGGGTGCCAGAAATTCGGCTCCAAGCAACACCTGTCGGCTTCTGCACTCAAGACCATCCCCCTTACCTGGCCCTTTGCCGTCTGGGGGCTGGACATGGTGGGCCCGTTCAAGATGGCACGCGGTGGCATGACCCATCTGCTCGTCGCCATCGACAAATTCACCAAGTGGATTGAAGCAAAGCCAATCAAGAAACTGAATAGCCCGACTGCTGTGACCTTCATCGCAGATATCACCGTCCGGTACGGTGTACCGCACAGCATCATCACCGACAATGGCACCAACTTTGCCAAAGGAGCCTTGGCCCGTTTCTGCGTGACGCAGGGCATCCGACTAGACTTAGCGTCCGTGTCGGCGTACGACACCTATGGGATCTCAAGGGACCCCTTTACGGTTCGTCAGGGAGATAGATATGCACAAAGAGCAGAACCAATATTCGACGCGGGGCGATTTTACCCAGGTTCGGTCCGCTTATCAGCGTAAAACCCTACTCCTGCCTTGATTTATTATCAGTGTTCTTGAGCCCAGGCTCCAGGAGCGCTAGCAATGAACAGTATGTTCAAAGAGCAGCTACGCATGCAGAATGGGCCAGAAGATCCTCTCCTTCTTCTAGCAGTTGCCTTGGGCCTCCTTTTATATGCTCAAAGGGGTCTCCACAGTGGCAAAATGTACATACATTGAGGTGTAAAGTAGCTACAGGATCATCATACCTAACCACTGACGGATTAGGACGAACACATTTAATGCTCCGTGAGGTGTCCGTTTAGGTGTCCTCATTTCTTGGTAATGGAAAAAGGGGCCATCCCATCAGCACCGCTTAAGCTTGCCTCCACTGGTACCTTGCCACGCATCCAGGAAGGGCCCAGAATGCCAGGCTGATTGCTTTGCTAAAACGGTGGAACAGTGATAGAATCTTGCCGGGACGCAAATCTTGCCGGGCTCAAGTCTTGCCAGGGCTCATCAGCAAGAATCATGCCGGGGCTTATCAGCAAGAATCTTGCCGGGGCTCATCAGCAAGAATCTTGCTGGGGCTCATCGGCAAGAAGCTTGCTGGGGCTCATCCCAGCAAGAATCTAGCTGGGGCTTTCGTCAGCCATCCCAGCAAGTCTTGCTTTGGCTCATCAGCAAGAATCTTGCTGGGGCTCATCGGCAAGAATCTTGCTGGGGCTCATCCCAGCAAGAATCTTGTTGGGGCTTTCATCAGCCATCCCAGCAAGTCTTGCTGGGGCTCATCAGCAAGAATCTTGGTGGATCTTCAGCCTTTGGTCTTCTGCCTTCTAATTATTGACCTGAATGCTTTTTGGATAGTCTTGTGCTTGTTCCTAGTTGTCTTCTCCCAGGAAGGCTCGCTCCCCTGCCATGCCCTTCCTGCCTGGTGGCTGCAAATCGCCGGTGCGTGTCCAGGGGTAATGAACACCCCCTGTTCACTACACCGACAGGAGCCCCCGGGCCTAAGCCGGGCAAACGCGCACAGTGTTTGTCTGGGCTAGGCCCAAAAACATGCACCGGTACACGCGCGGTGAGAAGTAACCACTACTCTTGACTTTTTAACTGCGTGCTGGTCATGACGCAAGAGAGCTTGCGGTTTGCCGGGCCTTGGGCTTGCCGGCAGCATGGGCAGACAGAGCAGGACGGCAACAGGAGTCGTGTGCCCGAAACGAAGTGCCACACTATGCGACGAGGAGCCAGCCCCCGAGCTTTCCCCATATAGGTTGTTGCGGGTGCGGTGCTCGATCCATATAGTCACCCCTGCTGCCGCAGCCGTCTACCGCGAATGTCTCACTGCCGTCTTGCCGGCCTGTTGCTGCAATGGCGCATGTAAAGAAATAATTAATCTTTGTCGGGCAAATCTTTATGTATGCGACACATGTTCCTTTGTACTAGATGAAAGTCTGCTCCCCTCTTGATTAAGCCCGTCCTTGCACACATTTTATATCCTATGCTGCCAGAAACCTTGCCGGTGCACACACTTGCCGCGAGCGCTAGGTGCGGAGCTTTAGCAGCCCGCTGGAAGTGCCGCTACCGGCAAGGCGCCTCGTCGGGCCAGAACGCGGCTGCCAGGTTTGCCGAGCGGACTCGAGGTAAAACAAGGGCGCGGGCTAACCACGGCGAGTTCCTCCGCGTGCAGATTGATGTACAAGGACGAAAAGATCAATCAAGATAACCCACGCTTGCCGGATGGCTTTCCGGTGCACACACTCCAGACGGCAGCGCTTTGAGGAACGGGTCCTTAGCAGCTTGTCGGGAACGCCGCCTCCCAGAAAGATTCACCTTCGCGTGTTCATACAAGGAGGAAATGAGGACAGTACAAGAAATGTAACTGCCACAAGTTTGGTAACTTAGCTTTTGCTGCCGTTCATCTCGCATAGCAAGGCCGCACTCGTGGTGATGACCAGCAGCCTTCTAGAAGGTTACTCTCTAGGGCGCTGCCAGCCCCTGAGCCCGCCTTTCATGCGTATTCCTGCAACACTGATTTGACATGTAATGCCACGACAGTGTTTTAGCACAACAAGTTAATTAGCTTCTGGTTAATGATTAATTCGTTGCAATCTTGACTCCTGCTGAATATTCCCTTGCTTGCCGGAACACTTTCTGGTGCGCACGATCCAGTCAGCAGCGCTTTGAGTAACGGATCCTTAGCAGCTTGCCGGGAATGCCGCCTCCCAAAAAGGTTTACCTTCCCAGCTTTAGCGCAGCTGCTCACATCGCCGAGCGGACTCGAGGCGACTAGGAGCGCAACTAGCCCCAGGAAGGTTCCTCAGCATATGGGTTTGTGCAGAAATCTGAAGATAAAACTTATCTAGCCTTTTCCTCGGATGATTGCCTTCTTGTACAATGAATCCCTACGCTTGCTGGAATACTCTCCGAATGCGCACGTTCTGGTCGATGGCGCTTTGAGGATCAAGTCATGTCTAGCAGCCTATCGAGAACGCCGCCTCTTCGGGAGCTTAACACTCTAGAAACAACTACAGCTGCACTTGTGTTGTTGGGCGGACCTAGAACAACCAGGAGCGCAAAGTATTTCAAGAGCGCTCCCTCGCGCACAGGTTGTACAAAAAGAAGCATCAAGGAAAGACCATACAACAATTAAAGTTTTAGGACTTAGCTTTCTGTAAGCAGAGCGAAGTCGCCATGGACGATGAAGCTGATGCGCTGACCACTAGATCAGGTTCGCGCAACCCTCTTCCCCCTACCTGGCGCGCCAAAGATGTCGGCGTACGACACCTATGGGATCTCAAGGGACCCCTTTACGGTTCGGCAGGGAGAGAGATATGCACAAAGAGCAGAACCAATGATCGACGCGGGGCGATTTTACCCAGGTTCGGGCCGCTGATCAGCGTAAAACCCTACTCCTGCCTTGATTTATTAACAGTGTTCTTGAGCCCAGGCTCCAAGAGCGCTAGCAATGAATAGTATGTTCAAAGAGCAGTTACGCATGCAGAATGGGCGAGAAGATCCTCTGCTTCCTCTAGCAGTTGCCTTGGGCCTCCTTTTATATGCTCAAAGGGGTCTCCACAGTGGCAAAATGTATATACATTGAGGTGTAAAGTAGCTACAGGATCATCATACCTAACCACTGACGGATTAGGGCGAACGCATTTAATGCTTCGTGAGGTGTCCGTTTAGGTGTCCTCATTTCTTGGGAATGGAAAAAAGGGCCATCCCATCAGCGCCGCTTAAGCTTTCCTCCACTGGTACCTTGCCACGCATCCAGGAAGGGCCCAGAATGCCAGGCTGATTGCTGTGCTAAAACGGTGGAATAGTGATAGAATCTTGCCGGGACGCAAATCTTGCCGGGCTCAAGTCTTGCCGGGGCTCATCAGCAAGAATCTCGCCGGGGCTTATCAGCAAGAATCTTGCCGGGGCTCATCCGCAAGAATCTTGCCGGGGCTCATCGGCAAGAATCTTGCTGGGGCTAATCCCAGCAAGAATCTTGCTGGGGCTTTCATCAGCCATCCCAGCAAGTCTTGCTGGGGCTCATCAGCAAGAATCTTGCCGGGGCTCATCAGCAAGAATCTTGCTGGGGCTTTCATCAGCCATCCAAGCAAGTCTTGCTGGGGCTCATCAGCAAGAATCTTGCTGGGGCTTCGGCCTTTGGTCTTCTGCCTTCTAATTATTGATTTGAATGCTTTTTCGATAGTCTTGTGCTTGTTCCCAGTTGTCTTCTCCCAGGAAGGCTCGCTCCCCTGCCATGCCCTTCCCGCCTGGAGGCCGCAAGTCGCTGGTGCATGTCCAGGGGTAATGAACACCCCCTGTTCACTACACCGACAGTCCGTTGCCCATCCGCAGTCAAACGGCCAAGTCGAGCGGGCAAACGGCCTCATCTTATCCGGCATCAAGCCCCGATTGGTCGAGCCACTAGACCGCTCGGCCGGCTGCTAGATCGATGAGCTGCCGGCCGTCCTCTGGAGCCTCCGCACCACCCCGAACAAATCAACCGGTTTCACTCCCTTCTTCCTCGTGTACGAGGCCGAGGCCGTCATCCCAACTGACATCGAGTTCGACTCACCTCGCGTCACCATGTACACGGGGGCGGAGGTGAAGTAAGCATGAGAAGACGGCGTCGATCTGCTGGAAGAGGGCCGGCTGTTAGCACTCAGCCGGTCCGCCATCTACCAGCAGAGCCTGCGTCGCTACCACAGTCGGAAGGTCAGGCCACGATCCTTCCAAGAGGGAGACCTTGTGCTCCAGCTGATCCAGCGAACAGCCGGCCAGCACAAGCTCTCGGCCCCTTGGGAAGGCCCCTTCATCATCAGCAAAGCCTTGGGCAACAACTCCTACTACCTGATCGACGCGCAGAAGCCCAGGGCGCGCAAGAGGGACGATTCTGGCAAGGAAACAAAGCGCCCATGGAACGCAAATCTCCTCCGAAGATTTTACAGTTAATGCAGTATGTACCACGCTACCTTTTGTATTAAGCGCAAAGACACCGGGTCCCTTGAAGAGCACTCGAGGGCTACCCTTTCTTATCTATGTGATAAGTTTCACGCCTGGGAATGAGTTATTTCATTCATCCGCCCGGCACCGGGTTTGACCAGTCAGCCCGGGGGCTTGCCGCCTTGTACTATGTCAGTGCTACCTGCAGTCGGACAATTAGTGTGCCGGCAGCTAAGCCCTCTCTTGCCATAAGCCGCAGCTCACAGAGCGACTGTCTGGCTGGCAAGAGTCAAAGGCAGGAAATGCTGCCCACATGAAAAATGGCTAAGGACGAAAACACTCACATAGGCCAAGCCGGCTCCTCGCCTAGTCGTCCGGTTGCTGAGCAGCCGGCTGGCCGGTTTCTCACTTAACTTGCTACGTCCTGAGCAGCCAAAGTACTTGCCTTCCCAAAATGGCCAAGTACCTGAGCCTGCCAACAGACCGAAGAGCGGCTGTCTGGCCGGAAAGGTGGCGGCCAAGGTAAGGCGGAAAAGGAAAAAGCCAATAGAACAGAAAGCAAGACAAGTCGGAGCCCGGCAGAGCACAACCCATGCGAGAGTTAAATTATATAACAAAAGGCCCTTGGCTAGCATTCAACAAAGTTTGAATACACCCCCAGTGGGTGGAACTGCGGGAATTTAACAAGTTTGTTCTAAAGACTACAAAAGCAGGAAAAGATAAGATAAGTTGGCAGCCAAAGCCAGAGGAGCAGTAGGTGGGTCCGGCAGGTTGGTGGAGTCGGCGGTGCCGGCTGGTGGAGTGGCCGTCTGGCGAATCTCGGCCTGGTCGCCATCAGCAGTAGTCGGTGCACTCGCGCCTGGCTCGTTGCTCGAAGCTCGATCGAGCTGAGGCTGGCCGTCCGCTCCGCACTCCGGTGCATCGTCTTCATCATCCTCGCCTTCCTCGTCCTCGCCTTCATCGCTAGAGGCAATTTCTTCCGCCGAGTCCTCGCCGTCATCGGGGTTCAGCCCGGACCAGTCTGGTGGCACCTCGGCACCCTCCTCGTCCAGCTCGGGGAGGAAGACACCGGTCTCGGTGTACTCGGCGATCGCCGCCGCACGACGAGTGAGCACAGGCCCCACTGCCACCAACTCGTCCATGGCTTCCTGCCGGAACGTGGCCAACTAGGCTAGGTTCAGCCCAGGATACCACGCCTTGACGAACTCCAAGGCCCTTTGGGCGCCTATCCGAGTGGAGGAGCCCTTCCAAGCCTCGAAGCGGCCGATTGCCGCCTCCAACCAGTCGGCAGTCCGACCGACGGTGCGTGGGGCTTAGCCGCCTGGCTAGAGGGCGGAAACCAGCTGGGACCCGGCGTGCTGAAGGCGGCGGAGCAGACGGTGAATCGGCTGCAAGCGCGTTCGGACGGCCAGGAGCTGCTCTTCATGTTTCGAGGCGCGTCGAGCGGGATCTCCACTCCCTCCCTCCTATGCTGGTCGCGCCGCGCCTCAATGGCCTGACTGACGGCGACGGCGTGCCCAGGAAAGAAGTCTACGCAAAGAAAAAACAAAGATCAGAAGTCGGAAGTCGACTCTCGATGCAGTCGGCAGCTATTCCAAAGAAGGAAGTTTACCGTCGATCATATCCTCAATCTCGCCGTAACCAGCGGCGAGGATCGCCTCCTTCTCAACCCACTTTGAGCGTTCGGTCTCAAACTCGGCCTGAAGGGCGCCTTCCGCCTCCTTGAGTTTCTGGAGCTCCGCCTTGTGCCGATCCGCCTGGTCTGCCAACTTCTTGGCCAGACGGTCGCGCTCCAGGGCCGCCTTGCTGCACTCCGCCTCTTTGGCGCGCAGCTCGGTCTGGACTTCGCCCAGGCGCTGCTGCAGAGTGGCGTTGGCTCCTGCAAAGATGAGAAAGAGAAGACAAATCAACAAAGTTGACCAAAAAGAAAAGTGGTCGCCGGAAGATCCGGCCCGACTGCTCAGCAGTCGGCCCGAATCTCGGGGACTACACCCAGTGGGTGCGCTGACGCGCCCCCGCGAGGAAGAAGACAGAGTGCTTACTCTGGCTCTCGGTCAGGTCGGCGATCTGCTTAGCCAGCTCCTGGACCTGGGAGTTGAAGGTGGCCGCGCGGATGTTGTGGTAGTCCTGCAACAAAGACAAAGAAGAAAAAACAAGTTAGCACTCGAAGTTTATCTTAAAGTTCTGAGCCGCCTGCTCAGCAGCCGGCCCGGAACTCGGGGGCTACACCCAGTGGGTGCGCTGGCGCGCCCCCACGGAAGATCGCAAGAATCAAGAGAAAGAAAAACAAAGCAAAGGGGCGTACCCGGACGGCCGTTCGCGTCGCCAAGAATGCCTTCGTATACTACTGGAGGGCGGCGCCTTGGGCCTGGAGCTGGGCCTGAATGTCCTGCGCGGCCTTGTTTAGCACGCCCGTCCCGCCCCCAGGCGTCCATTCTGGCAGAACGGCACTGGTGGCCTCTGCATCCAGGGTCGACGAGCTCGCGGCCCCGGTCTCCTGCGCCCGTGGCGTCGAGGCCGCCTTGGCCGCACGCCGGCGCCCCAGAGGACGAACCACAGGGGTCGCCCCCACCACCAGCTCGCCACTGACCGGCGGCGTTGTTGGCACGTCAGTCGGCGCTTGCGAGAGCACCTCCGCCCCTGGGACGATGGCATCGCCCCCTCTCCTCTCCACGACCGGCTGATCGTTGCCGGCCCCTCCGGTCGGTGCCGGGTCCTCTGGCGCTGGCGGCACTGCGCGCAGCGGGATGACGAGTTGCGGAGTCTGGCCGCGTGCGGCCTCTTCCGCTTGCGCCTGGGCGGCCGCGTCCGCCTGGACCTTAGCCGCAGCATCGGCTTGGGCCTTGGCCGCCACGTCCAAGTCCGCCTGCGCCGCCTTGGCCGCCTCCGCCTTCTGCTGCTCCACCGCCTCCCGCTCCTCGCGCGCCTCCCGCGCGTTCCTCTCTGTCGCCTCCCGGAGGTCGGCAAGCGGGTCCACACAACGGGTGTTGGCGGAGCCTTCCGCCGCCTGGATCACTGAAGCAGCGGCAGACCGCTCAAGAGAGAGTGGGGCCCTGTTCAAGCGAGGCAAGAGGTAAATCAGAGAGAGTTTGCAAGAAAGAAGAAGAGAAAATGCAACCAAACACTTACGCGGAACTGGGGGTTGCTTCGGGGTTTTTTGGAACTGGGCCGCCTTCGCGGCGGCCTCCTGCCACTTGGTTACGGCGGCCGTGTTCTTGGGCTTCTTCGGCCGGCTGCCGAATAGCAACGTGCCGGCTCTACGCTTTTGTGCGCCGCCTGGTACAGTCGGCGCGGCTCGTTCTCCTCTTCATCATCATCCGGCTAGTCCTCGAGGCCGCCTCCTCCTCCGGAACCGCCTGCTCCACCGCCACCGCCTGTGGCATCGTCCTCCTCCATGGCGGCCGCCCCCAAGTTGGGGTCTTCCACGTCGCTCCTCGTTCGATCCGGCATATACTGCTGACTGGGATCCAGAGCGCCGGCGCCCGACTGGGCTGGGAGGACCTGCACCATGGCCAACTGGTCAGACGGAGAAACAAGAGCTCGGACCAGACAAAGAGAAAGAATTATAAGACTCACCGCAGGCGGCGGATGTGCGCGATCATACGGCCGCTTGCCGAACCGCCAATCCGTCTTTGATAGCTTACAGTTGGAGATGTAGTTGACCAGCCGGGCCACCTCCATGTCCAGCAGCTCCCAAGTGCACATCCGGCACCGGTCCCGATGCCCGCTCATGCAGCTGATAATGTGAGGCCGGGCTTGGAGGGTAAGCACTCGGCGCGTCGCGAAGTCGGCCAGCAGATCCGAGCCGTTCAGACCCTCCGACTCTGTCATCTCCTGAAGTCGGATGAGGGCGGCGGAGGAGGCGGCCGATAGGGAGCTCGGCTTGTACTACCAGTTGGCGCGCTGCTCGGCTGGTGGGCCAGGTACATAAGCCGGCAAGTTGATGTAGTCGCTCGTTGGATGGATGTTCTTGACGTAGAAGTAGGACTTCCACCACAGCTTCGCCGACTGCAGCAGGGAGATGGGCGGGAAGCGATTCCCGGTGCCCGGGCGCCGCACCGCCACGCAGGCTCCGCATTGAGCCGCCTGGCCCTTGGCGGCGGTGCCGAGTTTGGGATAAAAGCACTCTCCCCAGAGCTCGAGGGTGGGGAGAGTGCCGAGGTACCGTTCGCACATGGTGACGAAGGCGGCCATCAGCACCACCGTGTTTGGCGTGAGGTGGTGCAGCTGGACTCGATGGAAGTCGAGTAAAGAATAGAGGAAGCCGCTCGCCGGAAGGCCGAAGCCGCGAAGAAAATGGGACCAGAAGACGACGCGTTCGTCACCCTCCCGCGCCGGCGAGATTTCTACCTCGGGAGGCACGCGTACCTGCACGTTCGTCTCCCGGGGCAGCCGCCGTGTCTGACGAAGGAAGAGGAGGTGATCCTCATGGACGTTGGAGCCGTCCTAGTCGCCGGCTCATGAGCGCGCCATGGACGAAGGAGCTCGTCGTAGGCGCGGCGCGGTGGCACGTGGGCGAGGCTGCGACGGAGCGAGGAGGCCGCATCGAGAAAATGCTCGACGACGGTGGGCTGTGGCAGCGCTCCGGTGGAAGGAAAGGGCGCTGCGGCAGCGGAGAAGGTGAAGAACGGCGAGGGGAGAGGAGGGCGCGCATGCGTCTACCGCCCCCCCTTCCCCCTACTTATAGCCCCAGGCGGCGAAGCCGATGGGACGGGAGCGTGGGGGATCGTGGGATTAACTGCGCCCACTCCCCCACGATCCCACGGTTGCGGCGCCCATAAAGGTGCATATTAATTGCCGTGGAAGCCCAACCGTCTACCTCGGCCGCAGCAAATACGCGCGCGTGCCGAGGCACTGTAGCGGCAGGCCCCAGCCTGCGGCGATGTCCTGTCGTGCGCGTGGGCTGGCAGGCCGGCTTGACCTGTTAACGCCACATGGTCGACAGGTGCGGACGGTGAGTCCGACGTCTGGCTCGTGTGGCACCTGGTCCCCACCACGACGTTTCGAAATCGCCAGGCGGACTACCTAGTCGCGGCCGACACCTATCAGTCGGCACTTCGGAAGACGTACGAAGCAAAATACCAGACGAGCCGGAGTATGAAGCTGCCGAGGCTTCTCGCCCCTTCAGCCGTGACGCCCCGTCAGCTTCGGGGACTACTGTCAGAGTAAATGACCACGGGTAGCCTCATCAGCTCCCCTTGGTATTTCAAGACATCGGGGCAGGCTGCGCCCCTCAAGCATCGAAGACAAAGGACCGCCTTCCTGAGGCCGGTTGGTCTGAGCGGCTGTTTGCCTGGAGGTGGCGGAGCATAGAAGACGGCCATGAAGTGGGACGACTCCTAGCAGGCGGCTTCCTGGGAAGCCGGAGCCTAGCAGGCGGCCCCTCGCGCCCTCAAAGTTAGCGCCCACATAAACGTGACGAGACAAGGCATGGCTATAGTACATGCCTGCCACCCCCGAATCCAGGGCAGAACGTGGCCACAGTACAGCGCGCCAAGCGGACGCCCCACGCCCAATGCGGCACTATCGCCATGCCGCTCATGACATCACCCATGGCAGAAGAGGCCATGCTCCCACGATGGGCGGTTGGTACGTCCCGCAGGCGGCGGGCCCTACCTGTCCGTGAGAAGCCAGACGGCGGCGAGCCCTGACCAGTCGGCTCATGGGGAGGCCGGCTCCTGGCAGGCGGCCCTCCCCCTCCCTTGAAGTTTGTGCGCCATTAACCAGATGTGACGGGGTGTGGCTACAGTGAGCACCCACCAAGCGGCGGGACTGTATCCACGCTCCCCCTGACGAGGCCTCCGTCATCTGGAGCAATGCTACAGCATAAAGCAGTCAACGTGGCCCACCAGGCGGCGGGTCCCAGCGGTCGGTGGAGAAGCCAGCAACCAGTGACGCCGACAGCCGGGTCCTTCATCTGGCCGAATTACCATTGCACCCCTGGGGGGTAGGCCTAAATAAACCCCCCAGGTCGCCCCATGCAGGGGGTTGGAACCTCGACCAAGCACCCTAGATCACCATACGCGCACGCAGAGAGAGGGGAATAGAGCTAGCCTTGCCTTTCTTCCTCCTCTGGCCAAACAGCTCAAGGAGCAAGCTTGTAGCTACTTGTTGATGCAGTGATCATGCGGAGACCCCGCAGAGCAGGACTAGGGGTGTTATCTCCTAGGAGAGCCCCGAACCTCGATAAGATCCGCAAGCGTACGCGATCTCGCTCACTCCCGCTTCTAGAGCCCGGTGACGTACTTTTGTCCCCATCCACGATAAGCCACCCCCTGGCATATGTCGCACGATATCCCCGACAATAGCACCTCACTATACCAGTGTAACATCATCTTAAATTCATGACACCATCATTCGGCAGATTATCTTTCTGTAAACCATGTGGGTCCAATTTCACCTATGAGTATTGAGTACCAAAGAGAAGTTTTCTCACATTCGAGTATTGTTGATTGCTAGATTTCTTAGCTCTATGATTTTGCATTCGACTAACATATCATTTAATTCCAGTATTTGATGTTTTTCATGTTCTCCACATTGCAAGCTACAGTATGAGAAGGCTAATGTGCAACCAACACTCTACCTCTTGAAGGTAGGATGATAATAAATCACAAATTACTTGCATCATGTTTAATGATAATCTTTGTATCTCATTTATCAATCTCACCTAGAAATAATATTGTTCTTATTTACGCGGGCATCAGAATTATAGAAAGGATTTTGTTATGAGTAGTGTCAACGAAGAAAAGCCAGATCCTTTCAAGCGAATATCTTTAATATTCAGGCATACCTTCCAAGCAATTTGAACACAGAAACCCAAATGATTAAGCATGGTAACACCTGAAATGAGGAATAGTAGGTCAATATATGGGGACACTTACGACATCCCATGGAAGACGTATTTAAAATAATTTCTAACATTAGTGAGAATATTTTGTTTGATTAGACATGTGTATTAAAACATGTCATATGCAATGCAGGTACTGAAGATTGTACTATTGCACCTTATAAAGCAGATGCACAGATGATATTCTTATCCATAAATAAGCTTTTTTGTTGTTGTAATTACGGAGGATACAGATTCATATTTGAAACCATGTGCTGCTTCCGATTAAGCATACTGGTATAACTGTTTTCTCTACCCTCAACATGTTACTTTCATTCAGCAATTCAATATCAAGTGGCCTAGCCTTGACACTTCTCTCATTTTTATGAATCTTGCTGTAGTGTGCAGATTATAGAGGTCTTCAATTTCTCATAATTAAAAACCCTCAAGCTCGAACCAACTTCAAGTCCAATAAATCTAGGAAATTAATCATTCCTTACTACAATACACTACCTCCCTGCCAAGTGTTACAACTCACCTCTTTGACTATATTCAATATATGGATTAGTTTTTCTTCAAATTAATTTTTAAATTTTGTGTCTCCATATATATATATATATATATATATATATATATATATATCTTAGCATTCCATTGTAAAAATAGATGGGCGCCGCAACGCGCGCCATCAATGATCTTGTTGTATTGAAGATCAAAGAGAGGGAAGAAACCATCTAGCTACTAGCTATGGACCCGTAGGTCTGTGGTAAACTACTCACACATCATCGGAGGGGCAGTAAGGTTGATGTAGAAGCCCTCTGTGATTGATTTCTCCTCTGGTAGAGTGCAGGAAAAGGCCTCCAGATGAGATATCGTGAGAACTGAAGCTTGCAACGGCGAAAAAAGTGTTTTGGGTGGCTCTCTGTTGGTTTCTGATTTTAGAGAATTTATAGTGTCAAAATTAGGTCAACCGAAGGAACGAGGGCCCCACGAGGCACTAGGGCGTGCCGACCCCCCTGGGCATACCCTGGTGGCTCATGGCCACCTCCTTCGCCTTCTGGCCTCTCCCGAAGCTTCTAGTGTCTTTTATGTCTAGAAAAAAATCATCAAAAAGTTTTGTGGCATTTGGACTTCTTTTGGTACTGATTTCCTCGAAAACCAAAAACAGCAACTGGCACTAAGTTAATAGGTTAGTCCCAAAAATGATATATAATTACATATAAAACATCCAAGATTGATACTATAATAACATGGAATAATAAAAAATTATAGATACGTTGGAGACGTATCACACCACTATTTTACCCTTCTCCAATTTTGTTGCAGGATTCTGTTTTAAGCACAAGAGCGACATCATATAACTATTCAAAAGTCAACAGGACATAATGGGAGTCACCGCCTTGTGGTGTGTTAGCTCGTTATGCACATTGTAACACCCCTGTAATTAAGCTACAGTGGTCTCTAACTAATGATGCCATGTCACCTCCTTTTTACTAAGCTTATTTGTCACTTAGTTAAAAATACAATTCAAATTCAAATTCAAATGCAAGTCAAATATCTACATCTTCAAACATGCCAACAAAATAGTTCAGAATTTTGTAAATAATCCATAAGTAATTTTTTTAAGGAAAGCAACATCACCAAGATCCCCAAATTGTCCGTGGAAATTAAAACATGACCAAACAACACCATTTTACCCCCATTTAAATGAAAACATAATTTTAACGAATTCAAATAGACTCCAAACTTTTTGTGGCAGCCCAAGACATTGCTTTGTATTTATTTACCAATTCTCAAATTAAACTAAATTCATTTAGTGGGAAAAATAAAATGCAAATAGTGAGTAATTAAGAAACAGAAAAGAATAAAAAGAAAAGACTAAAACTTACTGCTGGACTGGGCCTCTAGTGGCTATAGTGCGGCCCAACCGAGCCGAGCCGGCCATTCCTCTACCTCAGGGCACCGTCAGCAGAGGCCATGGCGTGGCACGCATCCGCGGCCACCCTGGCTTGATGCTCGCGACGACGATGGTACAGGACCGCCGAGGGGATAAGAATGCCGCCGCATCCACCTGGCCAAACCCTAGCCCATTTGCCCCTCTGCCCGTGCCGCTCCTCTCTTCCCCTCGCTGCACCGAGCCGCCGTCGCCATGGATTCACGCCCCTGTAGCCACCGTTGCTCCCTTGCCGCCGCTATGTGTCTGCCAGGACCGCTGTCATCCGCTGCCTCCTCTACGACCACCACCTCGAGCTCGGAGCCGCTGCATCGCCGGATCTTGGTCTTCTTCTTCCTCAGACCCGCCGGACCTCGCCGCTCGATTCATCGCCGTCAAGCCCTCCATGAGCCCACTTTGCTCAACTACAGGCTCTATGCACTACAAAAAAAATACACTTACGTGATGATACGTGTTTGTCACAGTAGGTCACGTTTTCTGTCATGCATGTACATCCATGACGATTTTATGACAGAATCAAGATAGTCATACATATGCTGTCGTAGAAGTGTTCCATGACAATACAAAAATTATCATCACGGAAGTGTCCACTTCCATGACGATAAATGGCGCATCATGGAAGTGCTTTCGCCAAGGGTAACCGACACGTGGCATCGACCGTAATGGGTCGCCGTTAAGCTATCGGGTTCTGGTTTGGATTCGATAACCCGTTAATAGCCCGGACCAATGGGGATTTTCCACGTGTAAAATTCTGATTTGCTGGAGTATCCACGTGTCAGCTCAGCATTGGGACAGATGTCGTCCATCCAATAGAGGAGACATGCCTATGATACTTTGACACATGGTACGGCCCAACAGTATCCCATTTAAGATAAAAAGGCCGGCCCAGCCAAGGGGCCACAAGATTTTGTCATACTCCACTAGGCCGGGCCGTTAACAGCCGGCCACGGTTTGGGCCAAATTCCGGCCCACATAAGATCCGGCCCGTTATGATGTCTGCCATGTTTTGGGACAAATGACAACCCACATCAGATCCAGCCCGTTAACAGTCTGCCATGTTTTGGGCCAAATTATGGACCATATCAGATCCAGCCAGTGAATTTCCTGACATATTTGGGGCCAAATTACGGCCCATATTTAATCTGACCAACTAACAGGCACGGTGCTTTCGGCCCCATTGGGGCCATTTTAACTACGGCCTCTTAAAGGCCCATGTAATAGTTTGGCCCGATATTACTTTCGGTCTGTTAAAGGCCGATAGTCATCGTGAATACATTTTAGCCCACCATACTATTGGCCCATTAAAGGCCCGTAGTCTTCGTGGATACATTTTAGCCCAACCTCACTATTGGCCCATTAAAGGCCCGTGAGATAACTGGGCCTAATGATGGCCCGCTTTGCAACCGGCCTGCTTATGACCCATAATGTTATTGGGTGAGCTGTGGCCCGACACATATTTTGGCTTGTTAACGGCCCGTTTTGTGGCTGGGCCAATCATGGGCCTCCGACACTGTTCAGGCCCAATCTACTTTTTGGACTGTTTAAAGCCCATACTATTTTCTGGCCCAATTTAGGCAACTGGTTTACTCGTCCTGTTAAAGGCCCGAAACTAATGGTTGGTGAGTTTACACATCTAGGCCTGCTATTAGCTGGACACGATTGCAGGCCCACTTTTCGGCCCATTCACAATTGGCGGGCCGGCCAGTTTTAGTACCGTAATTTTTTTTATATAATAATCCAAAGGTTTAGGCCTGTTGCGCTCCGTCAAAGCTTACGGCCTTTTCAGGGAGCGACAAAAGAATATATACATAAATTAAATTACAACATCATGACGAAGAATATACCTAGACTATACAATAAAGAAATTACTGCATATTACATGCACTTGGCATAAAAGTTCCCCGCCAGCGATAATAAAGCGCAAGTAGACACATACACTGGGCATCAAAGGACACCACCAGTGCAAATAAACACACCGCCTAAAATAATATACAGAACCGACAGCACTTCAACACAGTTCTAGAAATGTTAGCCCTGCGTGGGAGCTGCAGCGCAAGCAGTTGAGCAAGCTGATGACTGCACTTGTATGACGCTTATATCCAACTCTAGCTGCATAGCATCAATGGCAGTTCTTGGCGTCAGTGATATCACCCTGAAAGAGAAAAAAGCAGACAGATAACATGCTTTGCACATATAAGCAACAGTGTTGTCGATTGATCACATTTCTTAGTGGCAAATAAAGAGACCTGGATTATAATAGAATAAAAATTGTTCACAGTTAAGACATGGCAGGAAATGGCATTGTGCAGGAGTGGCTAGCTTCACCACACCACTGGATTACAGATGAAGAACACAAGCATACATGCGGTGCTAAAGAATGTATAAGCATCGATGGTGAGTGTACCATCAATTTATCCCATTTTAGATTAGTAAATAAAGAGACACGATTTAAATAACATGAACATAATATGCATTGTTCATAGTTAAGACATAGAAGGATATGACATTGTCCTGGAGTTGGTAGTTTGACCACACAACTGGATTACAGATCAACAACACAAGCATACATGCAGTGCTAAGGAAGATCACTTGCTACGTTTAGTTCAATTTACATGGTATGAATAAGGAAGTAGGTTGTACAACCAAAAACTGAAATAGAGAAGGAAAAACTTATGTTTGTGAACTTCTTCATAATAATCTTTAAACATGCAATTTGATGCAACCGACAAAAATAAACAGCAGTTGTAGTCATTGCTATCCAAATATACACAACAAAGTTTGAAGGCTCGAGAAGGACAAACTTACGTTAGTAATGAATACCGGCTCTATAAAGCCCTTTTCCATGTTGATGGGGGGAGGCAATTCAAGAAGTTTACCACAAAGTCTTCTTCATAAGCATTGCCTTTATTCTACATTTTTTTAAGAGTAAATATAGAAGTGATAATATAGGAACAAATGGAGATTATTTAAGCAAAGATGCAGAGTGATTGTACATAATCAACTAGCTATAAATGTAGGTACAACATACAACCAAATTAAAAGGTACTGACAAGAGTAATGCAGAGCTAAACATCTTCAGTGGCATTGGTTTTATTCAACATTTTGGTAAGAGTAAACATAGATCTGATGTGTAGAAAATGGATACCAAGGGATAATAAGCTGCAAAGTGATGGTACATGAACAACTAGCTGACAATATAAGTACAGTGATAAAGGACAACAGATACTTACAAGAACAATGTAGAGCTAAACTTCTTCATAAGCATTGGGTTTATTCTACATTAATGTAAGCATTAAAATAGATCTTATAATTAGGAGAGAACAATGGATATGCAGGTTATCATGCACACTAATGTCACATAATCAACCAGGTATGAATGTAAGTATAGCAATACAAGACAACAGGTACTAACAAGAGCAAAGCAGCGAGCAGCATAGTTGCGATATCTTAGGTTTTGTGGCGTTGGTTGTATCGCCAATATAAGTGGGGTGCTGTCTGATTTCTGCGATACCACCACCCTTTTCAAGGACTTTGCTACTACTCTTTTAGGTTCTGCAATCACTCTCTTCCTTTTGGATGTTTGATACACAAGAACAACATTTGAATGAAAAAACATGGTATGATGACAAATGGAATGCGTATTGATAATGGGTGGGCATGGCAACTTCACATATATGATGAGTAAACTAAGCATATGGCGGTGCAAAGAAGAAGAAGAAATGCAAGATAGCTTACGCAAGTTACGTGCAACCAATAAAACCTTGCCAAATTAGAACAGGCACCTTGTAGCATGGACAAGATAGGCCATCTGCCTCTGAATCCTTGAGCTCAGAATAGTCATTAGGATCATATTCTGAACATGAATCTGTAGGTGTGGAGCGTGTGGGCTTCATTCCATCCAGATTGGAAGTCGATGCCTTGATGCCATGTTTGTTAGTCATTGCACTGTTCCGCGATACTCTTCTGATGTGCCCATTCTCATATTCATTGCGATTTTGTTCAATATCTGAGAAGCATGACAACATAAATAGTAGTGAGGTTATCTTTATAATGCAGAGGATATTCTAATATAATAGGGGCTCCTTGTAAACCCTTGTGCGCTATCACTGGATTTGGATGAGAGAGCCCTTGTGTGCTGTAATTTGGTGCGTACAATAATATTACACACAAAAATAGGCTCCCTGTTGGGACCTCCAGAAGTAAGGATAGTTGGCACATGATAGGTTCATACTATACTGTATTGAAAGTTTATTGCGAAAGCATAACAACGAGAGTGCACAGAGAAATAGTATTCCAACATGTCTCTATATGTGGCGCACATGCATTTCAAAACTCACGTAGTAACATTAGCTGACCAATTAAATGTAAGCTTTGGAAATATGAGTGGCATGTAGTTTCGCTTGAAGGATGGAGTGCTGCTATTACGACACAAAGCCACTACATAGTAGTGTCGATAAAAGGGGGACACCATAAGCATCATAAATAAATCAGGGAAGTGGAACTGGCTATAAAATATGGGGTTGTATTGCCGCTACTAATTGAAATTCTATTGATCACCGTACAGGCTAGCTCTATTCACCTGAAGGCACACTACTGTAACTATCAGTCTAGTCTCTCAAAGGCCGCATGGCTCCCAACATTTCCTGGATATTATGGAAGACCAACTCGAATTGCTGAAAGCAACTTGCAGAAGCGGCCAAATAGACCTGTCGACTACAGATGTCCCTGCTTGCCTTCTTGACGAGGAACATACTTTACTTATGAAAGATGATTAGAAGAGGAACATGTTAAAGAATACAAGAGGAAGCATATTATGGAGATTTCATCTCTTTCTATACAATGTTGGTTGCCCACCCATGATGAATCAGAGCATCCAAAGAAATGCAATTCCATGCTGTCTCTCTCTATGTTGCCACAGGCATTTGGAAAATCAAGTGGGAGCATTAGCTGACCAATTAAATGTATGTCTGTTAACTAATATGAATATCATGTCACATTCGTATTGGAACAACTAAGCTTTGGAATTATGATTGGTGTGTTATTTAGCTTTAAAGGGTGGACAACTGCTAGTAGGACACAAAGCACCTACGCAGATCATAGTGTAGATATAATGGGAAAACCCTAAGCATCAGGAGTAAAATCAGGAAAGTGGAACTTGCTGGAAAATATGTGCTAGTATTGCCGGTACGGCTAGAAAGGCTTCGGATACCAGCTCTCTACAACTGAAGGCGCAGTACTATTACTATCAGTCTAACTCTCAAAGGCAACACATACGACCGAATACGAAGAGTTGAAAGCGTCCAAGACAATCGACATGAAGACCAATACTAAGAGTTGAAAGCGTCCATGACAAGCGACCGAATAGACCTGTACACTGCAAATGTCCCTGCTCCTCTTCACTACAAAGAACATATTGTACAACTATTATACTCCCTCTGTTCCTAAATACAAGTCTTTGTAGAGATTCCACTATGGATCACATACGTATGTATATAGATACATTTTAGAGTGTAGATTCATTCATTTTGCTCCGTATGTAGTCCATGGAGGAATCTCTACAAAGACTTATATTTAGGTACGAAGAGAGTACTTACAAAAGAAGAACAGAAGAGGAGCATGCTAAAGCAGAGCAAGCAGATTTTGGATAATAAAATGTTGGTTGGCCACACATGATGAACCAGAGCGCATAAAGAACGCAACTCCCTGCTGTCCCTCGATATGTGGCGCATGTGCTTTTCGAAAGTAAAGTAGGAACATTAGCTGACCAATTAAACATTCTCTGTTTTAGTACATGTCAGCATCATATCAGATTCGTATTTGAGCAACTAAGTTTAGAATTATGAGTGGCATGTTGTTTAGCTTGATGGGTTGAGGACCACTGCTTGCACGTACGTCTCGAAGCACCTACGATGATGGTACTGAATATATGGGAATGTCTACATGCAAGTCGCCTGACTTTCGTCATTTGGGTCAGTCGACCATTTCAGGCAGTTGGATGAAGATCCTACGTCTCCTAACCCTTCATCTTCCTCGTCTCTTATTCTTCCCCTAACAAACCACCGCACGGGCCGTCGGCCGAACCACCGGCCCCCGCCCTCCCTGAACCGCCCACCACCTCCAGTCTTCCGCCGCCCCCGGCCATGCCTCTAGCTAACCCCACCCCCCACCCGCGTCAAGTTTTGCCTCCGGCGAGGCCCCACCATAGCCCGACAACAGCACCCCACAACCACTGTCCCCACTCGAAACCCTAAGATAGGTAATGGGGCAGCCCTCCGGCGAGCCCCTTCCTTCCCTCCGACGAACTCCCAAAAATGGACTGACCCCAATTTGAAATTCAGTCGACTGTCATTTAAGCTAATGTGGAATATAAAAGGGGAAAACCATAAGCATTGTGAGTATAGTGGTGAGCATGCCATGGCGGATCTGAAGGTGCAAACTGGACAAAGGCAACTTCGCAACCAATGTTTGGTTTCAACTAACAAGTAAGATTCTAAGTGATGGACAAGAAATCACAGTAAAGCAGTGGTGATCTATTTTCTTGCTGAGGTAAATAACTTGAGGAGATACGAAAGAGTACCGCCTCTGGTGTGGCACCGTGTAAGCATCTGCTGAGGCATTGAGGGTGCTGCGGTAGTGATGGATGTCGGCAGCGTGGAAGCAGATCTAGGAGGGTAGATGGTGGCGGCGAGGGAAATATCCGGGCGTGGTGGACGAGACAGTCGAACAAGCGACCTCGGCAAGGTGGACAAAGGCGCGGAAGAAGCGAGAGGATGCGATGCAAGGATCCTAGTCCAAATCCATGGATGAGAGAGGTCGATCTCTTGTAATGGACGACGGCGCCGGGGTATCAGCTCCGGCATGGTGGAGGAGGACGGCGGTGGATGTGGTGGTGGATGGAGGATACTGCGGTGGAGAGGGTGTTTCGGCGCCCACGGAGTACGAATGGGGAAATGGAGGGAGAGATGTATGGGGGAACCATGTCTTCAGGGCGCGATTGTCTCAAATGCGAGGAAATTTACAAATTTAGCCCCCGATTAAAATTTCCTAAATCACAGCAATATTAGTCTAATGGGGATAGGATGGTAATCTCACATACACCGCATATTTGCCGACGAAGATTTCGGCCAAGGAGATTTTGTTTTGGCGCCCACCGTGTATGAATCGGGGAGGGGGTGAGAGGCGATTTTGGCCGAGGAGAAACACTGTTTTGGCGCCCACCATGTATGAATCCGGGGAGCTGAGAGACGGAGGCGGTTATGTCATGTTTGAGTGAAATTACAAGCCTACCCGTATCGAAACCTATAGAAATCGAGCCGATAGGCTTTGCATGTCAGGGATAGGCAGTAATTTCCATCTCGCAGATTTTGGTTTCGGGCGGTTACTACGAGTTTCCCGCTTCGTTCAAATTTTTGCAGAGAAAGAGTGCATGTTTACCGTGCCAACTCAATTCGAATCCAGTTTGTATTTTTTTCGGGCAAGATCCATTTTCTATTCGAATACAAATCTATATACATCATTTTTTATATATACTTTCAAAAGCACAACAAAGAATTCTGCTCCTTTATATATAAAATATGATTTACAAATGCAATGATCTCAAAATCATAGGGTTGAATTCAAATTTTTTAAACCAAATTATGTTCAACTTTGAATTCAAAATTTTGAAACCAAATTATGTTCAGATCAAATGTATGGATCGGTAATATCAATATATTAAATAACATACGCGCGCGCCAATTTAAATTAATATGCATGTTTGATAGATCAATTTTGGTTCGAGTATCAATTATATGTACCATCATCAGGAATTCAAATTTTTGAATACCTTTATGTTGACATCTTCTATACACACAACTAAATATTTGAATCTTGTTTCATGCCCATCTCTCTCTAGGTCTCTCTTGTGTGCTCCTTCATGTAGCTATCACTCTGCTTTATCCATGTCGCCCGCACGCTCACTACATGCTTCTCCCTTTTTTGCAACCATGGTCTCTCGCCGTCTCCCTCGAGAAGTGTCACACTCTCTCTATCTTCATAGATTACACAGTTTTCATTATCTTTCACGTCTCTATCATCCTCTGGTATCACTATAGCTACCTAAGCTTTCTTTTTCACCGCCACACGCACGCACTCTCACTCATCTTTCACTTTGCCTTTCTCTCCAGGGTTCTCTCACGCACCCTATATCTTTCTATATACGACTCCTACCACTAAAATTACCTCCCCCGCACACACACCGTTTGTTGGGGTCTCCTTTCCATCTTCATCTCCATTCCAAAACTAACATTATTCATTTGTTTACCGACCAGAGACAAACTCTCTTTCTCTCCCCCTCTCTCTCCCTCTCTCTCTCTCCCTCTCTCTCTCTCACACACACACAACTCCCGCTTTGGATCCCCCTACCGACTACCGTCTCTCTCTCACACACACACACAAAACTCTCGCTTTCGCACCTCGGCTCGTATCTCTCTCTCAAACATTGATCGACCAGCCTCTAGATAGGTTTATCCATCTACCACACATTTTTGCTCCTTGTATCTATGTAGATATTTCGTCCCTTCTTGAGACACGCCCTCTCGATCATGCACACACACACTATTGCTTCATTTTATGGTAATACCTCTCGCCCTTCGTGTCTTCATCACACACACACTCTTTCCTCCTCCTCTCTCCCTCTTTATCTCACACACACATGGGCTTTTTGAAACAATCTCCCACTTCTCGAATCTTGGAACCTACCACATTCCTCCCTTATCTCATCAAAACAGCCAAAGGAATATATTTTGACTGAAACATAAGATATTTTTAGTGATATATGTATATCAAAATATTTTTTTCTCCACTTCTACTCTTTATACTCTTATAAAAAACCGAGTTGGTGCTGATGGTGTGCCGGCCATCCTGCAATATAGACTGTCCGATCTATATCTGACGGATAGAAAGCAAACTATGGCAATTTTGCAAAAAGATACCCGCACCCCTCTCCACATTTGCAGATAAGGCATTCCCTCTTTCATCTTTGTCTCCCACAAGATAAACAACTTGTATAAATGCATCTTGATGTTCCGTGCAACGCATGGGCCTCTTGCTAGTAGTACGAAGAGAAGAGGCGCACGCACACAGTCTGTCTCTTGCTGTCTCGCACACATGAGGGTTACGTGAGGCACGGTAAACAAATAAACCCATAGGTGCACGATTGCTGCACGCGCGGGTAACGGGTACGTGGTGGAGCGCACCTTTGTAGGAATAGTCAGCTCGCGTGATAATTTGCTCCGTAGGAGTTGATGGTCGGGGACCACAGGTGAACGACCTGGAGGCGGTGGCTCGCCAGTCACCACTGATCAAGTTGCCACGTTTAAAATATCATTTTTTTTAGCGGGGTAAGTGTTCCGATTTTCAATGGCGTGGTATACTATTTTGAAGAACGATTGGTATGGAGCAAAAATGGAACTCATCGCTACTACTACTACCTCTTCCCTGTTTTACTAGTCCCCATCGTATTTTGGGTCAAAGTTTGTCCATGAATTTTACTTGTAAAATGTTAACGCAAAATGAGATTTTCTTATCTCTTATCTCTTATACTTACTCTTATAAAAAGCAGAGTTGGTGATGATAGTATGCCTGCCATCCTGCAATATAGGCCGTCCGATCTATATCTGACGGATAGGAAGGAAACTATGACAATTTACCAGCACTCCTCTCCACATTTGCAGATAAGGCCTTCCCTCGTTGATCCTTTTCTCCCACAAGATAAACCACTCATACAAATGCATCTTGATGTTCCATGCAACGCACATGCATCTTGCTAGTACCCAAAAAAAAGGACCAGAGGGAGTGATTGCTCTCACACGGACGCGACCTCTCACTAGCGCAAGCATTGAACCGGCGCACCGGCCAAGAGGGCCCCACTCGCTGCACGTCAGGCTGAACACGCCTCCTCGCCTCTTTAGACTGCCCCACCTACCTCCATTGAATCTGCGCGTGTGCCGGGCTGCCGGCAACACGTCCTTCCGTGAGCCGGCCAGTTGGCTTCTCTCGTCCGCCCGCTATTTAAACGAGGCCAGACGCCTGGCAAGAACCGCACCACACCGCCGCTCCCCCTATCCTCCTTGCACCATTTTCTCCACAGCCTCCATAGCATCCGGTGAGCAGGAAGATGA
Source organism: Thinopyrum elongatum (assembly GCA_011799875.1). Classification (NCBI taxonomy): domain Eukaryota; kingdom Viridiplantae; phylum Streptophyta; class Magnoliopsida; order Poales; family Poaceae; genus Thinopyrum; species Thinopyrum elongatum. The sequence goes on along the minus strand of CM022300.1, from coordinate 584,672,845 downwards.
GTTCTCGGGCATAACAACCGGCCGGGTGCCCCAACGAGCCAGACAACTCACTGACCCACCTCCCTCCCCGCCCCAGGCCATCAGTACCATGGGCGAGGCTGCAGGCGGGCAAGCGGAGGAGCAAGCCGCCGCTCAAAGCTGGCCCCTAGAGCATCAACTCGACGCTCCAAGCCTGCTCGCAGAGGAGTGGCTAGTTGCTACATGCTGGCACACGGGGGACCATGGCGTCCAGTGCACCATGGTTGGCCGCGCCATCCGACGCAAACGTTGGCGGAACCTCGGCATGCTGGTGGAGGTGGCCAACACGTCTGCGGCCACCGCCGACACTGAGGAATAGTGGACCACGGGAGCCGCCACCGCTCCGAACCCACGAATGCTACGACCACCGCATCGCCCGCATAGACACCCGGTGTGTTGCCCAGTTTGGCTCAAAACATCGTGGACCCCAGCCGCGGCCGGCATTAGAAATTATACCTGCTTCCAGAAGTTATTCTCATTTAGTCAAAAAATGTCCAAAATATAATTAATTACGTATGGTCTTGACTTGTTGTGCTCGCACTAGTAGTAGGAACTAGAGATTTTTCTTTATTTATAACTCTCCTCACATTTTTTTGGCTTTGAAGTCAATCATGGTTGTGGACATTATCTATGAATGTGCAGATATCTATGAATATGAGTTTGATGTGGAAGTTGAACTTGGAATGCTGGGCTTGTGTGTGAACTATACCATGTCCAATGGTTCGTCTGTTATTGTTTGGAAAGTAATGGCTGTTATTACATCAGTAGATGCACGGACATCACAACAGGCATGCCGACTGGATAAACATTTGAACCTAGCTATTATGAATGAAAATTTGTATTGACAATAGTTTTAGATAGCAAGAGACGCCTAGCCTGCTCTGCCTCTGCTAGCTTCTTTCTGGCTTCTTCCGTCTCTTCTTTGGCTTGGGTGAACAGAGAATCTGATTGCTATTTTTGCTTCTTCAGGAACTCAGCTACATTCTCAAGGGCTGCTGCACACTTTCTTTCAGCCTTTACAAGAGCCACGAGGACACAAACAGTTGACGACTCCACCTGGCTTGTGTGTAATCCAGCATCATCTAGGAATTTGCACCTTGTGTCTAATCCAACATCATTAGGGAACGGGCACCTTGTGTGTAATCCAGCCTCATTTTGGAAACATGATCTTGAGGTTGACCATACTTCCCTCCTCGCAGGAACTGCATCATCACATGAAGTTACTTCTTTTTTAGATCAATAGTCAGAGCTACCCAGATCCATTAAGTAGAAGCCAGATAAACTTGACTCGGAGAAGTGAATTCAAAAGGAGAAATATAAAAACAGACTCCAAGGTGAGAACACCCACTTCCTACATCAAGCTAAAAATGAAAGCATTAGGACGATTAAGACTCTTCTTATTACACATCAAAGAACACGAGGCTAAGAGAAATAGAAACTACAACATATACACATCAAAGAACACGAGGCTAAATGAAAGTAATTGAAAGGGTGTTACTTACCAAAGCTTGTTTTACAGGTTCGGTGCAGCTCCTCTTTAACTTGCCACATTCCTTGAAGATGTCCCCAATATCAAGTGTTTGGTCTTCATTGCTCCTCTGCATGTTCGCATTCGTAGTTTTAAAATGTCAACATGGCAAGAAAAATATAGTAATACTCACCCATCTTGTGGGCAACATTAAAGCACTCATCTGTCATGTTAGAGCATCTCCAACAGGCACGCAACATGCGGCGCGTTAAAAAGCGTTTGCAGCGCCGGAATAGCCAGTTTTTGCGGGCCGCGGAGTGCTGGCTCCAGCGGCCGCTGCAAAAAATTGCGCACGCGACCCTCCAGCAGACGCGCTATATTTTTTTCTCCTTTCTACTCTGACTCAATACATATTCGACTCCGAGTCGATACTGGCATAGATAGAAACATAGATAGTTCTTAGCATAGATATAGCATAGATAAATAAAAAAATAGATAGTTCAACTACTCCTCGTTGTTCGACTCCGCCTCGGTGATGTCCTCCTCCGATGTCTCAATGAAGGCGTCAAGATACCGATCGTCATCGGAGTCCCAGGGCGACGCTGCTCCTAGCTTGAAGTCAAATTGAGCGGCCGCCTTCCGCGTACGCCTGTCCGTGCGATAGGCGGCTCACTCCGCCCTCCTCTTCTACCTCTCTGCCCTCCTTTGCGCATAGAACTCGCGATCATTGATGATGTCCTGTGGGAAGCGTTGGCGCCACAGCGCCATGGCTTCCTCGTACATCTCGACGATGCCGAGACAGTGCTCCCGCCTTCGGTTGTTGCGACGATCCTCGTCGATGATAAGCCATGGGGGAGGCGCGAGCTCCTGCGCCCACTCCCACGTCGGCACGTTGTGGAAGTTCATGTCCCTGCGAGGCCGCCGGAGGCGCCACGCCGCCGTGTCGTACGTGCGGGCGGCCTCATGGGCGGTGTCGAAAGTGCCGAGGCTGAGGCGCATCTCGCCGAACAGGATCTCGGTGGAGAAGGCGCCGGAGGGGCGCGTGCGGACACCGCAGTAGCCCCAAGTTTCCCGGTGGCACGACGGCATGGTGGCGCGGCGGTGGCGAGTGGAGAAAGAGCGGTGGCGAGGCGAGAAGGAGCGGGGAGAGAGTGGTGGCGAGGCACAGAGCGGTGGGAGGGCACGGGAGGGCGTTGGATTTTATAAAGCGCGCCAGACGCCGCGCGCCAAAACTAGCGCGCTTGGCCGCTTTTTCCGGCGCGCGCGCGATCCTTTCCCGACTTCCCTGTTATCTCTAGTCTCTACTCTTATATATTATATATATTATATATTATATCTCTACTCTTATAAAAAACAGAGTTGGTGATGATGGTGTGCCTGCCATCCTGCAATATAGGCCGTCCGATTTATATCTTACAGATAGGAAGGAAACTATGGCAATTTTGCAAAAAGATACCCACACCCCTCTCCACATTTGCAAATAAGGCCTTCCCTCATTCATCCTTTTCTCATACAAGATAAACTACTCATACAAATGCATATTGATGTTTCGTGCAATGCACGGGCATCTTGCTAGTAAAATGTAAAAAACAGAGTTGGTAATGATGGTGTGCCTGCCATCCTGCAATATAGGCCATCCGATTTATATCTGACGGATAGGAAGGAAACTTTGGTAATTTTGCAAAAAGATACCCACACCCGTCTCCACATTTGCAAATAAGGCATTCCTTCGTTCATCCTTTTCTCCCACAAGATAAACTACTCATACAAATGCATCTTGATGTTCCGTGCAATGCATGGGCATCTTGCTAGTTCTAAAAAACTTTCCATCATTTGCCACACTACTGGTTGCAGATGAAGAACCAACCCAAGCACTGCGCAATACAGGAGGAACGCACAATTACAAGGTGATATTCTGTTGGACAATGCAAGCTATAACCAATTACTTTTACCGGAACAATAGCAACCAGGAAATTTGAAGGGTAGGTATGAACAAAATTGGAACTGCACATGTACTGCTAAGAGATTCAATATACACATTACCAATCGAGGAGGAGTACGATGGTCACAACGGCAACTGTGCATCATGGTCAGTAATGGGAGTTAGTTCATTGTCCATGATGGTGATGTTTCTGCGGTTGTCGTCGGCTTCCAGGAACCAGATCCGAGACCGTGGAAGACGGTGCCGGGGAAGAGGCTCCGTGTACGACAATGACGGTGGACCGGCTCCAGTGCAGCGTACGTCGTCGTAGATGAGGCAGATGTGCTGTGGTGGACGATTGCGCTGATGAAGAAGGGGAGGAGCACGAAGGCTGTGGTGCCGTGGAGAAGTCTATTTTGCGGTGGGGATAGAAAATGGGGAGTATTCAGGTGTACTACTCTGGGTGCCGGGGTGGGGTTGGCTGGGTAGGGTGAACCTAAAGTTACCAAAACAGCCCCCTACCCACCAGCATCCGTAGGACTATTATGAAGGGTCTGATGGTAACTTTGCACTGCTCAAATCAGAGTCGCGGGAAATTTTGTAACACTGAACTCCCCGTCTGGCGTGTTGGGTGATTGGGCTAGGTAACTAGCAAGTAGTACTACTAACTACTAGTACTCCCTCCGTTTTTATTAACTCTGCATATTAGGTTTGACCGAATAAAACTTCCTAAAGTTTGACCAAGTTTATAGAAAAATATAAACATTTACAATAACAAATATGTATGATGTGAAAGTACATTCAATAATGAATCTAATGGTATTTATTTGTTATTGTATATGTTAATATTTTTTGTTATAAACTTTGTGAGAGTTTACAAAACTTGACTTTGACCAATGCTAATACGCGGACTAAAATAAAAACGGAGGGAGTACACATTTGTTTTCTTAGTTTGTAGTGGAATTAATCATTTGTTGTAATCGTGAAATAAATATATTAAGCTTTTGACTTCAAATGTAATGGTTTATGCAATTCAATAGTTAGAATCATTGTTGAATTCCAAGATGTATACCAGGTCTATAGTACTTCACAATATGCTCAAACTCACATAATCCCAATCAAATGAAAATCTAAATGCATTTCATAGTTATTACTTTGTAGGATACAACAAAACCAACCATAACTCTACATGATCCATTATAAAGCAACATTTTGAACACATCCCAATGTGTGAATGAAACATGTAGAGAGAGCTTGTGAAGATGGAGCAATGGCGGGAGAGAGATGTGTGCGCTGAACACACAAGATATACACCCCATGTAAGAAAGAGAAATAGGGCGAGAAAGATTGTATGTATGTGGGCGAGAGAGTAGAAGACAAACCTCATGAGAGAGAGAGAGATAGAGAGAGAGAGAGGAAGAAGTTAGGTCTGTGAGAAAGATGGAGACATGTAATATACGTGAGATGCGTGTGCATCCGGATTTTGTACATGTGGAAGGAGAAGAGACAACATGTTTGATGAGAGAGCTAGAAAAACGTGGACGAGAGGGGAAGGATCTCGTGGGTTGAGGGATTGATAATTTTGTGCGGGAGAGAGAGGGGGGAAGGAGTCAGTCAGCTGTCGTCACATCATCCTGCTTCCAAAATGGACCCGGATTCTCTAGTGTAGTCTGGTCACCGTCTTCGATCTCCTCGATGCCCTCTTTGAAGATTGAGGTGGTGTGCATGCTGGGGTGTAGAGGAGCACAAGCGAGAGTGGTCGCCATATAACCTTGGATGGGGATGAATTGTGTTCTTGGGGGAGGGGGAGTGTGTGTGCAGTGTGTGTGTGTGTCAGATATTGAGAGAAATCAAACCTATGGAGAGAATGTGTGTGTATGTGACGGAAAGCTACATGCCAAATAGGGTTTTCACGAAGAGATTGTGCGTGCGAGATAGAGAGCGATGTGCGGGCCTTGAGGAGGGCAGGGGCCGGGTCAGGGTGTCAAAATGTGTGCATTGATGCTTGTGTTACATGCGATCGTGTGAGGGACGGACGAATCGAGAGAGATGGTTGTTGTGTTACGGATGCTCCTCTCTCTCTCTCTCGCACACACACAAGTACAAATAGAAGAACGATCTCTCATGTATACACAACATATCGGCATCTCTCTATGTCTCACTCATGCATGATCATTTGCACATTCACACCTCTCTATGTCTCTATCACACGCAGACCGTCTCCACATTGCCCTTCTGCCACAACACACATATAGACACATACACTCGTTCTCTCTCAGTCACACACACAGAATCAGTATTAAAAAAATGTCTATGGTGCACCTAAAACATCCAAATCCAAATAAGCACGAACTGAAGCTAAATTCAAATATATGGAAATATTGTAGCGTGAAGAACTTTTTCAGGAAAAAAAAGTAGAGTAATATCCGGGGATTTTTTCACACACACAAAAAGGTTCGGTGGATGTCCTTCAAGCGTGACACGGTGACGCACCGTTCGATCGACCGCGCCGCCGCGGTGCACGCGCTTGCACAGGATTCCATATCGATGCTATGCTAACTCATGTGGTAGTATAAGCGATGCCTCAGTCTAATGTTTACGTGTACTAGTACGGTGTTCTTTTAAGTTTGACCAACCCTATATAAAACTAAACTAAGCTACGCGCACTCATCAATATGCCGCCACCGCCGTTGTGCATGCCGGTGCCCGCCTGCTCCGGCCGACCATTTCTCACTCATCACCGCCGTGTCCCCGCCATCCCTGTGCCATGAAGCCTAAGCCTCGCCCGCTCACGTCGTGGGCAGTCCCTCCTCGCGATGCCATTACACTGCCAAGCACGTGAGCAGGTGTAGCCGCGTCTATGCCCGCAGCGTACGAAGAGGAGGACGAGCGCGTGCTCCAGCACACCGGCAAGGAGGAGCTAGCGCGTCATTGTCGTCTCCGCCCGCATGGAGGAGGCCCGCATGGTGGCTGTCGCGGCGGAAGCCGGTCATGCCCGCGCCGAGCCAGCAAACCGGGTGCGGACGTGAAATCTACGTTCGAGACCTTGAATGCCATGTGGATCCTGCAATCTGAAGGAAACTTTTTGGGTCAGTCGACTCTTGTGAGCTGTTGGATGCAACATGGACGGCCAGAAGGGCTTCTTCAACCTCTGAAAATGATGCACTGTTCATCTTCTCTCTCAGGCATCGAGCCGCCAGCCCGCCACAGGCCTAACTGCCTGCCACCGCTACCCTGCCCTCCCTGAACCGCCTGCCACTGCCATGCTCCCCCACCCCCACCATCCGTTTAACCCTGGGCACGATCCATTTTTTCCGGCGAACTGCATTCCACACTCAACACTCATAAGATAGATCATGGGCACCCTGCCACCCTAATATAGATACCGGGGTTGCTTCTCTGCCGCCTTGTTCCTTCGTTCCGTCGAACTTCTTTCACAAATCGACTGACCCAAATTATACAACTAGTATGTATTAAGTACAGTAGGAACGCGAAGATACGAGTTGTAGTAGCAACTACAAGAAGAACAGTAGTAAGACATACTAGTACTACTGTATGTACTAAAGAGTTCAAATAACGAGAAAGAACATAACATAGTTCTGCTGGGGGCTCAGCACAACACACCCCTGAAATAAAACTAAGCAACTAGTCCGCTTGACACTGCAATAGAACCAGCATGAGCAACGGCAATGCCTCCTTACTCGGAGTCTGAGTCCACATCCTCGACTTCATCCTCTTCCTCTTCGCCGACACTTCTTTGCTTGAACCGGACACTGGCCTCTGCTTCTTCATCCAACCCTTGTAGATATTTAAACGAAGGTAGGCATCCGTTGCTGCATACAGGATGTGATCTTCATCTATTTTTTTCGACTCCCATGCATGATTAAACTCTGGATGAGGTTTCTTCAGTTCAGCATACCAAGGATCAATCATGGCTGCTGCCAGTGTCAGCACTGAAGGCTGAGAGGAGGACACCAGGCTTTCCTTCTAGAGATCGAAGGGCTGGCCTACAACGAGGCCTATCCGATCCAGGACTCTCCTGTCGTTCGTAAAGTCTACAGTAACGAATTTCACTCTTTTGTCCTTGAGGAAGAACTCAAAATCCTGGCACCTAACATCGGCATGGCATATGTGGTAGACCATGCACACATTATGTACGCAAACCTGGATCACGGCGGGCTTCTTCATCTCTGCCACCTTTAGAAGCTTCTCCCTTTGTACTCAACATCTAGCCCAGCGACCCACTCATCCTTTGAACTTTTCAACATGTGTAGGAAGCAACCAAGGCATGCTTCCACCGTCCCGGATCTACGGGTGTAGATGACGATGAACTCATCGCCGGTGATGGTTCTAACCTTGTACTCACCGCTGATCATGGAGATTTGGGAGGCCATGGATTTTGGAGCCGGGTTAGGAGAAGTGGAACAGGTGTAATGTGAAAGGACGGGACGACAGGGAGCGAACTGTTGTAAGGTAGAAGACGGGGACGAGTAGGGCGTGCAACCAGAGTGGGGTGGTGGCTTTCCTGGTGGATAAATGACTACATGCCCCCAAAGAGTTCTCGAGTACTATGCGGGACCCACTAGATGTCATTTCTACTAGACCCACATCGTAGGCCTGACGGTATAGCTTCTGCGTGTTCGCATGCCATTCCGGCGCGTGCATGTAACTTTCACTTAATTCCTTCAACCGTCGCGCCTCCCACAACATTCGCCTCCCTCGCGCGGTCGCGCCCTTTGAGACTTCGGACGGCTATACATGAGCAAATTTTTTTTTTGCCTACTCTGCAAACATGATACTCCCTCTGGTCCTTTTTACCCCGCGTAAGATTTGTGTCAAGGTAAAGTTTGCAAAGTTTAACCAAATTTATACTAAAAATATCAATATCTACAATACCAAATATATATTTTATGAAACTACATTTCATAATGAGTATAAAAATATTGATTTGACATTGTGAATGTTGATACATTTTTCTGTAAGTTTGGTCAAAGTAGAGGTACATTGACTTCAGACAAAACTTATATGCACAATGCAGACTAGTTCCTCCGTCCAGGTGCGTGCCATGTCCTATATAGTCATCACAACAAGGTTAGCTATTAGAGTACTACTACCTCCCTTCTAGTTTAAAGGGCTCAATTCAAATTTTCACCTACTCTTACCAAGATAGAGGCGGTGGAATAGTTTTTGTAGCCTGCAAAAGTACTCAATTAATGCTCTTGTTCTTCACAAAAAAAATGCGTTTACCAATGCATTATCGCATTGCATGCATGCAAGCATGAACACTTGTAAATGACAAAGATTTTTACATGCATTAGTCAATATTCTCTTTAGGCTACTCATAGTGGAAAGTATCATATACTAGTACAATGTGCATGATACTAGTGTATGATAATCATATACTAGTATCATGTGCATTATACTAGTGTATGATACGGGACTACCTTTATAGTGCCATGCATGACACAAAGTAGCATAGCATTTAACATGATACGACATCTACCTATATTACTCTAACCCCCCCCCCCCCCCCCCGCCCCTCTTCTTCAATTGTTTGCCACATCAGCATGTTTGCTATTCCCGTGTGCATGATACCAGCTAAGATACCACCACTATGGCCAGCCTTAATCATCGCATGCAATAATTTAGTGCACCTTGAAATGTAAACATGTGTGGGGCGTGTATGTTTTTAATGACTTGAGACTATACCTAGCCCGGCATGCATTGGTCAGTTCATTGCATGGAAGCTGACTTATTATGCACCGTTCCCCATACCTGCAGGAAGCCCGTTCGTCTCCAAATCTTTTCCTCTCCATGTGTGAAAACAATCAACCTGCTTAACTCTCCTTCTCCCTCCGGCAGTCCCACCACTCCACCCCGTGTGAAAAAAATCTGCATGCATGACTCTCCTCCCCCCGCGCTCGTCCAATCCATTACGACCAGCAATATTTCCACCCCTTCCCTCCCCCGTAATTTACTCCAACAAAAATATGCCCACCTAGCTGTTACGTTAATCATGCAACATATCTTACGTAGGTGTGCCATTGCTCGCTATAAATACTGCACCTCCCAAGGCATTCGGAAGAACGCTCACGTTCATCGCTATCTCCTCAGCCTCCCTCTCACGTCGACCACCATGGCATCGCCACTCCTCCCAAGCCCTAGGCGCCCCTCGCTGCCCCGCGCGGAGGGTCACACATCGCCGTTCCATTCCTCGCCGCCACTAGAAGAGGAGGACACATCGGTGTTCCGTTCCTCGCTACCACCAGTGGAGGATGATGCGTCGGTGTTCCGCTCGTCGCCGCGACGCGTCGAGGTGGACGCGTCGGTGTTCCACTCCTCCCCGTGACGCGTCGAGGTGGATGCGTCGGCGTTCCCAGTCTCGCCAGCACGAGCGTCGAAGAACGCGTCGGCTCCCCGCTACGAGGAGAACGTCACGCCGCCCGCCAAGCCCCCCAGCCTTGAGGAGCTTTGGAAAGAAATTGAGGTCGCCTTGTGGGAGGCTTTGCCTCCGGCAGAGCGCGCCAAAATAGAGGCGGAGAAGAAGGCCCAGGAAGAGAAGCACGCAGCGAGGTACGCTGCCTGGCAGGCCTATGTCGCGTCCGAGAGAGTCAGGCAATTGGCTCTTTGGCAGAAGGCTCGTGCGAGGGCCGTGAGGGTGGCGGAAGACACCCGTGCCAAAGCCCTGATTGCAGTCAGGCCCAAGCGCCTCATCTATGCTTGGCGGTACGTGGACCGGGTGCACGCTTCCAGCAAGGAGGAGTACCTGCTGGCGCCGGATCACCAGACCGGTGAGATCGCGCTCGCCAGTCGGCAAGCTGCCAATTAGCACCTCGCGAGTTGCGAGGCTGTGGAAGAGGCGTTGTGTCGCCGCGCTAGGAAACGGCCGCGCACCAGGGCACTCGTGGCGCGCCGCAAGCGCTCCTGCGAGTGCCATGGCTTTTATTAGGAATAATTACTTTCGTAAGGCGATCTTATTAGTTTTGGGATGGAAATGATAAATCCAGAATGTTCAGGAATTATTAGCGTCCTTAATTAAGTATGTAAAAGGAAAAGTTTGGAAACCTTGTGTATCCGTACGCATTTTGTAAGTACGTGCATATAGCACAAACTTAACTATATATCGCACTACACATCTCTCTCTATATATGCTTGTAGACTGTGCTACTACTATTACTTATGTACGTGCAAATGCACGTTTTAACATTGCGATGCGCTTTTTGTAAAAGTAGAAAAACAGCACTAGTCAAGCTTGTGAAACGATTCAATGCAAAAGAAATGGCAAAATGCTTGTTTGATTGTTTACTTTAGCTTCCTTCTCTGTGGTTATTTCTCTAGCGTACTTTGTACCGAGTATCTCACTAGTCGGGAAGGCATGCAAATTCCCAAACCTCTTCGTACACCTTGTATCGATTTTTTTGCCTAACAAGTTGTGCCGTGCAATTGGAATTCCAACTTGAGTACTACTACTAGGAGTACTAGGGGCCAGTTCTTTTAGGCTACTAGGAGTAGTAGTTTAGAAGCCCAAATGAATGAGTGAGGCAGCTTATGGGAAAAGCTGGGGAAGAGACGGCTTATTTTTTAAGCCGCCAAAAGAAATGGCCCTAGGAGTAGTAGCTAGGGATACTAGGAGTAGTAGCTAGGGATTGAGTGTGCGAGATGAACCGGACAAAGTAAATTCAGAGAGATGAAATGCAAAAAAGACAGAGGGATGTGATGGTTGCTTGTCCATTTATTTTACCAGGCCACTTATTACTCAGAGTGGTGGGGTTTTGTGATATGACGGCTTTACTGCCGCGCCACGTGCGGGGTGAGACTCCCGTGCAGTGCCACCCTCTACAATAGTACTACCTCCGTCGTGGTTTATTAGCCCCCCATGTAATTTGACTGATGATTTAACTGACAAAATGTTAGTGCATGTCACCAAAAACTATATCGGTGGATTCGTATTTAAACATAGTTTTCAATGATATAATTTTTGGTGACATGCATGAGCATTTATCGTACTATATATAATGTTAGTTAAATTGATTATCATACTATATATAGTAAGGTGCCCGTGCGTTGCACGGAACAGTGAAATACATTGATCGGGGAGTTGTTTATTTTGACAAAGTATGTGGGGGTCATCTCATGTGTAACGAGTATCGATAGGTTTCTTCGGATATTATTTCTTCTCTAGAGCTCACAAGCATCCAGGTGAATAGTAAATGTAGGCTAAATAGATAAAAAAGTATCTTTTGCAAACAAAAGAGTTCAACTGTTCAACCTGCATCCAAAACTTTTGAAGAAATAACACTTATTGTGCTTTGCAAGAAATGATCTTTAAGAATTATTTTTGAGTATTGATTTTGTTTATTTTTTCTAGACCACCATGAATGTAAATCAGGATGACTTGGAAGGGGGCAGAGGAGATGTAAGAAATGGTTTATCATAATTCTTTCACCATTACTGTAGTAAAAGTTCTCAATTAATCTCATAAATGGCAAGCGAGAACTCTAATGGAGCAAAAGCATACATGGAAGATTCTAGACTAAACCATAAATGGATACACTTTTATTCAAGCGCGATACTCTAATAGAGCAAGATCATGCATGGAAGGTTCTATACTATATAAAAAAGAAGTGTCCACATGCTTAGACAGCAGCTTACATTGAGTGAAGGCTAATGATGAACAGCTAACTTGGTAATGCATATGCCCAGGTGAACCTCCTTGGAGTCCCCGTGCATCATCTTGGGGGGGGAGGGAATGATACCAGGCCTCTTCCATGTCCACATTGCCGGGAACGGAGCAGCTCAGCACAATCCCAATCAGCGTGATGGAGGCACCGAGGTTGCCCTCGTACGCCGGAGGGGCAGTAGCATTGAGCACGCACTAGTACAATGGCCTTGTGTCAGCGTCAGCGGCGTTACCCCTGACGCACACTGCAGAGACGGGGCGTTAGCCTGGCGGGCCTTGCTGGTGCCCACGGCCAAGAGGAAGATGTTGCCGTCCTCCATCGCAACTAGCAGGCGGCGGTGATCGTCTAGCGACTCCGGCACGGTGAACGGGTAGCATGTCTCGTACTTGATGTTCACCGCGGGCCAGTAGTGATTGCCGGATGGTGCCGTGAGGTGATGCACGAGGTTCACCGGCGAGCCCTCAAACAGCAACGTGCACTCATAGCAGTAGCAAGGCGCGTGCGCGCATCTGGAACTATGCTCCGCCAGCCAGTGCGGGTCGACGTACCTCTCGCAACCGAAACTCTTGTAGACGCAGGGCACCTTGCAGGCATCGACCAGGCCGTCCATGAAATGGGAGTGGCTGTGGGGACGTTGCGCCAGCAACATGGAGCGCAGGAGTAGCACTCAAAGCGGTAGATGGTGTACTTACTAGTACTGCCTCTGTTTCTTTTACTACTACTACTACTCTCTACTACTACTCTCTATCTCTACTATCTATATCTATATCTATATATATATATCTATATATCTATATACTCTTATAAAAAACCGAGTGGATGATGATGGTGTGAATGGCATCTTGCAATATAGATCGTCCAATCTATATCTGATGGATAGAAAGCAAACTATGGCAATTTTTGGCAAAAGGTTACCCGCACCTCTCTCGTTCATCCTTATCTCCCACAACTTCATTGTTGAGTAATTAAAAAAGGAAGCCTCTGGAACAATCTGGCATGGTGGCCGCTGCCGGCGTCGTCCGTCCCCATGCCTCCGCTAAGTCCGACCACCAATCACCACCGCACCCCACTCCTCCTCACCTTATCTCTCATCTTTCTCGAGATATCATTTTTTTGATGAAATTCTCGAGATACCATTTTTTTCGATGAAATTCTCAAGATATCATTAGTTTTTAAACATGGGATTACTTCTGCATGGGTCAATCACAAAAGGTGTTTTGTAAAAAAAATGCATCTTGATGTTCCATGCAATGCACGGGCATCTTGCTAGTTTGCATATTATTTCAAACACCATGTAGACATGTTCTCTGACCATTTTACAACTATGTTAGTATCATTGTTAGTGGTCAGCCGGTGCAAGTTCTAGCCCTGGGTGTTTTAACCTTTTTTTAGTAATGATATATGTCGATTGTTCGCCACGAGCCCAATCCTAGCGAATCCCACATAACCGTCAGATTTCCATCCAACGGTGGCCTGTTTTTAAGCCATAGTATTTGACAAAACCGACACCGTTACACACGTACTGTAACTGCATCGCGGGCGTTTGCAACTGCCATGTCTCCCAGCGAACGTTTGCAGGAGATTGGAGTTAGCACCGATGGCGGTTCATAGTCGTTCCACGCTCGGGCATTGAAGTTTGTAACTATTTTACAATATACTACTACTCCGGTGCTAGTAGTAGAGCTGAGTCCTACTCCACTATACTACTCGGGCATAGTAGTAGGTATTGTAGTTTATTGTACTAGTACTGTGATCACTCAAGCAAGTTGTCTGGCATCGATATGACCCTATGCTGATGTGATGTGTCTTGTAAGTCAAGCGGCGTGCTGCTGCTACATTGTCATCATCACCTGTCCACTTCCCGCAGCACATATTCACTTCTCCATCCTCGTCCACACATAATCGTCCAATCTTCCATCCCTGCTAGGTGCCTCCCCCCTCTTCCGAAACCCAAGCACTAACAATGGTAGAACAGAGCAGCGTACGCCGAAAGAGTGGCTGGAATTCGCTCCCCACAGAGGTAATCAAGCTCATTGTTTCGCATGTGGACAATCTCAGTACCATGCCGCTCACCGCGTGCTCATCAGGGCTGTACCGTTTACTCAAAGTCCTCATAACAGAGCTTTTTAAGCCAGCTCCCTGCTTGCTGATGCCACCTGATCTTCAGAAATGGCGTGTTACGCAACATAACTATCGTAGGGTGGCAAGCATCAACCCCCTCGACTGCGATCCGATCCCTGTCATACTCAACTACATTAACGGTATGTACTGGGTCGGCATGAACACGTCTTGCATGGTGCTCGTCGATGGTCATGGTAGCTGGATGCTCGTTGAGGTCTACACCCGGCGATTCATCCCCCTTCCTTCGATTAACGCTACACTGCTTTGGCACCGCGGCCCAGAATACTCGGAATCTTACAGTAGCCAACATGATACCAAGTTTGATTTTCTCAAGGTTGTAATCTGCCAAGTGCCCACAAGATCTGTGAATTATAAAGACTTCGGGCTAATTGCGTTCTTCAACCGCGGTCTCGCCTATCTGACAGGTCACTGTGGTAACTGGATAAATCTGCAGGTCCATCGCAGGATCATACATCCTCCATGGTTCTCTGATGCCATTGAACACAAGGGCTTCATTTATGTTGTGGAATCCTTCTATGGCTGGACGTATTGCTGGCCTACTCCAGTCATCGCTACAAATGGCTGTTACAGCAGTATGTTACTTTCCTATGATATCATGATGGCATGCTTATATTACTATCAACATTTACTGAAAAAATATTCATGCTCATAACATGTTGTTCTTAAGACTGACTACAGTACGAGCCCTTTTTTATTTGACTCCAACTTGATATGATGTTGTAGGCCGCCTGGTGTCCCTACCCTTCCTAATCCTAGAACCTTTCAAAGAAAAGCGGCATGGCAGTTGCAGGTGGTTCCTAGCTCGATCAGACGACGATGAACGATTGATGATCGTTCGCACATACCGAACGTGTTGTTTCGCGGAATACAATCACAGTCACTAAAAGGTCTTTGAGCAGGATCCCAGCTTCTCTGGGCCTTCAGGAATTTTTGACTAGAGGCTAGTAAGTAGCCTTGGTACACGCAATCTTTTTCTTGGACTGAATTATTCAATTAACCAGGAGATAACCGAAGGCAAGGATCATGATGGCAGCGCCGTTTTGTTCATCGGGAAGAATTGTGTGTACATAGTGTACCATGCGTCTCTCCATTCACCATACCCTGATATGTGCCGCCACGCTCTGCAGCCCGAAGTAGGAGAGAGGGTCACAACTTGCAAGTATCAGACTTCGACCTGCTGGCTAGAGTTTCCCCCGTCAGGCACCCATCTCGTTCAAGCCGTCAGCCAATCTCCACAGCTTAATAAATAGTAACGTCTAACTGAGCCAGTTAGTTAGATGCGTACACTTGGTGTAGTAGGATCTTTATTTAGTTTGATGCATACACTTGTTCTTTTTTGGTAGCCCTTTTGTAATGATGGCTGATATTTGGTTTGGAAGAGAGAGCTGCGTTTTTACTCTTCTGGCCTGCTTACTGCTTCTGTTGCACCCCCAGCCCTGGTTGTTGCTGCTGTTTTCAATGTACAATCAGTAGTATATTTCATCTGCAGGTTGAATAAATGTGTTGTTAGAATGACAAACACAATGTTTTGGAAGTCGTTGCATGGTCCGATCCTTTAGTGCCCCATACGTAGCGCATACTATTTTTGGTACGGAACACATTTTCCACTTGTCGATAACATGCATCCCAGTGATGAAGGCCTAATAGAGGAGCCCATAATTAACTGGAAGGGAGGCTCTCACATGAATCCGGCCCAGGTACATGCTCATGGTCCCCTAAACATAAATTATTAAATAAATACATAAATAAATAAAGCTAAATGCTCATGCACCAGTTCTTTAAATTTACGATTTGAAAAGTCAAATTTTAACAGGAGGATATTATTTCCTATGAGAGTGTTGTTACATTCAGTCGATACTATTCTTAGGCAAAGATAGCGACCAGCCTTTTTTCTCACACTATTATCTTCCAGCAACAAGCGGACCCATGCAAATCATAGTCAACGTCGTAAATAGTTCCGGTCCATTATTATTTTTCGATAAGAATGCCCAACCCAGCCCAACACATTGGCGACACCACTTTATCCTAGGGCTTCTGAATGTGCTCGGCTTCACACCTCAAGAAGAAAATTGTCTCAAAAAAAGGTCAAGAAGAAAAAGGTGCTCCGCAGCATTTTACAATAAGTTTTAGCCATATAAAATTAATTCTTATAATCCAGCATAATGAGTTTTTGGGTCTGACCGGTCCAGCCACCAAAACCAAACCTGCACCGGCGGGAGCGCCTGTTCTCGCCTTCTACGGCTGGTTGCGCTGCCGTGCACGCATCGCTGCCCTGTCGTACCCTGAAATGCTGGCCAGGCCATCCCTTTACTCCCCCCCGACATCCTATTCTTCTCCGGAGACGGCAGCCTACCCCGCACCAGAACGAGTGAACCCTCGTACTCCCCTCCGCCTACGGCCATACTGCCGCATGTTCCCCGGCTCCTGTTCATTCCCGTCCGAGGCCTCATCGTCGTTCTCCCCCTTGGTGCACTCACAGTGGCGCTGCCATCCGGCCCTGTCAACATAGTGAATCGGGAGAGGATTGTAGTTGTGAGTATGAGTATGATAGTATGGACCCACCAGGTCCACTCCCGAACACAAGCAAGCGCCTCTTTACTACTCAGATGCACCCCTCGTTTTTTTACTCTAATCCACCCTGCTGATATCTGGGACACACATCATTGTCAACGTATAGTCAATTAACGACATAATTGCACAATGCTTTTTTTTAGGATTTGTTCAGAGGAGCAGGTTATAAACTGGGTTGTGCAGTCTCTGTGGCTCGTCTAACAACATGACCAGCCCAGCAGTTTTTTCTTTGGAAAAATAGGTAGCCCACTATTTCTTTTTGAAGAATACCCAAGCTAGGCCTATTTGTTTTCTTCGACTTACTGGACTGCAAATCTTTCAAGACGAGGAGGGATGCATTCCGGCCTGGCCAGAGAGTATGGGCAGTAAATCTTAAAAGTAATATGAAAGGGGTTGCAAATTCCAAAAAAAAAAAGCAAATGGGCAATTAGTTTCGTTTTTTGTTTTTGTTCTTCACTGATATTTTATATTTCATTGGATCTTAACATAACATAGTACTACTTTATTTTTAAATTTGTTTTACTATCGCTACTAATTTTTGGATTAAAAATATTTTATTTCCCAGCAAAAATATGCGAATTTTGAAAATTTTGCATATTTTTAGTTCAAATTTTTAACCTTGGTACTGACCAGAAAATGGGCAGCAATTCTAAAAATGGAAAATGGGATACAATAAATTCCATATGAATTAGCAAATGGGCTATAAATTATAAAAATAATAGCAAATGGGATGTACACGCCACAGATTTCGAGGTTGACTTATTTACGCAAGGCTTTGCCAACCTATAGTCAACACACGATTCTAACAACAGTGACTATTGGATGTCCATCCAACGGCTGCCGTGCTTCTTCAATCTCTGATCTTCCTGCTCCAGCCGCCTAAACCAGCGCCGGCGGGACTGCCTGCTACCTCCTCGTGTAGCCGGCTATGATGCCGCGCAGGCTTCACCGGCCCACCGTACTCCCTCCGCTGGCTTGGCCATCCCTCTACCCACCCGCACCTCATGTTATTCTCCGGTGACGGCAGCCTCACGCCACAGCCGAACCAGTCAACCGTCATACTCTCCTTAGCGTGGGCATTCACTGCTGTGTCTTCGCCGGCTCTGGGTCATTCCATTTCTAGGCCTCACCGTCGTCCACCGCGTTGGTGCTCTAGGCGCGGCGTGGTCAACATTCAACAAACGACAGCCATCAGAATAGGGATGTACGTCGAGAGTCTGACAGTAGGGACCCCCATGGTCCATGGCCACACGAAAGCAACTGCCTCCTTATTACGCGAAAAAAATGATTCCTCCCACTAACATCTGGGGCGCACCGGTTCGGAGGCTGTCCTGTGGGCCTACTAAGTTGACGCGTACGCAGGGCTTTGTCAACTTAGTCAACAAACAATTCTAGCAGCAGTGACCGTTGGATTTTAATCGAACGGTCCTGCTGCTTCTTCAATCTCTGATCTTCTTGCACCAGCCGCCCAAACTAGCGCCGGCGGGACCGCCTGCTCCTGCCTCCAGTGGCCGGCTGTGCTACCGCGCAGGCCTCACCGCCCCACCCTACTCCCACCGCTAGCTAGGCCATCCCTCTACTCACCCACACCCCATGTTATTCTGCGGCGACGATAGCCTCACACCGCAGCCGAACCAGTCAACCCTCGTACTACCCTCCGTGTGTTCCCCGGCTCCGGGTTGTTCCCTTCCTAGGTCACGCGGTCGTCCACCACCTTGGTGCTCTCGGATGGTACGGTGTCGTCAACGCTGTCAATGAACGACAGCCATCAGAAGAGGATTGTACGTGGAGAGGCTGACAGCTGGGTCCATTGCCGCACGCAAGGAAGTGCCTTCTTATTACGCACAAAATAATGATTTCTCCACCTAACAGCTCGGACACACCGGAAGGGCCTCTGTATTTCGCGAAAAAAACGTTCCCTCCTGACAGCTGGGACCCACCGGCTTTACCTTCGCACGGAAGGAAGTGCCTTCTTACCCCCTGATAGCTGGGACCCACCAGGTTGAAGCGAAGGTAGCATCATCTGTCTGGCGGCGAACGTGTATGTAAATAGCAGTCGATCGGTCTCTCTACAGTGACGTACCGTGGCCGAGTAAGGAGCGGCACGTGTTGAAGTAGAGGCGCCGACGTAGCATGTCACGCAGTCCCGTCTATATCGTGTACACGTACGTACAACCACTCTGCAAGATAGTAAATATGGCCACGTACGTACATACGAGCGGGGTCTCTAATGCGTATAGCGACGGCGTCCTGTTCATCGGCAGCCAACCGGCTGGGTCGAAACGGAGTAATCAACATCGCGTGTTCATCGGGAGCCAACCGGCTTGGACGAAACACCCGAAACGAGCTCTAGCACCGCAGAACGGAGGAAATGGCCTTCTGTTCGTCCGCGTACCATCGAAACAGGGTCCTGTTCATCGGGAAGGGTCTGGCGTACCGCAGAACGGAGCAAACGGACTTGTGTTCGAGTGCCTACGATCAAAACAGGGTCATGTTGATTGGGAGGGTTGTGGCGTACCGCAAAACAGAGGAAACGGACTTGTGTTGGGGCGCCTACGGTCGAAACAGGGTCCTGTTCATCGGGAGGGGTGTGGCATACCGCAAAACGGGACTCCACGGGCTACTGTTCATCCACCGTCTACTGCCTCGCTCCAGCCTCCACGGGGCGACTGTTCATCCACCGTCAACTTCCTCCAGCCTCCACCAGCTATTGTTCATCCACCATCGACTTCCTCCAGCCTCCAGCCTCCACCAGTTACAGTTCATCCACGGGGTCCTGTTCATCCAGCCTCCACCGGCTACCGTTCAACCAGCCCTCCACGGGGTCCTGTTCATCAACCCTCCACCGGCTACTATTCATGGAGCCTCCACGGGATCCTCTTCGTCCACCCTCCACCGACCTCCTCGATCGGGGTCCTGTTCATCCAGCGGCAACGACCTCTACTACCACGGGGTCCTGTTCATCCAACCCCCACCAGGAACTGTTCATCCAACCCCCAACAATGGTCAATGTTCATCAAGAGGCAGCAGGTTTGATCGGCTTCAGTTAGCAGCAGTAGCGAAGGAATCGCTCGGGTTCAGTTAACAGCCAGGGATCGATCGCTCGGGTTCAGTAACGTAGCTAGTGCAATCGCTCGGGTTCAGTAAGCGAACGCCTTGCTCGGGTTCAGTTAGAGCCCAATTCCTCGCACACACACGCGTACGTATACTAGAGAAACACGCAATCCCTTCGTGCATCGCTCGGCCCCGACCACCCACCGTAACTGGGAACTCCCCGAAATTTTTTTCGCCCTCGCTTCTGCCATGATTTTTTCCGTCATGGACAGCCCAAAGAATGTCATACAGGTGCGTCCCCGGCCCGCCCAGGACGAAAAGCCCATTTTCTGTCATGATTTTATGTCATAGAAGTAGGAGCAGACCACATCTATGATGATACCGGGTTTTGTCACAATTATCGTCATAGAAGTGTCATAAGCATGACAGAAAAAAAAATCGTTCGGCCCAAATTGTCACGGATGTGTCTTTTTGTAGTGATGTGAGCCCCTCTTCCTCTCCCCTCTCTCTCTCTGCCCCCGCGCTCGTCCTCTAGCCTTCGTTCCCACCGCGTCCGAGAACTCATCGCCACAGCCACGGTTAGCAAAGCTCGTGTCTGAGCCCACAGCCATGTTCCTGGAGCTCCCAGGAGGCCAATGCCACAACCCGCTCACCTCACCGCGCCCCCTATCGCCGGATCCGTCCGCGCCTAGGCTCTGGCCGCCGCTGTTGTCTCTGCCACCATTCATTTGGTCCTCCTCCGGTCATGCATCTTGCACCATTCAATGTGCGACTCCGTGCACATTCGAACAAGCCCTAGCACGCCCCGATGCGGTGCCCGTAGCCAAATTCCGGCGAAGTTCGGCGCGACACCGCCGCGGTTTTGGTCGCCGGAGGCACGCCGCCATTCAAATGGCCCCTGAGTCACTCACCAGTGGGCCCTCGGTGATTAGCCGCATCATTAGTGCCAATTAAAAGAAAAACCCCCACTGACATGTGGGGCCACCTTGTGAATTAACTAGTTTAGTTTAAATCAAATCCATTACCAGTGTAGTCACTGACAGTAGGCCCCACCCCACTAAATAACCGGTTAGATTAATTAAATCTGTTGATTTAGATACAGTCACTGACTACTGGTCCCACTGGACCCTATTGACCAGTCAACATGATGACTGGGCTACCCCTAGTCTATGGCAGGTGGGTCCCCATTGACCCTGTTGACCAGCCAACTGGTCAACAGTTGACCTGCTGACTCAGCACGCTGGCCCCACCCGTCGGCCTCTGTGCACACTGCTGGGTACACTTCTCTGTGTACCCATAGCAATTAGCTATTTAGTAATTTTGAATTAATAATAATCCAGTAAATCCAAAAAATCTTTTAAACTTTGAAAAATCATAGAAAATAAACCGTAACTCGGATGAAAATAATTTATATACGAAAGTTGATCATAAAAATATGAAGAATCCGAATATGCCATCCACATACCTGTCACACCCCTCTAACATAGTGAACATCGGCATTTTACCCCTGGATCAATATACCAGAAAATACCTGGAGCTAGGAAATTATTACCAAATAATTTCCCTCTTCTTTTAAAATGCCTAGGGATGCATTAGAGCATATCATCTTCACATTTTGACATGACATGCATTCTGTTGCATTTGTTTGCCCCGTTATTTATCTGTTTCCCCCTCTTCCCTATTCTTTCTGTAGACCCCAAGACTGCCGGTGACACCCAATACGACTACGTCGACGATGACCCGTCCTTCTCCATAGAGCTTCAAGCAAGAAAAAACCCCTTGATCATTCCGATATCGCCTATTCTTTCCCTCTACATCTTGCATTAGAGTAGTGTTACTGTTACTGCCTTATCGGTTGATCCTATACTGCTGCATAACCTATCCTTCATTGGTACAACGAGGTGCTATACAAACGGTTTTTAACCCCTTTTCGTGAAGGCATTTTGAACCGTCGCCAAGTGAGTGACTGTGATAGGGGGGTCCTTCCCACACGACCCAGAAACCGTCGGGGATAGGAAGCCATGAAGCAGAGGCCTTGCCAAATGTAATCGTATGTGATGCAGCACACACTAAATTCTTTCGCACGTGTGGGATCGGTGATTAAATGTTTCTAATGACGCAGTGATACCAAACGGTGTGTCGTAATGAACCATTTGGGGAACAGTATGTAAGGCACACGGGCCAACAAATGAACTGTGTGCGATATGTGCCCCCTCGCACATGAGTTTTCTACGGAACTCGTCTGCCATGTAAGACTCCATCGCACACGTTTCTGAACAATTACCGTGAGCGATAATGTTCTATCACAAACGGTTCAGGAGCCCCTTCACACACATACAAGTGCTGCAGACCGTTTGTGATTTGTTGTGTATCACTGACGGTTGCTGTAAGAGTGACATGTGCTTTTCATTTGGGATCCCACACGTTTCCTGAAAAATTTACGACTGGTATTGTATTTTACATTGGGCACAATTTACTCTGAGTTGTCATGTGCGATAATGTGATATCACAAACGGTTCCGGAGCCCCTACGCACACGTAGTAGTGCTGCAAAT
This sequence comes from Thinopyrum elongatum, assembly GCA_011799875.1. Classification (NCBI taxonomy): domain Eukaryota; kingdom Viridiplantae; phylum Streptophyta; class Magnoliopsida; order Poales; family Poaceae; genus Thinopyrum; species Thinopyrum elongatum. The sequence continues at coordinate 584,650,436 of CM022300.1, read as the reverse complement.
CGTCTGTGATCTGCTGTGTATCATAGACGGTTCCGCTACGATGAAGGTATGATTTCCGATGTGGATCGCACACACTCATTTAGTTGAACCGTGTGCGGAGCAATTGCCAGGTTAAAGCAAAAATATCCCATTTGAATAGGCATGCAAAAAGCAAATTCGCCACAATATGCAATTGAACAAATAGTGTTCACATGAAGAACATTCATCAGATTTCACAACGATTGCAATTGAACAAATGGTAGCTAAATTCCAATGATTTGTCGACATATATATGCATTACATAATTAATCATAGTGTATGAAATACGAAGACCTCATCAGATGGAAAACAATGGATCCACGCGTATATGTTTAGCGGCTAACCCTTACTCAATGTTTCAGGAGAAGGCATGCTGAAATCTTCATTATCACCAGTGGGATTGATCTAATGATTCAGGAAGAAGTCGCTGAAAAATTTCCGAACCATCAACAATTCACCAGCGAGCACACTGCAAATGAAGATGAGCTGCAGTATTTTTAAGATCAGAATGTGCCATATGAGTGGAGTAGAAGATATTAATTAAGATAGACTTACTACTACTAATTCACGAGCATCTTCACAACTATCAGCAGATTTGCAGATGAAGATCATGTGTCTGCAAACATAGTATCCACAAAGGTTGGTCCCGGCTTGTTGCTGAGGACACTGAAATTTTTTGTACATAATTAGTCATGTATTTGTCCTGTTAGGAACAATCTAACAGGTGTTAGATGTATTTTTTTGGACAGAAATAGAAAGAGGTTTATTTAGAAGCTTGAACATTTGACTAGCGTAAGAAAAGGTATTTGCAGACTATTGGATACATTTTTTGAACATAACAGATTTCGGTGTGTTACCGGTGAAACGATCTCGTGCTGCAGAGGTAGTTCCGTCTTGAACAGGTTCCCTGGTTTAATTTTCCACAATGCGAGCACACTGCAAATGAAGCTGAATTTTGACAACATCAATTATTGAACCAGGTATGAATGCAAATTAATTTCAACATCATAGAATTCAATACCTATCCATGAATTGTTGAAGATGCGTCAGATCCTGAGCATTTGTTGACCCTCTGAGAGAATCCATGTAGTAAACTGTGTTCTTGTTTGAAACAATGAATACCAATATCTAGTTATTGCTACATATTAAGAAAGCCATGAAATTACGAATTATGTCAAAATCTGAAAGACAATCAGTGTATGCGTGGTTGTTTATTTGACTTACCGTTCATGATATGGCTAGAGAAATGATTCTGCATGGGACGTGTTTTTGAAGATAGGGGCGACCGTGTTAATGGCCCACTCCCGTTCATCCTTACCATGTAATGTTGTGCCATTTGCTAATGCAGAATCTATGAAATACACACTCTCCCTTTTTCTTCTCTGCGCGCTCAATCACCTGAGAGGAATAAAATGCAGTTAGTTGTTTATCATTTACAGCCTTGTATGGAGAAGTTGATCAGAGTTTGTTAAGTACTTACAAAATCAGGCATCTAACAAGAGTGGCATCGAGCTCGTTGAAGTTGAAGAGGAGATGTTAGTCCTCGAAACTCACACTGATGAAACCAGCATCGTATCGGAAATGATCTCTGTTGTAGTAGACTAGCAGAACATGATGACCTGCTAACATTTGGTCCATGCAATATTTATGTAACTCGCGGCAACTAGAGCTGCACTCATCAAAGTATTCGCCAACAAAAAAAGGCTGGCCATGGACGTAATTGCATGCTTCAAGTATGTTTGCTTTATTTTTAGCAAACAGCAAAGCTATTTCTTCATCATCCATGCCGTCAGAAATAATATTACTTTCCGATTCGAACAACTTGCTGTTAATTTGGTTCTGGGCGATGAGTGCTTTAAGTAAGAGGCAATCGTTCTCTTTCCTCTTCGCTCTCGAGGCGCGCTTCCTCACGGGTGCAGCCTTTTTGCCCGCTTCCTTCTTGGTACTTGAAGCACTTCTGGTTCAAGGTCTGGTTGGCTGAAAGGCAGACTGCCGAGCAGACGGTAAAGCTTCGACGGACTACTTAGCAGACGGTTTAGCTACGCCGGACTGCTGAGCTAGCGGTACTGCTGTGACAGACTGATGGGCTGTAGGAGCAGAGGCATCAGACTGCTGACCATGCGTTGAAGCTATGTCGGGTTTCTACGAAGGTGGTGCCGACTTGTCGGTGTGCTGAGGAGGCCGTGCCAACGCGTTGGTTTGCTGAGCAGGAAGTGCTGACGCATTGGTATGCTGATCACACGGCTGCGGACCGAAGGATTGATGAGCAGTCGGTTCTGGACATACAAACTGCTTAGCAGGCGGTTCCGAAGCATCAGACTGCTTAGCAGTCCGTTCCACCAGGATGGTCTGCTGAGCATGTGATGTAGCTGGGTCTCCCCCCGTTGCTTCAGCGGCCGGCATCTGAACCGGTGGTGCGTCTTCAGCAGTTGTAGGCCTTGCCACTGGCTGCTCTAGGGTGGACGATGACATGGCCTGTACGGCACAAAGTCGTGTGGGCTGACCACAGGTTGATGCATCAGCCGTCGGATTACGAGTATTAGGTTCTTTGGGGGAAGCACACGAGAGCTACTGTGGCAAGGAGAGCGTAACCGGTTGAGGGGCGACATTGGTTGCTCTTGGCGGGGCTTCAGGGATCTCATCCACGAAGTCTATTTCCTTTCGTGGCCACTGGATGTGATGTAACAGTGTTTCTCCCATGGTCCTTTTCTCATCAAAATCTCCAAGGACATTCTTTAGGGCAAATTCATTGAATCTAGGCTTTACTTCAGTCACGTAGCACTTCACATAGCCCGGCTTCAATGGCACATTGTCCAACAAGAGGCCCTCTTCCAAGAAGGGTGGGCAAACCCAGGCTGTTGCACATTTTAATGTACCTTCATAACGTGAAAGCACGCCCTTCAGTCTGTCTTTCATTCCAGATAGATCAGATATAGCATCTTCATGAGCAGCTGCAGTCTCAGTGTCGCTGGGGTTAGCTGATGCACAGCTACTCTTATGCAGTGTTGTCGCGCAATAACCAACATCCTCCATGCCCGGCTCCCCTCCCATCTGCTGGCTATCTGTCAGTGTTAGAGTCTTCTGCATCATCAGTGACTCCTCAATTTCCTTTCGAACAGTCGGATACATGTCCTTCCTCAACCTTTCATAAAATTCATTATGCTTCATTTCACTCCTCGCTTTTTTCATCTGAGCCTCTCTTCTTTGCTGAGTGTGAAAGCCCTCTTGTGCGGGACATTAACACCTATACCCCTTGCACGGCCAGGGGGCTCTCTTGTTTCCAGAGCATCGGACAGAATGTCACATGGCCCTGAGTTTCTATAGAACCTTCCAGGGATCTCGAAAGCATTTAACATCACGCGATACAGTTTTTCGTCATGTGAGTTTTCAAAGTAATAAGTTCCGTCATCACGCCTCCTTGCACATGCCCGCAAGTAGTCTCTAGCGTGTTCGCCCCTGATTTCACTAAAGGCTGGTTTCCCACCCGCAACCACTGCTTCTTTGTCCTCCTGGTCCCATATCGGTTTCATGCCGTAGTATCCTACCACACCCATACGATGGGGTTGTGTGTTCCTCTTATGAAGTTCAGATTGCTTGGCACTCTTCATAGCAAACTCTGTAGTTGCCTTGACCCTTTTGAATTCTGCCCAGTCTGCATTTCTAATTTGGGGGTATGCGGGGATTGGGTCCTTACCTTCACTCAAGTATTTCTTGTACAACACGTGCTTCCAGTTTCTCCAAGCATCCCTAGCCTTCTTCAGTGCAGCATGTTCCACCTGCATTCTCCACTGCTCTGGAACTTTGAAGTGATCCATGTTCTCCTGGACTATCCTTTGCCGTGTTTCTGTGTCAGCCTTCCGGAACCCCGGCAGATTAATGTTGAGCCTTGCCCTGCCAACAAATCAACAGACACTCCTGAACCTCGTGCGTGCTTTATCTAGTTTAGTTGGAGCCCAAGACTTTAAATTGATCTCGGTTACTTCATATACACCTTTAGGCTGGTGTGTGGGCTTCCTTGGAGTGTTTCTCTGTGTCCTGACCGGAAGGGTAATTGCTGCAGCTCTATCCCGTTCCAGATTACTTGATCCCTCACCATCTGTTGAAGACCTAGGGTTGTCGGAATCAGATGAAGATACATCGCCTGAAGCATGAGTGCTGTCGCTGCTTCTCGGCATCTACAGAGAACACATGCGAAACTCAGGAAAGGAGGATAAGCATAAAGCTAACAACATGGTATCAAGCTGTCTAAACATGTCATGCAATAATTTAGAAAATGTACGGCTTATTTGTTAAGTTTGTGTGACTCGGGCACCCACGATCTGTAAATCGACAGTAACTTATTGGAACAAATACAACTTATAAGTACTAGTTAGGAAGGTAGATAATGAACAAATATACGCTCTCCGTTATTTTATAGCCAATTTGGGAACATACGGAACGAAATAGGAAGAGGGATTGCGAGGAAATATGCCTCACCGCGATGGAGAGTAGTAACTAGCAGGTTTCTTAATGCAAATCTGACAGGACCACAGGAGAGGCGAGGGTTACAGGATTGATATGCTCGAGGGTGACTGGCGAGCAAACGAAGATGGCGAGGCGGGGCAGCCGCGTGTTGGGAACGGCAATGGAGGTAAGGTTGATGCCGAAGAGCGGGCACACGGCCGGGTTGAGCACGCCGGCGCCGGAGAGGGTTCTGCTGTGGATCTGGTTAAGGGGGGAGCTGGCGATGGAGATTGGGTGGACTAATTGAGTGAAACGCGAGCGGGCAGTGGGAGCTGTTGGCGGCCTAGGTGAAAAGGGTGAAAAAATATCCCCGGTCGCCGCGCGGAAAGGCCTATGCAAACGGTTGCCTCTAAGCGCTCGTGTGCACAAACAGCATAATTTCGTTTGAAATGAAGACATGCTAATTTTGAAATGAAGACGTGAGTTCATCGTTTTGCCTCTAATATTTTCCCACGGTAAGCAATCACCATTATACCACAGGTTTGATTTGCTGGCGCATTTCAGGTCTCGTGTGCTATATTTAAGACATTTTTTGGCATTTACCATGCATTTTGGCTTATAAATCAAATTCTAGTCAGAACTATATGTGCTGATGTAAGGGATGAGGATTGTCGTTCGATCTGGGAGCATCCAACGATGCAGACGTACGATCCGTGGGGTTTGGGTTCTAGCTAATCAGAACGCATGACTCAGATCGCGCGCGCAGCAAGGGGGGGGGCATCGGCCACGGTTTGGTAGGCACATGGCTTTCGTGAGTGAACCGTGTGCTATTTGAAAACATTTACATGAACTAACAGCATACTTTCGTTTGAATGAAAACATGAGTTCATCGTTTCGCCTCCAAATTGTTTTCCATGATAAGAAATCACCATTGTACCCTATGGTTCAATTTTCTGGTGCATTTGAGGTATCTTTGCTATATTCGAGTCATTTGCTATAGTCGCAACTACAAGTGGGTATTAGCAAGATCATTTGTGTGTCGCTTTGGGAGTTTTCATTCATTGTCCGAGAAACAGGAAAAAAAATCAAACAGTTCGGCCACAGGGTGCGGCCAGAGGCATAGGCCTTGTTGGTATTTTAATTACAGGAAATGCATATAGAGTTCGGAAATAACAAAAACCGGTGTGTCACCATGGCGTGCTCTTAGGATCCCATGGAAAAAAATTCGTAAAGTTTGGCACAAGTTTTGATGCTCACACCTTCCAAATCGGAGCATCTCACAAGAAGGATCATAGTTTCCAAAAGGAGACGCGGCACTTCGGACTCCTATCGTCGGTGACTACATCGTTCCACCTCAAAAAAAAATCACGATAAACAATCACGTTTCAGGTCCATTTCAGGTCTCGTCTGCTATATTTAAGTCATTTTTTGCATTTATCTTGCATTTAGTGCATATAAAATCAAAACCGTACTACAACTACATCTGGGTGTTAGTTCGCAAAGAAGGTGTACAAATAATTTGTGTGTCACTTTGCGAGTTTTCATCCATTGTCCGAGAAGCGGGGAGAAGTTTCAAACATATCGGCCGCGTGGTGCGGCCACCGGCGTAGGTCCAGTTGGTATTTTAATTACAGGAAATTCAGATGGAGTCTAGACATCATCAAAATCGGCATGTGCCCGTGGCGTGCTCTCACGACCCCGTGGAAAAAAATTGGTGAAGTTTGGCACAAGTTTTGATGATCGCTCCTTGGAAACCGGAGCATCTCACAAGAAGGATCATGTTTTCCAAAAGGAGACGTGTCAATTCAAATTTCAGTGGCCCGTGACTTCATCGTTTGGCCTCATAAAAAATTTCACGGTACGCAATCACCATTATACCACGGGTTTGATTTTCTAACGCATTTCAAGTATCATTTGCTATATTTAAGGCATTTTTTTAATTTAACGTGCAATTTGTGGATATAAATAAAATCCCAACTGGAACTGCATGTGCTGTCGAAAGGGATGAGGATTGCTGTTCGATCAGGGAGAATCCAATGGTGCAGACGTATGATCCGTGGGGTTTGGGTTCTGGCCAATCAGAACGCACGACTCAGATCACGCACGCGGCAAGGGGATGCATTGGCCACGGTTTAGTAGGCACACGGCTTTCATGAGCGAACCGTGTGCTATTTGAAAACATTTACTTGAACTAACAGCATATTTTCGTTTGAATGAAAACATGAGTTCATCATTTCGCCTCGAATTTTTTCCATGATAAGAAATCACCATTGTACCCTATGGTTCAATTTTCTAATGCATTTGAGATCTCATTTGCTATATTTGAGTCATTTTTTTATATAAATAGTCACTTATATATATAGTCGCAACTACACATGGGTGTTAGCAAGATCATTTGTGTGTCGCTTTGCGAGTTTTCATTCATTGTTCCGAGAAACGGGAAAAAACTTCAAACAGTTCGGCCGCAGGGTGCGGCCAGAGGCGTAGGCCTTGTTGATATTTTAATTACAGGAAATGCATATAGAGTCCGGAAATAACAAAAATCATTGTGTCACCGTGGCGTGCTCTCACGATCGCATGGAAAATTTTTGGTAAAGTTTGGCACAAGTTTTGGTGCTCGCACCTTCCGTACTGGAGTATCCCACAAGAAGGATCATAGTTTCCAAAAGGAGCCGCGGCACTTCGGACTCCAAATCGTCAATGACTACATCGTTCCGCCTCGGAAAAAAAATCATGGTAAACAATCACAGATATACCCTTGGTTTGATTTTCTGGCCCATTTCAGTTCTCGTCTGCTATATTGAAGTCATTTTTTTGCACTTACCTTGCATTTAGTGCATATTAAGTCAAAACCCTACTACAACTACATGTGGGTGTTAGTTTGCAAAGAAGGTGTACAAATCATTTGTGCGTCACTTTCCAAGTTTTCATCCGTTTGTGCGAGAAGCGGGGAGAATTTTCAAACATTTCGGCCGCGAGGTGCGGCCACCAGCGTAGGCCTAGTTGGTATTTTAATTACAGGAAATTCAGATGCAGTCCAGACATCACCAAAATCGGTGTGTGCCTGTGGCGTGCTCTCACGACCCCGTGGAAAAAAATTGGTAAAGTTTGGCACAAGTTTTGATGCTCGCTCCTTCCAAACCGGAGCATCTCACAAGAAGGATCGTGGTTTCCAAAAGGAGATGCAGCACTTCGGACTCCAAATCGTCGGTGACTACATCGTTCTGCCTCGGAAAAACAATCATGGATATACCCTTGGTTTGATTTTCAGGCCCATTTCAGGTCTCGTCTGCTATATTTATGTCATTTTTTGCACTTACCTTGCATTTAGTGCATATAAAGTCAAAACCCTACTACAACTACATGTGGGTGTTAGTTAGACTAGTCACAATGGGTAGTAACTTAGAATAGTAACATGCATATGTTACTAGTCTATGTTACTACCTCTATAGTGGGGAGTAACATATGTGTGGTGTTATGCAACACTTCATTTATTAGGTTGTAGACTCATCTTATCTTGGTATGTCTGATGTTACAGTAACTAGCTATGTTACCACATGCCCCTATTTCCTCATTAATTACTCGTCACATCATCTGTTTTGCCTAGAGATGTGTGATGTTACCACCTATGTTACTCCCACTGTGGGTAGTCTTAGCAAAGAAGGTGTACAAATCATTTGTGCATCGCTTTGCAAGTTTTCATCCATTGTCCGAGAAGCGTGGAGAAGTTTCAAACATTTCGGCCGCGAGGTGCGGCCACCGGCGTAGGCCTAGTTGGTATTTTAATTACAGGAAATTCAGATGCAGTTCGGACATCATCAAAATCGGTGTGTGCCCGTGGCATGCTCTCAAGACCCCGTGGAAAAAAATTGGTAAAGTTTGGCACAAGTTTTGATGATTGCTCCTTCCAAAATGGAGCATCTCACAAGAAGGATCATGGTTTCCAAAAAGAAACGTGTTAATTCAAACTCCAGTGGCCGGTGACTTCATCGTTTGGCATCATAAAAAATTTCATGGTACGCAATCACCATTATACCACGTGTTTGATTTTCTGGTGCATTTTAGGTATTCTTTGCTAACATGCATTTTGTGCATATAAATAAAATTACAACCGGAACTGCATTTGCTGTCGAAAGGGATGAGGATTGCCGTTCGATCTGGGAGCATCCAACGGTGCAGACGTACGACCCATGGGGTTTGGGTTCTGGCCAATCAGAATGCACGACTCAGATCGCGCACGTAGTTTGGTCGGCACACGGCTTTCATGAACAAACCGTGTGCTATTCGCAAACCAGATTGCATATTTTCTATTCATACATACTGGAGTGAGATCAATTGAGTGTGCTACCTCTATGGTATAATAATAATAAACAGTTCATATTCATTTCCTGAGCTGACAGCATATCAAGGTCAACATATTAACGGTTCTTACATCAACAGAAATCCGGGCATAACTCACGAATTCAGTACACGCGACAGTTCTAAATTGAACTACTTAAGTTGCACGGTAGGCATAAAAACTAGTCTTACGGCTTAATTCCCATGTACATGGGGGAACTGGGATCATTACGTTAACCCCGAATGAACTTGGGTTTTCTGATGATTTTACGCTTCTCTGTTAGAGGGGTGCATGATCCCTTGGCTGGCAACTCAGCAAATTCATAGTACTCATCCTCATCGGCAACATCCTCGACACCCAGTACCCTCCTCTTCCCATGCATCACTACATGGCAGTTCTTATGCAAGGGGTCTTCCGCATAGAAAATCTAGGTAGCATCGCTGGCAAGAATGAACGGGTTCGCGTGATATGCCATCGTTGTCCTATGAACACAAGTCTTCCTGTAATCATCAACCTTTACCTGACTAAGATGGATCCATGTGCACCTAAATAATGCCACCTTAACTTTCACAGAGTTAAGCTCCCAGATCTCTCTGATGGTTCCATAGTATACCCTTTTATCAGCTTCATCTACAGTTATGCATTCTATTCGAACAGAGCTGTTCTGATACGAGGTCTTCTCATCGCGTTCCTCAGTGTAGAACGTGTAGCCATTTATGTCATATGCTTGGTACGTCAATACCGTAGGTGATGGCTTTTGTGCCAACCACGTAGCAATGTCATCAATGGATCCTTGTGCCATGGGATTCTTCAGCCATTCGGCGTAGTTCTTAGTGTGCTCCTTCATCTCCGCATCTAATGGATACAAAATTGGTAAGAAGCTTTGGCGTATCTCTGCCAAGTATTCTTCGGCATAAGCGCTGAGAACTGGGCTGTTAAGCAGTACCGTCAAATGGGCTTTCTCTGTCAATTCTCCGGGTGCAGCCTTTTGCGCACCAGCAAGGACCGGCTTACCTTTCAGCCTTCCCTCGTGGCAAGAGAGGGGCAAACCTATAGGTCTTTGTTTCATGTATTCGGTGCAAAACTCAACCACCTCCTCCGCGGTATAACCTTGTAGGATGCTTGCCTCTGGATAGTTTCGGTTTCGACAATAGCGCTTCAGTATTCCCATGAACCGCTCGAAGGGATACATGTTCTGAAGAAACACAGGACCACAATACTTTACCTTGTCGGCAAGGTGCACAGTGAGATGGACCCTGATATCAAAGAATGACGGTGGGAAAAACATCACTAGGTTGGACAATATTCTTGCAATATCCTCTTGCATATGATCCAACTCTTCAGGATCTACAACTTTCTGCCATAGTTGGTTGAAGAAATCACAGAGCTCAATGAGTGTGTTTCGTATATCTTTGTCCATCAGATTCCTGATGGCCATCGGGAGGATTTGTGCCAACATTACATGGCAATCATGTGGCTTCATGTGTCCCAACTACATTTTACCTGAGCTCACATCCACGAGACTTTTGATGTTTGCGGAGTAGGAAGAGAGTGTCTTAACTGACAACAAATAGGTGAAGAACTTTGTTGCTTCTTTTGTACTAAAATTGTAACTCTGGCGAGCGTGGATGAATTTGTTATCATCTTCTGCTTCACTCTAGCATTTTGATTGGTCAGCAAGCATATCGAGCCGTGCACCGTCATCATCCTTTGTTTTACCTTTAATCTTGAGCAGAGTACCAAGGATGCTTTCACATACGTTCTTCTCTATGTGCATGACATCGATACAGTGACGTACACGTAGAATCTCCCAGTAAGGTAATTTCTAGAACACTGATTTCTTCTTAAACACTTGACCCTTGGGTGTTTGTTTCACCGTCAAAGTGTGCTTCTTGCCAAGCACAACATTAATTTGTTTAGCCATGTTGTGGACCACCTCCCTAGCATAGGGTCTTGGGCCCACATCTACCTCTGTCGTACCATCAAATTCCACTGTTCAAAAAGGCGCTACTAGGCACTCGCCTAGGCGCGTTTAAGCTCTAGGCGTTGGCATAGCGCCTCGCTTTGGCCCTAGGCGCTCAGAAAAGCGCCCGGCGTGGTCCTCCGGTAAGAAATCGTGTTTCTCAAGCAGGGAATCAATCTCCCCGGCCGTGGTTTGACCTCCCCAGCGAGGTTCCATCCTCCCCGTCGAGGGTTCAACCAATCCAGCGACAAATCGACTGATTCCGGTGAGGGATCGAGCATCTCCGGTGAGAAATTGACTGATTCCAGTGAGGGATCGAACATCTCCAGCGAGAAATTGATCTTCGCTGGCTGACTGGTTCCCATGTGCAGCAAGGGAGAGAGGAATGAGAGAGGCGGCGTGAGGAGGATCCCTAATTTCTTGTCGACTGTGCACGTATGGGAGGCTTTAGTAGGAGAATGGGATAGATGGGTCAGTGGTTTAATGGGCCAAGCCAGCCCATCTACCTTATTTCTTCATTCTACAGTGGAAACGCCTACGCGCGCCTAGGCAACGCATAAGTGGGTTGTGCGCAAGTAGGTCCCAAAACGCATAAGTAACGCCCAGCGCCTTTTTGAACTTTGTCAAATTCAGCTTTTATCTTTCGGTATGGGTGATTTCTCCGTAAGAACCTATGATGACGCAAATACATGGTTTTGCGTGAGTTGGGAAGAAATCTGCTAGCCGTCCTATCCATGCATGTGACACACCCTACATCTCCCTTTGTTTTCTGCCCCGATGTGTTGCCTAATGCCGGCATATCTTGAATGGTGTGCAGCAGCATCGCATGTAGATCGAAAATCTCCTTTTTGTAAGCATCATAACATTTTACCGCAGGCGCATCTACCCACACTATCAGCAGTTCTTCTACCAGTAGCTGAAAGTAAATGTCCATGTCATTTCCAGGTTGCTTCGGGTCTTGGATAATCATTGACATCATAATGTATTTTTTCTTCATACACAACCAAGGAGCTAGGTTATATATGCACAGAAGCACCGGCCATGTGCTGTGATTGGTGCTCATATCGCCAAAAGGATTCATCTCGTCAGTACACTCCCCGAGCCTTATACTTCTAGGATCCTTGGCAAAGTCTTCAAACTTGTTGTCGATTAATTCCCACTGAGCCCCATCTTTCGATGACTCATATATTTATCCGCAGTTCCCTCATCATGATGCCACCGCAACCTCTTTGCCTCTCTAGGGTTTGCAAACAAACGCCTCAACCTTGGAATTAAAGGCAAGTACCAAACAACCTTGAACGGGATTCCTATCTTGATCTCGTCGTCCAATTTGTACTTGTCCTTTGCTCTCCTGCGCTTGTATCGTGCATGATTGCATGTGGGACATGCACGCAAATCTTTGTACTCACCACGGTACAAATATACAATCATCCACACAAGCGTGTATCTTCTGTACTTCAAGTTCCAATGGGCAAACAATTTTCTTTACTTCGTTCGTGCTTCTGGGGAGCACATTATCCTCCGGAAGAATTTCTTTCAAAAGACCTAACAACTCTGTGAAGCCCTTGTTTGATAGACCGTTTGTTGCTTTAAATCTGAGAAGCGCCAGGGTGGCACTCAACTTGGAATATTTATTTTTGCAACCTGGATACAATTCTTTCTTGGAGTCCGCATCAATGGTTGGCAGATCCTTGTACCCAATCATATCCTTTTTTGGGTCCTTGAAATCTGCAATCATAGCAGCAAAATCTGGCATATCAAGATCATCATCATCTGTGTCGCCGTCGTTGGTTTTCCAATGGGCGTTTCGGCTTTCTGGTGTTCCATTGGTAGCTTTACGCCTCTGCCCCAATGTTAGATTCAACATCCATGTGACACTGACCCGGGTTTGGCATCTCACAGTCCTGGGTATATTCATCCATGACCTGCTCTTCACCGTGTCTAGTCCAATGTGTATATCCATCCATGAATCCCCAAGAGAGTAAGTGCCACTCGACATCTGTAACTACATGTGACTCTGTATTGGCACAATGAGTACATGGACACAGGATGTAAACCTCATCACCAATTCTCTTCTTTGTACTTTCAGCCAAATTCATGAACTCCGCCACGCCACTTATAAAATATGAGCTTCTCCGATTCATCATCCAATCAGATCGTTACATCTGCACCACACAGAGGGTAATTAAAAACAAAACAACAACATTAATACACGGATTAACTGATGCCCAAAGATGCGTGCATAAATCACAAGGTTTTATTTTCATAATTACTGAGGACGCTCCATATTGTTATCTAGACGTGCAATGACAAAAATTAATGGCCAGTCAATTTACACACACAGTACTACAGCACTACCCTTAGGAATTGAATACATTAATTAAGCCACTCACGAAAAGAATACCTTAATTAATTAGCCGCGCGGCAACCTCCACCCAGCAGACAAAGAAGCGCGATGCGGCAGCACGCTGAGACAGCAGGGTCGAGGAGCATAGCTTAGTGCGGCTGCTGCCTGAAGTTCGACCTCCACTATCCGGCCATCGACCGCGATGGATGTGCTCCAATCACGCCGCCGCTGACCTAGATGGTTGAGCTCCTCCTATCTCCCGCCGTAGAACGAGGATTGACCTCATATGACGCCGCCACCACCCACTGACCGAGGATTGACCTCTTATCCGGTAGCCGCTGCCTAGGCCGCCGTCGTTGCCATCTATATCTGCAGAGCGGCTGTTTTATTTTTTGACGGATATCCGTAGAGCGGCTGTTTACACGGTATCACTGTAACTCAATTATATGTACAGGGTAGTACATCACATACGATTATGTCATGGCAACCGTGTCTCACCTACGTTGTCTTCTCACACGGTTTGGTGCGGAAATCGCGTGTGAAGTTGTAATACCTAACACAAACGACATGTATAAACAGTGCGATGTATAAAACATATAGTGCCATAAGTAGTTCCCGACTGTTAGCTTATCCCCACAGTTTCCCCATTTCCCCCAAATCCCTAGATAGCCTCCAAACTCCCTCGCGTGGCGCTGACATTGGGGGAATTCGGACGAGTGGTGCTGATGGTTTCGGTGCGGCTGCTCCTGCTCGTATCGCCGCTCTCGGCAGCGCAGCCACGAGGGTGGTCGCCGCCGAGCACTTGCCTAAGGTCATCACAAGGCGGGCGTACTACAGATCTGAATCGTTCTGTCAGGTTCCAATCTATCCCGATCTTTTTTAGCATGTCCAAAGTAGCTCGCTGCTGAATCGTCCTGAATGACCCTCTCCCCCCCTAGGAAAGCGATCTGCCGCCGGATCCGGAGCATGACTCCAGACTCCCGCAACACGAGTTCGAGTCCGAGTTTTGCCCCACGGAGAAGTACCAAAAGCTGAGTTGTGTGCACGGGCACACTCCCGCTCGACGTGTATGCACGGAGGGATTCGACATTGGCAGGCGGTTTCTCAGTTGCCCTTAGAGGTTAGTGCTAAGTTCATCATTTTACTTGAGTTATTGCCACTGCTCATCCTGAATACTATTTAACATTGGCAGGGATAGGAGGCTTGTGCCTTTGTTAACTGGCTGGATGAAGAATGGCATGGCAGGGCTCAGAGTGTTATCACCAAGCTCGCTGAAGATAACGTAAAGCTGACGAAGAAACTGGCTGATCTAGAATGTACAATCAGTACGATGAAGCAAGAAATAATCAATCACAGGTAACAGATGAAAGCAAGAGACAAGAAAGGAACTAGCATGTGTAGTTGTGGTTGTCGCATTAGCCATGTTCTATGCGCTGTTAGCAATGATGATTAGGGGTTTTGTTTGACAGTATTGCTAAAGCACATCTAGATGTGCTCTAAGTAATGCACATTTAGGTCCTATGCCATTGATTTTACGTGAAGATTCGTGCAGATATTTTCCTTTGTCTTTTTTTCCTTTCCTTTGTAGTTTGATTATTACTGCCTTCATCAATAAGAAGAGCTCAATGTATTGCTTGCCAACTGTCCTACTCTGTTCGTACCGGTACCGGTGCATAATCGCAAAACTCGTTCCTTGTTTTTGTCCTAAAAAAAGAAATCAGCCAAAAGGAGTCCAGCGGCTAGTATGCATTCAATGTTTTCAGACTACTTAGCATAACATGCATGCAATGGTCAATTCTCTGCATGCAATGGTATTGATTACCAAATAATCATCAAGTTCTCTCATTTTCCCCCACCTAGGTCGCCGGTATGGAGGGAGTAGAAGTACTACGAAAAATTCTTGTTTCATATTTGGACGCTCCAACGCGTGTGTGTAATTAATTATCACATTGAGAACTACGCAACCCCGGGAATTTGGAGCGACTGGGTACAAATAATTGCGGTTGATTATATCAGCAGTTAGATAATACGTCAACCCCCGCTTCAATTGACATTCCTCTTCTCTGCATACCCCACTTAAGTGTCCACCATCTTTATCGTCCCCGGCAGGCCGCGCTACACACTTGCACACACTCTGCAATTTCATTTTCTCGCAGTTTTTATACGACCGCAGCCCTGTCGAGCGACAGCGAGGACGACAGTTCGGCCAGCAGTCTGGCGCCCGATGATAGGTCAACATCGGAATCATCCAGCTTGTCTTCCATGAGTCCGGCGTCGAGCCCAGACCTCGATTATATCCGGATCATGGAAGGGACGCCGCCTCCGGAGTCGTCAGACGACAACCAGACAGACGAGGAGCCGTCAGAGGACGAAGAAGAGGACAACGATGATAATGATGAGGAGGAATGGTCGAACGATGAGGAGGACGATGACAGCAACAGCGATGACGACGACAGCGGCCATGAAAAGCCAACGGTCAGCGACAAGAAGCATCCTCACCAAGACGATGTCGCGGGGCCATCCAACAACAACAACAACAAGAAAAAGTACTAAATTAAGCAGACTGTATATATCTCTGTTTCCGTTCGCTCATATTAATTCGTTATCTCTGTTTATCCTGTCAATCTCATTGCAGACGGTTAGTAATACGTATTCGACAGAGATCTTCTAAATTATCGCCCACAGGTTGGTTTCTTGAACTGTGTGCCCTGACGAGCACACAATTCACAAAAAAGACCGTATGGGATGTCTATAATGATCGCACACAATTCTGATTACCGACTTGTTTGCCGGGTATCACGCACATCTTGTTACGCCGAATCGTTTGTGTTCAACTCGATCATCGCAAATGTTTCATCGAAGTGAACTTTATGTCGTATATCGCACACACCTTGATCTGGCTGCCCGTTTCTGTTGTTCTGTCTCATCGCAAATAGTTCGTATGGATCAACCGTATGCCCCGCATCGCACACGCAACTAAAATCGGAACCGTGTTTGATGTATCCTTCATCGCAAACGTTTTGCATCTTTTTTGACGGTTTTTTTACATCACCGTTTGCAATTAATGCATCGCACGCAGTTTCGTCAAAGGGTATTTGATCGTAGTGTCGCGTTAGCAGCATCCTGCAGTAGTGCTTGCTACTATTGTTGATACATTACATGTGACCCTATATGCTTAGTATAGGTATTCTAGTGTTCCATCAGTGGCCCTACATACTTGTCCGTTTGCCATGCTATACTATCAGGCCGTGTTCCATTCGGGCGATGATCACGGATGTACTATCTACTACTATAATACTTATGATACTATTCGGACGTGGGGGCTGAACGGATAGGTGGTTCCATCCAGGTAGTTGTGGGCCTGGGTTCCCGACGGCCCCCGAGTGATTCGTTGTGGCGGAGCGATAGGGCAGGTAGAGGCCCCCTAGGAGACAGGTGGGCCTGTGTAGGAGATATGCCCTAGAGGCAGTAACAACCGTTATTTTGTATCTCCAAGTTTGTAATGAATGTTTATGTTCCATGCTATAACTGCTATGATTCTCGAGTCTGCAATAACACGAGGCTCGGAGGGAAACTCATGTGCACGTGTGGTATAATAAACGGTAAAATGTATTCCTAGTCTTGCCTCTAAGACTGGCTCAAGTATTGCATGATGATCCTGTTTTCCTGATCATGGGCATGGCTATGCCAGCAATTTTGAGGGCACGATGTTGATAGAACACTTGTGTTGAATCGACCCAGATTGATGTTATGCTATGAGTTTCTATCGTTACAAGTTTATGGTTCTTAACATAGAGATAGTTAATGTTTGCATAATTCCTTAGACCATGAGAGTATTGAGTTCCTTCGTACTTGCTTTGTGAACTTTGGGGTTTGTTAAACATCATCCGTAACTGGGTGGCTATTACGGCGGCTTACGGGTTCACGGAAAAGTATGGCAAGTAACGAGATAGCTCAAGATTGGGATTTGCTCCTCCGACGATGGAGAGATATTCTCGGGCCCTCTCGGTGTTACGGTATCCATCATCGTCTGGCCAGACACCTTGTGATTTGATCACTGGGATGCCGAAAACATAGAAACGAGAAAAGAGAACAAAACCGGTAACGAGGTAACTTGCATAGTGGACAAATTTGTTGATCCACGGGGATGCAATAAATCTCACCTCGGGTGTTTGTGACATATCGCGAAGCAACAGGAATAGCACACAGCAACTGGAGGTTCACTCGAATAATCATTCGTGTGGGTATAGGGGTTAATATGGGTGTCCACGGCTCCGATGTTGATCATTGATCGGAAGGGGTTCCGGGTCATGTCTATACTTCACCGAACCTATAGGGTCACACGCTTAAGGGTCATCTATCTGCTGAATACTAGACAGGGAGTCTGAGAGAAAATCACCGAAAAAGTTTCGGACACCAAAAAAAGTTTCGGACAGCTGAAAAGTTCCGCAGAGAGAACACCGGATGAGTTTCGGTGAAACTGAAAAGTTGTTTTGGGGTATTCCATTAAGTCAAATTGGTTTCGGGATGCCCCTGATAATTCTTGGAGGGTGCCAGAATTATTCTGGAAACTTTCTGGAATTTTCGGGGATAAAAACCGGAAATGCTTCGGAGCTGCCGGAACCGCTTCAGATGCTTTTTCGCAGATGAAATCACTAATCTGGAATTGTTCCAGAACGCGTTGAAAATTATTTTAGTGGGTACTAGAAATGTTCTAAGCCCACATAAATATTTTTAGTTCGTACGGACGCTGAAAAATGTCATCGTGAATAGTGAAAGTGCTTTTTGGGAATTTTTATGGAAAGCACCTTTTGGGAATTTTCCCAAAAGGCTTCTAGAAGCCTTGGGCACTAAGGAAGCCCCCTTGGGGGGCCCCCCCCAAGGGGTGGCCGGCCATGGAGGGTGGAGCTCCATGGAGCTCCACATGGCACTCCTTTTTGCTTTATTCTTTATGTAAATGACATAAAGTGGGGGTACTTTTGGTATTTGTGAATGCCAACTTTACCCCTTGGTTTTCCTATAAATAGAGGAGAGTGGGCTGCCCACAAACCTCATCGCTTGCTCTCATACACATGCCATGCATTATCTGGCTTCTTCTCTCCCTCCCACGAAAAGAGTTTCGTAGAGCCGAAAGGCTGTCTGGGTTCCGGCAGGAACTAGTTCTGGACGGCGAAGCCCTGCCGGATAGCTGACACCGTATGTGTGCAACCCCATAGAGAGGTCGTAGTTTCGGTCTTTTGCCCGAGGGGCTGTTCGAGTGTCCTCCCGAAGGGCTGTCCGAGTCTCCGTTCGAGTTTCGAGGGTCCTCCCGAAGGGCTGTCTGCGACATCGTCCGGGGGACTGTCCGACCGCCTCCCGAAGGGCTGTCCGGCGAGGGAGTACATCCTCGCGGTTGGGAGGTTGTAAATCCTAGCTGCGGGGATCTGCACCAACGATCTCCACCGACTCTTCTTCCGCTGCGCTTCGAGTCGGTACGGATCAGATCAAACCTTGTATGCAGTCTCCATAGTGGTCCTGGGCGTGCTCGCTATACCGAAAAATTTTGTTTTCTGTCGCGTTCCCCTACAGTGGTATCAGAGCCGTGCTATGCGTAGATGCAGGTTACGATCTAGAATACATGGAGATGTATGGGTATTGCATAATATAATTAGGTAGTAGATAAGATCTATTGCTGAAAATTATTTATGCGGGTGACAGATGAAATCTGTTACCCGATGTTCTTGTTGCTTCCCTAGAATTTGTGTTTGCTCAATCTCGAGACAGCATGGTGGAATTTGACAAAGTTCTGGCAATCCATGATCCTGATTGATCATGGAAGTGCTATCAGTTCTTTGGGTTCTGCCATAGTCAAAAGAAAGATGAAATTCGTAGATGAAAGGGCATTGCAGATATGATCTGCACGGGGGTCATGCGTATGACGAAGTTTAGTATGGGGCTCGAGATTTAATTATCTCGTGTTTCATACACCCCGAGATGTTAATCTAGCGACTTGAATAATCATACTTGATGATAAAACGTTGGTAGCTGCGGTTTAAGTCAAAACCTTAGAAGCCACGTAAAATAAAATTTTGCATAAACCGATTAGAGGCGTCTAACTTGGTTTTGCAGGATGGTTTGCATGTGATGTGGTATAGCAAGTCTCATATTCAATTTGATTATGTATGAGATGACTATATGATGTAATTAACATGACCTGCGTGTCATGATTCGGCATGATGGCTGGAGCCATATGATTGCACTTTAATGACCTGCGTGTCAACCTTAAGTAGTGCATTTAATTCTATCCGCTATGGAGATGGCGATATTATCTGATGCATCGACAAGGTGGTGGCAATCTTCGCGAAGGTGAACACCGACGCAAATGCCGAAGACGAAGAATACTTGACTTCTCCGTCAGAAGAGGCTATACCATATCATGCTATTATGAATTGCCTGAGATGTTTATCCCTCTTGATGCACCCTTCTTGATTGCGTGGTAGTCGCTTTTATTAGGGTGATCTCTCACTTAAAATATCAAGTAGTTAGTGTTCTCCCAAGTGTAGCACCGTCACGGCACCTATCTCTTCGGGGTGTCACATGCTAACATGGGCACGAACGATTAGAGAAGTGTGAGGCGGGTGAGTTGAGACCTCGCAGCAAGATCACTTGGTTATCTTGACGTTCAGGCATGAAAGTCATGAGCTCGGAACACACGCATTGAAAGATGAACAAGAGTCACATAGAGATGTGATTGGCAAGTTTGCCTAACGATTGAAGTTCTCGCCATCAGTGATGCTACCATCAATGGCGTTGAATTGAAATTTGTGTCTTGAATCACTCACAATCAATTATGAGAGATATTGATTTGAGTGGGAGCGCACTTTAGAATAAAACTGTTTATTCACTAGTGTAAATTTCATTATAAACAAAGTCTAAGTGAAACCTGTGTTTTCCGTTGTAGATCAAATGGCTCGCAACACCGCGTTCAACTTAGGCCCATTGTTAGAGAAAGAGAAGTTAACTGCGACTGGAAACAACTATGCGGACTGGGTCCGCAACCTGAGGATTGTCCTCAGGAGCGCTAAGAAACTGTATGTGCTTGAAAATGCTCTTCCAGCTAAACCGGCGGCAGAGGCCCCGGAAGATGAACAAAATGGCTGGGCCACTAAGGATGATGATCACAACTTAGTGCAGTGCCTCATGCTAGCTTGCATGTGTACAGACCTTCAAAAACGTTTTGAATTCCATAAACCCCGTGATATGATCCGGGAATTGGATGCTCTGTACAAGGAAACCGCAAAGTCTGAACGATTTGATATCATGAAGGCTTTGATGGATTGCAAGATGGCTGAGGGTAGTTCAGTTGGCGAACACGTGGTCAAAATGATTGGCTATGCTGAAAGGCTTAAAACCCTGGAATTTCCACTTCCACCTGGCCATACGATGCACATGTTGCTTTCTTCACTCCCCCCGTCTTACGACGGTTTTGTATTAAACTACAACATGAGTGGGATGGAGAAGGAACCGGAAGAGGTGCTCGCCATGCTGAAAACTGCAGAAGGAGGACTGCGGAAAAATCGCAAGCAAGTGTTGCTTGTGAATAAAATCGCCAGTTTCAAAAAGAAGAAAGGCAAGCCAAAGAAGGGCAAGGGCGCCGGTAAGACCGGATCCCAAAGCAACTCTAAGGGCGGAGCCAAGAATGAAACTGAGTGCTTCTACTGCAAGGGCACAGGACACTGGAAGAGAAACTGCAAGAAGTATCTGGAAGATAAGAAGTCTGGGAAAACCGGAAAAGGTATAATTGTTATACAAGTTAATGTCATTGACGTTTTGCTTGCTAGCGAAAATTCTAAGTCTTGGGTATTTGATACCGGATCGGTTGCTCACATTTGCAACTCGATACAGGGGCTTCAGAAGGTGCGCAAGCTGGAAAAGAATGAAGTCGTGATGCGCGTCGGGAACGGCGCTGGGATCGCCGCTCAAGCCGTCGGCATTATGCCTCTACGTCTCCCTTCAGGATTTATCTTAGAACTAAGTAACTATTATTTTGTTCCACTGTTGTGTAGAAACATTATCTCCGGATCATGTTTAGTACATGATGGGTATTCGTACAAGTCTGAGAACAATGGTTGTTCACTTTATTGTAAGGATATGTTTTATGGATTTGCACCCATTGTTGGGGGCCTTTTCATACTAAATCTTGAATGTGGAAATGATGTCTTTAACGTGAATGCTAAACGCCTTAAGAAGGCTGATTCCACCGCCACTTTCTTGTGGCACTGTCGGCTTGGCCACATTGGAAAGAAACGCATGCAAAGACTCCATAAAGATGGAGTTTTACCGTCCTTTGATTTTGAATCATTTGACACATGTGAAGCTTGCTTAATGGGGAAAATGACCAAGACGCCGTTCACGGGTCATCCTGAACGGGCGGGTGAATTATTGGAAATAATACATAGTGATGTATGTGGTCCAATGAACACAGCCGCACGGGGTGGGTATTTCTACTTCGTGACTTTTACTAATGATTTAAGTCGGTATGGCTATATCTACTTAATGAAGCATAAGTCGGAAACCTTTGAAAAGTTCAAAGAATTTCAGAATGAGGTAGAAAATCATCGTGACAAAAAGATTAAGTTTCTGCGGTCTGATCGCGGAGGCGAGTATCTTAGTCATGAGTTTGGCCAACATCTGAGTGAACGTGGAATCATTTCACAGCTTACGCCTCCCGGAACTCCACAGCGAAATGGAGTATCGGAAAGACGTAACCGAACCCTGTTGGACATGGTAAGGTCGATGATGTCCCTTACAAATCTTCCGATATCTTTTTGGGGTCACGCACTAGAAACTGCCGCTTATACACTAAACAAAGCACCGTCAAAATCTGTTGAGACGACGCCATATGAGTTATGGTATGGGAAGAAACCCAGTGTGTCGCATCTCAAGATTTGGGGTTGTGAAGCATATGTAAAACGTTTACAGCCTCAAAAACTCGATCCCAGATCAGACAAATGTTACTTTGTAGGTTATCCAAAGGAAACCTTTGGGTATTCCTTCTACCACCCATCCGAGAGCAAAGTGTTTGTCGCAAAAACTGGAAGCTTTCTCGAGAAAGAATTTCTCGCTAAAGAAGTGAGTGGGAGGACAGTACAACTTAATGAGATTAGTGAATCTTCGGCAACCGTTGATATGGCTAAGGAACCGGAAGAGATTCCGCTAATTATCCCTACAACTGAGCCGGAAGTTATCGCATATGATGCGGGGACTTCAAACAATGTTGTAACTGAACCGCGCAGATCAGGCAGGGCTATCCAGCCACCTGAGTGGTTTCATAACGAAATCTTCATTCTTGAAGACGATGAACCTGCGCACTACAAGGAAGCGATGGCGGGGCCCAGCTCAAAGGAATGGCACAAGGCCATGAGATCCGAAATGGAATCCATGTACGAAAACCAAGTTTGGAACTTGGAAGAACTTCCAGAAGGCGTAAAGCCGATTGGTTGTAAATGGATTTTCAAAAAGAAGACGGACGCGGATGGTAACATTACTATCCACAAAGCTAGACTTGTCGCGAAAGGGTTCATGCAAGTTCCAGGAGTGGACTACGACGAGACTTTCTCGCCCGTAGCTATGCTTAGGTCTGTTCGGATATTGCTAGCAATTGCTGCTTATTTCGACTATGAAATATGGCAGATGGATGTCAAAACGGCTTTCCTAAATGGAAACCTCAAAGAGGATGTATACATGATACAGCCGGAAGGTTTTGTCATTCATGAGGATGCTAGAAAGGTATGCAAACTTCAGAAAGCTATTTATGGTCTGAAGCAAGCATCAAGGAGCTGGAACATTCGTTTTGATGAAGTGGTCAAAGAGTTTGGCTTCATCAGGAATGACGAAGAATCTTGTGTTTACAAGAAGTTTAGTGGGAGCGCAAAAGCATTTCTAATCTTGTATGTGGATGACATATTATTGATTGGAAATGACATGAATTTTCTTAGCGAAAAAAAAGAATCATTGAAGAAAAGGTTTTCAATGAAAGACTTAGGCGAAGCAGCATATGTATTGGGCATCAGAACCTATAGAGATAGATCAAAACGCCTGATAGCGCTTAGCCAAAGCACGTACATTGACAAGGTGTTGAAAAGGTTCAACATGGAGAACTCCAAGAAAGGCCTACTCCCCATGTCACCTGGCACAGTGCTTTGCAAGAATCAGAGTCCTCGAACTCTCGATGAGCGAGTACAAATGAATGATGTTCCATATGCCTCGGTAGTTGGTTCTATTATGTATGCCATGCTATGTACAAGACCGGATGTTTCCTATGCGCTAAGTGTTAGCAGCCGGTACCAAAGTGATCCAGGATTGGAACACTGGGCCGCAGTCAAGGGTATTCTTAAGTACCTCAGACGGACCAAGGATTTACTCCTTGTGTACGGAGGTGATGAAGAGCTCATTGTAAGTGGTTACACTGATGCAGGCTTCATGACTGACCCAGATGACTTCAAATCTCAATCAGGCTATGTTTTCATGTTGAACGGTGGCGCAGTTGATTGGAAAAGTTCCAAACAAAAGACTGTGGCAGATTCTACGACGGAGGCGGAGTATGTTGCAGCTTCAGAAGCCTCCAAGGAGGCGGTATGGATCAAGCAATTTCTTGAAGACCTTGGTGTGGTTCCAAGTGCTCTGGACCCGGTGGAGATCTATTGTGATAATAGTGGTGCCGTGGCTCAGGCAAGGGAGCCAAGTTCGCACCATAAGACAAGACATATTCAACGCAAATATAAACTCATTCGACATCATGTCGAAGAGGGTTTAGTGAAAGTACGCAAAGTTCACACGGATCTGAATGTGTCAGACCCGATGACAAAGCCTCTACCACGAGCAAAGCATGAGCAACACCGGATAGCCATTGGTGTTAGGGAAGCCATGTAACTGGGTTATGACTCTAGTGCAATTGGGAGTCTGTAGGAGATATGCCCTAGAGGCAGTAACAACCGTTATTTTGTATCTCCAAGTTTGTAAGAATGTTTATGTTCCATGCTATAACTGCTATGATTCTCGAGTCTGCAATAACACGAGGCTCGGAGGGAAACTCATGTGCACGTGTGGTATAATAAACGGTAAAATGTATTCCTAGTCTTGCCTCTAAGACTGGCTCAAGTATTGCATGATGATCCTGTTTTCCTGATCATGGGCATGGCTATGCCAGCAATTTTGAGGGCACGATGTTGATAGAACACTTGTGTTGAATCGACCCAGATTGATGTTATGCTATGAGTTTCTATCGTTACAAGTTTATGGTTCTTAACATAGAGATAGTTAATGTTTGCATAATTCCTTAGACCATGAGAGTATTGAGTTCCTTCGTACTTGCTTTGTGAACTTTGGGGTTTGTTAAACGTCATCCGTAACTGGGTGGCTATTACGGCGGCTTACGGGTTCACGGAAAAGTATGGCAAGTAACGAGATAGCTCAAGATTGGGATTTGCTCCTACGACGATGGAGAGATATTCTCGGGCCCTCTCGGTGTTACGGTATCCATCATCGTCTGGCCAGACACCTTGTGATTTGATCATTGGGATGCCGAAAACACAGAAATGAGAAAAGAGAACAAAACCGGTAACGAGGTAACTTGCATAGTGGACAAATTTGTTGATCCACGGGGATGCAATAAATCTCACCTCGGGTGTTTGTGACATATCGCGAAGCAACAGGAATAGCACACAGCAACTGGAGGTTCACTCGAATAATCATTCGTGTGGGTATAGGGGTTAATATGGGTGTCCACGGCTCCGATGTTGATCATTGATCGGAAGGGGTTCCGGGTCATGTCTATACTTCACCGAACCTATAGGGTCACACGCTTAAGGGTCATCTATCTGCTGAATACTAGACAGGGAGTCTGAGAGAAAATCACCGAAAAAGTTTCGGACACCAAAAAAGTTTCGGACAGCGGAAAAGTTCCGCAGAGAGAACACCGGATGAGTTTCGGTGAAACTGAAAAGTTGTTTTGGGGTATTCCATTAAGTCAAATTGGTTTCGGGATGCCCCTGATAATTCTTGGAGGGTGCCAGAATTATTCTGGAAACTTTCTGGAATTTTCGGGGATAAAAACCGGAAATGTTTCGGAGCTGCCGGAACCGCTTCAGATGCTTTTTCGCAGATGAAATCACTAATCTGGAATTGTTCCAGAACGCGTTGAAAATTATTTTAGTGGGTACTAGAAATGTTCTAAGCCCACATAAATATTTAGTTCGTACGGACGCTGAAAAATGTCATCGTGAATAGTGAAAGTGCTTTTTGGGAATTTTTATGGAAAGCACCTTTTGGGAATTTTCCCAAAAGGCTTCTAGAAGCCTTGGGCACTAAGGAAGCCCCCTTGGGGGGCCCCCCCCCAAGGGGTGGCCGGCCATGGAGGGTGGAGCTCCATGGAGCTCCACATGGCACTCCTTTTTGCTTTATTCTTTATGTAAATGACATAAAGTGGGGGTACTTTTGGTATTTGTGAATGCCAACTTTACCCCTTGGTTTTCCTATAAATAGAGGAGAGTGGGCTGCCCACAAACCTCATCCCTTGCTCTCATACACATGCCATGCATTATCTGGCTTCTTCTCTCCCTCCCACGAAAAGAGTTTCGTAGAGCCGAAAGGCTGTCTGGGTTCCGGCAGGAACTAGTTCTGGACGGCGAAGCCCTGCCGGATAGCTGACACCGTATGTGTGCAACCCCATAGAGAGGTCGTAGTTTCGGTCTTTTGCCCGAGGGGCTGTTCGAGTGTCCTCCCGAAGGGCTGTCCGAGTCTCCGTTCGAGTTTCGAGGGTCCTCCCGAAGGGCTGTCTGCGACATCGTCCGGGGGACTGTCCGACCGTCTCCCGAAGGGCTGTCCGGCGAGGGAGTACATCCTCGCGGTTAGGAGGTTGTAAATCCTAGCTGCGGGGATCTGCACCAACGATCTCCACCGACTCTTCTTCCGCTGCGCTTCGAGTCGGTACGGATCAGATCAAACCTTGTATGCAGTCTCCATAGTGGTCCTGGGCGTGCTCGCTATACCGAAAATTTTTGTTTTCTGTCGCGTTCCCCTACAGCCTGGTCCCTGGCCGGTGTCCGCGGTTACTTCATAATAACATGCTTAAATGAGATTGGGTATTTGATCTGAGACTGCCATTTGGCATACACGCACTAATCGCCGCGTGGGATAATGGCTTATGGGGCCCTCAGCGTCGTACGATTTCTCATGAAAGCTCTACAGACATCACAATTAAGCGGCACGCGCCCGGGTGGTCTGGAAGTGCCTGCTTTGTATAAAGAGGTAGCTAGGACTAGTCTCGGCCGTCCTCGCAACGCGCAGAAGTGCTTTGGACGATAGACCCATGACCACTTCGGACCTAGGATTTAGACCAGCGTGTGACATCTCTGTAGAGGCTACGTAGGACTACGGCGTGTTGATTATCCGAGGCCGGGCATTACTCAGAAAAGTGTGTCCGGCCAGAGGTAATCGAGTGTATCGGGTAATGTGGTGCACCCTTGCAGGGATGTAATCTATTCGAATAGCCATGTCCACGGTAATAGGACAACTTGGAGTTGTATTCCGACCTCTTACAACTAAAATCGGATGGTTGTTAAAACACACCCAGATAAGAGACAGATACACTCGGTGATCGCTTTCTCTCAGGGAGACGAGGAGAGGATCTCCGGGTAGGTTTATTGCTATATGTTGCTACATGATGTTACCATATTATGCTATTCTCTTCTACTGCTGCAAGATGATGGCTACCAGAAGATGTAGTCTCCGATAGGATGAGCTTCTCCCCCTTATTCTGGCATTTCTGCAGTTTAGTCCACAGATACTACCCTGTTCCTTTGATACCGATGCATATCTAGTGTAGATCTGATGTAAGTCTTGCGAGTACTTTGGATGAGTACTCATGGTTGCTTTGCTACCTTTTTCATTCGACCCGGTTGCTGCAACAACTGGTAGCACCGCGGATGCAGGTTTCCCCGATGATGCGTACTACGTGGAGGCTGACGACCAGGAGTAGTCTGGAGGTCCAAGGCAGGAGGCCTCGCCTTTTGATCTAGTGTCGTTGTTTTGCTCAGCCTTCTTAAGGCAAAACTTGTCTAACTATGTCTCTACTCAGATAATATTTGCTTTGATGGCTTATGTATTTTGGGTCCTCGTGGCCCCTAGCTTGTAATCTAAAGATTTATGTTTATCCTTTGTGTCGTAGAGTTGTGTTGTGATATTGATGTGAGTCACCTTTCGTGATCGTGCATGATGCGTGTATGATTAGTGCACGATTACAAACGGGGGCGTCACAACTTGCTATCAGAGCCGACTGCCTGTAGGAACCCCTTCCAAACTCCTTGGTCGATGTTGAGTCTAGACTTGAAAGAAAAAACTATTTTACAAACTGTGTTGTGTGGCTTACGGGCCCACATGACCTATGGGTGGGATTAGAATCTTTTATTCCGCTCATTTACTCTGGGATTCTGATCACTTTCTCTTCGGGTTAAACTTTTACTAACCCTAACTCTAGGATCACGCAATGATTTCGTTCCGGAGCCTTGATTACTCTCAGTTACCCCTTCGTTTCGCTATACCTTCAGCTTCTGAAGTTTGACTCCTTTGAAACATCTTTGCTTTCAGATGGATCCCTCGAGACAGGTCATGCGCCACACGACGGCTGTTGGAGCCTCAGGCTCACCTGCTGTGCTAGTTGAGATGATGACCTACTTGGGTTATCGCTGGCGTCCTGAGTATACCGTGTATGAGCAGTATCAGGACTTTAACCATGAGCAGTACCTTGCCATTGTCCGTATCTATTCTCTTGAGGATAGCTCCTCCTCTATTTTGCACACCGCTCATGGTGTTGGTGTGACCATTGATTTGGCCGTCCACGATGCTGCTTATGCTTGTTCGACACGTCTTCGTGGAGAGTATCAGGACTTGGATAACTCCCCTTTCAGACACATTGCAATTGCATCCAGCGAGGGTGAAGAGGGATACTACACTGCTGCCTACACAACTCTCACCCACGAGCCTTTCTACCATCAGACCTTGGTCCAGCATGCCAATGGTCTGGATCGAGCTAACCGAGCTCTTCACTGCAAGTTGTATGCCACCCGTGTGCACCTTTACGACGCTCTGACGCAGTTGCTCCCCTTTGTCATATCTGGGCGGTTGCATCGTTCTGTGCTCTACCCTGCTAGGACCGTGATGCCCCCTAGTGTCGGTTTGCCTGAAGTTGGTGGCTACACTCCCGCTCGTGGTGCTCTTCTGCCACCTGGGTGTCAGCTTCCACACCAGAGTATCCATGGACCACAGGATCCTGTTAATTCAGTCACTGATAGTTTAGCCAAACACTCCTTTGTCTAGCTCGTCTGAATTCTGGGAGACTACTATCCCTGACTTTGTTCTTCCTCAAGTTGTAAACGATATGTCTATCATAAGAGGAAATAAAGTTGTTGATGCTCAAAAAAATATAGGGTTCATTTAGGTCGGGCCGGCCACTTTTTTAACACCTCGTATTTGAGGAGTTAAGGTTAGAGATGCCCTTATAGTGTTCCTATGTGGGGAGCCTTTAGTGTTGTCCACGCACGATCAACAGTCTCTCTAAACTGAGTATCCTGTCGTCACTCAGCCTGCGGTCCGCTCTCCCTCCAAATGTGATGTGATCTATTTGCTCCTTCTCTTTTTTGGCAAATGTAGGAATCTACTACTTTTTCGAACGAAAACAGTACTAGTAGTAGAATTCTAGTACTAGAGGAATCTATTTATACCCATCATATCCCCGGGCAGCCTACTCGGCTCCCATTCGTTCTCCTCTGCTTCCCGTCCTCTATATTCCCAATATAGAAGTGCCGCCGCTACCATTATCAGCGATCATCTGTCCCCCGTAGTCTTGTGTAGTAGAGGGCCTAGAGTGACACTGCAGCAAAAGCAGTATATATATTGGATGGAGAACACCAAGTCATCGTGGTTCCACGCGCAGGCAGCGGCAGCGGCAGCGGACCTGACGCTGGCGTTCGGGCCGGCAGGCGGCAACCAAGGCTGGGAGGAGAACAGGGAGGCGGTAGCGCCGACAGCGCGCGTGAACGGCAAGGACGTGCGGCTGTTCCCGTGCCTCTTCTGCAACAAGACCTTCCTCAAGTCGCAGGCGCTCGGCGGCCACCAGAACGCGCACCGCAAGGACCGACTCGGCAGCTTCAGCGACCCATACATGTACGGCCCCTACGGCGAAGGCCCCTTCCGTGGAACCGCCGTTGATTCCGGCAGTGGCCGGTCCATCAGCACCTCCGTCCTATCGCACGGCGGTAGCCGCGTGTCGGCGCCGGCGGGCGCTGATGCCAGGCCTGAGAGGTGGGGCAGCGCCGCTCCACGCTTTGCAGAGCACGCGCAGGACCAGCTCCTTGTGGATCCAGCCGCCGGCCATGACGGCGCGGTGGACATGCCCAGCACGATGGCCTCCGTTAGCAGTGCCGGTAAGGAGCTCGAGCTCGAGCTCCGCCTCTAGGATTTCTGGGGCACCAGCACCATGCGTCTACTTGCACAGGTACCTGCTACAATATCAATTTTAACTCTCTACTTCCTCATAGATCTCCCTCTTTGCCGTGATTAATTAAGGTAGCACGCCGTCCATTAGCGCTTGCTTTGCCGATTTCTGCAGCTAGGTATTGCTTGAAGCGCCAAGCTTAATTAATTAACGAATTACATTCCATTATCAATAAACTGCCTGCTCAATTGGCAGGTTTCAATCGATGGATGTTCCGATATATATTGCGCATATCAGCGGTATTGGCGGCGAGCCTGCAGTCCGTCGTCGCATCGTTTACTGGGAGGGAGAGCTCTCCGTGCCTCACCGTTATCTTGTTGTTATTTTGCAGTGAGTGCTTTCTTGTTGCTCGCGTGGTTAATAGAACTTCCAGAAAGAAATTGTTAATACTGTTTCACGTATAGCAGTATCCAGAATCCGGACGACTATGGGGCATCAGTAGCGGTAATTACTGACGATTGTAGAAGGTTGATGAGTTCTTTGGGCAAGGCGATGATAGATCATTGTGTGCCTGATGTAAACGAGTGTGCTCGTACTATTGCACGTTTTAGTTTTTTGGATCAGGAATCAAGGGTGTGGCATGATAAACCCTCTGATTTCCCGATTCCGCTTATTGTAAAGGATATGGTTATTAATTAAATAAAGTTGCCAAAGTTAAAAAATTAAACGGAAGTGTTAATATGGAATTTTGGACTCCAACGGGGAAATATCGATGTATGCCATGTATATAATTAACATGGTATAATACCACTCCTTTGAAGTTTTTGAACCGTTTGCCCCTGTTTCAATTTTTGTTTTGTTGCACGGCAGACCGATAGTACATTCTGCTGCTAAATTCGGCAAGAGAGGAGTTGCCAATGTTGGGTTCTAGAGAAACACATGAGAAAGCAGACACGAAATAGACACACACTAACACACATATATGTTGATTGTGGTTCTTCTCTTTCTTATTTAAATCTTTGGAAAGATTAGAGGTGTACAATTGTGTAACCTACCTATGATTATACAGGCCTGTTAATACATGAGTAAGAGTAACCTAGGTCTGTTTACCAGTAAGCTACATGTGCCTTGCACGTGAGAGTAAGTGCAGCCCGATATCGACAGACTCCGTCCATCCACATATATAGGGCCTAGTACTTTTTTTTTCGAGGAACCAGCAGGAGCTTTGTATTTGCATTAAGAAGAAGAGAATTGGCCAGTTTATAAAGGAAACTGGCCGAAAACCGATACAACGAACACACCAGCCTAGGGGCTGCGTACCCAACGAGCCGACTTCCCTGTCGCCCGAATGACCAGAGTTGCCACCCTACCACACGACCCAGAGCCGCCACTCCGGGTTACAAACCTCAGCAACTCACACATGTCGGCCCTGAGGCCGCACTCCACCCGAGTCGCCCTAAATATGTGGATGGAGGCCGGGAGTACCACATTATAATAGGCTAATATATAAAATTAAAGTAACATACCAATGAAATTTAAGAAGTACTAGGTTTAAGTCTCATAGCTCATCCCACGGTATTTTGAAATTCTTAGTACAAAATATTTGATGACTACATGGTATATATTACACAAAACTCATGTGGAATTTATGGATAGCTGAGTACTCCATCTGCAAAAAGAATGGACTTTAGGAAGATGTAGCCATAGAGTAAAATGAATGTGTTACTCCCTCCGATCCAAAATAAGTGTTGTAGATTTGAACTGGGTTTAGTTCAAAAGTGCAAAACTTTTTATGGATAGGAGGTAGTAGTTCGTAGTTCTTTTGAAAGAAAAAACCTTGAGGGAAGTAAAGTATGGAAGAGTCTGTGGGGTGGACGTTTTGGCTCTAGGGGGCACGTGCTCGATGATGAACAGTAAATTTAAAATAAATACTAAATATTTTTTAAAATTCTAATTTTTGTATAGATGTTCTTGTTAGTGTAACAAGCGTTCTTGATAATTTTCATGCGAAATGGGATAACAATGCTTGGTCGGTGAAAAAACAAAAATAAGTTAACATTTGGAGATAACGTTTGGCGTTCGACTTGTTGTTTTTTTACGCAAGTCAAAGTGCTTAAACTTTTCCCCTAAAAATTTGCAGGTACCATTTGGGTGACAATGAACACATTTTTTTCAAAAAAAATTGTCATTTACAGAAAAAAATATAGTGCGCAAGAGCATATGTTCCCAGGAGCCGAATTGGATTTCCGAGAGTCTAGAGAAAATGAGAAGTGTATGTGTTATATGCATATTATGGAATATAAATGATAAAATAAAATGAATGTCAATTCCGTTAACAAAGAAAACCTTGAAGAATTAAAGTATGGAAGAGTTTAGAACAAAGGAGAAGTGTCTTTGTTTTGAGGTGTGTGCATATTATGATCGTGCATAAGATCAAGTATGGAATCTTTTGGATTAGTACACGTCGTAGAATCCAGCAGGCAGAATATCCAATGGTTAACACTATTTGGATTTTCCACCTCTCAACCGTTGGACGGCTTCGTCCAACAGCCTATATA
The DNA here is from genome assembly GCA_011799875.1 of Thinopyrum elongatum. NCBI lineage: Eukaryota > Viridiplantae > Streptophyta > Magnoliopsida > Poales > Poaceae > Thinopyrum > Thinopyrum elongatum. Next base: position 584,618,297 of record CM022300.1, on the reverse strand, counting down.
GTAGGCATGAAAGTACATGACTAGAGTCCCCAAAATCCCTTTTTCCTGACAAAGGGAAAGAACCCTAAGGATCATTTTGTAACACCCCCTGTTGTTTCGGTGTGCCCAAGCCGCGGTATGTTGTTTTTATAAAAATAACTTACTAGGTACTCTTGATTAGTAGCGTGGTTAGAGAAATGTATGTACGTGTGTGTACAATAGGCTTAAAGTGAAGGTTGCCAGACACCGACAAAGTGACACGATGATGTTTCTTTTAATAGGTTCAACCGCCTCATGCGAGCGCGATCTACATAAGAGAGATGCTGAGAGAAGTGATCGGCCCATGGACGTTGAGAACGTTGCCCCCTACGAAGTTCCATGCCCCCCAACGGTCCGAGCTTTTGCAGTCTATGAAGACTAGTCAAATTTTGGTGTCCATGGAAATCTATCATTGACAACCATTCGTTACAAATTTGTCAGCGTTCCCAACAAGCAGGCCATCCTCTCTAGAAACTGAACAAAATTTAGTTATCTCATGGGCCACTATATTGCCATCACGATTCACCTTTGCGATGGTGCATTCGGGCATAAGGCTCAAGACCCTAAAGCCTCTCTCTTCAAGTCGACAAAAGCAGACCTGTCTAGGGAAACATCACACAAGTAATTCTTCACGAAAAAGCAGTCAGTATCGAGGATAAATGGCTTGTGCATGGCAATGGTGACAAAAAGACCTGCTAAACAGGTTCAAAGTTCCGCTTTATCCACACATGAGCAGTCTCTTAAAGACTCAAACTATCTCATGTATATATGTCCAAGCTATTTGCGAGATAGCTTTGGTCTTATATGACTTTTCTATTTGGTAATGTGTTTTTTTATTTGCGTGTGTGCGTTCATTGTTCACTGTGTGCATTATAGCTATCCAGAGATTGGGTGTGTGCTCAGTGTGTTTATATCCTTTTGATGCTTCATTTTGAGTCAACAAAATACATCATTTTGAGTATGTATGTCCAAGCTATGTCTAGACTAGCATTTTCACAGCAATGATGGCATACTTGAACATATACTCCTCCAGGTGTGCATCACTTGGCGCACTGGTATTGGCACCAATTATCATCAACAGCCCTAGTTCATCTGCGTCACTGGGCTGGTCCAGTCCACCAGAACCGTATACTGCGCCACCACACCTAGTGTTTCGAGCGTTTCATCTAATACGCCACTGGTGTGACTGGTGCTAATAGAGAAGGAAAAGGACTACGCGCCTAGCTTTTATACACCTTTTTTTGTCCAAGCTTCCCATAAGGTAAGTCCTAGAGTACTACTCCCTCCGTTCCGTTCCATAATGTAGTGCGTCCGCGCTTCTCAAGATCTAAATTTGACCATACATTTAACCAATAAGACCGACTGTGGCGGGAGCTAAAATTATACCACTGAATTCATATCGAAAATACGAATTTAGTGGTATAATATTTGCTCCCGTTGTAGTCGGTCTCGTTGATGAAATTTATGGTCAAAATTAGATCTCGGGAAGCACGGACGCACTACATTGTGGAACAGAGGAAGTACCTTTTTCCTCTCCCTGAGGTTGTTGTCATGTGGGCGTTTCTATGCTTTGCAAAGCACGCCATTGACATCCTTTACTGTCACACCAATTTTTCGGTTTGGCACCTTCATGAGATTTTGTTAAGATCCATAAATATGTTTAGGGTGTTTTCAAAATAAATAGCTTACTGAACCTCGAGAGCAAAAGCAGTGACCATATATCTGTCCTCTTCTCTATGGTACCAGTGGCCAATGCACACACATATCCTGTGCGATTGACATAGAGTATTTCTCATACAAAGAAAGATATATATTGTAGCATTCGTTATCAGTACACCTGTGTATGGTTCCCCGCAAATAAAAGTACACCTCTATGGTTGCCTGCATGCTAAAATCTTAATAGAGTAAAATTAATTTTATTTGTATGATCAAAATTCATAGTTTTACCTTTCAACTTTTTAAACAAATAAACATATACTTAGAGACATAATGTACAAGTGTATAAATTTCCAGGCCGATACGTTAAAGTGTGTACTACACCAAAAAAACAAATCTGCTATACTTTTTGGTACATGCACTATTCATCCTCAAAGTCCATGATTTTTCTTGCACAGCTCGCATTCCAAGGTATTTCATCCTGAAATTTTACACACATACACATTACATCCTTGTATACTTGTACGATTTTTTTCAAAGTTTGAAATATTGAAATATTCAAAAAAATTGGCCTCCATTGAGGCCGAGCTCCAAAACGCCCTACTCGTATGATAGGTAGTGTTTTTTTGCGGGGAAGTATACTAGCTCGCTAGCCTCGTACTCCCTCCGTTCCAAAATATAGTGCTTCCTCTATTCCCGTGCTTCGACTTTGACCATAAATTTAACCAATGAGACCGACTGCGGCGGGAGCAAAAGTTATACCAGTGAATTCGTATTCAAAAGAAGTTTTCAATTATATAAATTTTTCTCCCGCCGCAATCGGTCTCGCTGGTTAAATTTATGGTCAAAGTTGGACCTCAGGAACCGCGGGCGCACTATATTTTGGAATGGAGGGAGTAACTCAGCGAGCCATTCTACTACTAGTTTTAGTTCTCAATCACAAAACGCTTGGAATAATGCACGATTCTCATGGAGTATCTCATGCATTAAGAAGAACTGAATTGTGATGTTTTTTTTTGGTCGACTTCGCCACATATAATATGAGTGGTTAGTTGTGGTCCTAACTGAATAAAATGGAATATGTGTTACTAATTAAGATGCTAGCTTAAAACTATGGAAATGATAAATCCCGAGCGTTCGGGATTTGCCCATGGCAAATCGAATGTTTTCGATGACAATTTTAATGATGCGAGAATGACAAATTTAGTTGACACGCACGGCAATTTTCTGGCAAAAAATACACTGCACATGGATTTGTCATGCTTGACATCCTATCGTCACTAAAAGTACCATCGAAAACGTTCAATTTGCCATGGTCAAATCCATAACCTTCGGGGTCCAAAAACTATTTTTTGATCTAGTTAAAATAATAATTAATCAACCATCGTGCTGGATCATGTCTTCGTGGTATGGAGAAAACCTCCGTTAATTTGCTGTTGCGGAAAACCGAGCGAAACACATACGTTGGCCTTTGAGCTGCGCGAAGAGGAACACAGGTCGACATGCTCCATCTATTGTTGTCGCGATATGATGATAATAATATGTACTGTACTAAAAAGGTTCTGTGGCACATATGCTAGCAAGGACAGCATGCATGACGCACCACACATACTGCTGCTCCAGGCCAACTCTGGTGTCACTTGGCGTACTACCATTGGCACCAAATATGACAGTCGCTGTCACACTGCACTGCCATCAGCGTCGCCTAATTAATTGGCGGGTCCAGTAGACCACAGCTCCACTCTGAGCACAACCGGACCCCCACCGCACCAAGTGCTTTTGTCGCATTGACAGTACGGATTGTCCCCCTAGTCACATGGGTGGTGTGACTCGTTACAGAAATAGAAAAAGACCGCCTAGCTTGTCCGCACGTATGGGTGGCAACTCGACGCGTATCAAAACGTCAGGGCATACCAAAACACCCGGTAAATAGGAGTGGCGATTTGGGCGAAATGCCGGCGATCGGCGACATGCCGTTTCCTTCTTCCTCTTGATTTCCTCCGCTTCCTTCCATCCCAAATCCTTTTCCTCTCCAATCCCAAATCTTTTCTATCTAATTCCTCTCCTCTTCAACCCCAAATCTTTCCTATCTAAATCCTCCCCATCCAATCCCCACAGCAAGAGACGGGAACTTCTTTTCCCCTGCTACAGTAAGGAGAGGCGATTTTCCATTCAAATCCAGCAAGGTCTGCGGGCAGCGGTGTAGGCGGGTGGTTCTTCTGGCGGTGGCTGTCCGGCGGAGGTGCTGCTGAGTGGTGGCGGCGGGAGGTGGCTATGGATAGCCCTGGCTGTGGTCCGGTGGTCTGCGAGCTCGGAGGCGAGTGGAGCAGGCTGCGTGGGAGGACCCTTGAGCTTCTTCGGCGTTCGTGGAACCCCAGGAAGTGCTTGGATTTGATGCGGTGTAGGGTGGATGAATTCATGAGCCGAAGCTCTAAGAGGTTTAATGGTGATTTTGGCTTCGTTGGGGACAATCTGGGAACGCATTCGAACGAGAAGGAAGTGGTTACCAGTTGCCCGGGCGAGGCTGTGCAGGACATAGGCAACACTATGGCGCAGGTGAATGCCGACTGTACGCTGGTGGAGCGATGTGTCGCCAGGCAGATGGGCGAGGACGTGCTGGTGGACACCATTGATGTGGAACCTGCTGTGCAACGTGCAGGCAAGGTGGTGCTGACTGCCTTCCCATATGATGAGCCGGCGCTCTTTGATGACATTGGGGCGTCTCGACGCACTGTGGATGACCGGATCCTGATGGAGTGTATTTCTCTAGCGTCCACTGCCGACCCTGACCTGTCGTTCAATATCAGATATGTTGCAAGCCTTGCTGGAATCCTCACGAGGAAGAAGACCAGGGAGGGCCTAGGGTGGCCTTTGGAGGGGGATTGTGAACTGATATTTACAGATGAGGTCGACTGGGGACCAAGAGGACATAAAGCTTGTTGTTGTTTGGTTTTGGGGAAGTGTCTAAATAAAAATCAGGTGGACAAAACTGTAGAGAAGGGCAATCAGGGACCTGATGCAGCTAACTACAGCAAAGAGAGGGCCGAGACACTGCATACCATGAAAGGAAGCAACTCCAGGAAGTCTGTTAGAAAGGAGAGGACTGAAAGAGGTAGTGATGTAAGTCCAGAAGTACATATTAGTATACCAACTGAAACAGAAGAAGCGGTGAATGGGACAAAGAGCAGAATAGAGGTGAATGCTAACTCAAACTTGAGAGCGGGGCTGCCCGAACAACTCCGCGAGAACCAATGAGGATAGTAGCATGGAACTGCCAGGGGTTGGGGAATGGCCCGGCAATTCGAGGTCTTCTGGACGTCCAGAAGAAGGTGGACCCCGACATTCTCTTTCTCTCAGAAACAAGAATGAATGAGAGAAGGTTAGAATGGTTTCGATGGAAGCTAGCTTTGACGAACATGGTTGTCAAGGATTGTGAAGGCCAGAGCGGAGGGCTCACTCTTTTCTGGCGTAATGGGGTGCAATTGACAGTAGGTTTGAAGTCCTGATATCATATAGATGCGGAAATCACTGAGGAAGATGGGTTCCAGTGGCGATTTACTGGGATTTATGGAGAACCAAAGGCTGATCAAAAGGAGAAGACGTGGAAGTTACTTCGGACAACTAAACACCACAGTGATAAACCATGGATTTGCATGGGTGATTTTAATGAAATATTGGTGTCCAGCGAAAAGGATGGGGGGCCGGCTCGACCCCAAGTGTGCATGGATCGATTCCGGTCTGCTCTACAAGATTGTGATCTTCATGATGTGGGGTTTATGGGAGATGTATATACATGGAGAAATCATCATCATGACAGTACACAGTATGTTCGCGAACGACTTGACCGGGCAGTAGCTACAGAGAGCTGGTGCCAGCGGTTCCCAAATTTTCGTGTGGTAAACGAGGAACCACGCCACTCTGATCACAGACCAGTGGTACTATACTTGGAAGAAGAACAACGAACAGATGTGACAGGAGCTAGAGGAAGGGGCTTCCAATTTGAAGCGAGGTGGATGGAGGAGGAGCAGTGTGCATCGATTTGGGAGAATGCGTGGCTCAGAGGAGGAGGTGGCAGAAGGGGGAGTATCACTGATCGTTTGCAACAGGTGGCAGTGGACCTCAAAGACTGGAGTAGAAATGATCTTGGGAATCTGGAAAAGCGCATTGCTAGAACAAAGAAAGAGCTAGAGAAGTGCACAAGAGAAAGTATCTCGGCAGAGCAAGTAAGAAAGGAGCATGTGTTGAGATATAAGCTTGAACGTCTTGAAGAACAACATGATACATACTGGAGGCAAAGGGCTCATGTGTCGTGGCTCCAAAAAGGGGATAGAAATACAGATTATTTTCATGCTTTCGCATCGCAGCGGAGAAGGAAGAACCGCATAAAAAAATTAAAAAATCTCCAATGTGGTTTTGTGGAGAGGGAGGAAGAAATGGCGGCGGTGATTACTAACTATTTTTGCTCACTTTTTACCCCCTCTACAGGTGGCCGATTAGAGGAACTCATGGCAAACGTGCATCGTCAAGTCACACCGGATATGAACGCCATGTTACTGCAGGAGTTTACCACAGAGGAGGTGAAATATGCACTCAATGGAATTGGTGACCTGAAAGCTCCCGGGCCTGATGGAATGCCGGCGACATTCTATAAGAGGTACTGGGATGTGGTGGGCGAGGAAATTACAGCAGCAGTACTAGCGGTGCTCAATGGGGATGCTATTCCAGATGGTTGGAACGACACAAATGTGGTGCTCATCCCCAAGGTAAAGGATCCTGATTGTATGAAAAATTTGCGGCCGATTAGTCTCTGCAATGTCACTTATAAACTGATCTCAAAGGTGCTTGCAAACCGATTGAGAAAGATTTTGCCAGAAATTATAGCCCCTAACCAAAGTGCTTTCGTGCCCGGGCGATTAATAACAGATAATATTTTGGTGGCTTACGAAGTCACTCACTATTTGCAGAACAAGAGATCTGGTAAAGAGGGGATGGTAGCAGTGAAACTTGACAGGAGCAAGGCGTACGACCGCGTAGAGTGGCAGTTTTTGCAGAGAATGATGGAATGTATGGGCTTTGAGAGAAGGTGGATTCAGCTTGTTATGAAATGTGTTACATCAGTTCGGTACCGATTTAAGTTTAATGGCAGTTTGACCGAGGAAGTGATTCCAGGTAGAGGTATTATGCAGGGGGATCCCATCTCCCCCTACCTATTCTTATTCTGCGCTGAAGCTTTCTCCAATATACTGAATAAGAAGGAAGAAGAGGGCGTGGTGCAGGGTGTACGAGTCTGTCCAAATGCGCCGAGCATCAACCATCTACTGTTCGCAGATGATTCGATGATTCTCATGAAGGCTTCTGCCGAGAGTTCACAGCAGCTGCGACATATCCTAAACCTATATGAGGTGTGCTCGGGGCAAACAATAAATATAGACAAATCAGCAGTGAGGTTTAGTAAGAACACGGGACATGCTGACAAGCTTGCAGTAATGAACATGCTGCAAATCAGGAATGAAGCATGGTCGGACAAATACCTAGGCTTACCTGTACATGTGGGCCGATCCAGAAAGGGTACCTTCGCCTACCTGAAGGACTGCATATGTCAGCGATTGCAAGGGTGGCTCGAAAAGGCACTGTCCAAAGCAGGCAAGGAGGTGCTCATCAAAGCATGCGCTCAGGCAATCCCTATCTTTGCCATGAGTTGCTTTGATCTCACAAAGGGCTTCTGTGAGGAAATCAATGCCATGATTTGTCGCTATTGGTGGGCTCAACAAAAGAATGAGAACAAGATGCATTGGCTTCATTGGGAAATTATGACCATGCCGAATGCAGGAGGAGGGCTGGGGTATAAGGACTTATACACTTTTAACTTGGCGATGCTCGCGAAGCAGGCATGGAGACTTCTCACGAATCCCTCCTCCCTATGCGCCCAGGTATTGAAAGCAAAGTATTATCCAACCTCTGACGTACTACATGCAGGGCCGAAGCAAGGGATCTCCTATGCGTGGCACAGTATTTTGAATGGAATTGAAGTGCTCAAGAATGGGGTCATAAGAAGAATTGGCAATGGTTTGGATACATGTATATGGACTGACCCATGGCTACCCAGGGATGGGTGCATGAGGCCAATTACTCCTAGGGGTCTAACGGTTAGCCAGCAAGTGGCAGACCTGATCGATCCGACCACAGGCCAATGGGATGAGGGCATGGTCCGAGACATTTTCTGGCAGAGGGACACCCAGTGTATCCTAGCTATTCCACTGCATGAAGATGTTGAGGATGTTTGGGCCTGGTACCATGATAGCAGAGGAATGTTTAGTGTTAAATCGGCTTATAGAATGCAACGGGAAAGACAACTAGTGAACAAAACAGTGCAGACAGGTGAAGCAAGCTTTGGTGGTTCTAGTTTTCAGTGGCAACGCATTTGGCGTTTGCAATGCCCGCCCAAGATGCGGCACTTCATGTGGAGGATAGCTTACAATAGTCTGCCGCATAGATGGAGCATCCTCCGGCGTGGTGTCGAGATCGACCCCATTTGCCTGATGTGCCAGCGATTGAATGAGGATGGTGCACACTTGTTCTTCAAAGTAAAGCAGTGCGTGCTGTGTGGCGCCACTTTCAAATGGAGCAAATTAGAAATGAGCTCAGCCAGTGTCGTAGTGCGTGGGAGATGGTTGATACATTGCTTCATATGAAGGAAGAAACCAAGCTCCTCTGTGTGATTCTTATGTGGGCCTGGTGGAGTACGCGGAACAAAGTTGTTGCTGGTGAGTCGCGAAGAACGACTGAGGCCGTTTGCCACATGATCAGGAAACAGATGCTAGATTGTGAACTATTGAAGGGCAAAGACAAGAACCTGCAGCTGAAACCTGCCCCTGTCTAGACACCACCAGTTGGTGACTTGCTGAAAATTAACACTGATGGAAGTGCGGCGTCTGACAGTTGCCAGGGGAGCTGGGGCTTTGTTGTGAGGAACGCGTCCGGGGAAGCAGTTGCAGCTGGTGCAGGTCATTTGCCCTATGTTCAGGATCCCCTGCATGCTGAAGCGATTGCCTGCTTAGTGTGGCACCCTGGCTCAGAGGAAACCGAAACGCCCCGTATTCCAGCCCAGAGACAAGACTTCTGGAATACGGCACTGTTGGCATAGAACAAATTAGCTCTTTATTACTATGGATAAGGATTACAAGGGTATAGGGATTACATCGGCACGGCGATACTACGCCTGCCCAGGGTAGCTCTATGCTAACAGCGGAACAAACCGAGGAAACAGAGTATCCTTGGCAGCGGAACAACGACAGCGGTGATGGACTCCACTCCGCAAGGACTCTGGCTGGAACGCTTATCCTAGCTCGCAAACTCGAAATCCTCGACAAGCAAGCAATCATGGCATGACCTGCAAACTGGCATGACACACCAGGTGAGTACTTTGAATGTACTCGCAAGCTCACAGCAACCAAAGCAGTCAAGACAAGCCACAGCATGGCACTTACAGGTTAAGCAGGTGTAAACATGATGATGCTAGAACAATATAAGCATGGCATGGCATATACTACATGCAACAGGTTGCAACTTACTCTGTCGTGAGGTTACCTCGTAACCATCACCTGTAAGAACTTACCATCGAGTGTGCCACATAATAACCTCGGGACCAACCAAACTTGGTATTACAATACCGTAGTGATAACATGATCACAAGGAGCTTGGTCTTTACCGAGATCACCACATAACACCAAACCAAATCCGGTATCCATGATACCACGATGATCCTCTCGTGATCACGATCAACCAACATCGGTATCCTCGATACCGCGGTGATCCTCTCGCGATCACATAAAGATCAACCAACTCCTTTCTCATTGAATCGGGTTGTTATAAGCAAGATTATTATACTGTTGACCCATAGTGTGTCCTACTACAAACTGTGCCCATATCCGAGGACGCGGCTATCGATAGATTATACACTCTGCAGAGGTTAGTACACTGTACCCACACCACGGAACTCATGGCCTCGTGCTCCCATTCGGGTGGACCAACGACATTCCGACAAAACCCAATCTATTACATGGCACTCTCCCGGCCACTCCGACAAACTCTCATTTGGGCTATGTCATGGGTGACACCTGTGTCCTTTCGACACCTGCCACCGTCGTGGCCAAACAAAACTGTCCCAAACGGGGACCTGAGCTCAATACCAAAACTGGGTTCACAAGGTTATAGCCGCCTACCCGGCCAGGGTAGCACGTGCTCATAACCTTCCCTGGTTGGAGGCACCGGCGAGAGGCATGACAATAGACCGAGTTAGGGCTGCCCCATCCCAGCAAGTGTGGTTGCACTGGTGAGCTCGATTCGGTGGCGCACTATGACTCAGCCAACAGGTGTTCAAATTCGATTATCATCCGGTTAAATTTGAATGATGATGTGCTGAGCTATGATAACAGGATGAACCATAACAGGAAATAAAGAAACATGCAGACGTGCCATCATCTTAGCATGAACTACTGCCAGTATTAACCATGAGCATAATGCTACGAACGAGTACCTGATAACTAGCAAGATGCACATGGACAGAATATAAGGATGAGCATAGAACATGAGCATATATAGTAGTTTCAGACAGAATAACATGCACACATTAAAATAACTTCTCAGGTAGGAAACCATAGCTACTGCAAATCCATCATGCAAGTGGCTGTCGTGGCTTGCCTGGGGATGAAGGAACCATCGGGAAGAAGTGTGGAGAGTCCGCGGAGACGATTCGCCGGAAAAGATTCTCTCTCGGAGGGGGCTGATTAGGGCAAGGGCATAATGGTCATTTCCATAGTGTCAAAACATTATGAAAATGATACCAACATGACGAGCTCGAAGAGACGAAGAAGTAGGCTTTGGATTCACCTCGATTGGAGTTGAGAGCGAAAAGATATTGATGTTGGAAGGGCAGGGACCTCTTTGTAAAATAAATATTCACTAATAGGTCCCTAGCTGATTTTCTCTGGAAAAGAATAAATGGCACTGTGCATTTGGGCTGCACAGGCCGAAACTAGCTGCTGCCACTGCTGCTTTTGGGCCGGCCCGCAGCGCTGCTGCCCATTTTCATTTAAAAAAAAGGTGGGCCACTGTTGGGCTAGGCCCACCTTATCTCCCCCCAGATCCTTCTTGTTGTTCCTCCATTCGCGTGCTCGGCCAGAGAGAGGAGCTCACCCCGACGATGACTGCCAGCGACTCCGGCCATCCCTCGTGGCGTGCGGCCTATCAAACTGCTCAGGAGATCGGGCCGCTTCGATGGATGGGAGTCTCCGCCGCCGGTGAGCTAGGGGAGAAGCGCGACACCCACCGTGGCGGACGATAGCTCCGGCCAGAGATGGGCATGGCACTCCGGTGGCGGGGAGACGGAGAAATGGCTCGGGAGGGCTTCGACGGGCTACGGTGATTCCTCTGGTGGTGAAAGGGAGGCGGGAGGGGGTCGGGGTAGCTCTAATTTGAGCGATGCCCGACAGTGGCCATGGCTTCAATGGGCGGCAGAGAGGGCTTCTCCAGCTCGGGGAAGAGGCTGGGCGGGACCAGAGGAGGGTGGAGAGGAGGATGGTGTGCTCGGGAGGGGCTCGGGGGCCTTTAAATAGCCGGGCGGCGAGGATGGCCAAGCGCGGCCGCGGTGACACGTGCGCCGGCGTCCCGAAGCTTCGGGAGCACAGCTGGAGGGGGGAGAGGCATGCACGAGCTTCACAGAGGTTAGGAGAGGGCTCAGGCGAGGTCGGGAAGGCTCGGGAGCTAACGGCGACCGGACAGTGCGGCGGCAGGGATGGTCACGACGCGGGCGAGGGGACGTGAGAGGGGGAGAGGGGTCCAGGGAGAAGAGGACGGCGAGGGGGAGCTGTTGGACACGACGAGGCGCGCGGAAATGACGAGCAGAGGAGGGGCCCGAGCAAAGGACATCCAGCTCACGTCCATGGCGTGCCAGGGTGGTGGTCACCGCGTGAACTGTGACATCCAGAGCTCCCTGGCCAGTCAAATCATGTCCAGAGTGTTGTCCTTCCAAAGAACAGTCCCTGGGAGGTGATGGATCGAAGAAACGCACTCTGGTTAGATGTGAATGATCCTCTGAAGTTGGCTGCAGCAAACTGTTGCCTGAGACTGTGATCAACAGGGAGGTGATAAGGACCAAAGCTAGTGTCTGGGAGGTTTAGATTAAGAGGAACTACAGTCCTGTGAAGTTTGGATGGATTTGAACAAGTATTTGTCATAGTTGCTTCACAACTGCCCAAACTGGTCCAGAAAATGAATCATGAAGTGGCACTCACATAGAGTAACCATTTGAGCTGAAATTTGGTGGAGACTAGTTATTTGGATACATGGACACACTGTAAAAATTTCATACCATTTGGACACACCAAAATGGTACTTCCTTCACAGTGGTCCTCTCTGGACAGAAACTAAGAGAAATTCTAGAGAAATATTGGTAGATGAGATGAGCCCAAATTGTGTGGAGGGATGTCATATAGGTAGAAGCATGTTCTGGAAATTATTCATGAATTATGGAGCAATAAAAATTATAGTTGCTTCACAACCCAAAATAATTACCAGAAACATAGATTTGATGTTGTGATCACATAGGTAATGGAATGATGCTCAAATTTGGTGGAGAGCTATTATTTGAGCATATGAAGATGCTTGAAAATTTTCAACTAATTTGGATGTGCCTAGCTTGCACTTCCTTCACAAGGCCTCTGTTTGAACAGAAACTTCTAAAAAATTGCTCAGGAATATCCACTAGGCAAATGAAGTTGAAATTTAGCATGTGGCAATGATATGGATAGGAAAGAGTGTCCAAAAAGTTTGAGAGCAAGCAAGCAAAGATAAAGGGTACTTGCTTCACAAACTGCCAGCTAGGGCAGAATCAGAAAAGAAATATTGGTGAAATATTTTTGGTCATGGCAAGGAAGGGTTTTGACATATCTGAGGAATATTTGACCCAAACAATTTATGGGAATTATTTGGGAATCTTTGGAATGACATAGATGTGGGTTGCATCACAACCCAGAGGAGACAGGGTTATTCCTTTAATAGAAAAAGGAATATTCCCGAGAAAAGAATATTGGGAAATGTCCAAGATGGAAATGGCAAGGTCTTGGAATGATTTTGAGATTAACAAGCCACTTAGGAGAGGAATCGAGGGTGATCTCTCCAGGTTTCAAGACCACTAAGCCACCGAAGGGCAAATCCAAACCAAAATCAAAAGAAAAAGAAAATGGGCAAAATCCAGGGTGTTACACTTAGAGAGCCTACAAGCAGCCCAGCAATGGGGAATGAGTTACGTGGTCCTGGAAACAGACTCTATGACACTGGTGCAAGTGGTCAGTGGATCAGAGCACGATCGGTCCATGAATGGAACCACCTTCAGGCAGATTAAAGCCTTTGCTAGACTAAACTTTTCCTTCTTTAGCATTGGTCATTGCCCACGGGCATGTCATAAGGTTGCTGATACTATAGCTGCGTATGGAGCTAGCCTGGGACACACATCCACAGCCTTCTGGCCGGATGGTGCGCCTGACTTTGTCCGTGAGTTGATCACCAGCAACTTGGTTGGTTGCTCTGTTCAATGAAAGAGATGAATTTCCTGCTCAAAAAAAAACACCCGGTAAATGAGCGGATGCTTCTCAGGGCATCTCCAACGTGGATCGTCAAACCGACCTCATACGTTCAGACTGCGTGATCCGGATGTGTTGTGCTATCCAACGTAGTTCTGTATAGGTTCGCTCGGCGGTCCAGACACATTTTTTCCCGTAAACCGGAGACAAAATGGGGGGAGGGGCTTTGTGGGCGTCTGGACCGCTGCCCTACACTACAAGAAATATGTCAACTTGTGACCTTCTGTCAGTGATCCAGGAAGAATTGGTCATAAATCTACGACCATTTGAGACCAATTAGTCAAAAGCTGTATGGGGGGCTCCAAACCGTAAACTATAACGACCAATTTGGTCAGAAAGGTCGTAATTTCCTTACACGAAATGGTCATAAAGTAGACAGCACTGGTCCGCTGCCTTATTTCTAGCTGATCACGACCAATATAGATGGTCATAACCTTGTAAATTGTGGTGGATTGCTATGACTAGGCGCCACCTCATCAGTTTTGCCTATGTGTCATGTCCATGTGTCAATTTTTGCCCTAGGTTGTGAAGCAACCTATATTTCTATCATTCCCAAAATTCCCAAAAAAATTGGGCATTCTTTACTATCCAAATCATTGCCTCATGACAATATTCAACTCCATTTGCCTGGTAAATCTTCCTCGGCAAATTTCCAAAGTTTTTGTTCAGCTTGAACTGTTGTGAAGGAAGTACTAGCTAGGCATATCCTAATGAGCTGATTTTTTGCCACATCTTCTATATTCCCAAATCATAGCTCTCCACAAAATTTGAGCTCCATCTAACAATACATGTGAGCTCAGCATCTAATCTTTGTTTCTGGTGATATTTTCAGTTTGTGAAGCAACTATATTTTATGTTAATTTATAATTGCTGAAAATTTACCACGACATGACCCTGCCCATAGAACCTCCCTCCCCCAAATTTTAGCTCATTTATTCTAGCCAATTTTCCTCAGCATTTTTCTCAATTTTCTGTTCAGTGGAGAGCACTGTGAAGGAAGTACCATTTTTATTTATTCAAATGGTATGAAAATTTTAAAGTGCCTTCATATGCCCAAATTATCATCCTCCTCCAAATTTCAGATCAATCCATTCATTTATTTGAGTCTAGCTTCAACTTTCATATTTCTGTCCAGTGTGGTACGTTGCAAAGCAAGTGACACTTAGGCTCCTCCATTTGAGCTGAAAATTTTCCAAGATAGTGTCCTTAGTAGATGATCATCCTCGGCCAAAACTCAGGCCCATTGGGCATGTGCATTTCCCCCACCACTAATCAAATACTTGGGTGCTAATTCATGTTTGAGCTCAGTTCAGTCTCCTCGTGAGATTCTTCTATTGCCTTCTTCTTCCTGACACCTATCGGGGGAGTGCCCAACCCACTAGACATTCCTAGGCCGCCCGGAACACGTGGCAACACCACGGTCATGCGGTGACCATGCGGCGGGCATGCGAGTTTACGCGCTCTGGAGTTGCGGCCCTCGGCCACCATCCAAACCTCAACGTATCGCCATCAAACCATGTATTTCTGATTAAATAGATATTTATGTACCTATAAATGATTTTTGGAAAAAATAAAGAGCAAACTATGAGGCAGCTGTAGTTCAATTTGACCCACTTCCAACTGAATCGGCGAAAATTTGTCTTTTTCACCAGAGGTGTATAAATACTTTTGACGACCAACCAATTTGTCAATTGTACATTAAATATGTCCTAATATATTATAAAAATGACCTGGTCCCATTTTGCAACAAATATATGGTAGGTCCTTCACAAAAAAAACTCATTTTGGGCACTCAAAAAATAGAAAATGAATTTTTCGTCCAAAGAAAATGAAAACTTCCTTAGGCAACATTGTTTGCCATCCCAAGATGCACCCTTGTGCACAATATGAGATCATTTGAACAAACTATGCCATGAATGTGGCCATAAGATTGAGCATTTGGGTTGAATGCCATTGATCTCCACACATGATAGCTCATTTCTGAGAACACTTTTTTTAAATAATTATAGTATTACAAGTTTATTATTTTTCCTGGTAACTTGGCCACATATAATGACACAATGCGAAGGTTTTCCAATTTTTTGATTTTTTTTGAATTTTTCATGCCTTTTGAAAATGCAGTCAAAACGGCGGGCATGACCGTTCCTAGCTAGTGGTTGAATCTTGGAAATTTTTTGGTGTTTATCTGATTAAATAGATACTTATGTACCTAAAAATGATTTTTAAAAAAATAAAGAGCAAATTATGAGGCAGGTGCAGTTCAAATTTGACCCGCTTCCAACTGAATCGGCAGAAATTTGTCTTTTTCACGAGAGGTGGATCAAAGCTTTTGACACCGAACCATTAGGTCAATTATGCATTAAATATGGCCTAGTATTTTAGAAAATTAATTTGGTCCAATTTTGCAACAATTACTTGGTAGGTTCTTCACAAAAAAACCTCATTTTGGGCACTCGAAAAATGGAAAATGATTTTTTCGTGCAAAGAAAATGAAAACTTCCTTAGGCAACATTGTTTGCCATTCCAACATGCACCCTTGTGCACAATATGAGATCATTTGAACAAACTATGCCATGAATGTGCCATAAGATTGATCATTTGGCTTGAAAGCCATTGATCTCCACACATGATAGCTCGTTTCTGAGAACACTTTTTTTAAATAATTATAGTATTACAAGTTTATTATTTTTCCTGGTAACTTGGCCACATATAATGACACAATGCGAAGGTTTTCCAATTTTTTGATTTTTTTTGAATTTTTAATGCCCGTTTCAAAATGCAGTCAAAACTGCGGGCATGACCGTTCCTAGCTAGTGGTTGAATCTTGGAAACTTTTGGTGTTTATCTGATTAAATAGATACTTATGTACCTAAAAATGATTTTTAGAAAAATAAAGAGCAAATTATGAGGCAGGTGCACTTCAAATTTGACCCGCTTCCAACTGAATCGGCAGAAATTTTTCTTTTTCACGAGAGGTGGATCAAAGCTTTTGACACCGAACCATTAGGTCAATTATGCATTATATATGGCCTAGTATTTTTGAAAATTAATTTGGTCCAATTTTGCAACAATTATTTGGTAGGTTCTTCACAAAAAAACCTCATTTTGGGCACTCGAAAAACGGAAAATGATTTTTTCGTGCAAAGAAAATGAAAACTTCCTTAGGCAACATTGTTTGCCATTCCAATATGCACCCTTGTGCACAATATGAGATCATTTAAACAAACTATGCCATGAATGTGGCCATAAGATTGATCATTTGGCTTGAAAGCCATTGATCTCCACACATGATAGCTCGTTTCTGAGAACATTTTTTTTAAATAATTATCGTATTACAAGTTTATTATTTTTCCTGGTAACTTGGCCACATATAATGACACAATGCGAAGGTTTTCCAATTTTTTTGATTTTTTTTGAATTTTTAATGCCCGTTTCAAAATGCAGTCAAAACGGCGGGCATGACCGTTCCTAGCTAGTGGTTGAATCTTGGAAAACTTTTGGTGTTTCTCTGATTAAATAGATACTTATGTACCTAGAAATAATTTTTAGAAAAAATAAAGAGAAAAATATGAGGCAGGTGCAGTTCAAATTTAACCCGCTTCCAACTCAATCGACAGAAATTTGTCTTTTTCATGAGAGATGGATCAAACCTTTTGACACCCAACCATTTGGTTAATTATGCATTAAATATGGCCTAGTATTTTAGAAAATTAATTTGGTCCAATTTTGCAACAATTATTTGGTAGGTTCTTCACAAAAAAACCTCATTTTGGGCACTCGAAAAATGGAAAATGATTTTTTCGTGCAAAGAAAATGAAAACATCCTTAGGCAACATTGTTTGCCATTCCAATATGCACCCTTGTGCACAATATGAAATCATTTGAACAAACTATGCCATGAATGTGGCCATAAGATTGATCATTTGGCTTGAAAGCCATTGATCTCCACACATGATAGCTCGTTTCTGAGAACACTTTTTTAAAATAATTATCGTATTACAAGTTTAATATTTTTCTTGGTAACTTGGCCATATATAATGACACAATGCGAAGGTTTTCCAATTTTTTGATTTTTTTTGAATTTTTCATGCCCGTTTCAAAATGCAGTCAAAACGGCGGGCATGACCGTTCCTAGCTAGTGTTTGAATCTTGGAAATTTTTGGTGTTTATCTGATTAAATAGATACTTATGTACCTAAAAATGATTTTTAGAAAAATAAAGAGCAAATTATGAGGCAGGTGCAGTTCAAATTTGACCCGCTTCCAGCTGAATCGGCAGAAATTTGTCTTTTTCACGAGAGGTGGATCAAAGCTTTTGACACCCAACCATTTGGTCAATTATGCATTAAATATGGCCTAGTATTTTAGAAAATTAATTTGGTCCAATTTTGCAAAAATTATTTGGTAAGTTCTTCACAAAAAAACCTCATTTTGGGCACTCGAAAAATGGAAAATGATTTTTTCGTGCAAAGAAAATGAAAACTTCCTTAGGCAACATTGTTTTCCATTCCAATATGCACCCTTGTGCATAATATGAGATCATTTTAACAAACTATGCCATGAATGTGGCCATAAGATTGATCATTTGGCTTGAAAGCCATTGATCTCCACACATGATAGCTCGTTTCTAAGAACACTTTTTTAAAATAATTATCGTATTAGAAGTTTATTATTTTTCCTCGTAACTTGGCCACGTATAATGACACAATGCGAAGGTTTTCCAATTTTTTGATTTTTTTTTGAATTTTTCATGCCCGTTTCAAAATGCGGTCAAAACGGCGGGCATGACCGTTTCTAGCTAGTGGTTGAATCTTAAAAAACTTTTGGTGTTTCTCTGATTAAATAGATACTTATGTACCTAGAAATGATTTTTAGAAAAAATAAAGAGCAAATTATGAGGCAGGTGCAGTTCAAATTTGACCCGCTTCCACCTGAATCGGCAGAAATTTGTCTTTTTCATGAGAGGTGGATCAAACCTTTTGACACCCAACCATTTGGTCAATTATGCATTAAATATGGCCTAGTATTTTAGAACATTAATTTGGTCCAATTTTGCAACAATTATTTGGTAGGTTCTTCACAAAAAAACCTCATTTTGGGCACTCGAAAAATGGAAAATGATTTTTTCGTGCAAAGAAAATGAAAACTTCCTTAGGCAACATTGTTTGCCATTCAAATATGCACCCTTGTGCACAATATGGGATCATTTAAACAAACTATGCCATGAATGTGGCCATAAGATTGATCATTTGGCTTGAAAGCCATTGATCTCTACACATGATAGCTCGTTTCTGAGAACACTTTTTTAAAATAATTATTGTATTATAAGTTTATTATTTTTCCTGGTAACTTGGCCACATATAATTACACAATGCGAAGGTTTTCCAATTTTTTGATTTTTTTGAATTTTTGATGCCCGTTTCAAAATACGGTCAAAACGGCGGGCATGACCGTTTCTAGCTAGTGGTTGAATCTTGAAAAACTTTTGGTGTTTCTCTGATTAAATAGATACTTATGTGCCTATAAATGATTTTTGGAAAAAATAAAGAGCAAATTCTGAGGTAACTGCAGTTCAAATTTGACCCGCTTCCTACAGAATCGGCGGAAGTTTGTCTTTTTCACCAGAGGTGGATCGAATCTTTTGACACCCAACCATTTGGTCAATTGTGCTTTAAATATGGCCTAATATTTTAGAAAATTAATTTGGTCCAAATTTGTAACAAATATATGGTAGGTCCTTCACAAAAGAACTCATTTTGGACACTCGAAAAATAAAAAAATGATTTAAAAGAACTCATTTCTCATAACTCTTTAAAAAAATATTTGTCTTATTTCAATTTGTGATTATTCCTGAAAACTATAGTCAAATTTGCTGAAACAATGAGAAGTTTTTTTTTCAATTTTTCAGGTCATAATAAAATAGCTAGCATGATTTAGCACCTAACTTTTAGTCGATTACGACCAATTTAAATGGTCAAAATATCATACTTGTATACTGCGTTCTGATTGGTCCAGGGGCCTCTCACGCGGATCGTGGATAAATCACCATCGGATGCTCTGGATCCAACGGCCCGCACCTCACCCTCTCACCCACCCACCGCGAGTTACCCCTAAAAAAACCCCACCGCACACCACTCCTCTCTCTCCCCGCGCAGCGAACACTAGCGCTCCCGATCCAGATCCCTCCCCTCGCCGCCACCCATCCCTCCCCTCCCCACCTCAGATCCTCTCCCTCTCCCCACTCTCAGATCCAACTGGCCTGAGACGGAGGCCGTCGTGGACATGGTCGCCACCACCGACCGCGAGTGGGGGTCCTCGTCCTCTCCCTCGTCGTCCTCGGCGGCTGCATCTGGCTGAGCCACCGGACCGCCACCACCGACTGCGAGCGGTTCCTGGAGCGGCCGGTCATCACGCTGGAGGCGCTGCTCCTGGCTCTCTCCCTCGCGGGGCTCGCGGGGTCCCTCTACCGCGTCTTCATCGTCTTCTCCTTCGTCGTCACCAACCGCATCCGGACCTCCCCCAAAGGCGAATCGGCGATGAGTTCCACCGGAGGCGTCGCCGGCCGCGGCAAGGCGAAGGCGACCAAGTTGGTGTCGCGGTCGTCCAAGGCCGGGCTCCAGTTCCCCGTTGGCCGCATCGCGCGCTACGTCAAGGCCGGCAAGTACGCCGAGCGCGACACCGACTTCCCCTTCACCTTCCCCTTCCCCTTCCCCGGCCCCGATCCTCTCTCTACTTCCTTGTCTGATCCCCTTTTTTGGGTTGGATTTGAACCGGCAGGCGACCTCCATGGACGACATCGACGACGATGACGAGGACGAGGAGGAGGACGACCAGGACATGCGTGGGCCCACCCCCAAGCCCGACGAGCTTGACGAGGAGATCGTCGAGTCTGACCTCGTGCTCGACCACGACGGCGTCGTCCAGCCCGACCACGACGACGCGCCACAGAAGGTCGTTCCCCTGCTCCCTCCTCTGCCTTCCCCGCCTTGTTTACTGCCTTACCACCGAACAAGATGCTATGTTTTCCTCTGTAATTTATATCATCAGTGATCTGCTCTACCATAGCTCCTACGAACTAGTCGTAGTACTGTGCTCCTGTTCTTGGCCCTGTCGCGGGATCACGGTGGGCTGACCGGTTGCAAGAAATGTGCCAACTTCCCCTGGCAAAATCTTGCTGCCTTGCACTGGATGGCTAGATTGTTAGCTTATAGCCCAGGATTTTGCTGCCAGCTGTTCACGTTCCTCACCAAGAGGTCCTGTACGTACAAAATATTAATCCAGATGAACAACTACTGATCGTTTCCAAATGAACTAGTCCGTCATAATTTTCTAAAACACTAATACTCGATGATTACAAGTAGAAGTAGTCCCTGTTTTTGCGTTACTCACTTTTCTTGAAAGTTGCATACACGTTTTTTTAATTCAGATGTGTGTATCATTGGATATGCACTCGTAGTACAGCACAGATCAGTAAACACTTGGTCAGGAGTATGTTATCCTTGTTTGATCTAATTTGCATTTCCAGCGATGTTTTGACCATTAAACATAGCCTGGTTAATCTCATATCTGCCATGTATGTGGTTAAACACTATTCAGTTTTGTGCATGACATGACTGTATTGGGTAGGTGTGCTTAAATTGTGTTAGCAGTAGGTCCTCAGTTTACTCATTCATTTTTTGCATCTTATATAGGCATTATGACATGTATCTCTTGTGCCATGCTTCGCTGGCCTACTGTCTGGTGCTCGGCCTTGACTACAAACGGACGAGGTGAGCTCCTACTCCTCTCTGTGGGTGGCTCTGGTTCATGGTGGTGATGTGGTATTTACTGCCCAATATAGATGAAGTATTTACTGCCTAGTGCTTCTCATATTGTAACTGCAAGCACATCCTGTTGCGGAAATGAAGATGATGTTAGCTTCACATTTTCATCTGTTGAACTGTCCCAGATTATGTCAATTTGTTACCAACTAGTTAGAGTTAAAGCAATTCATTTGGCTTTTGCTCACTGTTTTTACTGTCTTGTGCTGCTCATACTATACGTACAGGTTGTTGCTGAACTGAAGATGCTATTTGCTTCATATTTTTGTTTGTTGAACTGTCCCAGATTAGTTGAATTTAATATGAACTTAAGAGTTAAATAAAGTGTATGGGCAGCATTAACATAGGTGCTCTAGACCTGCTCTGCGCCTGTTCAGAGGCATCTTGTATTCTTTTCTGTAAAATCTCTCTCCCTCCCTGCAGGTGCCACCGGACGCAAGGGTGAAGCCTGCGCCTCTTTGCTGAAGCTTCTCGCTCTACACCAGTTTCTGTTGCTTCGATTGCTGCGAATGTGGTTAAGATGGTGTTCTACACCAGTTTCTTATGTTGCATGTGAATGGGGCGAGTAGATAGAATTGGAGTGAGCAGATCACTATATGACTAAGAAAATCAGAAAGCACATGTAGGAAAATATCATAGCTCTTATTCACTTTGCAAAACTAACATGTACTTCTAGCAATTGTGCCAAAACATTAGCATTGCCTGTTTGAGAGCTTGCTGCCAGTTACTTGCTATAGTTTGTACTACTTGCTGTTTGCCGATACATGTAGGAAAATCAGAAGGTACTGCTTTCACTGATACTTGCTGTTTGCTGATAATTATACCTCTTTTGCTAGTTCTACAGTGACTCAAATACGCATGTTGGCTAGAAATTGCCCTGATTATACGTATATTTTTATTATATTATACATTAATGTATTATGTTATTATTTGTGTGCATGATGCTTTGAGCCTGTTTTTTCCCTTTCCTCCTTGATTGATCTATTCATGTAATGTTATGTTCTTGTAGGAAGGCAAGTTGTTGCATCTGGAGCACATTAGAGGGAACAATGAAGTTTGTAGTTTGTACTACTTGGTTCTTACCATTAGGACATTACCAGATGTGCTAATACATGCTGCTTTAAATGTTGTATTCCTGATGTAGTAGATGTTCTTAGTTTGAATTTCAGTTGAACAATGTGATGTAGAAGTAAGTTAAGGCAAATTGTGTAGATGATGTATTCCTGTGTAATTAAATGTTGTATTTCCTGTGTACATGCTGCTTTAAATGACACGAAGATTATGAAAATTGTGTACATGCTACTTCATATGGGTTGAATATGACAGAAAATAGTACTGGGCCTGAATCGGCCATGGCCCAAACAAAGTTGGTTTGGAGCTGTTTATTTAATGAAAAAAACCCTTAGAGAAGGGCGAAAATAATAAGAAATTGACTATTAAAAGGCCACGACCCAGAATATATAAAGGCTGAATTGTGAATACAAAAAGGCTGAATTGTTGGGCCAGGCCCATGTAACAAACCAAAATTAATAGAAAAAAATATAGTAAAAGGGCTGAATTATTGGGCTCGGCCCATGCGAAGCACCGAATTGGACCGGGCTGATTCTTATCAACGACCTTTTCAATTGGTCGCAATTTTGCCACGTCAGATCCGACGTGGCCTAGGCAGACAGCTAGCGACCAAAACAGAAGGTTGTAGGATCAACGACCTTTTGTTTTGGTCGTTGCCTTCAACGACCTTATCACAAAGAAGGTCGTTAATTTTAGTTTACGACGGCCAGCTTTTGACCATCTGTTTTTGGTCACAAAAAGGTCGCAAATGAAAAACAATGATCATTCAGTGACCAATAGTGATGGTCGCAAGTTGACGTATTTTCTTGTAGTGCTACAATAATGACATGCGGTTGCCGAGGAACATACTCTGGCGCCACCCGTCTATCCGTCTGCCGCCCACCATTGCCCTTCGCCCGCTATATAAACTCCAGCCCCGGCCATCGCTGCATTCATCCTCCTACGGTCCCTTTCTCCTCTCCGCGCCACTCCCACCATGGCCTCCTCGTGCTCCAAAGCTCCCTGGGACGGACTATTGTCGGAGCAGAAGAAGGAGATGGCCGCCATAGCTGTCGGCTGGCAGGCCGGCAGACAGCGGCGGCCGACGAGATCCCAATGGAGGACGCGGCCGCAAACGCCCGACGCCACCCTACTCACCGGTGCATGTCGGCATGACCATCGATGAGGCCCGTGCCCACTATATGGAGGAGTGGGAGGAGCAATTCCGGGAGGCACGGGATGACAGGCCTACAACCTCCAGCTCCTCGAGGAGCACCGGTAGGCAGAGGAGAAGCCGCCGGCAGGGCCATTGCGCCGGACGCGGGCGTGGCGTAGCAGGCGGCGTTGCTCGGGTCCTATGGCTCTGCCCGCGAGATTCGCCTCGACTGCTGGCCGTACCGCCAGCGTCAGGAGGAACTGCAGACCACCTACAAGGAGATGGACGAGGCGGCGGACCAGGTGTGGGGCAAGAGCGACGAGGAGGAGGACATCGCCGGCTCCGCCAAGGCCGTGCCCCGCCACCACTACTACGAAGACTTGAGTTGAATCATATTTTGCAATGGCAATCTTTTTTAAGAAATCTTTTCTTGCAAAGCAGGAGATTTCCTGGCAAACATGAAACCAAATGAAGAAGTGTTACTACAGAGGAATATAAAGTTAATATTCGTTGAGAAAATATACTGAATGTCAGCCACTACAACAGGACCCCCCTTATAGCAACGGTTTTTTCCGTATCTAAAAGTCCATATCTCTACTCCTAATGGAGCAGTTGGTAGGATTGCGTCCATGGTTTTTTTTCGTCTGGTTATATTTTGTCTGGTTTATTTTCATCCGGTTTATTTTCGTCTCACATCCCACCATCATATCTCCTCACGTTGATTTTTTTTACCCTCACAATAAAAACTTTCCTAACCTTTCCAAATTTTCCTAACTAGACACGTTATAAACGGGCAGGAACCGGTAGCACGTTACCAATCAATAAAAACCAATTTCATGGCAATAAATTCCAAGTCCTAATTTTCCTAATGCATCAATCTTTGCCTTTTCTAAAAACCAATCTCTACTCCTAATGTCCCCACCCAGTTTTCATCCCAATAAAAAACTGCACGAGGAAAAACATATACGCTGCCGCCGATCCAACTCCTCTCCTGATCCAATACTTCGCTTCCTTCCCCGTCTCCTCTGTCTCTCTCACCATTGCCGCCGCCGCCAGCGCCACGGCCGCCTTCACTTTCCCTCTCGTGCGTGGCGACCGCAGGTGGCTAGGGTTACGCTCCACCGTCGCCTCACGCTGCCGCCTTCACCACCGCTGCCCATGTCGCCATCGGACGCGCCGCTCTCGAACTACACTATCGGACGGGATCCACGCTCCTCTTCTACGCGCTCGACGCCATCGACCCGTTGTCCACGACCGCCACCATCCCACGCCCTCCCCAACTGGCCACGACCGCCGCTGCCGCCAGCTCCGTCGTCTCCCCCAACGACCAAGTATGGGTCGCTAGAGCGTGGGTGGGGAAAGAAACTAAAGGGAACCGTGGCGGGCTTGAGGTTGGACCCCTTGGACCATTTTGTCTGCTCTCCCGCTTCAGATCCTCCTCCTGCTATTGCTTTTTTTCTAAATTTCCTCCTGCTGTTGCTGCCAACAAGATCGAGGATTCAGGAACGAGGAAAAGAAAAAGATCAAACCGGTCAACCAAGGAGGAAAAAGATGATGCGACGGTGTAGAACAAGGACGCGGATTCCTCCTCGACTTTCTACCAGATGCGCCCCGACTGTTTCTTTTAGTTGGATCTCAAAAGAGGCAACCAACGAGTATTGGGTAAGCTTTATATACTTTTGAAGCTGAATAGCCACATAATTTTACGCGAAGTTGGATAATATTATATTATTGCTTAAGATGTGCTCATTTTCTGTAATTACAAGCATATTTTCTTGTTTTATAATTGAGTATTCCGTTTGCAGGAGTTGAATTTGCTGCCGAAGTTACTGCGGTATCCAACCAACCTGTAAAGGAGTCATCAAGACTTGGAGTCTACTGATTAAGAAACATGTACAATAGCAACTATGAAGGTTTCATCAACACTCCAAGTTTGCAAGTATACGGAAATGAGCATGCATCTCCAATTGAGAAAGACCATGGAGATTGATATCAACTATGAAGGTTGCATATATAGCACGGCAAAATAGTCAATTACAACAGTCAACAGGTAATATCTTTTTCAAGAAATATTACAACAACTAATTTGCTTATGGTCATGTCATATTATTCTGAATTAAGTATGTAAGGGGACTCCTTTGAAGTGCAAGAAAAATGGTGAAAAGATGTTTAAGAAGTCTGGTCTGGCTATGCATGGATTTCTTTTTCTCTGCCAAGGAACTTATTTTTAGCTCTTTTGTAGCAGTAGTTGATTCTTTGTTGTTCTGCATTGTAATAAAAAATGTCGGGGTTTTAAGTTTTTTTCTTTATTTTCATAATAAAAGGACCAGTTCCATTGACTTTGATAGGTTCAGTTATTTTATCTATCTTGCTTGTTACTTGAAATCATTTCTCTCTTTAGATTATAAACCAGGACCACTGGAAACTTCTAAGAAGACGTAGATCACCACTCAATGATAAATCTATCTACTTGAAGCTCAAGAGAAACTTTCCAAGGTATTAGAACTCGAGAAGCATCTGTTTCTACAGTATATTTGTTCTTTCATGGGTAGATTGAGAATATCTTCAAGAGCCTTACCTTTACGTAAGACAACCTGCCAACTATAAACCAGTAGCATGCGTTATTCAGTTCTTAATTTAGCAAGACACATGTTGTGCAGACTTAAGTAATTTGTGATAAAATCAATGGTAGAGGAATCTTAAGGTGTCATCCTTTCCCCAAAAATTCCTACTCCTAATGGAGCAGTTGGTAGGATTGCGTCCATGGTTTTTTTTGACTGGTTATATTTCGTCTGGTTTATTTTCAACCGGTTTATTTTCGTCTCACATCCCACCATCATATCTCCTCACGTTGATTTTTTTTACCCTCACAAAAAAAACTTTCCTAACCTTTCCAAAAATTTCTAACTAGACACGTTATAAACGGGCAGGAACTGATAGCACGTTACCAATCAATAAAATTCAATTTCATGGCAATCAATTCCAAATCCTAATTTTCCTAATGCATCGATCTTTGCCTTTTCAAGGAACCAATCTCTACTCCTAATGTCCCCACCCGGTTTTCATCCCAATAAAAAACTGCACGAGGAAAAAAATATACGCCGCCGCCGATCCAACTCCTCTCCTGATCCAATACTTCGCTTCCTTCCCCGTCTCCTCTCTCTCTCACCATTGCCGCCGCCGCGAGTGCCACGGCCGCCTTCACTTTCCCTCTCGTGCGTGGCGACCGCAGGTAGCTACAGTTACGCTCCACCGCCACCTCACGATGCCGCCTTCAGCACCGCTGCCCATGTCGCCGTCGGATGCGCCGCTCTCGAACAGCACTGTCGGACGGGATCCGCACTCCTCTTCTACGTGCTCGACGTCGTCGACCCGTTGTCCACGACCGCCACCATCCCACACCCTCCCCAACTGGACACGACGGCCGCTGCCGCCAGCTCCGTGCTCTCCCCCAATGACCGAGTATGGGTTCCTAGAGCGTGGGTGGGGAAAGAAACTAAAGGGAACCGTGGCGGGCTTGAGGTTGGACCCCTTGGACCATTTTGTCTGCTCTCCCACTTCAGATCCTCCTCCTGCTATTGCTTTTTTTTTAATTTCCTCCTACTGGTGCTGGCAACAAGATCGAGGATTCGGGAAGGAGGAAAAGAAACAGATCAAACCGGTCAACCAAGGAGGAAAAAGATGATGCGACGGTGTAGAACAAGGATGTGGATTCCTCCTCGACTTTCTACTAGATGCGCCCCGACTGTTTGTTTTAGCTGGATCTCAAAAGAGGCAACCAACGAGAATTGGGTAAGCTTTATATATTTTGAAGCTGAATAGCCACATAATTTTATGCGAAGTTGGATAATATTAAATTATTGCTTAAGATGTGCTCATTTTCTGTAATTACAAGCATATTTTCTTGTTTTATAATTGAGTATTCCGTTTGCAGGAGTTGAATTTGCTGCCGAAGTAACTGCGGTATCCAACCAACCTGTAAAGGAGTCATCAAGACTTGGAGTCATACTGAAAAAGAAACATGTACAATATCAACTATGAAGGTTTCATCAACACTCCAAGTTTGCAAGTATACGGAAATGAGCATGCATCTCCAATTGAGAAAGACCATGGAGATTGATATCAACTATGAAGGTTGCATATATAGCACGACAAAATAGTCAATTACAACATTCAACAGGTAATATCTTTTTCAAGAAATATTACAACAGCTAATTTGCTTGTGGTCATGTCATATTATTCTGAATTAAGTACGTAAGGGAACTCCTTTGAAGTGCAAGAAAAATGGTGAAAAGATGTTCAAGAAGTCTAGTCTGGCTATGCATGGATTTCTTTTTCTCTACCAAGGAACTTATTTTTAGCTCTTTTGTAGCAGTAGTTGATTCTTTGTTGTTCTGCATTGTAATAAAAAATGTCAGGGTTTTAAGTTTTTTTCTTGCTTTTCATAAGAAAAGGACCAGTTCCATTGACTTTGATAGGTTCAGTTATTTTATCTATCTTGCTTGTTACTTGAAATGATTTCTCTCTTCAGATTATAAACCAGGACCACTAGAAACTTCCAAGAAGATATAGATCACCACTCAATGATAAATCTATCTACTTGAAGCTCAAGAGAAACTTTCCAAGGTATTAGAACTTGAGAAGCATCTGTTTCTACAGTATATTTGTTCTTTCATGAGCAGATTGAGAATATCTTCAAGAGCCTTACCTTTACGTAAGACAACCTGTCAACTATAAACCAGCAGCATGCGTTATTCAGTTCTTAATTTAGCAAGACACATGTTGTGCAGACTTAAGTAATTTGTGATAAAATCAATGATAGAGGAATCTTAAGGTGTCATCCTTTCCCCAAAAATTCCTCAAGATTTCTGTTGATGCACGTTTGAGTTTGCTTGACTACATCCTGTCCTGTACATATATACATACTGACCGAAGCAAGTGGTTAAAACATATCAACTGCAGCATTGTATTATAAGAAGAGTATGCCAGTTTTGCGACTGTATCCTATATACAACTCATATGTTGATGATGCAACAGCAGGTAAGGCCACAAACATTAGGCCAGGCTGGCAGGATCGATGACGTAGGCCAGCTGACAAGTCAGTTCTCCTCATCTCGATGGAGAGAAACCGTTGCACTGTTGAATATAGGCAACTGCAATAAATGATAAGGTGTGCAGCGGCGGCCACGACCTAGACCAAGGCAGACGATTCTTCAGAGGAGGCGGTTCTTGCCGGTGCCATAGCTGCGTAACTGCATGCACTCCTGGTCCTGGTTGTGACTACTGCAGGCAACTAAGCTGGGAACCTCACAATAGAAGTTGTGATTAGCAGGGAAGTGTACCCGTTGAATAGAATCTGGATGTGTAGCTGGGCATCATGATTGTTCAGGAGATGCTGAGAATGCATGTGCTATACCTGACAGCCTGCCTCTTTTTGACCACCTGGACGACACCGTTGCCTCGCGCGGCCGCTTGACGGTGTGCACGTCCATCTCGCACCTGGAATGGCCATTTCGCGCCTGGACATCGCCGGCATTCCAGTGAACACTGCCATCTCGTGCCTAGACGGTATTGCTTCCTCACGCCTTGGTCGCCTGACGGTGCGTACGTATCAATTCTTATGAAATTCTTTTGAACCATACAATGCTTCAGTGTTGTTTAAGTTGAATTCTTAAGTTGTAGATGAGCGACATACCATATAGCTGCAAATTTAGAGTTGTTTAGAGGATTACAATACATATGAGTTGTGTTCAATTTGTAACTGTGATAATTTTAATCAGGTTGATCTTTGTGATCTTCTTTGTATGCTTCTTTGTTGTTCTTGGTGTTCAGCAGAAGTTATAAGTTTATGCCTGGAGCTGCTACTTTTTGTATGTACTATAGCCTATATATTTGCCAAACTGTCTGAATTGGCTGATGACCCGTTATAAATTTTAGCTATCATTTAGTTTATCAATTCAGAACTGATTTTTTTATGTTGGTTTTGTGAACCCAATTGCTCTTGTCAGTTGGAGCTGTTTGTTGGAGAAGTTTTGTGGCTGAGACAATGTCACTAATGACGAGGAGCCTCCATCCTGGTAGATTATCTACTGCTGACTAGATCCTCTTGAGCCTAGGTTGGCTAGAAGATGCCTAAAACTGACAGAGATTTCAACCTCGGTGGGTCCAACATATTGCTCCTGACAATGATACGACATATATGTTGGGCGATTGGGTCTTGATGTTACAGACTTCATGCTACACCACATGTTGGGAAATCACTATCCATCAGTTAGGAAGGCAACATTTGTATGGGGTGGTTTTGCTAGACGCTCAAAAGGCTACGGGTTTGTTGTGTTTGGCGATATAACATGCAAGCAATGACTGAAATAAATGGAGCATATTGTTGTACTAGGCTTATGCTTACCAGGCGTCCAGACCTGAAACCATCACGACCGATATAGCCACAAACGGAATGGTTTGCAACTGAATTTTCACAGCTACCAAGCTGTGAGATTTGACTCTCGGCTTTATATATCTCCTTACCACTGCAAATATGTTTGTATGGTTTTGTTTTGGAGAGGTTGCACTTAAAGTTTTTGTGCTGCTGCACATGTTATGTCTCCCAGATGGTTTACCTTTACTGGCATCCTATTGAATATTGGGTTTTATGGAAGAATGCAAATTCAAATTCCTTTCCACCAGAACATTATCGGTTGCATCTTTAACCTCCGGACAATTAGTTATATTTGGTTGTGTTAAGAGGATTAGCGATAGAGAGAAATTATTAGGATAACAAAATGTGTTAGGCTATTTTTCTTTGTATATGTGATTTATTGCTGAGGTATGAGGGTTTGTAACAGTGGAACTATCAGCTCTCGCGCAATGCTAAAATAAGAAAAATGAGAGGACTATAACATTGCAAAATTGTTTGCAGAAATTGCTGAATTTGTCGAAACTTTGAGTATGGAGTGGATGACGAATGCATCTAAGTTAGGTATGATAGGAATGCCTATACCAATTTGGCGAACTTGGAGAAAAATATATGCAAATTTGGAGTTCGGTGGCAATGTAGATCTGAAGCCAAGTAGCTTGTGATATACTCCCTCCTTCTCGGTTTAAAGGGCTCATCATAATATATATTTTTGTTTTTCTGGTTTAAAGGTCCTATCTCTATCCTATGTTTAGATTCCGAAGCATATTAAATCTCTGCATGCAAGGATTAAAAATAACAGTTTTGCTAAAGCACATCTAGATGTGCCATAAGTATTGCACATCTAAGTCCTATATCATTGATTTTACGCGGAGATTCGTGTGGGTATTTTCTTTTACTTTTTTTCCTATTTATGCTTGATTAATTCATTTGGATGTGCAATAACTATGACACATCTAGATGTGCCGTAAAAATAACTCACCAGTGCATGTAACGTTTCTACTAATTTAGTGGCCACAAATGCATATGTCGTAGTTAATGCAAATTAATGCATCTATTTAATTCGGTTAGTATTGCAAACGAGAAAAATCATGCCACCACTCACCATTTGAATTGAGTCTTTTAAATTGGAAGGGAGGGAGTATTCATTTCATAGTCTATGGATTAGGGATGATCGGACTGACTATATCAATTTGGCAGACTAAGGGAAAACCCTAAACGGATTTGAAGCGGGGTGACAACATAGCGAAGCAATAACGCAATGGCCGAAGTGCTGAAGTTGAGGGCCTCATGATAGATCCATGTGTTGGCCCCTGGCAACGCACATGAATTTTGTTTTTTATTTTATGCTCTGGTGGAACGGTAAAGAATTGGTTCGTCCGGTTTTAAGAGAATTGATGTGAAGTATTTGTGCTAACTACATATATTGCTTGCGCGGGATGGGTATGAGTTAATGTAGATTTTTTTTATCATGCGAATGAAGCTAAAGATAACATTCCTGCATTGTGCGAGACTTTCTTAAGCGCATCAAGTAGATCTTAATTTGTTAACAGATTTTTAGTTGGATAGTCGCGGTATATGTATACATCGTCAAATTTCCTTTGTGTTATTAATTTACATTGCACGTTAAGTGGACTTCAATTATTATCTGATTGTGCCCGTGCTATCTATTCTCTACATGCAAAATTTAACATACATTATGTATATATAACTCCAACAACATATTTTTAAAGCCCGTGGCAACGCACGGGCATTCTACTAGTATGTGTTGGTCATGTCTTTACCAACAGTTTAGGATCCATAGCCTTATCCAGTGTTGCTAGCTCATAATGCAACGCTTACACTACCGTTGGTAAAAGGGACCGTTGCAAGACTACAACACATAAAATAGACTTATACAGCACTTCTATATGTTGATGCTTAATATATGGGAATCAAAATCCCATTGCTTGGCAACAAAGAAATTGCAACGCTTCAGGAGCAGGTATATATATATACAGCAATTATATTAATGCTCCATGAAATGGTGATAATTATGTATTCATGTGAAGAAAAAAACAAGAAAATATACTCACAAGGAAGAAATCATATATATATTATATAAAACTGTTAGATTACAATAGTCGATATTACAAGAGAAATATCATCCAAATGTGAGGCATAATCGAAATATTTTCTTGACATCGAAATTTAAACTGAAACATCCATCTACATCCCCACAACTTAACCAAAACTTAACTTAGGAATATTATCCAACCAGCCATCATCCCTACAAGTTAACTAAAACTGAAAAGCATCCATCATCATCATCACCATCATCATCGTGAAAATGGAACGTCGTCATCATCATTGTTGTATACTTGCCACACACCCATATAATCATCTATTCATCTTTTGAATCTGCAAAAAAAAGAACTGTTAACACGCAATGCATTGACATGATGGAATTAGTGACAGAGGCAGGATATTAGTCACGTACAAATGTTGAGGTCATGCAATCTTTGTTCTTTCTGCATTACCGAGAGTATTGCCCTTTTTTGTGATTCCGTACAAATATTCAGTTTTCACAAGTGCCATAGCGACATGCACTGCCCAAAATTCATTTGTAATTTCAGCACCAGCAAATTGAAATTTAGGATTGCAACTTACAATTGTAGCAAGAGTTGCGTCCCTGTCATGACTTTTTCTGCCTCTTCAAGAACACTTAAATTCCTGCCTGTTAGAGAAAATCAAAGTAACCAGACAAAACAAAGGGATCATATAAAATGAATTCGAGCACTCTTACCAACTCAGCAATCCAGTTCTAGAAGGTTCCAAATATATTTCGGCTTCCTCTTCTTACGCTCTTTTGTTTTTGAATTTTCAGCTGAATATATAGAACCATGAATTATGTTACGATGATGAATTATCATATATTGCAATCAGCAAGGAATGAGCAACAAATTTACCTTCTTCATTTTCATCCGTATCAGCATATCACAATATGTGAAGCCTTCATCATTAGTAGCTATTTCTTGGACATCAGATGATACGCCATCTTTTTCACCAGAATTACGATGTTCGAACGGTTCTTCCATCACATATTCTTCATTGGATTCAACAGAGTTAATTCTTGTCCGTGACATATCTGCAGCAACATGACATTGACCAAAAGTTTAAATAAATTATGTAAAGTACAATATAGGTTGTTTCGGAAACTGCAATATATAGCACACGGAGGTTTGGAAAAATTACATTTCAATCTGAGACAGACATCGAACATAAGAATTTGGGTAGGATCCATTGGAAGGGGTAATCTGTTGGTTTTAAACCTGCTACATCAAAGCCACTAGAAGCTGTCTTCGTGCAAGCTAGCTTACGAAGCTAGCAGACAGGTACCTGGATTGATTTACAGTAGCAGTAGCACACGAATATACACGTACACGTGAACTTGACCATTGATTAGATGAATCAACTCTCTCGGCAAGAACAGAACAGACGAACAGATCGGTAGAACATAACATAACAAATTGATTAAGAGCGCAGATCGATAGAGTACGGAGCAGGAGAGGATGAACTATGGGAGAGTAGGTCAGCAACTAACCTTGCTTAGCTCGTGGTGATGCCTCACCGGTCGCCGGGCGTGCGGTGACTCCAACAAGAGACGAGGAAGGGAACCGTGTATTTTAGACGGGAAGAGAGATTCTTCGCGGCACTTACATGTGGCTGGGCTGACAGCCCGTTTGGAACAGACGCAGCCAAGTTCGAGATGTTTCCAGCACAATCGGCAGCGGCAGCGCCATGACCTTCAGGTCAGCGGCGTTCCCTGGACGACGGTCTCGCTGGCGGCAATCGGTGCCGCTGCAACGTGCATCGGCCCCCGGCTATATGGGCCTTGGACTTGCGGCGGAGCCATCTAACTGCCCCGCATCGGCCCCCGGCGGCACCTTGCGTACAGGCAGAGCACGGGGTGTGCCCTCGACCAAGGCAGCGAAAGAGCTCTGCGGGCACGGGATCATGGGGCACCAGCTATGGGAGATAGGCGGCGGCGGGCGAGGAGCTGGGCGGTGGCGATGGCGAGTGGATTCGGTGGAGATTGGAGATGAGATACGGAAGGGAACCGTGTTGATATGGGGGGAAAGGTTTCCGATATTGTTGGCGCAATTACCTCATCGTGATCTGTTTGATGTTAGTCTCCGTCCGGGCTTCGTATGACAGGTGGGGCCATGGTTATGAAGAGCGCGTATTTAAATATTTTTTGATCAGATTAGTCGCTATTGGAGGGAGAGAATGGCACGTGAAAGTGCAAATTGGAGCGAAACCAAAATAGAAATACGAGGGAGTCCAAAAAATTAGAGCGAAACAAATTATAAATTTTGTTATTATATATCGTCTTGCCCGTGACAGCCAATTTACTTTATTTTTTGTGTCGAACAGAACGTGCTTCTTCTAGGTTTGTACAAATCAAGATCACTAGTTGTCCAGATCACGAACAATTCTTATCGACATGAAGGCTAAAGCAAAATTTTCCAAAGTTTGAACTCATATGAGGTTTAAGGTCATCGCAAACGCTGGCCGTCGAAACGGACACAATATTTGTTTGCGTACACAATGATACAAGCTTGCCCCAAACGTCCTACCGCAATATAAATAAATTCAAACATAATTCATGCAAACTTGAGGGAACTCATTCAAACGGATATATGATCAGTATAATTTACATAAACAGAACGATATTTATCGGTTCAACTAAAATTTTAAAAACCTAAACTAATTTGTAGCTGGCGTTGACCTCGTACACCTGTCCGATGACTGGTTGGCCGCACCTTCGTCGTCGTCCGCGCCGTCGTCGTCGTTGCCCTGGCCTTCCCCTATAGGCAACGGAGGAGGTGTCACTGAGCGACCTCTCCTCGCCGATCTTGGCGAGCTCCTCGTCGAGCGGCACAACCGCCTCATGGACGACTCCGCGATGGTCAATGACAGGTCGCGAGCACATGCCTAAGCGAGGTTGGGGTCTTTGAGGACCTAGGCTGGCGTCGCATCGGACTTCGTGAATGCCAAGTGACATGCCGCATTGCACCGCTCCCATCGGGCCGCTTGTCTGGCCAACGACTCCTCAACCATGAAGCTGCTCCGCGATTACTAGGAGCCGTCAGCGGCATCGAGGCAGTAGAGGAGGCGCCCACGCACCTTCACAATTGCCGGGGGTACCTCCTCCTTCACGACCTTATGGCGCCAGATGATGCATGGGGATGATGCCAACCAGGTGATAAGTGTGTAACAGCTGAGCGGCGGCGACGTTGGCTCCTCCTTCTTGCGGCGTCACATTTGGACTCCACGATTGCGCCGGAGAGGCGACGAAGCCGCCTCTGTCTTGGCGCAATGGCAAGGCGTGATGTCAGCTTCGCGTTGACCCCGCTGTGTGGCGGTGAAGGTGGCGTCGGACCACGGTCCATGATTGACAGCTCGAGGTGGATCGCCATGTGTCGCTAATACTCCTCGTCCGTTGTCGCCTCCTCCACGAGGAGGCGTGACTGCGGCGGCTACTGCCAAACCAACTTTGTCACTTTCATGTACCCTTCGGACGACAGCCCTTTTGGCGGCTCCTTAGGCATTGATTCATTCTGAGTAGATTGACTAAACACAGAAAGCCTTCCACTGGCAGGCGGTCATGGTTTTCACTAGATTTCGGCTCCTACTCCTCCTCGTCGCTGGAGGAGAGGATGATCTCCTTCCCGGAGGAGTCTGCCGCCGTGGAGAGCAACGTTGGCGCGCCACGATCCACCGAATCCAGAAGGAGATCCACTGTCGCCACCTGCGGATGCGGAGAACCATGACCTCAACATCATGGAGGATGAAGAGCGAAGATGGAGACAAGTGGATCGGCGCAGGGCAGAGAGGAGAGGATGTGAGGTGAGGTGTGGCCGGATGGCATCGAAGCCGTGCTTTAGTAGCCGCAGCCAAGCGAAGGTGCGGGCAGCTGGCTTCAGTGCGGCACACCGGCCTAGTCTTCATGGTCGCCGCATCGGCATTGAAGTGGCGCCGCCCACTCATCCGTTTGCATCGCTCTGAACAACATCAATGCGTCCCCTAGTTTACGGGATTTTGGACAATCCGACGCGTGCGCAGACTGATGGGGTACTGCATTGGCTGAAACACTACACTCGGACACGTCGGTCCGGAATCTTGCGGACGTGTTGAGGGTCCTTGTTGAAGATGTCCTAAAGTTGTTGTTAGTTTCAAATCAAGCAAAGACCATGGATAACCAAATCAAGAGATCACTTGTTGGATAGCCATATTGTCTTCAGTTTTGGAGCTCTGATTCATCTAAGCATACTGTAACTAAATGTGAATTGAAATTGAAACTTTTTATAAACATAATTGTGTTTTATTTTTTCTGAAAACTAAAAATTAGTACATTTTGAAAGCCTATTCAACACTTCTATGTTGTTTAAGAGATAATCAACACCCCGGATGTAGATACATATGAACATCTGTAAGAATGTGTAATTATCAATAGCCCCACACACTGAAACTCATGATATATTGGAAACAGAAGAATCAACACCAACATATTTGGGATCAAGTATTGACACTTTGGGCCTGCCACACCTACAAATTTTCTTGTTTGAATTACAAAGTACATGGACATAAAAGAAAAAAAAATAGCAAATAACACTAATGAATTCATCACTTCAACTAGGCTCCACATTTTCAGCTCAGTGACTTTTTCATTATCCATCGAACCTGCATGCAGAAGCAATATAATAGTAAGTTTCATGTCCAAAATAACATTTGTTGCAGTAATGGTACTAAGAATGTAAATGACAGAAACATATTGGAAACTGACTTTTATTGAGGTACTGTGTCATCACTTGCACTTTAGGAGCATCTACAGTTTCTCCCTCTATATCTCAATGCCAGCTGAGTACTGTGCAGTGTGCACTTTCTCTAGGAAATCGCAATACTAATTTGGTGGATTCAAAATCCATTGCACACTACATAAAAATAGCAAATATTACAGCAGTTGTAACCATGAAAGAATTGCAAAAGCTTAGCTCGTAAATATCTGATTTGCGATTTAAGTTCCTAATCATCGTACAACAAAAAAATTCACAATCATATCATTTTTTGACAATGCAAGGACAATCCTCCCATCCTTTGCAACATACGCAGGCAAAATTTTCTTTAAACATCGTAAAAAAAGGCTAGTAAGGTCACACTACGATGCATATTGAAGTTCATATATCATTCTGAAGGAAATAAACAATGTTTGCGTTGAATTAGCCTGATCAAACCCTTGAAGAGTTACAGAGGTGAGTACCAAGAAGAAACGTGTTTACGCCAGTACGTGAAGCCAAGCCACTGCAATGGCATCAGAAATTGGAACAAGCATACAGGAATAATTGTATGCCAGGGTTTTTATTCATCAACAAATTCTAAGTTTCTAACCACAACATCATTCTAGTAGTTCTTTGTACATACTCCAAACTGAAAGTACATAACACTTAAAGATTCACTTTTTAATGGCCAGGCAATCTTAATGACCCCAAACTGGAAGCACCATACAATTGCAAGAATCGCAAATCCAGAAAAACACAACAATGGAAAAACTCCACCTCAAGAACTTCACCACCTAGCAGGGGACGCTAGCATATTTTTCTTACACAGACAAGTTGCAGCCTTCCTACCGCGGCATTCTGCGCTGACCGCAAAGCCGCCGTTCCCCTGTCCGTCGCCGCCCTCCCGCTGTTCCACTGTCCGTACCCCTTACCGTTGTTGCTGAGGCGGAATTCCAAAGGGCGCCGGTCGCCGGGGTTGCTCCTCCTCAAGACCTGAACGCGGTCGCCGCTTCGCCGGGGTTGCAAGGGAAGCACCGAAAAGGAGATTGAAGGGGAGGATTGCCTGCTGCCGCAGGGGGCTGGCCGGCTGGGCGGGGAGGACGCCGAACGCCCAAACGGGACGACCGGACGGGGCACGGCAGCGGCAGGCAGGGGTAGGTTTTACTTTCTTTCTTTCTCGTCAGCCTTGACTAGTGTAGTATTGGGCTAAGATGTGAGGCCCAGCTAGAGGTTAGGAGCGGGCTGTGCGCCAGGTCGAAAGATTTTTTTTTATACAGCGGGCTGGGACTTTTTCTTACACCCAGGTAATGGTCTGGGCTGCCTGTAGCCCAGCTTCGCCGTTGTCGCTCAACAAGAAGAGATTCCATTATTGATTTGTGTCATAGTTGGAGTGAGAGACCTAGATCGATCAACCCCTAAAGATCACCTAAAAATAATCTCATGTGACCCGGCCTGTCTTGAAACACCAGCATGTCGAGAAGCGCAAGCACTTGCCCAAGACCTGAATCTAGGAAGAATCATCATCTCATGTGATAGTAAAAGTGTTGTCAATGATATAAAGCATGGCTCACGAGGCAAGAACGGCACAATAGTTCAAGAGATCAATGCGAATCAGCAGCTTTTTGAAGCATGTGACATCATCTTCGAAGGTAGGGACACAAACAAAGAAGCTCATAGCTTGGTTAAATTTTCGGTTTCTCTTAACCAGGGTCGCCACTTGTGGCTGGGCTATCCACATGACCTTTTTGTATTCCTTTGAACTTCCCAATTAATCAATGAAGTGTCTTCACCCCTCAAAAAACCCTAAAAATAATCTAGGCCTAAAGAAAAAAAAACTAGATTTATCTGATATCAATCTGTATCCAAGAATTAAACAGAGGGACTTCACGCGATTTGGTTTTGCTCAAACGGATAGCACATATTTCCGCGCCATATTCCTTATGTGTACAGGCATGTCTAATTATTTTTTATTGTTTATTATGTATATTTACAGTTTTATAACAGAGATAATTTGCAGCTTATACCCACTAGTGCAGAAAGGGGCTATAGTCCCGGTTCGTAAGGCCCTTTAGTGCCGGTTCTGGAACCGGCACTAAAGGGTGGGGACTAAAGCCCCCCTAGTCCCGGTTCAACATGAACCGGCACTAAAGGGCCAGCACGTGGCACGAGCCCGCGCCGGGGTCTGAGGGACCTTTAGTCCCGGTTGGTAACACCAACCGGGACTAAAGGTTTTAATTTGAAAAAAAAAATTTGAAAAAAAAATTGAATTTTTTTTCCGATTTTCATATTTCTAAATTATTTGACGATTTAATTTCTAATCACCCCTCATCACTGCTCAAGTGTTGCACTCATTCCAAATCATCTAACTTCCTGGCCGGTCACCCATCCTCTCACTACTCCAGCCTGAGCACGCTTAACTTCCGAGTTCTATTCCCCTTAGTTTCCAAGTCTGCACTTGTTGTTTTCCTGACAATACTAAGATGTCAATCCTATTAACCCTCAGGAGTTTAGCTTGAGCATGAAGTCACACATTTCATCGTTTGAGTTTGAAACTATTATTCTAAAAAACAATAATTATTAAGTAACAATAATATTTCTTGAATAAGTAGTTTGACCATAGTTTGACCAGATTTGACCAAAATTCAAAAAATGAAATAATTATTTAGTAACGCTAATATTCTTGAATAATTATTTAGTAACACTAATATTTCTTGAATAAGTAGTTTGACCACAGTTTGACCAGATTTAACCAAAATTCAAAAAAACTGAAATTTTAGCATAACTTTTTTTTCCTTTTAGAATTTGAGGATTCAAAAAATTTGCAAAACGGCCTACGGCGGTCAAAATCGGATGTGGATTTTTGTGCTGAACATTTTGATATATTATACGTTTTTTTTCGACATCGTATGCAAAAGATATAGTCGTTTTACTTTTTCATAACACTTTTTTGCAAAACATGTCGAAATTTATGTTTTTAACTTTACCTAACTAGTAGATGTAGTAACATAACTACATCTCGAAGAATTTTAATTTTTGAAGTTTTTCTCATTTTCTTTTGGTTTTTTTTCAAAACTGAAAAGGCGATACGGGGGGTGGGGGGGTTAGAGTTTGAAAATTGCCCTTTAGTCCCGGTTTGTGTCTC
The DNA here is from genome assembly GCA_011799875.1 of Thinopyrum elongatum. NCBI lineage: Eukaryota > Viridiplantae > Streptophyta > Magnoliopsida > Poales > Poaceae > Thinopyrum > Thinopyrum elongatum. The sequence goes on along the minus strand of CM022300.1, from coordinate 584,578,584 downwards.
CAACCGGGACTAAAGGTTAGACCCCTTTAGTCCCGGTTTGTGACACGAACCGGCACTAAAGGGTAGACCTATAGTCCCGGTTTGTGTCACAAACCGGGACTAAAGGGGCTCGTGGGGCCCCGGCCTGACGCTAGCCTGCCACCACCCCTTTAGTCCTGGTTTGTGACAAAAACCAGGACTATAGGTCACAAATGAACCGCGATTAATGCATAGCCATTCGAACCGGGACTAATGGTACCATTAGTGCCGGTTCATTTACAAACCGGGACTAATGAGCTGAACATTAGACCCTTTTTCTACTAGTGACCAGGCAACATATATGATCTGTTCCAACTTATGTACTATAGTATGTTCATGAGCTGCAACTCTGCAACACATGTCCTGCAACGCTTATATGCGTATCTACACTAAATTTTGCAACATATAGTCAAAACGTTGTAGAATTTATGTTGCTTTATAGGGGGTATCCTTGTAGTGAGCGAGAATATTGTCAGAAAATTAAAGGCTATCTGAGAGACATGCAGGCTTCATTTTGAAATGGGGCAATTGTTAGTATGGAATTGGTATGCAAAACAGAATGAATGTATATGTATGTGTTGATGGACCACTTAGCAAAATTTGATTATGGTATGAAAGGAAATGTGGGTGGGCCTGAGGAGGAACATTCTATAATCACGAGCAAAAGAAACTTGAAGTTGACAAACTTGAGACATATTTTCCTCACTGAATTTCTTATTGAGTGAAGAAAAATTTAATTAAAGATGTTGAGCGATATGGTTAGCAATGAAGTATAATGCAGTTAAGTTGAGTAACAAATGTAATGAAGAAGATTTGAACTATAATTAGAAACTTGTCGTTCTTTCTTTGTAGGCTGCTAGAAAGAACAAGGATAAAGAATTGTTCCTAAGAGCGTTGTGACCGCCGCACAAGCCCCTAAGGTCATAACAAATTGGGCACTAGAAACGAGTGACAACCAATTTCGTCACCAGTAAGATTGGACTTGTAATTTATAGCAGATTAAATAACTGTACGATGTAATTTACCTCCATTTCATGAACTGCATTGACCTCCATTGGGGCTTTGTTGGCTGGGACAAATTGGAGCGAAATGGAAAGAACCACAAGATGTAGCCGTAATACCTTTCGATGGTCATGCACGTCGACCTGCGGCAACCGATGGCTGGAAAGCTGAGTATGAGCCGCAAGAAAATAGATTTACACGATTGCAATAGAAAGGAAGAAGAGTAGGGGAAGAGACAAAGTAGAAAGAAGATAAGACATGCATCTAGTCCGCAACCCAAAATAAATTTTGGGTAACTCGGGGTGACAAGTTGGATGCGCCCACGACTTAAATATAATATCCAGGCCAACAGCGGTCGTAAGTTTCAGAAAGTAGAACGTAAAATATTACTGTCTAAGTTTCATCTAAAAGAACTTGATTGAACAAATATCATTAACCCTAGGAGCCGAAATGAAATCAAAGTTTAGGAAAATCACTGCAGTTGGAAGAACGAAGTGTGTTAAAGAATAGTTTATTTAACAAACTCATCGAACAGTTTCATAAGTTAAGATTTGGTCGTACAAGTATTGCAATTTTTAATATAAAGATAGATTTTTCACACATGATAGCATGGGTTGAAAGGCAATAAAAAGTAGTGAAAACACAATGCAAAGTATTCATGAAAAAGGATGGAATGAACTTGGGAAAGGACATAAGAGGATGAACTGATGAGTATAAATCAAATAAATGCAATACACGAAGAAGCAATAGCAAATGAAGATGATTAGAGGGTTGAAAGGAAAATACAGGTACATGAATGGACAAGAAGTAGAAGAACGGATGAAGGAGGAAGAAATGAACAGTATGAGATAACTGTTAGAACAGAACGGGGTGATGGAGCCTAGCAGAAGGTGCACGGTCGTAGAAATACACATGGAGTACGTATTTGCACAGAAGAAACATGTATACTGTCTCATATTCACATATTTAAGAATTTCCATTCATTTTCCAACGATGGTGCGTGCCTCACATCTGCATGTCCCTTCGAATTTTTGCACTATGGCCGCCTGTTTTATTTTTTAAATGCGATGTCCGTCTGTTTACCTAAAATGCGCCAGACCGCGTTGGGCGCACCTACTGCCAGCCGGACAAAACCAAACATGTTTATCCACCTGGCCAAGCCAGACGAACAGAATGCGGACCAAATCCGCATTTTTTTGGGTCGCGTGTTGGAGTTGTCCTAACAGCCTAATTAATCTACCGTCATTTTTCATTCATATCCTCCGACACTCCTTTTTAAAAAATATTTATCTTCCGACACTTCCGGAGGTATGAAGAAAAATATGTTAACTTGCTCTTCTGACAATCAAGAAAAACACATAATTAAGTTGGCCTTTGAGCTCAGCCAAGCGGCACAGCACAGGTATGATAGTACTCCATGTAAAAGTTCAGTGGACTTATATGCATGTCAATTTTAGCATATGTACAGTATCTGTACTCCGTACAAGGTTGTCGAGGTCGTTGTCCTGGACCTTTTGTTTCAGTGTGGACAGTTGTTAGAGGACAAATGACGCTGCAGCCATTGATGCCACCGACAGTGTTCCGCATTTGTTGCTTTCGCGTGTGCCATGATGCTTTAGCTGCGACCTAAACGACAAAGCGAGAATGCTCACTAGGTAGCTTTACGGTTCACCAAATCTACACTAAATGTACCCTGGACTGAACAGTATGAACATTTTTTGCCATTCAATACCGGCCATTAAATTTGTTTTGTCCAAACCGATGGGGACGTCTGAAATCCCATAGACTGGAACCAAATGTTGGGAGGTTTGCGGACATCTGGATCTCCGCTACGCCGGACTCCGACCCGCTCGACACATCTAAAACCCCCCACCCGGAATCCACCGTCGTGATGGAACCACCACCGAAGGACCTGACGGAGATGATCATCGTCCCGTCGGAGCCGGAGGATCCTGTGGTTGTGGCCTCCCGCAAGGCCGCATCCGTGGAACTCAATGCAAAGCCTGATGCGACAAGCCGAAGAAGAAGAAGGCGGGCGGTGCGCTGGCGGCCGGTCAGGGTGTACCTCGTCTGGCAAAGCACTCCCACCCTGGTGCCGCCCGGGTGGCCGTTCAGTCGAAGCCGCCCTACTACTATGCCTCCCAGCACCTTGGTCCGGCCGGCTTGCAGCTATCCCGCGGCATTCCAAGTTCTCCGTCCATCGAGCCCCGTTCACCGTCGACCTCAACAATAACTACGTTTTTGAGTCTCAGTTACCAGGGCTTCTCCCGTCGTAGATGCCATCTATGGATCACTCGTCCTGTTCATAGCCACTGCCATCAGTGCCCGGTCATTGTTCTCCACAATGCCTCATCCTAGCGCGACAGCAGTGGACGACAAGACAATGATGAACATTATTCACGATGGAGGTGGCTATGAAGAGGAACAAGTGGATGACTCGCAGCCAAAGAAACAGCCACAACCAGACTTCCAACGGACGTGTACCTAGCAAGACACCCAAAATGCAGACATGGATCCATACGAGCGGTGGGCGTCAGATGCAAACCCAAAGAAGAAGCAGAGGCGGCTAATTTTCCCCCAAAGGAGGACGATTTGTTGTGTGAGGCATGGTTGGCCTCTAGTGTCGATGCATTTTAGGGCACGGAGCAATGGGGCACGATGTTTTCGGAAAGCGTGCATGCTTGGTTTCGCGAGCAAAAGCACCACGACCCCTACCGCAAGGAATTGATCCATCAAAGCAATGAAAATTCACTCACCCTTCGATGGTACACCATTCAAGAGCACGTCAACAAGTTTTGTGACTTCTACAATCAAGTTAAAACCCGGTGGCCAAGTTGCGCGACAATCCAAGAGCTCGTAAATTTTGTGGCTTCTTGCTCTATGTTTTGATGATTTCATCAATTTGTGGCTTGTTGCAACTTTTTGAACATGCATTGCCTTCCTTTTCAAGCCCGTACGTGTGTGCACACTATATCACAAGATGGAGAAGAAACACTTTATCTATATGCATTGTGGGTTGATGTTGAATGGGCAAAGCAAGTGGCTCGCCTCTATTGCCAATTCTTTCAAGACTGCCATACTCAATAAAGATGACGGCGGTGATCCAAATGTGCCAACACAATATGGGCTTGCTCCGGCTAAGAATGTGATAAGGAACCGAGTAGGAAGTGAGAAGATCAGATTTTTCGATAAAAGGCGTTTTATTACTTAAAAGGTTTAAGTATTACACCCGGCCTCTGCATAACTAAGATGCACACAACCAACCAAGTCCAATCACACAAAGTAAAAAAGGCAAAATACAAGAGAAGCGAGAAGGGGCGGTGGCCAACATGACTGACAACTTTGAGGTTATCATAACAAAATAGGAGGAGGCAAGTGTCACACTCTATGAGGTGAAGGAGGGAAAGAAGGCGGACGGGTTTGGCATCTTGATGGAGATGTAAAACAAGAAGCTCAAGTGTAGGATCGAAAGTATGTCTAGAGGGGGGTGATTAGACTACTTGACCAAATAAACCTAACCTTTTCCAGATTTTAGTTATAGGCAGATTTTAGCAATTGTAATAAGTCAAGCAACACCATACACATGCAATTCTAAGAGTATAGCAGCAGAAAGTAAAACATCGCATATGTAAGTAAAAGTAAGGGTTTGGAGAAAGCAAACGCAATGAGGACACGGTGATTTTTGGCGTGGTTCCGATAGGTGGTGCTATCGTACGTCCACATTGATGGAGACTTCAACCCACGAAGGGTAACGGCTGCGTGAATCCACAGAGGCCTCTGATACGTCCATTTTGCATCATGTTTTCCTACTGTTATTTATAATGATTTTATGCATAATAATGCTTTATGGAGTAATTCTAATGCCTTTTCTCTCATAATATGCAAGGTTTACACAAAGAGGGAGAATGCCGGTAGCTGGAATTCTGGACCTGAAAAGCTACGTCACAGTAACCTATTCTACACAACTCCAAATGAGCTGAAAATTTACGGAGAATTATATTGGAATATATGAAAAATACTGGAGCAAATAACTACCGGAGGGGGGCCACCTGCTGACCACAAGACACCAGGGCGCGCCAGGCCCCCCAGGCGCGCCCTGGTGGGTTGTGGCCAGCCCGGCCCACCTCCGATGACCATCTTCTGGTATATAGGTCATTTTAACCTAGAAAAAATAAAGATAGGACTTTCGGGACAGAGCGCTGCCGTCTCGAGGCGGAACTTGGGCAGGAGCACTTTTGCCCTCCGGCAGAGCGATTCTGCTGGGGGAACTTCCCTCCCGGAGGGGGAAATCGAAGCCATCGTCATCACCAATAACCCTCTCATCTTTGGGAGGCCAATCTCCATGAAAATCTTCAACAACACCATCTCCTCTCAAACCCTAGTTCATCTCTTGTGTTCAATCTTTGTACCGGAACCTCAGATTGGTACCTGTGGGTGACTTGCACTAGTGCAGAATCAGCCTTTAGTCCCAGTTCGTAAGGGCCTTTAGTGCCGGTTAGGGTGGGGACTAAAGCCCCCTCCTAGTCCCGGTTCGTCATGGCCCGGGACCAAAGGCCCACCACGTGGCACGAGCCCGCGCCGGGGGCTGGGGGACCTTTAGTCCCGGTTGGTGACACCAACCGGGACTAGAGGTTTAGGGGTTTAGGGTTTTAGGGTTTATGATTTATGGTTTATTTTTCCTTTTCGTTTTGTGTTTTCCATTTAATTGTTTTTCATTTCAAACATATTTTACGCTACTGCAGTCGTGTGCCACTGCTACTACATACTGTACACGTCATATATATAATAGAATTTCTCGTACGACCATGCATACACATATATATATATACAATTTGGTACATAGAATTTCTCCTACAATTTGCAGATCATTACATACATGCATTAGGTGTAATGGTATTATCCTTTGGGATGTATGACCTGGTCAAGCAAAAATCCCACAATTTCCTCTTGAAGTGCTCATATGCGGTCCGTTGGTAGGAGCTTCTCCCGCATCTCTTGCATCTTTATTAAAAAAGAAGATCAATAAGAATTTATTAGTTGTGTGTATATATATTAGATCATGATAAAAAGAATTGTGAATTGTGTTTACGTACGCCAAGATTTCTTCCAGTTCTGCTCCTTTTGGTCATAAAGCGAATGTTCTCGCAAACGTAGTATGCACATAAATTATTCCCCGCCGCCTGCGTCATGCACTTTACGAGAATAGAATTCAATCAGATAATTATTAATCAGGCATGATAATGGTATTGAAACTAGAATTAAAGATATGCCCGGACGTAACTAGTACTACTTAATTACCTTGGGTCGCATCCATTTCAGCTGTTGTTTCCATTCGCCTTTAACCTGTTTGATGAACTTTTGCCAAGCCCTGCATGCGCTAATGATTAGTTAATAAAGGAGTTATTAATTAGTTGATATCAGGAAATGAACTAAAGAGGCCGATATAGTGCGATAATGATTAAAATTACCTGTCGATCATCCCCCTCACGATTGCGTAATCATTAGTGTCTTTAAGTAGTGAGTCCAATATTTGAACTTTTCCCTCGTCAACTTCAATGATTAGCAGGATCCAGTGGAAACTGCATGCGCACACGTTTGTATAATTAAGCGGGCATGTGCATAACTCATGAACTACACTTATTAACAAATAGTAAGCAAAAACAGAATTTGTAGTACAAGACAGTAATACTCACCCGAAATTGTAAGGAAGTAGTATTTCTGGTTGGGTATTTAGTCGCTTCAAAAACTCTAGCAAGCTTCTCTCTGTGTCTTTTCTCGACGTCTCACTCATGTCTCTTAATTAATGGTATTTGGGTCAATGAACCCAATGCCATAGCGTCCTTCTCTTTTCATTTCATACATTTTCATTCTGTATAATACCACAGAAAAGAATATAGTGAGGATAATTACAGGTAATGAACGAGCACAACTAGAGACTTAAATTACAGAAAGAAATCACTTACAGACAATAGCAACTGACGATAGATTTGTCGAGTGCGTCTTGATTGAATAACTGAAAAAGTTCTGGAAGTTCAACCCACAGATCGTTTTCATGGAAGTAATGCTCTTCCTTGACTTTCACCATGAGGGACTCTCGCCCGGTCTTTACTTCTCTCAAGTACCACTCATGCAATTCGTACATTCTCGTTGATAGAAGCGGGATCTGCTCAGGCCTGACCATAGGTTGGCCGTGGACATATTTCCATATTACTTCGTCATCTGTAATCCCGGGGATAGGCTCGATCTAGGAGTTGATAAACAGTGACACCGGCCTCTTTAGCCATCCTTCTATGCTCGTCGGTTATTACCAGCTGATCGGTGGTACTCACATGTTATTGTACAATGAGCGGGGGGATCGATTGCGTTGCCTATTCTCCCAGCTGGGGGACAGTTTTCCTGCATTTTTTACCTGCTGCTTGGCTCGAGCCCGAGCTCGACTCCTTCTCTTTTTGTGCACGATATGACTTCTTAATAGAGCTCTCATAGTCTGAGTCCCTTCTCTTCACAGCCGGTTGAGCATTATCAATAAAGTGTTGTATGACTTCCTCAGGTATGATCTCCTTTGGCGGGGGCGGTTTCGGTGCAAAATGGGCTTGAACTTTGGCACGCACTACGGCATTGTTTTCCTCGTCAGTCAAGTCATAAGGCAACTTTGGAAGAGCCTTGAGGCTTCGACCATATCTAAATTTCTTGCCTGTTGTACGGCTAGTCGCCGTAGCCGTGGCACCTCTCTTTCGCTGTTGCTGAGGCGGTGGAGACGGCTGACGCGGTGCCGGACTTGGAGGAGGAGTCGGCTGACACGGTGCCGGACTTGGAGGAGGAGGAGTCGGCTGACGCGGTGGCGGACTTGGAGGAGGAGAAGTCGGCTGACGCGGTGGCGGACTTGGAGGAGGAGCCGGCTGACGCGGTGGACTTGGAGGAGGAGTCGGTGGCCTTGGAAAGACGATGCAATCCTTTCTCGATAGAATGATACGACGTATGTCCTCTCCCAGTGTGCGCTCCTCGCCACCTCCATGAATGTCAAGCTCTAGCTCATTATATCCTGACATCACTTCATCCACCCCGACACGAGCATAGCCAGCTGGAATCGGATTGCCATGGAAGGTTGCTTCAGGGGGATTTGTTAAAGCATAGCCGTCCGCCACCTTCATTGATATGTTCTTCACCTTAATGTGTAGCTCACAAGGTGTCGCACGTTGGATATCATCCACGGGGTATCTAGCCAGCAGTGCATCATCGGCCGGGGTGGAACCCACGCTGCTTCTCGGCATAGATGGGACGGTGCTATCCAATGCTGGATCTGCTTGCTACTGCCACTGAGACGCCCTTTCCTGGCTAAGTTAGTCGATCTGCTCCTGCTGCCGCATGAAAGCGCGTTCCAACTCCGTGTGCTTTGATTCTAGGCCTTGAAGGTAGACTGCTTCCTCGTTCCTCTGCTCCTCCTCCAGCTTCCTCTTCTGCTCCTCCTGCTGCTTCTTTCTCGCACGGCTTCTGTAATCGGCGTTCCAGTCCGCAAACCCCTCAAACCATGGAACAACGCCTTTGCCTCATGTTCGTCCCGGGTGCTCAGGATTCTTCAGCGCGCGCGTAAGCTCGTCGTTCTCTCTGTTGGGCGTGAACGCCCCCGTTCGAGCCTCTTCTATTGCAACAAGTAAAGCGTTGGAGGCTTCTTTAAGACTTGCCCGCTCCATAACCATCCCTGTCTCTGGGTCCAACTTCCCCCCATGCACATAAAACCAAGTCCTGCACCTGGGGGCGAACTCAATGTAACTGGAGTGACCCCTGCAGCAATCATCTCTTGCTCAGCGAGATTCCACTTAGGCCGGGAGACCTGGTAGCCACCTGGCCCCAGCCGATGGTAACACTTCTTTTTCGCAGCATTAATCTTGTTTATTCTCGACCGTTCCTGAGATGCTTCCGATTCCTTGAACTTCATGAAAGCGTCCCAGTGATCTCTTGCCTTCACTAGTGCTCCCTTGAATTCTGGAGTCTGCTTTCCGTCTTGGACGTACGCGGCCCATATTTTTTTCTTGTGGTTGTTGGATGCTATCGCCATCTTCTTAAGAGCACTCTTCCTGACTGTCTCCCGTTGTGCATCTGTGAAATGATATGGTAGGGTGAAATGTGACATGAGCGATTCCCAAAGCAGATCTTTTGCTCTTTCGGAGACAAAAGTAACTCCTTGCTCTTCCTTTGCTGGCTTATTCCATTTTTGAACGGAGATCGAGGTTTAGTCCCTGACAATAACTCCGCATTAACGAGTAAACTTGTCCGCATTCTTCTTAGGTTCAAGCGGTTCGCCAGTTGTTTTGATGGCATCGATGTTGTACCTTGCGCCATCCTGCAACTTTTTTGCCGGGCCTCGTACTGCCCTGCTTGTAGAAGATTTGCTCGATCCGGAAGGCTAAAATAAGAAAGATCGATTCGTTAATATATATATATATATATATATATATATATATATATATATATATATATAATGATCACCAGATGCCTTATATAAATATACCTCGCAGGTCTTTGTTATTTGAAGAACGTTTCCTTCATCTTCATTGTTGTGGCCTTCTTCTATTCGTTCGTCTTCATCAAATATCATACCCTCACCGGAATTGTTCAGATATTGCGAGCCGTCATCTTCAGGTTCATTCTCATCTGGGCTCGGGGAGCGTATGATGTCGAACAGGGTCCCTTCTCCATCTTTGCCGGTATTGTCCATAGCTTATATTAACTACTCCAGAAGAAAGATGAAACAATTTAGTATTCAAATTAGAATGCAATCAATAAGGAAAAACTGAATCATATATAGTAGATAATATGCATCTCGAATAATATCACTAATACAGCTCGAATAATCCAGATAATATGCATCATCGAATATAATCTCGAATACATCGTCTCGAATATTATTGAATAATATAATCTCGAATACATCGTCTCGAATATTATCGAATATAATCTCGAATACATCGTCTCGAATATTATCGATTATAATCACGAATATTATCATATATATAACATCACTAGCTAATATAGATCGAATATTATCGAAGAATCTAGTTCACTCGCGGTTCCTGAGGCGCGGGCGGTAGACACCCAAAGAGAGGGAACCATCACATGATCATAGCTCGGGTGAGATACGTGAAGAACCTGCCAGGTATTGGAGAACCTGACGTCCAACGCAACATGTAGCGACAGACGTGCTCGTCCTCCTCCCTGACACGGTGACGTACCACCTCCGCGGGGGCCGGCTGCCTCCGCATCGAAAGTGGCCCACGCGACCGCCACCAAAGAAGCTCCGGGTCGACGACGGGAGCCCGGTTCCTCACCAAGCTGCGCGCCCCTGAAGGTAGCACCTCCCAGTGCCAACCCGGCGGAGCCCAGTCCCGAACAAGGCGCCTCTGAAGCAGGACGTCGTCGCCAACGAGACGACAATGAGGATGCTGGCCGGGCATCGTCGATGTCGAGAACAAATTCTATGCAAATTTAACATTTTTTAAATGCTTGATTATGATTTTTGTAATTCTTTTTCACTTGATTTTGAAAATACATGACAAGCTTTTGCAAATACAACATTAAGATATATATTAACATTAAAATATTATTAATACATGGTCAACTTTTTTCTATGGAACTTTTTCCTATGCAACTTTTTTCTATAAGTATAAAAAACTAAAAAACAGAAAATCTATGCAAATTTCACCGTTCATCTACATATACATATATACATACATTGTATAAAAAAACTAGTGAAAAAAAAACTAAAACATACATACATATAGTGAAAAAATAACCATCTAAAACATCTAAAACATCAAAACATACATATATATATATACATCCAAAAATCAAAACATGCATACATATATACATAGTGAAAAAAATACATATATACATAGTGAAAAAAAAATCGCCTGAGGGGACGGCGCGAGCTCACAGCGGACGGACGGCAGCATCGAGGTGCGGTAGGGGCGCGGACGGACGGACGGCGACATCGAGGGGCAAGCGCGCGGACGGATGGTGACGGCGAGGTGCGGGGGCGCGGACGGACGGCCATGACGTCAAGGTGCGGCAGGGGCGCGGACGGACGGCGGCGTCGAGGTGCGGCAGGGGCGCGGACGGATGGCGACAGTGAGCTCCGGCAGCCTGGCGGCGTTGGTGGTGTTCGGCGTCGGGGGATCGAGAGGAAACTGGTGTTAATCTGAAAATTTTCAAGTGTGAGCAGATATATGCGGAGACCTTTAACCGGGACTAAAGGTGAATTTTCACCAGGCCAAGCGGCGGGAAGCCAGGCCTTTAGTCCCGGTTGGTGGCTCCAAACGCGACTAAAGGGGGGCCTTTAGTCGCGTTTGGAGCCACCAACCGGGACTAAAGGCCTGTTCCTGGCACAGCCGCGGTGCGATGGATGTTTAGTCCCACCTCGCCAAGCGAAGGCGCCCGGACCTGTTTATAAGCCCCGCCGCGGCTGCAACGTTGAGCTCCTCTCTGAAGCAGGCCTGTGGGCCAAACGAACCTGTGCTGCCCTGTGGTGCCTATTGGGCTGTGCGGGCCTGCATCCTGGCCCAACTAGAGGTTGGGTTTCTAGTAGTATACAGGCCGTGGCGACCCAGTAGGCGGGCGTTTTTTTTAAAAAAAATGGAGTTTTTTTGCTTTATTTATTTTCTTTTGTTTCTACTTACAGCCAAATATTTTGAGTTTCTGAGTGAATCTTTTTGGTTTAGGTCACAAAAATTGTAAACTTTTTGTTAGTGACAGTAGTTTTCAAATTTGAATAGTTTAAATTTGAATTATTTGAAATTTGTGCGAATCACTAGTTTGTGAATAACTTTACTTTAAAAATAGATTTTTCAGTGATTCTTTTTTCTACTTTTTAATATTAGTGTGTTTTATCATTATATTCAATTTGGTAATTCTTAGGTTATTTAAATAAATGAACTTCCTTTGTAACAGATGAGTTTTCGTCCGGAACCCTGATACTTCGAAAGAGATTGTCCATTTTGCACGAAGTGCATCCACTTTTTTCCGTAACCCTGTCAACTTTTTATCACATGCTATGTGTGTGAAATGATGATACGATGCCAACTTTCAACCTCTTCAGAGTTCATTTGTAGTGCTTTTCAATTTCAGGGTCATTTAGCTCAAAAAAATTCAGTAAATGCATGAAAAATAGCAAATGAAGTCAGAAAGGGTTGAAAATTGATGACGTGGCTTTGAATGGTGCATACTGAACACACAAAAAGTCTGGAGTTGAAATAAGTTTTAAAAGATGAAATGCCTTTGTAACAGATGAGTTTTCGTCTGAAACCCTGATACTTCGAAAGAGAATGTCCATTTTGTACACGAAGTGCATCCACTTTTTGCCGTAACCCTCTCAACTTTTTAGCACATTCTAGGTGGGTGAAATGATGATGCCATGCCAGCTTTCAACCTTTTCAGAGTTCATTTGTAGTGCTTTTCAATTTCAGGGTCACTTAGCTAAAAAAAACTAGTAAATGCATGAAAAATAGCAAATGAAGTTAGAAAGGGTTGAAAATTGATGACATGGATTTGAATAGTGCATACTGAACGCACAAAAAGTCTGGATTTGAAGTAAGTTAAAAAAATGAAATGCCTTTGTAACAGATGAGTTTTCGTCCGAAACCCTGATACTTCGAAAGAGATTGTCCATTTCGTACACGAAGTGCATCCAGTTTTTGCCGTAACCGTCTCAACTGATTAGCACATGCTATGTGGGTGAAATGATGATGCCATGCCAACTTTCAACCTTTTCAGATTTCATTTGTAGTGCTTTTCAATTTCAGGGTCATTTAGCTCAAAAAATTAGCAAATGCTTGAAAAATAGCAAATGAAGTCAGAAAGGGTTGAAAATTGATGATGTGGCTTTGAATGGTGCATACTGAATGCACAAAAAGTCTGGAGTTTAAATGAGTTTAAAAAAATGAAATGCCTTTGTAACAGATGAGTTTTCGTCCGAAACACTGATACTTCGAAAGAGAATGTCCACTTTGTACACGAAGTGCATCCAGTTTTTGCCGTAACCCTCTCAACTTTTTAGCACATGCTATGTGGGTGAAATGATGATGCCATGCCAACTTTCAACCTTTTCAGAGTTCATTTGTAGTGCTTTTCAATTTCAGGGTCATTTAGCTAAAAAAATCAGTAAATGCATGAAAAATAGCAAATGAAGTCAGAAAGGGTTGAAAATTGATGACGTTGTTTTGAATGGTGCATACTGAACGTAAAAGAAGTCTGGAGTTGAAATAAGTTAAAAAAATGAAATGCCTTTGTAACAGATGGGTTTTCGTCCGAAACCCTGATACTTCGAAAGAGATTGTCCATTTTGTACACGAAGTGCATCCAGTTTTTGCCGTAACCCTATCAACTTTTTAGCACATTCTATGTGGGTGAAATGATGATGCCATGCCAACTTTCAACCTTTTCAGAGTTCATTTGTAGTGCTTTTCAATTTCAGTGTCATTTAGCTCAAAAAAATCAGTAAATGCATGAAAAATAGCAAAGGAAGTCAGAAAGGGTTGAAAATTGATGGTGTGGCTTTGAATGGTGCATACTGAATGCACAAAAAGTCTGGAGTTGAAATAAGTTAAAAAAATGAAATGCCTTTGTAACAGATGAGTTTTCGTACGAAACCCTGGTACTTCGAAAGAGATTGTCCATTTTGTACACGAAGTGCATCCAGTTTTTGCCGTAACCCTGTCAACTTTTTAGCACATGCTATGTGGGTGAAATGACGATGCCATGCCAACTTTCAACCTTTTCAGAGTTCATTTTAGTGCTTTTCAATTTTAGGGTCATTTAGCTAAAAAAATCATTAAATGCATGAAAAATAGCAAATGATGTCAGAAAGGGTTCAAAGTTGATGACGTGGCTTTAAATGGTGCATACTGAACGCACAAAAAGTCTGGAGTTGTAATAAGTTTAAAAAATGAAATGCCTTTGTAACAGATGAGTTTTCGTCCGAAACCCTGATACTTCGAAAGAGATTGTCCATTTTGTACACGAAGTGCATCCAGTGTTTGCCGTAACCAACTTTTTAGCACATGCTATGTGGGTGAAATGATGATGCCATGCCAACTTTCAACCTTTTCAGAGTTCATTTGTAGTGCTTTTCAATTTTAGGGTCATTTAGCTCAAAAAAATCAGTAAATACATGAAAAAAATAGCAAATGAAGTCAGAAAGGGTTGAAAATTGATGACGTGGCTTTGAATGGTGCATACTGAATGCACAAAAAGTCTGGAGTTGAAATATGTTAAAATGAAATGCCTTTGTAACAGATGAGTTTTCGTCCGAAACCCTGATACTTCGAAAAAATTAGTAAATGCATGAAAAATAGCAAATGAAGTCCTACATAATGCATGAAATAATTTGTTTGGACATAATATTTCTTCGCGTTCAAATGCCAAAACACATAAGTACCCTAACTATTACAAAGATTTGCTAAGGTTTGTCCGAAGTGGGACGTTCTAGATATATAAGTCCGGAAACTCACTAGAGAAGAAAGTGATGACGGTGAAGCCGGTCACATCACAGAGTGGGATCTTGGGGTATAAAACTTTTTCTTAGCGTGTCCCTTTGCGCTGTAATCATGGACAATCTTCATCATTTAACGGGATGCTCGGGTCAATATTCACTGTGAAGGGAGCAATTTTATGAAACTTTTCATAATCTTCTGACATGTCTGTCTTGTCCTCCACTCCCACGATGTTTCTTTTCCCTGAAAGAACTATGTGGTGCTTTGGCTCATCGTATGATGTATTCACTTCCTTATCTTTTCTTTTTATCGGCTTGGTAGACATGTCCTTCACATAGAAAACCTGCGCCACATCATTGGCTAGGACAAATGGTTCGTCTGCGTACCCAAGATTGTTGAGATCCACTATTGTCATTCCTTACTATGGGTCTTCCTTTACCCCGCCTCCTGTCAGATTGACCCATTTGCACCGAAACAAAGGGACCTTCAGGTCATGTCCATAGTCAAGTTCCCATATCTCCTCTATGTAACCATAATATGTGTCCTTTGGCCTATTGGTGTTTGTTGCATCAAAGCGGACACCACTATTTTGGTTGGTGCTCTTTTTATCTTGGGCGATCGTGTAAAATGTATTCCCATTTATCTCGTACCCTTTGAAAGTCAATATAGTCGAAGATTGTAACTGGGACAGCAAGTACAGCTCATCTGCAACAGTGTCGTCATGCATGAGACGTGTTTGCAACCAACCGACGAAAGTCCCTTTTGTTCACGTGTAATCTAGTCGTCAGACTGCTCCGGGTGTTTGGAGCATAGAATATTCTTGGTTCCTCGAAATATGAAGCCACCAAGGCAGAATTTTGTCGAACTATGTAGTGTGCTTGCGCTCAAGAATGCCCGTCCATACATATTACTTGGTCCCTTCCTAGCGTGCCTTTTCCACCCAGTCTGCCCTTATGCCGCGATTCAGGAACACCAATCGGCTTAAGGTCAGGAATAAAGTCAACACAAAACACAATGACATCCTCTATTTCATGGCCCTTGGAGATTCTTCCTTTTTCCTAGCACGGTTATGAACATATTTCTTTAAGACTCCCATGAACCTCTCAAATGGGAACATATTGTGTAGAAATACAGGACCCAGAATTAGAATCTCGTCGACTAGGTGAACTAGGACGTGCGTCATGATATTGAAGAAGGATGGTGGGAACACCAACTCGAAACTAACAAGACATTGCACCAAATCATTCTGTAACCTTGGTAGGATTTCTGGATCGATTACCTTTTGGGAGATTGCATTGAGTAATGCACATAGCTTCACAATGGCTAATCGAACGTTGTCCGTTAGAAGCCCCCTCAATGCAACCGGAAGCAGTTGCGTCATAATCACATGGCAGTCATGAGACTTTAGGTTCTGGAACTTTTTCTCTGCCATATTTATTATTCCCTTTATATTCGACAAGAAGCCAGACAGGAGCTTCATACTGAGCAGGCATTCAAAGAAGATTTCCTTCTCTTCTTTGGTAAGAGCGTAGCTGGCATGACCCTGATACTGCTTTGGACGCATGCCGTCTTTTCCGTGCATACGTTGCTGGTCCTCCCGTGCCTCCGGGGTATCATTTGTCTTCCCATACACGCCCAAGAAGCCTATCAGGTTCACACAAAGATTCTTCGTCATGTGCATCACGTCGATTGCAGAGCGGACATCTAGGTCTTTCCAATAGGGTAGGTCCCAAAATATAGATTTCTTCTTCCACATGGGTGCGCATCCGTCAGCGTCATTCGTAACAGATTGTCCGCCAGGACCCTTTCCAAAGATTACTTTTAAATCCTTGACCATATCAAGTATATCATCACCAGTACGGTGGCGAGGCTTCTTCTGGTGATCTGCCTCACCTTTGAAATGCTTGCCTTTCTTTCTTAAGAGATGCTTGATCGGAAGAAATTGACGATGTCCCAGGTACACATTCTTCTTACATTTATCCAAATATATACTGTCGGTATCATCTAAACAGTGCGTGCATGCGTGGTATCCCTTGTTTGTCTGTCCTGAAAGGTTACTGAGAGCAGGCCAATCATTGATGGTTACAAGCAGCAACGCATGTAGGTCAAATTCGTCCTGATTGTGCTCATCCCACGCACGTACACCTTTTTCATTCCACAGCTATAAAAGTTCTTCAACTAATGGCCTTAGGTACACATCAATGTCATTGTCGGGTTGCTTAGGGCCTTGGATGAGCACTGGCATCATAATGAACTTCCGCATCATGCACAACCATGGAGGAAGGTTATAGATACATAGAATCACAGGCCAGGTGCTATGATTGCTGCTCTGCTCCCCAAAAGGATTAATGCCATCTGCACTTAAACCAAACCATACGTTCCTTGCGTCATCTGCAAAGTCCCCCCACTTTCTCTTGATTTTTCTCCACTATGACCCATCAGCGGGTACTCTCAACTTCCCGTCTTTCTTACGGTCTTCTTTGTGCCATCGCATCAACTTGGCATGCTCTTTGTTTTGGAACAAACGTTTCAACCATGGTATTATAGGAGCATACCACATCACCTTGGCAGGAATCTTCTTCCTGGGGCGCTTGCCCTCAACATCACCAGGGTCATCGCGACTGATCTTATAGTGCAATGCACCGCATACCGGGCATACATTCAAATCCTCGTACTCACCGTGGTAGAGGATGCAGTCATTAGGGCATGCATGTATCTTCTGCACCTCTAATCCTAGAGGGCAGACAGCCTTCTTTGCTTCGTACGTACTGTCGGGCAATTTGTTGTCCTTTGGAAGCATCTTCTTTCACATTATCAGTAACTTTTCAAATCCCTTGTCAGATACACCATTCTCTGCCTTCCATTGCAGCAATTCCAATGTGGTGCCCAACTTTTTCTTGTCATCTTCGCAATTTGGGTACAACAGTTTCTTGTGATCCTCTAACATGCACAGCAACTTCTTCTTCTCCTTTTCACTTGCGCAGTTTCTCTTTGCATCGGCAATGGCCCGACCAAGATCATCAGCGGGCTCATCTGATGCCTCTTCTTTAGCTTCTTCCCCCATTGCTGGCTCAGCATCTTCCCCCATTGTTGTACAATCGTATTCCGGGAACCCATGGCCAGGATAGCTATCATCATCCTCTCACTACTAGGAGAAACCTTATAGATAGAAATTTAGTAGTAGTGCTAGTTATGGGTCCAGCGTTACTGCCACTTAGTAGTAGCGCTGGTTGGCAACAAGCACTACAGGTACCAAAGTAGCAGTAGCGCTGGGCCCCCTAGCAGCGCTACTGATAAGTGGTCCCATAGCCACCGGTAGGGGCTACACATAGTAGTAGCGGTTGGCTGGAACCAACACTACTACTGTAGACATAGCAGTAGCGCTGGGCCACCAGCCAAGCGCTACCGCTAAGTCTACACGGTGGGCCCATCTTAGCAGTAGCGCTGGTCCACGAGCCAGCGCTACTGCTAATGCTACCTTATCCTCTCCCCCGCCGGCCCGATCACTCTCCCTCCCACACTCTCATCGTCTTCATTCTCTTCCATTGGGACCCCTCTTTCTCCGTGCTTGGTCCAATAGTTATAGCTGGACATGAAACCGGACATAAACAGGTGGATGTGAATGGTTCTTGAGTTAGAGTAATTTTGATCATTCTTACAGACAACACATGGACAATACATAAAACCATCCGGCCGCTTGTTTGCCTCAGCTGCAAGCGGAAAAGTATGCATGTCATTAATGACCTGGGGAGAGCATCGGTCATTGTACATCCATTGCTGGCTCATCTTCATTACACAACACCTAAAAGACCAAATTAATACAAGTTCATACATAAAGTTCATACACACTTATTATCATAAAACAACATACAAACTCTCTAGCTAAAGCATTTAAATGCAACAACAAATGCGATCAAGATCGCAACTAAGGTAACAATTGATCCAACAACATAATGATACCAAGCCTCATTATTAACGAAATATTTTCTAATCTTTCTAATCTTCAAGCGCATTGCATCCATCTTGATCTTGTGATCATCGATGACATCAGCAACAAACAACTCCAGTTTCATCTTCTCTTCTTCAATTCTTTTCAATTTTTCTTTCAAATACTCATTTTATTTTTCAACTAAATTTAACTTCTAGTCAAGAGGGTCGATTGCAATTTCTGGTTCACATACCTCCTAGATAAAAATATCTATGTCAACTTGATGGGCATAATTGTTATAAACACGAAATGCAACAAATAGTTATAAAAGAGAATATACCACATCCAAATCATAAACCGGACGAGGGCCGACGGGAACGGATATCAAAACCATGCCACTATGTATAACAAACACCATACGGGTAAGAAAATTATACAAGTAACTATCTAAATCACACAAACATGATTATTTTTTATAAAAAGGATAAGAACAAGATGCTCACCAAGGTGGTGCCGGCGACGGGACGGTGCGGGCGATCGACGGTGGTTAGGACGAGGACGGGAAGGCACTAAGTAAACCACACCTACATATGCAAACTAAGAAGTTAATTTGAGCTCAAATTGCATATAAATCAAATAAACTACCACATATAATTACTCCCAAACTAAAACCCACAAATCACTATACTTATAGAGCATTGCAAGAGCTAATATAGCATTGAGAGATGAAAGGAAAAAGTTGCTAACCTTTGTGAACACTTGGATGGATGGGGTGCCTTCAAATCTTGACAAATTTTGGCAAAAATGGAGGTGAGCTCGAGGGAAAAAACAGAGAGCTTCGGCTTGGGCTGGACGAAGCACTATATATAGTGATCTCTTTAGTCCCGGTTGATTATACAAACTGGGGCTAGAGGTGCACCTCTAGTCCCAGTTCGTGTCATGAACTGGGACTAAATGTGCTCGTGGGGCCCCAGCCTGCCACCACCCCTTTAGTCCCGGTTTGTGTCACGAACTGGTACTAGAGGTTAAACATGAACCGGGACTAATGATGCCCGCCCCCCTAGCCATTGGAACCAGGACTAATGGTCACATTAGTACTGGTCTGTTTCCAAACCGGGACTAATGGGGCTCACGTAAAGTCATTTTTCTACTAGTGTAGTAGTGTTGATTACATCTTGTAGTTGATTACTATATGGTTTATTTGGTGGAAGATTATATGTTCAGATCCATTATAATATTTAATACCCCTCTGATCTTGAGCATGATTATCATTTGTGAGTAGTTACTTTTGTTCTTGAGTTCACGGGAGAAGTCATGTTGCAAGTAATCATGTGAACTTGATATGTGTTTGATATTTTTTATGATATGTATGTTGTGAATCCCTTAGTGGTGTCATGTGAACGTGGACTACATGGTACTTCACCATCTCCGGGCCTATGGGAATGCATTGTGGAGTAGTTATTAGATGATGGGTTGCTAGAGTGACAGAAGCTTAAATCATAGTTTATGCGCTACTTCGTAAGGGACCGATTTGGATCCAGATGTTTAATGCTATGGTTAGATTTTATCTTAATACTTTTCTCGTAGTTGCGGATGCTTGCGAGCGGGTTAATCATAAGTGGGTGGTTTGTTCAAGTAATAACATCACTGAAGCACCGGTCCACCCAGATGTCAAATTATTAAAGTAGCAAACGCAAATCAAACCAACATGATGAAAGTGACTAGATGAAATTCCCGTCTGCCCTCAAGAACACTTTGCTTATTATAAGAGATCTTTTTGGCATGTCCTTTGCTACAAAAAGGATTGGGATACCTTGCTGCACTTTATTTACTGTTACCGTTAATTGTCAGTTACTAATTATCTTGCTATCAAACTACTTGTTACCGACTATTTCAGTGCTTGCAGAAAATACCTTGCTGAAAACCAGTTGTCATTTCCTTCCGCTCCTCGTTGGGTTTGACACTCTTACTTATCGAAAGGACTATGATTGACTCCCTACACTTGTGGGTCATCAAGACTCTTTTCTAGCGCCGTTGCCGAGGAGTGAAGAGCTCTTGGTAAGTGGAAATTGGTAAGGTAAAATTTATACTACGTGCTGAAATTTATTGTCACTTGCTACTATGGAAAACCATCCTTTGAGGGGATTGTTCGGTCTATCTTCACCTCGACCGGAAGCACAATTAGTTTCCCCTCAACCTACCGCACCTACTTAAAATATTGGTTATGAAATTCCTTCGGTTATGATAGAACAACTGCTAGCTAATCCTTATGCAGGAGATGGAACAGAACTTCCTGATATTTACTTCATCTATGTGGATGAAATTTGTGGATTATTTAAGCTTCCATGTTTACCCAGAGATGAAGCTAAGAAGAAGGTTTTCCCTTTATATTTGAAGGGAAAAGCATTGGCATTGTATTGGCTATGCGATGATATTGGATCTTGGAACTAGAATCGATTGAAATTAGAATTTCACCAAAAAATTTATCCTATGCATCTAGTTCATTGTGATCGGAATTATATATATAATTTTTGGCCTCGTGAAGGAGAAAGTATCGCTCTAGCTTGGGGGAGGCTTAATTCAATGTTATATTCATGCCCCAATCATGGGCTCTTGAGAGAAATTATTATTCAGAACTTTTATGCTCGGCTTTCTCGTGATGATCAATCCATGCTCGATACTTCTTGTACTGGTTCTTTTATGATGAAGACTATTGAATTCTGGTGGGATCTTTTAGAAAGAATTAAATGCAACTCTGAAGATTGGGAACTCGATGAAGGTAAAGAGTCAGGTATTAAGCTTGCGTTTGATTGTGTTAAATCTTTTATGAATACCGATGCTTTTCACAAGTTTAGCACTAAATATGGACTTGACTCTGAGATAGTAGCCTCTTTTTGTGAATAATTTGCTACTCATGTTGATCTCCCTAAGGATAAGTGGTTTAAATATCATCCACCTATTAAAGAAGAAATTAAAGAACTGATTAAAGCTAAAGATGAAACTATTATTTACAATGTTGATCCAGTTGTGCCCACTGCTTATATTGAAAAACCACCTTTCCTTGTTAGGATAAAGGAACATGCTAAGGTATCAACTGTGGTTCGCAAATGTAATATTATAGAACCTAAACCCTCTGAGAAAATTAAGGTAGAATCTAGTGTTGCTATGGTTAAAGATCTCCTGGTAGAAAATATTGATGGGCATGTTACTTATTTCTCTGATGAAGCTGCCAGAATTGCTAAACCCGATGAAGAAGATAAACATAGACCTGTTGTTAGCATGCCTGTTGTCTCTGTTAAAATAGGAGATCATTGTTATCATGGTTTATGTGACTTAGGTGCTAGTGTGAGTGCTATTCCTTTTACCTTATACCAAGAAATTATGAATGACATAGTACCCGCTGAAATAGAAGACATAGATGTTACTATTAAACTTGCAAATAGAGACACCATCACACCACTTGGGATTGTTAGAGATGTTGAAGTCTTGTGTGGGAAAATAAAATATCCTACTGATTTTCTAGTCCTTGGTTCCCCACAATATGACTTTTGTCCCATTATCTTTGGTAGACCTTTCTTGAACACTGTCAATGCTACTATAGATTGCCATAAACAAACTGTCAGTGTTAGCTTTGGTGATGAGTCTCATAAGTTAAGTAGACAACCTCATAAGAAAGAATTACCTAGTAAGGATGAAATAATTGGTCTTGCTTCTATTGCTATACCTCCTACTGATCCACTAGAACAATATTTGCTAGACCATGAAAATGATATGCACCTACGTGAAAGAAGTGAAATAGATAAAAAAATCTTTGAACAACAACCTCTCCTTAAACACAATTTGCCTATTGAAACTCTAGGAGGTCCTCCTCCACCTAATGGTGATCCTGTGTTTGAATTAAAACAATTGCCAGACACTTTGAAGTATGCTTATCTTGATGAGAAAAAGATATATCCTGTTATTATTAGTGCTAACCTTTCAGAACTTGAAGAAGAAAGATTGTTAAAAATTCTGAAGAAGCATCGAGCTGCTATTGGATATACTCTTGATGATCTTAAGGGCATTAGTCCCACTCTATGTCAGCACAAGATTAATATGGAACTTGATGCTAAACCCGTTGTTGATCACCAACGACGTCTGAATCCCAAGATGAAAGAAGTGGTATGAACCAAAATACTAAAGCTCTTGGAAGCAGGTATAATCTATCCCATAGCTGATAGTATATGGGTAAGTCCTGTTCATTGTGTCCCTAAGAAAGGAGGTATTACTATTGTTCCTAATGATAAAAATGAACTCATTCCAAAAAGAATTGTTACTGGCTATAGGATGGTAATTGATTTTAGAAAATTAAATAAAGCTACTAGGAAAGATCATTACCCTCTGCCTTTTATCGATCAAATGCTAGAAAGATTATCTAAGCACACACACACTTTTGTTTTCTTGATGGATATTCTGGTTTTTCTCAAATAACTGTTTCACACCCCGGTCAAGAGAAAACCACTTTTACTTGCCCTTTTGGAACTTATGATTATAGACGTATGCCTTTTGGTTTATGCAATGCACCTGCTACCTTTCAAAGATGTATGACTGCCATATTCTCTGATTTTTGTGAAAATATTGTTGAGGTTTTCATGGATGACTTTTTCGTTTACGGAACTTCTTTTGATGATTTCTTAAGCAACCTTGATTGAGTTTTGCAGAGATGTGAACAAACTAATCTTGTCTTGAATTGGGAGAAATGCCTCTTTATGGTTAATTACGGTATTGTCTTGGGGCATAAAATTTCCGAACGAGTTATTGAAGTGGATAAAGCTAAAGTTGATGCAATTGAGAAAATGCCATGTCCTAAAGACATTAAAGGTAATCGTAGTTTCCTTGGTATGCTGACTATGCTAATTATATTCTTGCTAAATTTATACCACCTAGTTTCACATACCAAAAAAAGAAATTTAAGACATTACTTTTGGGATGACCCACATCTTTACAAAGAAGGAGTAGATGGTATTATTAGAAGTTGTGTACCTGAGCATGAACAGGAAAAAATCTTATGGAAATGTCACTCCGAAGCTTAAGGACGACATCATGCGGGAGATAGAACTGCTCATAAGGTATTGCAATCTGGTTTTTATTGGCCTACTATTTTCAAGGACGCACGTAAGTTTGTTTTATCTTGTGATGAATTTCAAAGGATAGGTAATATTGGTAAGCATCAGGAAATGCCTATGAATTATTCACTTATTGTTGAACCATTTGATGTTTGCGGTTTTGACTACATGGGACCTTTTCCTTCCTCTAATGGGTATACACATATTTTGGTTGCTGTTGATTTTGTTACTAAGTGGGTAGAAGCTATTCGAACTAGTAGTGCTGATCACAACACCTTTATTAAAATGCTTAAAGAAGTTATTTTCCCAAGGTTTGGAGTCCCTAGATAGTTAATGACTGATGGTGGTTCACACTATATTCATGGTGCTTTCCGCAAAATGCTTGCTAAGTATGATGTTAATCATAGAATTGCTTCACCCTATCATCCTCAATCTAGTGGTCAAGTTGAACTTAGCAATAGAGAAATAAAATTAATTTTACAAAAAACTGTTAATAGGTCCCGAAAGAATTGGTCTAAGAAATTGGATGATGCACTTTGGGCCTAGAGAACAACTTATAAAAATCATATGGGTATGTCTCCTTATGAAATGGTTTATGGAACAGCTTATCACTTGCCTCTTGAATTAGAACATAAAGCATATTCAGAATTAAAGAACTCAATTATGATTTCAAACTTGCCGGTGAAAAGAGGTTATTTGATATTAGCTCACTAGATGAGTGGAGAACCCAAGCTTATGAAAATGCCAAAATATTCAAAGAAAAAGTTAAAAGATGGCATGACAAAAGAATCCAAAAGCGGGAATTCAAAGTTGGTAAACATGTTCTTTTGTACAACTCCCGTTTTAGATTCTTTGCAGGAAAACTTCTTTCCAAATGGGAAGGACCATATATTATCGAAGAGGTTTATCATTCTGGAGCCATTAAGATCAATAATGCCAAAGGCACCAATCCAAAGGTGGTCAATGGGCAAAGAATTAAGCACTATATCTCACGTACGCCTATTAATGCTGAAACCAATATTATCCAAACCATGACACCAGAGGAACACATAAAAGAAACCTTCCAGAACACTCCAGAAAAATCCGCAAAAATATTTTCTGTCAGTTTTGGAATATTAAAAAATTTAGGAAAATAAAAAACAACCAGGAAGGCAACCGAGGAGGGCACAATACACCAGGGCACGCCTGGCATGCCTTGCATGCCCAAGTAGGTTGTGCCCACCTCGGGAACCTTCCCGACTCCGTTTTCCTTCCTTTTGCTTGTTTCCCAAGATAAAAAATCTTTATATACCCCCCGAAAGTATTAACCACCGTATCGAGAAGAAATCTTCTGTTCTTGTTTCGTGCTATTTTCTTGACAGATCTATCAAGCTAGGCATCATGTCTTCTCCCTCCTCCAACAATGAAGAAGGCGAAGCTTGGTTGCTACGGAGGGAGTTAAGGGAAGAAGGATTTGAGGAGGTTGCCATGGAGGAAGATGAAGGGAATTCTCTTGGAGCTCAACCTCTGGCTTCCGAGAGGGGCACACTGGCTGGCATCTCCACTCGTTCTAATCCCCATCAGGCCATGAGACTAACAAACAGTCAAGAAAGCCCCAAAGTGCAAGAAGAACTCCCTCCAAGGAGGCCTTTACACAGGTTACATCGAAACAATTTTTACAATTTGATTCACAATTATGGGTTCGAGAATACTCTTCATGTGCACCTGCCATCCAATTGGGACATATCTCGTCCAAGAGAAAATGATGCAGGAACAAACTCTTGGGGACCAGAGAATAAACATATTATGCCTGAAGTGGAGAAAAGCACTGAGTTAATTCATCGAGCCCTTCAAGAGATTCAAGGTTTGAGGGAGTTACTCATGAGTATATTGGAGAACATGGCCACACCACCATCATCATCTCCCCCACCAAAGGAGACTTGAGTAACGGGTATGGGCACTCCCCTTGGCTTGTGCCAAGCTTGGGGGAGATACCCCGGTATCATATCACCATGAGTTTTTATTGCATTTACCTATCTTAGTTCGATCTTTAGTTACTTTATGATTTCGTTGAATAAAAGTTAGCATGATCTATTCTCGAGTATTAGCTTCGTGATCTTTCTTTCTATGTAATCGAGTGAAAGTTATATAATAAAGCTTAGTTTGAGTTTTTCTTATTTACCTTTATGTTTCAATCAAAATAAAAGAAAATAATGAGAAAGATCATATGCTAATCTTATGGTAGGTAATGACATCACATCAGGAAAAGTACAAGTGGTAAAATTTGTTGAAAGTTGACAAACAAAGCATTGGTCAATGATGCAATTCATGAAAGAATTAATAAGGGAAGAGAAGATTCACATGCAAATACACTATCTTGGACATCTTTTATGATTGTGAGCCCCCATCAAAATATTATATGCCAAAATTGTTGATGTTGGACAAGGAAGACAACGTAATGATTTATGTTTGTTCATATTCACATAAAAGTTATATTGTCATAGATCCTTCAACGTGTGGTGCTTGCCCAATATCTTTGCTAGCCAAAAATTCCGCACCAAGTAGAGATACTACTTGTGCATCCAAAAACCCTTAAACCCAAAATCTTGTTTTGAGAGTCCACCATACCTACCATTTAGTGTAAGAGAAAATTGAGCTTCGTACGAACTTGTGATGGCAAAGTAATAAAAGCAATGGACTGCATAATAAAGGTTGCCATCATAAGGGGCAATATAACGTGACGTTCTTTTGCATTAAGAGATTGAGCATACAAACCTAAAATCGCATGACAACCTCTGCTTCCCTCTGCGAAGGGCCTATCTTTTAATTTATGTATTTACTTTTTATGCAAGAGTCAAAGTATTTTCCTCTTTTCCTTTTTATTTTCTCTTTGGCAAGCATCATGTGGTGGGGAAAGATCTAGGCACATATATCCAGTTGGATCTGAGTGAACATGAGTTATTATTGTTGACATCATCCTTGAGGTGAATGAGTTGGGAGGCGAAACTATAAGCCCCTATCTTTCTATGTGTCCGGTTGAAACTTCTTGCTCATGTGTATGCGGTGAGTGTTAGCAATCATAGAAGATTAAATGATGGTTGAGTATGTGGACATGCCAAAAGGCTCCGATACGAGACCCTTCCTGAAAAGATGATGAATTGTAGTTGCAAAGTTGACCGAGAACATAGTTTGTTGGTTTTCAATAAAGTTTATGCTTTTTACTTCGATGTTGTGATGAATTGTTACTTGCTCATGAGAAGTTATATGATAAAGTTATGTGATAAAGTTTTATGATAAAGTTGTTGCTGTTATAATAATATCCATGATGCTTCTATGTCCGTATTTTGTTTTTATAGACACCTCTCTCTCTAAGCATGTGGACATGTTTTTCGATTTTGGCTTTTGCTTGAGGACAAGCGAGGTCTACGCTTGGGGGATGTCATGGGAAAACACAGCCACCTATGGGGCCATCACACTACTAGGGAAAACCTTATACACAGAATCTTACCAGCAGCGCGGTTTAAAATAAGGCGCTACTGCTACTTAGCAGTAGCGAGTGGAAACAAACCGCGCTACTGCTACCCACGTAGCAGTAGCGCGTTAGAAAAACACTGAGCTATTACTACAATTGCCACGATGTTGCCGCCATACTAGGTATAGTAGTAGCACCGGTTTTGTAAACGCACTACTGCTATTGAACTTAGCAGCAGCGCTTTTCGCCAACCCGCGCTACTGCTCAGTTCAATACTATCTTCCCCAACCGGCCGCCCCCACTCTCCCTCTCCACTCTCACTCTCGCTCCCCCGCACCCCCAGTCGTCCGCAGCCGCCGCCGTTCCCCGACCACCTCGTCGCCCGCCCGCCACCTCCTGCTCCTCCTCCACTCAGTTCCTCTCATCCCTCCTCCCCTCCCTCCTCCTCCTCTCTCCTCCCTCCTCCTCCTCCCTCCTCCCTACCGCGCCCTCCTCCCTCCCTCCCTCCTCCCTCCCGCCCCCCCTCCTCCCTTCTCCCTCCTCCTCTGGCCAACCCTCCACCCAGCCCTCCTCCCCCTCCTCTCCTCTCTCCTCCCTCCTCCCTCTCCTCCTCCTCCTCCCACCCCCGCCCTCCTGCCCCTCCTCCTCCCTCCTCCACCCCCTCCTCCCTCCATCCTCTCTAAACCCTAAACTGTTATTTACTGTTCTTGTATAATGTAGTTTTTTTTACTGTTTTTTAGAAAGAAAATTAATTATTTTTATTTATAGTAATTGCTTAGTTGAACTAGTTGAATTACTATAACTAGTTTATTTTTAGTAAGAAAATTTAGGTATATGAGATTTGATGATCTAATTAAAATTTTACTATAGAACTAGTTTATTTTTAGTAAGAAAATTAATAGAACTAGTTTATTTTTAGTAAGTGCTTAGTTGAACTAGTTGAATTAATAGAACTAGTTGAATTTATGTCATTATCACTTTGTCATCAAAGAATGCTATATGAGATTTGATGATCTAAAATTTTACTCGGTGGAATATGAAGGCTTTGTAGAGTCGTGTCTCCTTGGAGTGATCGTCATTCGAGCTACCTCTACTTTCTCTACACCCGATTCAGAGAGCTAAAAGTCCACCTCCTCCGTCTCTACTCCTCGGTGTTGAATAGAGTAGAACTAGGGTATTTAGTTATGCTTCTTAACCAAATGAAATGTTCGGGTTATAAGATATATTGAAATGTTTTTGTCAATATTGAACCATTGAAATGCAATGAGCACCAGTTTAAGCATCGTTGTATGTGTATGGACATCTCTGTATCGCAGGGATAATCCGAGTGGCCTATGTTTTGCCGGAGTGTTGATTCATTTCCGTTCCGGCAAATTTCAGGCGCTCGATATGTCCTATTTTAGCAAAGGTCATGCCGGATTTTTTCGTGAATTTAAGCATGACTTGTGCTAGAATATGTAGGAAATATCGAGTGCCCCGGATTTGCTAGAAAGAGAATTAAATGACATTTCAAGTTGACTTTAAGTCTGTCGGGGCTCCATACATGACAGTCAAAAAATCAGTGAGGGAGAGTCACCACCATATATGAGAGAAGAAGAATCCTGACTATTGTCGTGGGGGTAGCTTCTCCTTCGTTCCCGTGTGCTAGACAAATTAGTGTAATGCACTCGGGAACGAAGGGAGGAGCTACCATCACCGACGGTTGAATATATACACCACGTGAGCTGAGAGTTTTCAAGAAAATACTCGACAGACCGATAGTCAACCCGTGATGAATAATAATGATCTAATTTAGTTTTTGTAGTACATATATTTAATTTTAGAAGTTTAATCTTTGAATTATGAACATAGGAAATGTCGTCCGATGACGATAGGCTCCCGGAGTGCGACTGGTGCGGCGATCACCGGGGTATGTGCGACAGGCCTCACCTGGTACAAGGTCAGAGCTTCAGTATTAAACTCTAGGAGACCTTCGATGTTGAAATGGTACGCAATGACGACAAGTGTTTTTTCGTAATTAAGCATGACTTCTGCTTCTTCAACGTGTAATTTTCGTCTTTTACAATTTGACTAGCTTATCCCATGCCATGCAAGACGCTATGTCTTGGAGAGGATGAATTTTGAAGATCATGAAAGTATGGAAACAAAGATAGTTCACCTAAGGACCCATCATGGTATAGATTTTGCTGTAAATCTTTACAATTCTGAGAGCGTATCCCATTTTGGTTGCCCGAATTGGGAAGCACTTTGCAAGATGTATGATTTTCATGAGGGTATGCTTGTTACCTTGGATCTTGGTGATCCTGACGAAGATAATATGGACATTTGGGTCCTTGTTGATACGCTTCCAATTCTACAGCTATGTGAGTTTCTCAAACATAGTTATTAAGTAATTTATATTGTTTATTTCAAAATAGTTGACAGCTTATTTTCATTGATATCTTATTTTCATTCTTTAAAGAATGTGCGGAAGATGGTAGGCAGAACCTACTACACCGATGGCGTAGAATTAACTTATCGGGAGAAAGATCATCTGATCTCATTTATTAATGATCTTGAGAATTACAATATCTATTATCAAACTCCTGCACATTATGGTCAATACGTGCCACTAGTGCACGTGTTGAACTATGGTAACATCCATGGAGATGTCATGGTAAGATTTTTTACTATTACGACATCCGAGCATCTTTTGCATAAATTCTTCTAAAACTAAACTACATTGCTAACTACGAAGTTATTACTATGTTTTTCAACAGAAAATCCCGAAGGATTGTGTGCGTCATTTGATGTTTCCGAAAGGTCGCCTTGATGTTATGAGCTTACGGCCAGGTCATCCTACACATCACTGTTGTTCATATCGGATTTCTAAAACCGATGAAGACATGACA
Source organism: Thinopyrum elongatum (assembly GCA_011799875.1). Lineage (NCBI taxonomy): Eukaryota > Viridiplantae > Streptophyta > Magnoliopsida > Poales > Poaceae > Thinopyrum > Thinopyrum elongatum. The sequence goes on along the minus strand of CM022300.1, from coordinate 584,548,702 downwards.
ATCAAAGATTAGAAAAAATGTATGGTCACTCGTAGGGAGCTACTTGGAAGCAACATTGTGCGAAGCGCAAGAATTGGAGACAGGATAATCTCCATTCTCCATAATGGAGAGTCGGGGCCTATCTTGTTTTATGCTATTTTACCTAGGAGAAGGTAGTAGGTCCTATAAAAGAGGAGTAGGTCCTAGGTACAATGTGTTATTATGTGCTACAATGTGTTAGCTAGAGTTGATGATGATGATCATGAGGAGTTGTTATATGACAATGAGGAGTTGTTATATGACAATGAGGAGTTGTTATATGACAATGATGATCATGAGGAGTTGTTATATGACAATGATGTATTATGATGATAAGTTGTTAATGATATGATGATGATGATGATTTATTATATCATTGGGTGAAAGAACCATGGATTAGTTTCAAGTGGATGGCACTAGAAACTAATCCACGGTTCTTTCACCCAGTGATGTAATAACTCATTATGATGTAAAAACAATCTCTAAATTGCTACTGTATGAAAACTTGTATAATGGTGTATGAATACGACATAAAATGAAAAAGAAATAGAATACGCAATAATAGTAGTAGCGCGGGCACAAAGGCGCGCTGCTAGTACTTACCAGTAGCGCTTTCTGCAAAACGCGCTACTACTAAGTACGTATAGCAGTAGCGTGTGTAAGCCCGTGCTACTGCTAACCTATAGCTGTAGCGCCGTATCAGTAGCGCGGCTCCCCGCGCTACTGATAGGACAAAAACCCACGCTACTGCTAGGCTTTTCCCTAGTAGTGTCAGCCCCTTGTGGTTCGGCAGGGGGAAAGGGCGCATTGCACAAAGAGCGGACGGCGCGGAGCAGCACGACAGTGATCACACGGGCAGTTTTTACCCAGGTTTGGGCCGCCGCGAGGCGTAAAACCCTACTCTTGCTTTGGTGGATTGATGAGAGGACCGTGGTGGAGACGCCGCGCTCTAGCCCGGCAAGGTCGCCTTGGGGCGAGAGCAGCTACGCGCGTATGAGTGTAAAAGGGTCTGAATCCTTTCTAAGGTTGCCATGGCCCTCCTTTTATAGATCAAGGGGTCACCACAATGGCAAATCAGTCATTGCATACTGATTAGATAGCAAACAGTGCTATCATACCTAACTCTACAGACAAGACAGAGCGCATTAAATGCACCGCTTAGTGTCGCATCGTAGCGTAGCCCGGCAAGCCTTGCCGTGCCGTTCGGCCATCTTCTTGCTTGCCTGCGTGACACGTTCCTGGACGGGTGTCATTTGGAGGTGATTTCCTCTGAAAGTGGCTGCCACGTGGCAAATAACGGCCACTTAGTCACTTGGGGGCTCGACACCTCACTGATCGATGACTTTGCATTGCCGTGAGGTGGAGCGGTGGAGCCTTGGCATGGTAATCTACCCTCGGCGTCCCCGGCAATCCTGCCCGGGCAATCTTGGGACTTGTCTTCGGGGCAACCTCATCCCCGCAAGGCTCGCCTGCCCGGCAAGGGAGGTTTTTCCTTAGTGGTATCTTGCTCCTTTGGTTGGTCTTGGTCTTGTTGATCCGCCCTTCGATTTCTCAAAGAGCTGTTCTCTACTGCTTAGTCTTGTCTTGGATGCTGCAACCTTGTTCTCGAGCCTGTCTACAGTCTGGTCAACACACCTGGGGTTTGTTGCACCGACAGGAGCCCCCGGGCCTGGCCCGAACACGCTGCCGAGCGTCGTCAGGGTAGGCCCTGTCCAGTACACAGGCGGGGAGGCTGCGGTAGCTCACCCTTTGAGATCTTCTGTGCTTCTTCATTAATCTGAGCTTGAGTCAGTTTCCGGTTTTCCTGCGTGTCGTGTAACACCAATTGTAGAGAGGCCATCCCTATAATGGCCCGTGAATGACTTTAACGCACGGGTGAGTAATTGCCAATTCACTCTTCCCACCACATTCTTATCCCTTGCCACATATGCTGCATGCATTGAGTGGGGTAGGTAACAGAGGCACGTGGTGCGGGAGAGAGCGTCATGGTAGGGTCCCGCTCTTCTTCGGTTGGTGGAGAGGGGTGGCGGTTACCCGTCGAGGGATCAGCCCCCAGCCCCAGCACACCTATAAAAGAGGGGACGAGGGGGAGCGAAAGTGCTCATCCACACACCTCTTCTCCCCATTCCCTGCCTTCTTCTCACTATGTTAAGAGGGAGAGACTGGGGCTAGTCCCCGGGCTCTAGCTTGGGGTCGATGACGCCGAACGCTTGTGTAGGCGCCCGGGGAGTGAGTCTGGTCCGAGACCGAAGGGGATGCGGTTGTCGAGGATGTGGATGTCGAGTCGCCCGCAGTGTGGGAGGCGTCATGCTTCTCCAAAATGGTGAACACTCATCTTCCTTACATGAGCTGGCTGTCCGGCGAGGAACGCCATCCCTCGCTGCGGATCGCCGAGGGTCGTTACCCTGACGACCGGGCCCTTGGGGCTTCTGGCACCTATCCGTGGTGCATCACTCGGGATCCTTGGTAACCCTAGTACTGTTCCTTCCGGCAGAGTCGGGGCGAACACTGAAGACGGTGGCACCTTCCTGCCTTCCAAGGTGGGGAGCGGTGCTTCTTGCGCGCCTTGGACGTCACCGTCGCCTGCTGCTTCTCCGGGGGAGGTGGCCGCCCGAGGGGCTGGCGTCCTCCCAGAGTGGTGGTGATGAAGAAAGAACGAGGGAAGACGGAGAAGGCGGGTGGCAGGCCATCAGGTCAGAGTACGATGGCACCGACGCCTTCGTCTCGTATGGCCGGCCCACTACCTTGTCTTTCCGCTCTTCCCCTCCCTCCCTGGCACCATCATCACCGGCCTCTTTAGGATGGTTGCCGGGGAGCGGGTCGCTCTCTTTGTGCCTTCGCCTCCTCCAGCAGTCTTCCAACTGAGCTCCGGTGGTTCCCCCTGCCAGTGCTAGCGCAGGGGCTTCTTGCTAGTCCTGGAGGTGGTGACCAGGGCACCGCCGAGCTGCTCCTTTCGCCCTCTCCTTTGCAGCCTCACCACTCTCGATCTTGTCAGGCTGCGCCCGGCAAGCCATGAAGGGATCGGGTTGGGATTCCGCTCAGGCACTCCTTTTGGCCTCTTCATCTTCCACTGTAGTGCCTAGGAGGAGAGGGACAAGAAAGGATTTACGGGGCACTTATCTTTTTTCAGTAAAAAATGTGTAGGCATCGGCCAAACTTTAGTCTAAATAATGTAAACTTCCTTATCCATGTGTGTGTTATGTAAGATCTGTACTTGCTTATCAGCATATTTATGAAAAAGACAAGCTTTGTCGGGTACTTGTGCATGTATCATATCCATGCAGAGGTGAAATGCCTCTATACATTCAAGTAAACAAGTTTCCCTGGCAGGCTATCTTGCCGGTGCCCTCAGTTTGTTGCCGCGGGGCTAGGCCTACCGGGCACAAAACCATATGAAGGGACCAACCCCCCGCCGAACTTTTTCTGTCAAAGGCCACTGCGACCACCCTGACCGAAGCAGCGTTCGAGTCAAAGGGTAGGAGCATCTATGTTTCGAAGGTGGCGGGGTTTTCATATTCGTAAGTTTTCAAATTACAGAACAGGTATGGATAAGAAGGAACTTATCTGTTTGGTCTGTCAGGGATCATCACGTAGACTCGTCTTCATTTCTTCTCTTCGGGTTCAAGTCCACGGCAAGAACCCTGCAACTTAGTGTTGATGAAAACAATGCCACATGCGACCTTATCTACATGATCATGCTATGCTCATGATATGCTTATGCATGCATGCAAGTTTTGGGCCCCCCCCTCCCAGCGCTTCATTTATTTCTTTGTTGCTCAGGGTCTACGCCTGGCTTTGTACAAAGGGTTACATGCAACTTCGGCAAAGCTTGTACAAAAGGGTGGCTGCCGGGCAGGGCCCGACAGCCGCGCCTTATGGGTAGAACTTACAGAGATGCTCAATGTTCCATGAGTTTTGCAATTGAATGACATCTCTGGTCTCCAGACGAACTGCGCCAGGTCTGGTGACTCGTACTACCCGGTAAGGGCCTTCCCACTTAGGCGTCAACTTGTTTGCACCCTTGGCAGACTGAACACGCCTAAGGATAAGGTCGCCTTCCTCAAGGCTCCGGGCATGAACCCTACGGCTGTGATAGCGACGCAGGGCTTGCTAGTAGCATGCAGCACGCACAGCAGCCTGGAGACGGTTCTTCTCAAGTAGCATAGCGTCGTCACGCCGGTGCCGTTCCTGCACTACTTCATCGTAGGCAAGCACTCGAGGAGACCCGAATATGAGTTTCGTGGGGATCACTGCTTCTGCCCCATAGACTAGGGAGAAGGGAGTCTGCCCGGTAGCTCGATTTGGTGTCGTACGGAGGGACCAAAGAACCACCGGCAGCTCGTCGATCCATTGCCTGCCGCACTTCTGCAGCCTATCAAAGGTTCTTGTCTTGAGACCTCGCAACACTCCAGCATTCGCCCTCTCAGCTTGCCCGTTGCTTCTGGGATGGGCCACAGAGGCAAATGAGATCTTGCTTCCGAGGGCATGAACATATTGCATGAAGGCACGGCTTGTGAATTGGGTGCCATTGTCGGTGATGATTCGGGCAGGTACCCCGAAGCGGCACACCAATCCTTTCAAGAACTTGGTAGCTGACTGTGTGGTTACCTTTCTCACGGACTCTACTTCCGGCCACTTTGTAAACTTGTCGATTGCGACGAACAAGAATTCAAAGCCCCCGGTAGCACAGGGGAAGGGGCCCAAGATGTCGAGCCCCCAGACCGAAAATGGCCTTGACAAAGGGATTGTTTAGAGAGCTTGATCAGGCTGATGGATATTCTTGGAGTGGAACTGGCAGGCTTCACACTTGGTGACTAGCTCAATTGCATCTTGGAGGGCTGTGGGCCAGTAGAAACCTTGCCGGAAATCTTTCCCGACCAAGGCCCTTGATCCGATGTGGGAGCCACACATACCCTTGTGTATCTCTGCCAGCAGTTCCTTTCCTTCTTCCCCGTAAATACACTTCAATTTCACACCGTTGGCCTTCTTCTGTATAGCGTGTTGTCAACAAACTAATACATACTGGCCCTCCAGGCTACTCTTTCAGCTTCTTCTTGTTCTTCGGGAAGTTCTCCTGTTTGGAGAAAATGAACAATGTGCCGCGCCCAAGTTGGAGCCTAGGGCTCGGCAACAAGGACTAGCGGCACCTCCTCGTCAATGGGAGTGCATGCCTCGACTGCAAAGACTAGTAGTTCGGCGGGAGGGTGCAGGTCACTGATCGAAGGAGAGTTGTTCCCGCCAAGCTCTCTACTGGGGGCTTCGGGAAGCTCTGCCGGGAGATGCTTGCAGGAGTTCAATTACCTCCTTTTGCTGGCCATTGTTGCTGGGGATACGGAGGGTTGAGTCAGATGGAGAACAAAAGTCCCGTGTTCCACAGGGAGTTTTTGCGCAGCGCACTTTGACAGATGATCAGCAATGCTGTTTTCCACACGGGGCACGTGCTCTGTTTGCAATATGTCAAAGCGCTCCTCCAACTTCCTCACTTCCTCGACGTATGCCTCCATCAATGGGCTTTGATAATCCATGTTGACTTGCCTCACCACAAGTTGTGAGTCTCCATGGACGATCAGCTTCTTGATTCCCAGTTCTGTCGCAATTCTGAGCCCAGCAAGGAGCCCTTCATACTCTGCAGTATTGTTGGTAGCCTTCTCCCGGGGGAAATGCATTTGAACGATGTACTTAAGGTGCTTCCCAGTGGGAGCAACGAGAAGCACGCCAGCTCCTGCACCTTGTAGGGAGAAGGCACCATCAAAATACATAATCCATTCTTGGGGCGCTTCCTTGCCACGGATGACTGTCTCCAGCACTTCTTCATCAGGGGTTGGTGTCCACTCCACAATGAACTCGGCTAGTGCTCTACTCTGAATAGTTGATGTGCTTCCAAACTTCAAACCAAAGCTCGATAACTCCAAAGCCCATTCCACGATTCTGCCGGTGGTTTCGGGGTTTCGGAGTATGCGTTGCAAGGGGACGCGGGTGACAACCGTGATCTCGTGGGCTTGGAAGTAGTGGCGCAGTTTCCTTGAGGCCATGATGAGGCCAAAAATCAGCTTTTGCACGCCAAAGTACCTCCACCTAGCCCCCTGCAGCAGGGAGCTGACGAAGTACACTGGGAGCTGCACCACCTTCTTCCTTGCCGTGATCTTGGAACTGTCTCCGCTGCCTTGCTCTTCCTTGTCTTGAACTGCATCTGAGTTTGCGGGACGGGCTCACTTTCCTCTCCAAAGGGGACATTGGTGGCGGCTGCTGCTTCATCTATGTCCCGCTGTGCCACCAGCACTGCGCTAACGAGTTGATTGGTCGCTGCTAAATATAGCAGCAACGGCTCTTGTGGTTTAGGAGCGACTAAGGTGGGAACACAGGAAAGGTAGGTCTTCAAATCTTGTAGCGCAGCGTCTGCCTCCGGGGTCCACTCCATGGGCCCTGCCTTCTTCAAGATTTTGAAGAACGGCAAGGCGCATTCAGCAGACTGGGAAATGAATCTGCTCAGCACGGCAACACATCCAGTCAAACGCCTCACGTCTTTAACTGTCTTGGGTGCTTGTATCTGCTCGATAGCCTTGATCTTGTCGGGGTTGGCCTCTATCCCCCGATGGGACACGAAGAAGCCAAGTAGCTTTTCGGAAGGAACGCCAAACACACACTTCTCCGGGTTCAGCTTCAAGTTGATCCTGCTCAGATTTGCAAAGGTCTCTTCCAAATCCTGAATGAGAGTCATTTTGTCCTTGGTTTTGACCACTATATCATCCATGTAGGCTTCAATATTTCTGTGCAGCTAGGACTCAAAGCCAATCTGTACTGCTCTTGCAAAAGTGGATCCAGTGCTCTTCAACCCGAAGGGCATCCGTACCAAACATTACGTGCCACATGGGGTTATGAATGTGGTCTTCTCTTCGTCTTCCTTGGACATGAAGATCTGGTGGTATCCAGAGTAAGCATCCAGGAAGGAAAGCAGGTCACACCCCAAGGTGGAATCCACAATTTGGTCGATGCGCGGCAAGGGGAATGGGTCCTTCGGGCATGCTTTGTTCAGATCTGTGAAATCTATGCAAAGCCTCCATTTCCCATTCGCCTTGCGCACCACCACTGGATTTGCTAACCACGTTGGATGCAATACTCCTCTGACCAAACCAGCTGCCTCAAGTTTCTTGATCTCCTTGGCAATAAACTGTTGCCGCTCCAAAGCTTGCTTCTGGACCTTCTGCTTGATGGGCCGGGCATGTGGGCAGATAGCAAGGTGGTGCTCGATTACCTCCCTGGGAACACCGGGGATGTCAGCTCGTTGCCAAGCAAACACATCGACATTCGCCCGCAGGAAGGCAACGAGCGCGCTTTCCTATTTGTTGTCGAGGGTGGCACTAATCGTAAATGTACCATCAGCGCTAGCTAGCCCTACCGGGACCTTCTTCACAGCAGGTGTAGCAGCCTTGGATCTCTTGCTATTGGAACTCTCCGGCAAGTCATCAACAGGCGCAGCGCACTCCGAAGAGGTACGCTTCTCGGATTCCTTGCTGGCTTTCTTCTTTTTCTTGCTTTCCTTGGCGGGAGCAGTGGCTTCCGCGGCCTCTGCAGTGACTGCTTCCCGGTACATCTTGTCCATGCATATGCTTGCGTCTTTCTTGTCTGATGGAATGGAAATGACACCCATTGGCCCTGGCATCTTCAAAGTGTTGTAGGCATAGTGGGATGCCGCCATGAACTTGGCCAGGGCAGGGCGAGCAAGGATTCCATTGTATGGCAGGGGGAGGTCAACCACATCAAACACGATCTTCTTAGTCCGGTAGTTTAACTCCCCTCCGAATGTTACCAGCAGTGTGATCTTCCCCTTAGGACGACTCCTGCTGGGGTTGATCCCTTGGAATGTACCAGTAACCTTGAGCTCTTCATCTGTTATCTGGAGTTTGCTGATGACCTTTGGAGAAATCAGATTCAACCCGGCCCCGCTGTCAACCAACATCTTTGTGACCTTGAGGTTGCGGATCGTTGGTGAAACCAACAATGGCAAACACCATACCGCAGTAGTGCAATCAGGGTGTTCCTCCTCATCAAAGATGATGGGCGTGCGGGACCACTTGAGCAGCTTCCGAGAATCTGGCACTGGCTCCACGGCATTGACCTCACGCGCCCACTTTTTAAGTTGGCGGTGAGAGGAGTGCAAAGATGCACCCCCGTCAATGCATAGGGCATCAGTGGCTTTCTGGAACTCCTGCTCGCTGGTTTCCTCTTCATCTCCTTCGTCACTCTCGTCCTCGCAATCCTTCCTCTCACGGCCTTTGGCAAGTTTTTCCTAATCCTGAGGAGCCTTGCCGGGGTGACCTGTTCTGCCACCTCGGCCCTTCCCGCCAGTTCCATCTTGGTCTTTCTCCTTATCACGCTTCTCGTACTCAGCCCTCTGCTTCTTGACGAGTTGCTCAACATGATGACACTCCTGAAGATCGTGGCCCTTGGTCCGATGGATCTTGCAGTACGGCCCATCACCCATCCCAGCCTTCTCGGCAGCCGCGGCTTCCCGGCAATCAGTGCACGTGGCAGCTTCCTTGCCGGGGACCTCGGTCTTGGCCTTCCTGCCAGTACTAGGTGCGCTCAATCCTTCAACGGTCATCACCGCTTTATCCTTGCGCTTCTTGTTGCACTTCTTGTTCTTCTTCTTCTGGTTGTTGGCGTCGTCGTCATCCTCTGAGTCGATGTCGACGCCACCTTCTTCACCGGGGAGTCGTCTCCCCTCTTCTACTCGGGCACACTTATCCACCAGAGTGTATAGCTCATTCACAGTCTTGGGCAACAGAACGTTCATTTTAGAACGTATCTGACGATTGCGCATGTTGGACTGGAACACGTCTATCACAGCTGCTGGGTGGATGTCTGGAATATTCCTGTGCACCCGGCTGAACATCTGCATGTACTCCCCCAGGCTCTCTCCTTCCTTCAGCGGAAGGAGTTGCAAGTCACTAGGCCGTCCTGGTTCTTGATGGCCGCCCGTGAAGGCGCCAACAAACTCATGGCATAGGTCAGCCCAGCTCGAGATGGAGTTTTCTGGCAGGTGCATCAGCCAAGACCTCACATTTGGCTTGAGTGCCAAAGGGAAGTAGTTGGTGAACACCTTCTTGTCTCTTCCCCCGGCAGCTTGAACAGCGATGGTGTAGATGCTCAAGAACTCTACCGGGTTTAATCTTCCATCGTACTTCTCTGGTATCTCTGGCTTGAATGTGCGAGCAGATCGCCAACAGACTTGCCGCAGCTCGCGAGTGAAGGCGGGGCACCCAACCTCGAAAGGTAGGTACCCACCTTCACCGGGCGTGGGGTCGTCGACGTTGGGGCCATTGCGCCTATAACACTGGCGTTGGGTTTCACGACATAGTTCGATGGTGACGCCCGCGTCTTCCCTCCGCCTGCCTTCCAGGACTCGCCGCTGGTCTCGTCATGCTCGAGGATCGGACGAAGCCATCGATACGTCGTCGGTTCTTGGTCATGTGGCTCTGGCTGCGGCCCCTGCGCTGGCTGCCGCGGAGGGGATTGCACCATGGGGGTGGCCCCTTCGGTACAGCCAGCGGCTCAGGCCGTTGTCACCGTCTACAGAGGCCGTAACGGGCCCGCTCGTTGTGATCCTTCCGCCTTGGCGAAACCAATCAAGCTCTTAATGGTGGCTCTCCACTCATCCATCTGATCGGCCGCCGGCGAAAATCTCAACAGGAGTTGGGCCCGCGCCATGGCCTCCAAAGCAGTGCTCAGCATAGACGACGACGTAGAACGCAACGTCGCCTGGCTTCTGACGGTGCCGGTAATGGCAGTGCCGTGATCTCATCGCCGTGAGCCAGTCGCCAGGGTGGCGTGGTGACGAGATGGATGTGCTTGGGGATCGGCGGCTCCGTTCGGCGCATCGGCTTGGCCAGCCCGTTCCGGGGGTGGCGCGTGCCCTGCGGCCGCACCTGCGGCGGGGGCGGCCAGAGGATTGCGGTTCGCTCCAGGGCGAGCGCCACCGCTGTGGCTGCGTCCTTCGGTGGGGTGGAGAGGCACGGATGGGATGATCTCTTCTCCCGCACCTTGTGGAGCATAGCCGCTGGGATGTTGTTGGCGCTGTCCTTCCATGGTGCCTCCTGCTCCCGTTTCGGCCATAGGGGAGGTGGTGACGATGCCGCCTGCGCCGGCCACGTCCCCTGCATGCGAAGGGGCCTTCAACATGGACGGGTGAGCTGCGGCACTGGGTTTCTTCTTGGGCGCCATGGATGATGAAGCCATCGATGAAGAGAACGATGGTGAAGAGGACGCGCTGCTTGTACTCTCGGGTTCGCGCAAGCGCTTCCCCCTACCTGGCGCGCCAAAGATGTCGTGGGAAAACATGGCCACCTATGGGGCCATCGGCCCCTTGTGGTTCGGCAGTGGGGAAGTGTGCATTGCACAAAGAACGGAGCAGCACAACAGCGATCACACAGGTAGTTTTTACCCAGGTTCGGGCTATCGCGAGGCGTAAAACCCTACTCCTGCTTTAGTGGATTGATGAGAGGACCGTGGTGGAGACACAACGCTCTAGCCCGGCAAGGTCGCCTCGGGGCGAGAGCAGCTACACGCGTATGAGTGTACAAGGGTTCGAATCCTTTCTAATGTTGCCATGGCCCTCCTTTTATAGATCAAGGGGTCACCACAATGGCAAATCAGTCATTGCATACTGATTAGATAGCAAATAGTGCTATCATACCTAACTCTGCAGACAGGACAAAGCGCATTAAATGCACTGCTTAGTGTCACATCGTAGCGTAGCCCGGTAAGCCTTGCCGTGCCGTTCGGCCACCTTCTCGCCTGCCTGCGTGACACGTCCCTGGACGGGTGTCATTTGGAGGTGATTTCCTCTGAAAGCGGTTGCCACGTGCCAAATAACGGCCACTTAGTCACTTGGGGTCTCGACACCTCACTGATCGATGACTTGCGTTGCCGTGAGGTGGACCGGTGGAGCCTTGGCGGGGTAATCCGCCCTCGGTGTCCCCGGCAAGCCTGCCGGGGCAATCTTGGGACTTGTCTTCGGGGCAACCTCGTCCCCGCCAGGCTCGCCTGCCCGGCAAGGGAGGTTTTTCCTTAGTGGTATCTTGCTCCTTTGGTTGGTCTTGGTCTTCTTGATCCGCCCTTCGATTTCTCAAAGAGCTGATCTCTTCTGCTTAGTCTTGTCTTGGATGCTGCAACCTTGTTCTCGAGCCTGTGTACAGTATGGTCAACACACCTGGGGTTTGTTGCACCGACAGGGGAGTTGATACGTCCATTTTGCATCATGTTTTCCTACTATTATTTAGAATGTTTTTATGCATAATAATGGTTTATGGAGTAATTCTAAGGGAAAACTTTGTTTTTGCCACTCTAGTTTTTGCCAACTTTGCTTATGCCACTCTAGAATTTGACATTTCACTTTTGCCACTCTTAGTTTTTGACAATACATCACAATTGCCATTCTGTGGCAAAAGCAATAATTTTAGAGTGGCAATTGTGATACATTGTCAAAATCTAAGAGTGGCAAAAGTGAAATGAAAAGTTATTGCTTTTGCCACGGAATGGCATTTATGATGTATTGTCAAAAACTAAGAGTGGCAAAAGTGAAATGTCAAATTCTAGAGTGGCATAAGCAAAGTTGGCAAAAACTAGAGTGGCAAAAACAAAGTTTTCCCTAATTCTAATGCCCTTTCTCTCATAATATGCAAGGTTTACACAATGAGGGAGAATGCCGGCAGCTGGAATTCTGGACCTGAAAAAGCTACGTCAGAGTTACCTATTCTGCACAACTCCAAATGAGCTGAAAATTTAAGAAGAATTATTTTGAAATATATGAAAAATACTGGAGCAAATAACTACAGGAGGGGGCCACCTGGTGACCACAAGACACCAAGGCGCGCCAGTCCCCCCAGGCGCGCCCTGGTGGGTTGTGGCCAGCCCGGCCCACCTCCGGTGCCCATCTTCTGGTATATAGGTCATTTTGACCTAGAAAAAGAATAAAGGGTGGACTTTCGGGATGGAGCACCACCGTCTCGAGGCGGAACTTGGGCAGGAGCACTTTTGCCCTCCGGTGGAGCGATTCCGTCGGGGAACTTCCCTCCCGGAGGAGGAAATCGAAGCCATCGTCATCACCAACAACCCTCTCATCTTTGGGAGGCCAATCTCCATGAACATCTTCAACAACACCGTCTCCTCTCAAACCCTAGATCATCTCTTGTGTTCAATCTTTGTACCGGAACCTCAAATTGGTACCTGTGGGTGACTAGTAGTGTTGATTACATCTTGTAGTTGATTACTATATGGTTTATTTGGTGGAAGATTATATGTTCAGATCCATTATGCTATTTAATACCCCTCTGATCTCGAGCATGATTATCATTTGTGAGTAGTTAGTTTTGTTCTTGAGGTCACGGAAGAAGTCATGTTGCAAGTAATCATGTGAACTTGATATGTGTTTGATATTTTGATGATATGTATGTTGTGATTCCCTTAGTGGTGTCACGTGAACATCGACTACATGGCACTTCACCATCTCTAGGCCTAAGGTTATGCATTGTGGAGTAGCTATTAGATGATGGGTTGCTACAGTGACAGAAGGATAAACCCTAGTTTATGCGCTACTTCGTAAGGGACCGATTTGGATCCAAATGTTTAATGCTATGGTTAGATTTTATCTTAATACTTTTCTCGTAGTTGCGGATGCTTGCGAGGGGGTTAATCATAAGTGGGACATTTGTTCAAGTAAGAACACTACCCAAGCACTGGTCCACCCACATATCAAATTATAAAAGTACCAAACGCGAATCAAACCAACATGAGGAAAGTGACTAGATGAAATTCCCGTGTGCCCTCAAGAATGCTTTGCTTATTATAAGAGATCATTTTGGCCTGTCCTTTGCTACAAAAATGATTGGGCTACCTTGCTGCACTTTATTTACCGTTACCGCTAATTGTCCGTTACAAATTATCTTGCTATCAAACTACTTGTTACCGACTATTTCAGTGCTTGCAGAAAATACCTTGCTGAAAACCACTTGTCATTTCCTTCTGCTCCTCGTTGGGTTCGACACTCTTACTTATCAAAAGGACTACGATTGACCCCCTATACTTGTGGGTCATCAGGCTCCACGCATGAAGGGTCCACGAAGAAGCATCCTTGTCTATCCCACCATGGCCATCGTCCACGAAGGACTTGCCTCACTTGGGTAGATCTTCTCAAAGTAGGTGATCTCCTTGCCCTTACAAACTTCTTGGTTCAACTCCACATCATGTCGGAGGCTCTCAATCGACACCGAACCAATCTAGGAGACACCACTCTCCAAAATGTAATAGACTGTGTGTTGATGATGAACTATTTGCTCTTGTGCTTCAAAGGATAGTCTCCCCAACACTCAACTCTCTCTCACAGATTTGGCTATGGTGGAAAAAGGATTTGAGTGGAAAGCAACTTGGGGAAGGTTAGAAATCAAGGCTCAAATGGTAGAAATGGAATCTCTTGATCTCAACACATGAGTAGGTGGCTCTCTCTCTCAGAAAATGAGCAGTGGAAGTGTAGGCACGTTCTGATGGCTCTCTTACTGGGTAAGAGGGGGTGGACGGGTATAAATAGCCTCCACACAAAATCCAACCATTACAAACTTTTGACCCAACTTGGTGGCACCAATCAGAAATCTCGGTGGCACCGACCTATGTAAAAGATATGAACATTAGGATTCTCGGTGGGATCAACTGGAACAACTAGGATGAACCGATGTGCAATGGTTAGGGCAAGCCTCATTTCGGTGGCACCGATTGCATCCACTAGGTAGGACCGAAGTGAAGCAATAAGGCAACAGAAAGGTTGGCACGCCATCTCGGTGGGACCGAAATAATTGCAACAAGGTTACAGAAGGTTTGCCAAGCATCTCGGTGGGACCAATTGCAAAACTAGGTGAGACCGAAATAATTGCAACTGGTTACAGAAGGTTGAGCAAGCAAAACCGGTGGGACCGAGAACCATATCGGTGACTCTGATTTGTTAGGGTTTGGCAGAGGCAGTGTCCAGATGAACTCGGTGGCTCCGGACACAGAAGTTTCGGTGGGGCCGAGTTGGAATGTAGGGTTTTGGACATATTTGGATAGAGAAAGTTGTTGAGAGTTTTGGAGCAATATCACTAAGCACTTGAGCAAATAGATCATAATCAAAACCTCATCCCCTTTTAATAGTATTGGCTTTCCTATGGACTCAATGTGATCATGGATCACTTAACCAAAAATGTAGAGTCTTGAGCTTTTGCCACATGTCCTTAGCCTTTTGAGGGGTCCACAATCACTAGTCCTTGCCATGCCAATCATTGAACATCCTGAAATCTTTAACTTGAATGGACATTAGTTCAATGAGGTATATGTTGTTATGAATTACCAAAACCACCCGGTGATTAGTTGCACTTTCAATATCCCTCTTTTTGGTAATTGATGATAACATATAGATCAAAGCTTCAACAAATGATTAAATAAGTGAAACACATCGTCGCTTTGAGAAGTATGTGATAAGCAAGAGCTCCCCCTAAATTTGTGCATTATTAAAAATTTGCGTTTGAATTTAAATGCACAATCGATTGGGATCATGGGTCAGTCTTCCATGTCACATACAACTTGGTGGAGCACACAAAATGATATGAATGGAATAGTAAGCACACATCACCAAAAACACAAGTGAATGATCATACAAGGATGATGATAAGGATAAGCACTAAACATCACATGAAGCATAGTATGATCAATCACACACATAGTATCTCACAAGCATAATGAACCAAAGTTGCACAAATCAAAGAGTAGCAAGAACTTGAGAAAACCAACGTGAAAAAGCAAGACACACACTCTCTCTCTCCCTCACAGCCTAATGATCTATACAAATTCTCCCCCTTTGGCAACAAGTACCTAAAAGTTTGAATAGGTCTAGAGTTATGCGTCTCTCTAGGTATGATCCTTGGCAGCTCCTGATGGCACTCTCTGGCTGGCACCTCTGGTGTGAGGATGGCGTGGAGAGAAGTGCATCTGTGAAGGCTTCGGCTGATGTCTGTTGGGCTGGTGGAGTAGAAACTGAAGGTGCCACTGTAGAAGCAACAGCAGCTTGAGCAGATTGTGTAGTCCTCGTCTCTGCATCAGGCACTGCAGCATACCAGGGTGCCCTAGGCACTAACTGGAACCTATCAGTTGTTGGTTTGTCATATCCACTGTCCTCTGCATCAGCTCTAAAAGCATCAACATCATCCTTCAGCTTTGTACACGACTGACTGAACCTCTGTGATCTTTACATCAAGATCATGTATCTTTGCCTCGACTACCCGCTCTAAGCTCTCCTGGTTCTTGGTGAGGTTGGCTATACTTCGCTCAATCCTCAGGGTTGCTTCTAGCAGATAAGTCATTTGGTCGTTCTTTGTCTTGAGGTTGGGAATGGGAGCATTGGGAGGAGATGCCTCCTGAGCTGCTTTAGCTGCAGCAGCTGCCTGAATCTTCTCTTGTTCCTGAGCGGATGTAGGGTGTGAAGGATCCATCACCACTACATTGTCCTTGAATTCTGGATACAATGGGAGATGCTCACGATCAAGAAGATATGTGCTCGTGCCAACCTTGGAGTTGATGAGCAACTGAATGTGCGGAGGAAAACCACATGATCTCTTCTGGTCAGCTGAAGTTCTCTTGATAGTTTCAACAATGAGGCTCATCACCTTGAACTTCCGAGGTGTATAAAATAGGTGCAGCAGGTTGATGGAGTGGCCATGAATCATCTTGTCATCTCCATACTTGGGCAAAAGAGTGTGCCTCAAAATTGTGTTGATGGTGGCCAAACCAGCTAGGAGTTGCTTCACTGAACCAAACTTATGTGTCTCAAGATCTTTGGCAGGAATAGGCTTATACATGTTTTGCATGGAATTGTGGTCCATCTTGGGCTTAGCATATAGATCAATGTCATTCTCTTCTTCAGGAGCACCAAGAAGAGCAGCCCATTCAGAGATGGTTGACTGGTACCTGTTTCCCACAATCATCCACACTATCCTTCCATCTGGATAGAAATGAGTAGTAGAGTAGAATTGCATGCTCATCTCATCATTCCACTTGGTAAGCTTCCCGACAAAAGCATCTACACCAACAATCTTGAAGCTTTCATGAACATGGGGGAAGTTGTCTTCATTTGCATCAATGTACTTCCAATCAACTGTAGCGACCCAATCCCAATGGATCGAAGTCTCTGTGCTTAAGTGTCATCCCTGGATCGGTATGCTGACACACATAGTACTCGAGGATTTATAACAGAGTTCAATCACACACTTATTACATCAAAATCCTCGTAAAGAGAACTTGTTACAATAATATGGCTGAAGGCCATCTAAATAAAGTAACAGCGGAAGCATCGAAGGTAAATGAGTCCATCAACTCTAACGGCATAGCTGAGTGCACGACAGCGACCTAGCGCACCTTACTCTTCGTCTGAAAAGTCTGCAACATGATATGTTGCAGCCCGAAACGGGTCATTACATGGAATATGCTGGCAAAATAACACAGTAGAGCAATGAACAAAGTAAATGCTATCACTACATGCATATGTGGCTGGTGGAGGCTCTATGGTTATCATGATTTTGCGAAAAGCTAATTTTTCCCTACAACAAAGGAATATATTTTATTTAACTATCATGGTAGTTGAAAAACATTGAGAATGGTAACCCCATCTCAATCCCAATTAAACAGTAATTAACAACCCATCAACATTAATTAAGAGTGATGAGATCAAGATGATAATCCAAGAACCAGATACTCAAGATGTCCATAACTAGGGACACGGCTAACCATGATTAGTTTGTACACTCTGCATAGGTTTGCGCACTTTTCCCCACAAGACTCGATCTCCTCCGTTGGATTTCTCGCACTACATGGTGTTTGAGAAATGGATGACCGAGACACAGTCTTTCAGAAGCATTAATTCTTTCGACGGGTAAACCGTACCACCTACATCCCCTACATCTGCTAGTTTACCACTGAAAGAGGTCACACAACATACTCAACTATGCCATAGCCCATAATGGCTTGTGGCTGCACACGGAAGTTTCTAGCTTGAATAATCTTATGATCCCTTTGAGCCTGGGTGGCGAACCATAGGATGATCACACGGATGCCCCGGGATCTCCTTGGACAACACTGGATTCCCCAGGTGCCCACAAACAATCCACCCAGAAGTATGTTAAAGTAGCCACCTTAAATAAACCCTTAGTTTATAAATAATCTCACATCTGTCATGAATACACTCAACCAAACCACGTCTACAAGCATAGCATAGCAGTATAAGCATAACGTAGAAGTAACACCCAAGGTTTGATAATAAAGGGCAATAGGTTCTACCTCATCATCTACTTCCCAATACCCACAAGTTAATCACAAACTAACCATGCAGTCTTTGAGGATTGTAAATAATGCATAAAAACTGGGTAATAAGGAAGTATGATCAATGTGCTACTTGCCTTGCTGACGATCTGCAAACCCTAGAGACTCGTAGTACCACGCTTCGCTCCGGGAATTCTATCGCAAACAAAGAATAGCATACATAAGCACTCAAGCATAGATGCAAGGGTTAAACTCAGATGAGAAAGATCAAATCTGAAAGTTCAACTGAAAAGCTTCGATTTGCAAAAAAGAATCAAACGAATCGGAGCTACGGAACTAAAACTACGGTCAAAAGAACTTCGAATTCAATTCTATTTGAAACCAACTTTTAATTTTTCAAAACCATGTTCAAGTTGATTAAACAGAAAGAGGGGTTCGAGATGAAGATTTTGGCATTGGTTTCACTGGATTTGGACGAACGGTTGAAAAGTTGCGAGGGTTTGAAGATCAGGGGCTAATCTGCGATAAAAACAATCGCGGATGGGTCCCTGGCGAAAATAAAACAGAAAAAAAAAGAAAAACCTAACGAACGAACGTTCACTAATAGAATCTAACGAACGAATTTGTTCGTTACAGAACTAAACGAACGAACGTTCGCATATTAGATATAATCCGAGAAAAAAACCGAGAAAACCGATCGGTAAAAAAAAATCGGAGTAGATCTAGGGTTTTTTTTTTAAAACCAAACGGACCGGAACAAAAACCGGTGGCGGCGACGTGGGCTGCGGCCTGGCTCGGCTGGGCCTTCGGCCCAGTCGGGCGACGAAACTTCTTTTTTTTTAAATAAATAAATTCTGCCGAAGAAAAATCCTAATAAAATATAAAAAAAAATTCTAAAAATCCAAAAACAATTTCACCATCTAAAATGCTTGAAAGTTAGAACAAAGTGAACATTTTTCTGGCCTAAAATGCAATTTTCAAAAATGCATATTTTTTTTCTAATTCAAATAAAATAGCAATAGAATCCAAATAAAATTATTTATTTGATTTTAACATTTTTCCTCCAATATTTCTTTTATTTTGGAGAAGTCATTTTATCTCCTCTCTTTTATTTTTTATATTGGAAATATTTTGGAGAGAAAAATTATTAAAACCAAAATGATCCTCTTTTTTTCAAATTTGAGAAAAATTCAAATATGAAAAAAATAAATGAAATCCCCAACTCTCTCCGTGGGTCCTTGAGTTGCTTAAGATTTCTAGGATCACAAACAAAATGCAAATAAAATATGATATGCATATGATGACCTATGTATAACATTCCAAATTGAAAATTTGGGATGTTACATCAACCCATTTCATATCACTCACAATTGGCTTCTTATCTAACAACACTTTCTCATAGAAGTCTTGTTGCTCTCTGGTGTGGAATCGATAGTCACAAGCAGTCCTTCTCTTGACAGCATATGGATCTAACAATCTCCACTAACGCAGTCCTTTGTCCTTCCTCCGCATCATGGTCTCTGCAACTGGATGGGTGTTGTCATGATCAGGAATCTTAGGCCTCAACCTCCTGAGCACTAGTGGCTCATCATCAGCATCAACTTGAGGCACTGGGGCCTTGTTCTTCTCACTAGTAGAAAGGTTTCTTGTAGACCACTTGGGTGCTGGAGCTTTGGGTTTGTACTTGGAGGGGGCAGCTGACTTCATAGCATCTGCAATAAGCTTTTGAGACTTGGCAGGAGGTGGATTAGCTGCTGGATCCTCCTCTTCTTAACTTTCAAGCATATCATCTCTTCTCATTGAAGTGGGTTTGAAGACCACTTTCACAGACTATTTTCTCACTCACTTTTTCTTTGGTTGCTCCTCCTCAGAAATTTTGTCCTTCTTGAACAAAGGAACTTTCCTCACAACAGTTCTTTACTTGGAGATGGTTAAAGGTTTTGTGCTAGCAGTTGTGCCTTATTCCTTTCTCAGCACAGTCTTCTTCTTTGATGTTGCTTCACTAGCAACAAAATCATCATCCTCATCATCTGAGGTTCTCTTCTTTCTTTCCCTTGTGGGAGCTTTGGGCAACTCTGGAGAACTTCTTTCTCCCTCATAGAAACTACCTTCAGGACTAGAGCTTGAACTCATATCGACATGTGATTTCTGAGACATTCTGGCTATCACTTGCTTTTGACATCTTGCAAAGCTGACCCTCTGAATAGATGGGTATGGGCAGAGTAGATGAATCATCACAAAAAGCAGATATTTTTCAAGAAAATTGAGTTCAAATCTTCGTTTCCAGTTTTCAGAGAAGGCATTTCGGAACCACCGAGTTGATCATCTCGGTGATACCGAAGCACTTAACAGAAACAAAGCTCGCCATTTCGGTCAGACTGATATGTGGCTCGGTGTCTCCGATATGCTAGGGTTTCACTGAAACTTTACTTTTGGTCTCACTGATTAGCACTTCTCGGTGGCACAGAGACTTACTAGTGCAATGGCCTGGGCCAAATCGGGGACTCCAAAAATTTCAAATCGGTCGGTCCGAGATGCTTTCGACGGAAACTTAAACCTAATTTTTTTGCTCGAAACTAATCTACGAAATTTGCAGTGTAAGGGAAGGTTTCAATCCATGGCAAGAATAATGGCAATCCATGTGTGCATTGAGTCAGAATTTAGAACATGGAGGGGGTCGAATCTCACCCTAACTTGGTGGAGATCCTCTACGGCGGCAATGGCGGGGAAGATTCCCGTTGACGGCGACGGATTCGAGCGACGAGGGTGCACAGGAAACAAGGGTGACGATCCGAAGATCAAGGCGACGGCAGCAACGAGGGCGCAGAGTCATGACGTTTGAAGAAATTTTCAACGTACGGTCCACGGGGATATATATACCCATGTGTTATTGGTGGCTCCGAGTGGAACAACTCGGTGGCACCGATATGTGTAACTGCAAGCAGTATAGCACATCAGTGGCTCCAATATGGTTCAACTCGATGACACCGAGATGGAAACCTAGATCAATCTAAATGATATCGGTTTGAACGAGTTTGAGTGGATTGGTCCAACCAAAATGCATAAAGAAGGTTTTGGAGTTCAATCCATCTCAGATCGGTGGCTTCGAGTGCATAAAAAAACTTGTTCAATTTTTGTGATGTAGCAAGAATAGAATTTGAGACAAGAAAGCATAGATAGCTAGAGGAGGTGCTTAGGCATTCTTGTACATCCACTTGGCCAGAAAAACCAAGACAATCAAAACAACAAATGGATGTCCTTGAATGAAGAAAACATGCATACCAAGATGCTCACACAATAAGATAGCAAATGAAATATGTGTCAAACATGCACAACCAATTCTAGCATCTATCAAGCAATTTGCGATGACTAGGTCATCTATATATGAGTATATTGACTTAGGAGTCAAATGAGAACATTTCATCATAGATCATACTCATCGTTTAAGCACAAGTGGGGTTACCACTTTTACATAAAGCATTAATGTGTTTACAGCATTAGAGTTGCTTTAGCTCAACTTTTAGAGCAAAGCTCCCCATAGATGTGATATCCCCCCAATGAGGGATGAACTAATCTTGGGATTTGTTGATGATGACTTCATGTAGATAGTGAAGATGTGGATTCTCAATGTTGATGTAGTCTATCAAGAGTTTGGAGCAATCCTTTGGAGTTTTGCACTTTCAATACCTACATGGGTTAGTCCTGCAAGGAACATACAAGGATATCAATATACATAGAGTAAGTTGCAAAAAGATGATGTCCATGAATGCATTGAGTTACCTTGTCCCTTGTCCTACCAACAAGAGGGTTTGTGACTCCATGAACTAGTGCAAGATGTGGAAATTGGTTGCACAAGTCCTTGCCAAAATGAATATGAGTGAAGTTTGCTGGCGGAGTCACCCTCAAGAACACTCTAGTTCTTCTTCTTTGGGGCCCACATTAACTTGATTGGAATCCTTGGAGTTGTAGTTGAACTTGATGAAGTCTTGGGAACCCATTTGACCATAGCTTTAGGTGCTTCTTCAAATGAGTCAATCTCTTCTTGAAGCTTGTCCTTGCCTTTTAGCTTGTGGTCTTGTGGTGGAAGATCATCTTGAGCTTGTGTTCCCTCAAAAGAAGTGGGATCATACTTCTCTTGTTGAGGAACAAACTTCGTCTTGGGGTATTGATCTTATTCCCATTCAACTCCATTGTCATTGAACTTTCATTCAAAACCAACACCTTGATTCTCCCGGTGTCTTCCTTGCTTGCGTACAATTTCTTCGAATTGCTTACTCCCGGCAAGACTCTTGTAAACACCTTTCTCTATAATTCCCTTCAATAAGCTATTTTCTTGATCAAGTGTAACTTGGCTAAGAGAATCATTAGTGGAATCAAGAGAATTACTAGAAGTAACAAAATTGGATTTAGCATGGTTATTGTTACTACTAGAAGAAGAATCTTTCTGGCTCTTGTTACTAGGTTTAACTTGTGGCATGTAAGTTGACAAGAGGAGACGTTTGGCAATGTAAGAAGAACTCTTCTTTCGAAGATCGTCATTGATTGATTTTAGAAAATCATGCTCTTGCTCTAAATTTAGCTTCTCGAAGCGTAGCTTCTCATGAGTTCTTAGGAGCTCTCTATGATCTTCTTAAGTTGTTTCATGATCTAACTTAAGAGTGTTTAGTTCCTTAGTTATACGCTCAATCTCCTTCTTAGAATTGTCATTCATTTCATCTTGACTATCATGATAACTAGCAAGTTCATTATAGCTCATGTTACTAGTTTTATCAACAAGCAAATCATCATCACCTAGCAAATCATCTTCATCACTATTGAAATCAAGATACTCGGGGTGTGATACCTTGGGGCCTTTAGCCATGAAGCATCTTCCAATTCCTTCATTTGGTGAATCAAATATTTCATGGGAGTTGGATGACACTAGTGCAAGACCGGCAATACCTTCATCTTGGGTATAGTCAGAGTCGGAGTAATAGCTTCTCTCGGAGTGGGTGTCGGAGTCGGAGCCAGATACCCATTCACCAACATGAGCTTGATGTCTTCGTCTTGTGTAGGTCTTTGATGACTTGTCTTTCCTTTCTGAATCCTTGCTTCTTCGAGAGGGTCTTCGTTCATAACGATCATTTCTAATCCTTCTCTCTCTATGAGGTGATTCATCTCTTCTACTTCTCCCTTTTGGCGAGTCTTCCCTTTTCTTGTAGGGTGTCGTACACTCATTGGAGTAGTGTCCGGGTCTTCCATAATTGTAGCAATTGCGATCACGACTAGAAGATCTTTTCCCATTGTGGGACCTTGACTTGGAGCTTCTATCTTTGCTTCTACTCTTGTAGAATTTGTTGAAGTTTTACACCATCTATACCTATACTAATTACAGACTTCCTAGAAATTACCATGTTAATTAGAAATTAGGAGCCGTTAATCTGGTGAGGCCGAGTTATTACGGTGTAGATCGATCCTAAATTCCCACATTATTGCCATGTTAATAATCCTAAATTCCCACATTATTCCCATGTTAATAAAATATTTCTTAGGAATTATGAGCTAACAGATCTCGTGAAAGGAGAGGACTCGCGAGAGGTTGGACAGCCATAACGTGAAGGACACGTGAGATTTTTCTTTTTAAAGAGAGGAGCCGTGAGATGTTTGGACTTTGGACTGCCATTACGTGGAGGACTCTTGAGAGTTTTATTTTTTAGAGAGGTTGGAACTGCTATTTAGCCATGGATTTCCAGTTCCATCTGGTGCTAAGCCAATAGATTCCTTGAACTCTGCAGCCTCTCGACACGGACACAACAACCACCCACGATCGCATCCATGGCCGCCTCTCCCGGTCGCCGCCGCCATCGCTGCAGTTCTCTGTCACCTCGCTGCAGTAGTTTCTCTTTCTCAGTGTCGTCTCCTTGGCGGTATCAATTTTTATTATTGATTTCGTGACGGGGAAGACAGCAAAGAGTTGTATAAATCGGCGTTTTCTGAACTCAAGCGACAAAGCAGTATCGATCAAGAGAAGTTTCAATTCGAATTCATGAATAGGATGGCTCGCATATCCAGCAACCTGGCGAGGCATATTTTTTTAAGGATAATCTACTGCACGCTTACTCTCCATCTCTAGCAGAATATCTCAAAAAACGAATCCAAAGTGCCAGGCACTCCTATCCTTCCTCGAGGCCTTCTTCCCTCCATGCCTCCATGCTGCTTTCTTTCTGATCTCATGGGCATGTCATGTCCTTCACTCTTTTTGGGCACCCCTCCACCTTGCCGTATAGTGACATGAAGATAATCAGGCAGGGCATCAATCTGCCGACCGTAAGCTTCAGGGCGGTTCCTCAGTTAAGCACCAGTATCTTTACAGGTAAGACATTGATGTCAACCCGTTTATTGGAAAAATAGGATAGTCGATACTGCATGACCAGTCGAATCCTTGGTGCTGATCTCTCATCTGCCCAAAGGTTTGTTGATTTCTCAAACTTGATTACCGCTTTGAGTGTTCTACTCTTTTTTATCTAATAGCAACTTCCATGTAATTCTAACAAATGAAGACATATTACCTTTGTTACGTCGACTTCATTCAGACTTCAGACTAACTTTGTACACAGATTATTTTGGGGTGCAAGCTGCAGCTTTTCATGCATTGTTGGTTCAGTTTCAACTTTGTGTGAACAAATTTCTATCGGGGATATGGGTCTCAAGGTTCCTTTCATTGTATTGGACTCAAGATGTAGCCCGACATCTTTGATGTGTGTATGCAGTTACCACATTAATTGTGCACGATCAAAACAGATGATGACCAACCACCCGTACCCAGGTTGATATTTGCCAGTGTTCCTTCGCAGGCTCAGCACAAGCAGAAAGATACGGCCTATGAATGCTCAGCAGGATATGCAGGGATTAGACCCGCCATGTGTGTGCTGCAGGTGGACATGGGCAAGGCAATAGTGCGGGAGTCGAATGCAAAGCTGCCGACAAAGCTGACAACGAACTGTAAGATTACTTTTCATGTAAGGTTGGAAGCATCATGATACATAGGTTAGTATTGTTGTAATGTGTTCATTGCATATGTAGACATGAAGCCAAGAGTGTGTCTGCTGAAGGTGGAGACGTGCAAGGCGAGAGTGGGGGCGTGGCACGCAAAGCCGGCAGCGACGATAGGAAGACCGACCCAGCTGACGACGAACTCTAAAATTACTTTGGATGTAAGGCTGAAAGCATCATTACATATATATGCTGCTTCTATTATAACATGTTCATTCTCCTCTTTTCTCCTAGCAGACATTCTCTCTCCGTCTCTTTTACCAGTTAGATCAACCCTGTATGTCCCTTGACCAGCTAGATCACAGTTATTAAGGTAAGACTGATCATCTCACTATGTTTTCTGTCTAAGACTGACATACGTACTTATTTTATAGCTAAGAATTAATTGTGCTCAAATTTAACTGTTAAACTGTACTGTTTTTCCACAAATAAAATTTTCTTCCTAAGAAACAAATGATAATTGGCATGGTAGCAATGTTTGAAAATGGTATTTTTAGCATCACATGATCTAATCTAACGGCTTGATTGTTTTCGTTGAGAAATTTTGCAACTTCACTGGAAAATGGTCTACGAGCTACATGGAAAAATACTTACCGTGTTGACTCACCATGAAAGGATCCTATCAGAAATTGACATGTGCCACTTTTGGTTTGTACGGAGATGAACCATGTGATGCGTACTAATTTAGTTCGATCAAGATATTAATATAATTTATGTTTTACAGCAGGCATATAAATCTATTGTCTAATTCCACTTATTAATTTATTTCATTGGATTGACGTTTATGTTTCTATGTGTCGTTGGTATTTTCTTTGCAAGACTATGTTAAAGTTCATGACGGATATGCTGACTGTTCTAAACAGAAGAATAACAGAATGATGGTTTCAAGACTCCCATGTCAACTTCAATGCTACTATGATCATTTGTTTTTGGACATGCATTGTTATGAATGTAACAAACATTTACAAGATCCGAGTTCCAATGGTTCTCTCGAGTGTATAATGTAGCATTAACATTTCTATGAAGTTGTACATTCGTTTTCAGGAAACAAGACAAAGCATATTTGCATTTTTAAGGCGTTCAACTATATATATGTATCTTAACAGGTTCAAAAAGGCAAAAAAATAGCATTTTAGAATGTTATATGATGCCATTAAATTGTTTGCGCTTTACAAATTATAGGGTATTAAAATTGGCACTCAGAATAAGATCTTTATTTCATTTGTTTTCCAATTATAATTCTATTCAGATGCATAATATGGATGAAATGGTTAAATCCTCGAGTTCTAACATATCAATTTAACAAGATTAAAAATAAAATAAGCCACTGGCCCGTGCATTGCACGGGTTCACGACTAGATCCCGGTTCCTAGCGTCACAAAACTCAAGATATGGTTGTGGTAGTGGCATAAATGGAGGATGATATATATGAATAACTTATAACTAAATAAAAAAAATACAAGTTTCTATGGTTTTCCAAGTTTGCAGTATCTTCTTGGTTTTCAGTCATAAAGCTCGCAAATAAGATATATGTAGTGGGCAACAATTCTGCCATTTGTGTACACAAATTACTTATTCTTTAAGACAAAAATTATGAGAAAATCATATTTGAGGCGTTTTTTTGCTCCTCGCGGATCATAGTTTGCGTATCATTTTACTGTGAGATACTTTCTTTTCAACAAACATCACTTTTTCCTATCTAAACAAGTTAAGTTGAGCAAATAGATTTTAAGGCTCTTTGCAACACAATGAAATGTTTGATTGCTCATTAATATTTTATACAATTTTTTGTATTATAAATAGATGAAACTGTATTTTTAGTCATGTATTTTCTTGCATGACTATAACACATGATTTGGTGTACCTCAGAATTTGGATTTTCTGTAACTACCATTTATTATGAAAAACTATAAAATTTTCTTTGTCTATGTAGCAAACATAATTTTGCAAGTTTCCAATTCAAATATGTCAAAAGGTCAATATTATATTTTCTATATTTTATATCTTTAAATATTGTGTATCCAATAAATGGTTTTAGTACATGTATATTTTGGTGTTTTAGAAAAGACTAGCCCGTGCAGATGCACGGGTTGACGACTAGTTAGACTCAATTCCTCATTGGAGACTAGCTTGTCACTTGATGTCGTAGGAGCATCACTTGAAGCTTTGTATGCACCACTTGACTTGTTGTGGAGCTCTTCATTATCCTTGAGTGATATTTCATGATCAACAATTCTTCCAATGACTTCCATGGGCTTGAGATCTTTGTAATTGGGCATCATTTGGATCAATGTGCACACGGTTCATATTTTCCATCCAAGGCTCTAAGGAACTTCTTGATGATGAACTAGTCAGTCATCTCTTCACTTCCGAAGCCGGCAATCTCATTTGTGATGAGAGCAAGCCTAGAGTACATTTCAGCGACTCCTTCACCATCCTTCATCTTGAACTTGTCAAGTTGACTTTGAAGCACATCCAAGTTGGATTCCTTGACGGACTCGGTACCTTCGTGCCTATCAACCAAAGTATCCCAAATTTTCTTTGCATTCTCAAGGCGGCTGATTTTGTTGAATTCCTCGGGGCACAAACCATTGAAGAGAATATCTCAAGCTTGAGCATTGTATTGCAACATCTTCAATTCTTCCGCGGTTGCTTAACGATCCAGTTCTCTACCATCCTCAAAGAATTCACCTTGGAAGCCAATACGAACAACAGCCCAAACGGCAAGATTATGACCAAGAATATGCATTTTCATCTTATGCTTCCAACTAGCAAAATTTGTACCATCAAAATATGGACCTCTATGGTGATAGTTACCGTCACTAGATGCCATACTCTCCTACGCCATACTCTCCTAGGTTGTGAAACCAAGGCTATGGTGACCAAAGCAATGGAAACCAAGCCCTACGGAGACCAAAGCTATGATACCACTTGTATGATCGAAAGTATGTCTAGAGGGGGGTGATTAGACTACTTGACCAAATAAACCTAACCTTTTCCCAATTTTAGTTGTAGGAAATTTTAGCAATTGTAATAAGTCAAGCAACACCCTACACATGCAATTCTAAGAGTATAGCAGTGGAAAGAAAGACATTGCACATGTAAGTAAAGGGAAGGGTTTGGAGAAAGCAAACGTAATGAGGACACGGTGATTTTTGGCGTGGTTCCGATCGGTGGTTGCTACTTGTGAAGTGCGTTGGGATTTCCCCGAAGAGGAGAGGATGATGCAGCACAGTAGAGATAAGCATTTCCCTCAGTTAAGAACCAAGGTTATCAATCCAGTAGGAGAACCAAGCAACAACTCATTAGCAGTACCTGCACACAAACAACAAATCCTTGCAACCAAACGCGAACAAGGGGTTGTCAATCCCTCGACGGTTACGAGCAAGATTAAATTGTATGGTATTTGATAGATAGATTGGACAAGAATACAAAATAAAATAAATAAAATAAAAATGCAGCAAGGTATTTTTGGTTTTTATATATGATAAAAGATAGACCCGGGAGCCATAGTTTTCCCTACAGGCTTCTCTCTTGAAAATAGCATACGGTCGGTAAACAAATTACCGTTGGGCAACTGGTAGAAAAGAAAATAATTATGATGATATCCAAGGCAATGATCATATATAGGCATCACGTCCGAGATAATTAGACCGAAATGATTCTGCATCTACTACTATTACTCCACACATCGACCGCTATCCAGCATGCATCTAGTGTATTAAGTTCATGAAAAACCGATTTACACCTTAAGCAAGGTGACATGATTTAGACAAGATTAACTCATGTATGAATAAACCCCTTTTTTACCCTTAATAGCAACGGTACATATGTGCCATGTCCCCTTCTATCACTGGGATTGAACACTGCAAGATCAAACCCATTACAAAGCACCACTCCCATTGCAAGAAAAATCAATGAGTTGGCCAAACCAACTCAATAGATCGGAGAGAAATAAGAAGCTATATTAATCATGCGTAAAAGAGTTCAGAGAAAACTCAAATAATATTCATGGATAAATCTGATCATAAACTCACAATTCA
Organism: Thinopyrum elongatum; assembly: GCA_011799875.1. NCBI lineage: Eukaryota > Viridiplantae > Streptophyta > Magnoliopsida > Poales > Poaceae > Thinopyrum > Thinopyrum elongatum. The sequence goes on along the minus strand of CM022300.1, from coordinate 584,520,275 downwards.
TCAGATCCCAACAAACACACCGCAAAAAGTGATTACATCGAATAGAACTTCAAGAACATCGAGGAGAACATTATATTGAAGATCAAATAGAGAGAACAGGCCATCTAGCTACTAAGTATGGACCCATAGGCCCCTGGTAAACTACTCACGCATCATCGGAAGGGCAACAAGGATGATGTAGAGCCCCTCCGTGATCGAATCCCCCTCTGGCATGCCGGAAAAGGCTTCCAGAAGGGTTCTCGTGGTTCTGGAACTTGTGGCGGCGGAAAAAGTATTTCATGGACTCCTCTATTGGTTTCATGATTTTAGACAATTTATAGAGGCGGAGTTAGCTCAAACGGAGCCATGTGGGCCCCACAAGCAACCAGGGCGCACCCCACCCCTCTAGGCGTGCCCTGGTGCCTCGTGGGCCACTGCTCCATCTTCTCGTCCCCTCCTGAAGCTTCCAGGGTCCTTGTTGCTAGAAAAAAAATCTCCAAAAAGTTTCGTGGCATTTGGACTTCGTTTGGTATTGATATTCTGCAAAACCAAAAACAAGCAAAAAATAGCAACTGGCACTGGGCACTAAGTTAATAGGTTAGTCCCACAAAATGATATATAATTGCTTGAAAGTTTATACAAAACATCCAAGATTGATAGTATAATAGCATGGAACAATCAAAAATTATAGATACGTTGGAGACGTATCAAGCATCCCCAAGCTTAATTCCTGCACGTCCTCGAGTAGGTAAATGATAAAAACAGAATTTTTGATGTGGAATGCTACCAAACATATTCATCATATATACTTTTCTTTTGTAGCATGGACTTGAATGATTCAGAACAACAATCTATAATTTGACATGAAGACATCAATACTCAAGCATACTGAGGGAGTCCTGGACTAGGGGGTCCTCGGGGTGCTAGCCCATCTCATGTGGGCCGGACTGTTGGGCCGCACCATATCCGGACCAAAGACCTTTTGTGCCTTGGTGTGTACTCCAAGTCAATATGGAAGATTCGGCGTCCCCTTGATGTAACCGACTATATGTGAACCCTAGTACCCCTGGTGTCTATATAAACCAGAGGGATTAGTCCATAGAGGCTAGGATAACAATCGCCATCCTACTAGCTAGGGTTTAGTTCCTCTGGTCTCGTGGGAGGTCAACTCTGTAATCCCCATATACACAAGCAATATAATCAAGCAGGACGTAAGGTATTACCTCTTAGAGAGGGCCCGAACCTGGGTAAATATCGTGTCCCGCGTCCCTTGATCCCCATCGATCCAAGATCCATAGTTCGGGACCCCCTACCTGAGATCTGCCGGTTTTGACACCGACATTGGTGCTTTCATTGAGAGTTCTGCTGTCGGATCGACGGAGGGATCGATGGCCACCTACACCAGGGACGTCTCATCCCCTGGCCAGGTTCCCACGCCCGGCGGCATCAAACCGCATACTGATCCATCCAGCCCCCATGCCAGGATGGAAGCTTCACCCTCGGTCAGAAAATCAGGTTTGGGATCCTAGAGTTCAACGCTGATTCCCAGGGAGATCTTACTCTTGCTCAGCCATCGGTTCCCCTCAGGGAACCCGCCGATCCCGACGTCTTGACTATACGCCGTCCGAACACTGTCTCAAACAAACCCGGAGCGGCCAAACTTTGAGTCAGGCCCGGACACTCGGGCGGCATGGACCCAGTGGATATCTCGTCGCAAATGATATCCTAAATTGAATTCGGGCCATGAGAGTCTTCGATGGTCAATCCTCGGTCTACGACCGGATCGGGCTTAAACCCGACAACAGGGAAATTCACACCCCGCCTATCACGCACGTCGTCGCCACCATTGAAGAATTGGCCGAAGGTTCGCTATCGCTGTCGGTGTCAAAACCGGCGGATCTCGGCTAGGGGGTCCCGAGCTGTGGATCTAGGATCAATGGGGAACAAGGGACGATGAACACATTGTTTACCCAGGTTCAGGCCCTCTCGAAGAGGTAAAACCCTACTTCCTGCTTGATTGTATTTGATGTATGATGTGGTTACAGAGTAGATCTACCTTGAGATTAGATGAGCTAAACCCTAAGTCGATGAGGTGATGGATGTAGCTCTAGCCCTAAAGACTAAAACCCTCCGGTTTATATAGGCACCATTGGGTTAGGGTTACATGTGATTGGTTACAAGGAAGGAAAGATCCTACCTAATCTTTGCTTGGAGGGCACTCCACGGCTTCGTAAATCTTCGGTCTTCATGTATCCGTACCACCGCATGGTCTTCATATCAACCCTTTAGTGCGGCCCACAGGTATTGGGCCGGCGTCTCGAGGACCCCGTAGTCCATGACTCCCTTAGTTGCCACCGAACTGGCCTCCAAAGCCAATGATTACTATTGTGGTATCTTCGGCTTGCGAGGTGAGTTCTTCACCTATTTCTCACCCATTCGGAGTAACATTCTTATCCCGAATACTATTCGGAATCTGGACTCAAGTCAGACCGTATTCGATAACTTGGCGTCCGAAGATATCTTCTGATCAAGATGGGCCCGCCAGAGATTAATGCTTACCTCAGGGCAAGGGCCAGCTTTGACCATCACACACCTTTCCAAAAGGCGGGCGACCCAATGCCGCTTTTTCATGAGCCCGTCCCTTCAGTTTTAGGGCAAAATGTTTATTTATAGATTTCAACGACATAGAGGTTATTCAACACATCTCCTTTGCTGCTCCAAGAAACTTCTGGACTCCATGGCCAACACCCCTGGTTCATCCTCGCGCCCTTACGGCCCCCTCCCTGGTGATTGGAAGAGCTGCTCCGTCTCGCGCCTCCAACTGCGCAACCTGTAGACCCAGGGTTATCTTCTTGCGATGGATCTGGTTCCTGTCCGAGCCGGATTAATCTCCGTTGACGGCCAAGCCCTTGCTGAGAACTCCCTTGCTCCAAGCAAGGGAGAGTGGGTATGCTTCATGCCCTTCCTCCTAAGAGGCCTAGGCTTCCCTATTCACCCCTTCCTATGGGGTTTATTAGAGTTCTACGGGATCCAACTCCACAACCTCACTCCGGGGCCTATACTGCACATTTCTGGTTTCCAGGCACTTTGCGAGATATTCTTGAGCTGCGAGGCCCACTTTGACTCGTGGAGGAAATAATTTTGTCTAGTTCCTCACTCCCGGGGGATCGATATTCAAGGTAGGCCGAGCCAAAGTGTGGCGAATAGCCGGGACCGGGTATCCCATTGGGACCCCGCGTAAAGATTCCAAAGAATGGTCCTCGGAATGGTTTTATATTGAAGATGTTCCTCTCTTCGACCCAATTCGGGAAGGGTTGCCCGAATACTCAAACGCCCCGCTAAAGAAGCAGCTCCACTGGCGCCCCAAGGGACCTTCTCAACCCGATAGCGAAGTGGTGCGCCTCATGGCTGCCAAAGTCAAGCTGCTGACCCATAGCAAATTGACCATGATGGAAGTGATGGCCGCCGCTATTGCTCGGTGCGTGCATCCCCTCCAACAGAGGGGCCACCCCTTATGGTGTTATAACGGGACCAATGACGCGACCCGGTACAAGTGGCAAGGGCCAGACAACAAAGCGGCCATGGCAAAAATACTGGCTGATCTCTACACAAGGGAGGAGGAGGACTTCGCCCAAATGAGCATCCGGGAAGGTTGCTCCGGCTACAATCCGGCAGACTGGGTAAGATGCGGCTCATTGTCTTTAGTTCAGGAATTAAGTCCAAATTCTTATTGGAGATACACTTTTGTCTTTAAACAGGGTTGGAGGTGGCAGGTCGAATCCATCAATTGCCCCTCTCAACAACCAGAGAATTACTCCCATGATGACGACCCGGGGTACCATGATGATCCGGAGACGTCGATTGAATTTGAAGACGGAGTTTTCTATCAGGAGAGCCTTGACGGCACCAAGGTTGCTCTAACAGCCGACCACCCTGGGGCACTTCCCTCCTCCACTGTAAGTGAAAGGAAGACCTCCTCCCGAATAGGGCATTCGCCTTGTACCATTCCGAATGAGCTGACACCTACTCCCAAGGGTCGCTGCACTATGCGCCGAACAACCGGGGGAGGGGCGCGGAACGCGCAATCTTTGGCCCGTGATAGGCATCCAAACGGAAGGTCCCTGCCGAGGAGGGGGTGACTGAACCCTCAACTCAAAGGTATTATTTTTAGAAACACCGAGAGAGTCGTCCCCGTCGTCTGTTTTGACGTTTGCTTGATTTTGCAGGAGATGAAATCCGCCGCGTCCATCCGAAGCCGCTCCGGGCGTGCCGAAGCACAATTATACTCCCGGATCTTCGGTGCCGGCTGAGGTCCATACGGGCCATGCCATACCAAGTGCTCCTCCAGAGGATGCGGACGACGTCTCAGTTACCAATACCAAAGTAGAGAGTGTTATGAATCATCGCCGTCGGAAGGAGTCCTTGCGTCACAATGCTTTTATGGACCAAGAGTTTAATGCTTTCAATTCGGTAAACGCATACCTTGGAGTGGCCCGAATTGGTCTTGAAGGGATCGCTAGTATTTTTTCGGCCAAAATGCAGGTACGAGATGTAAAATAGCTTAAGAGCAGATCATAATCCCTGACCCAGTAGCCCCCAAGCCTTAATTAGGGTGGGACGGCCGAGTTAAGGATCTTATACAAACTTGATTTCGTAGGCTTTCAGGGAGCAAAATAACAAGTTGTCCGAAGACCTGGAACTGAGTTGAACACAGTTAGGCAGCACTAAGGCCGAACTAGATGCGACCAAGGGGGCCACCAGCGAAATCTCTGGTAAGCAAAAAAGCCTTAAAATGCTAAAAACTAGTATGGTATCTTCTGCATGTTGACACCATGCTCCCTTCGCATCCACGGGTACCATAGGTGAATTACGGAAGGAGCTTGAGGCTGGCAAACGAGTGCTGTCACGAAGTCATGAGAAGAAAAATGAGCTCAAAGCGGATAATCGCGGAAGGCCGAAGAAATCAAGATTTTAAAATCTCAGGTGGCGCAAGCCTTGGGGGAGAACCAGAAGCTCAAATGTGGCATATTCGGTAGGTCACAAAGTCAATATCACGCGTATGTGGTTAACCGTAATATTAAAAACATGTGCTACCTCTGCATTGCCAGGTTTCCTGACAAGGCGGCCAGAAGAGGAAGTAGGTTCCTTTAGTGGCAACCATTTAAAGGAACTGACCAAGACGCACGAAAGAGCACGAAAGGCCATGAAAAGCATGGTTAAGGCCTTGTGGCCACTAGAAGTGCCACCGGAGAGCATGACAGAGCTGGCCAGCCGCTTTAAGGGGGCGAGGCGTCGCTTTGAACTGTGGAAGATGTCAGCCTGCCGGGAAGGTGCACGTGACGCTTGGTCCATGGTGAAGACCTGGTTCACCAAGCTCGATCCTGAACATATGGCTCGAGTGGGTCCCGTAGGGTCCGACGGGCGGGAAATAGCACTTGGCTGAGTATATGACCAAGTGATGGCCGCTATCGGTACTCCCAAAAAAGACTGTGCTTTGGACATTTTGATAGATGATATTGATAAAGAGTAGGGTGCGTGATTCTATGTATCAATGTACTTTACATCGCGCCATTCTCAAACCGTAATGAAAACATTGTCCTAACCGGCCATCGGCTTCCGCCTCCCTGACCGGTGACCAGGGAGTGTTTCGTACTTTATGCCCTGACTAATAGGGAATGGTTCCTGGAACAAGGCAATCCGGACATCTGGTGCGAACAGACAAACGTATGTGGCTAGCTATGTTATATTACTTTATAACATAAGAAACATCTTCCGAAGAAAATAGTTCCTTTAAGGGTTCCTTTCTTTGGGTTTGGTATGTTGACTATAAGCTGCGAGTCCGGATGCTAGTAACAAGCAGACGTCCGTGGTTTTTATGAACCACGGTTTTAGTTGAGCTGGCGGCTAGCGCCTAGTTATTTGCACTTCCCATAGACCAGCCTATTATATTCTGTAAGAATGCTAGCTTTGGGCTTCACCCGTCTGAGGTTCATGTCCGGGTTACCCGGCCGTAACAATCGCAGACGTGCTCCCTTTACCGCCTAGCCAAACAATCGGGAATGTAGGGGTAAACCCAGGAGCCAGGCAACCCAGCTTGGCAAAGGACTTAAGTCAAATAGGTGCATATAGTGCCTTGAGAGATGTGGGAAGGACGATAGTTCAAACAATGGGAACAGGGTTGTAAGAATTACATTGTGATTGCCCACTTGAACAGAAGCCCCCAGGTAAAGCTGGGTGATGCATCCAAAGATGGGTATAGTGTTGACCTGTCGTGGTACAGTATACCCAAACTATAGGTCTAGGAGGCTAAATCTCCAAAAAATAAAGTAGAGAAAGATAAAGGACGAAGACAGAGGGAGTAGTGTTGATGATGTCACCGAATTAGGCGTAGAAACGCCGAAGCCGAGCGGTGTTCCATGGGTTCGGCTCGAGGTGGCTATTTGACGGGCTGCGGAGGCGATATGCCCCACCTGTGAGCACTTTGTCTATGATGAAGGGGCCTTCCCATTTGGGTGACAGCTTGTCTTTCTGCTTCTCCGGAAGCCGGAGGACGAGTTCTCCCACGTTGTATGTTTTTGCCCGAACCTCCCAATTTTGGTAGCGCCATGCTTGCTGTTGATAAAATGTGGAGCGTGCTCGTGCGATGTCGCGTTCTCCTTCCAGGGCGTCCAAGTCGTCGTGTCGATCTAGCTCGGCCTCCTTCTCTTCGTACATATGTACTCTGGGTGCGTCATGGATTAAATCACATGGGAGGACCGCTTCGATGCCGTACACCATGAAGAATGGGGTATATCCTATTAACCGATTAGGGGTAGTGCGCAGACCCCATAGCACGGAGTCCAGCTCCTCTACCTAGTCACGATCTGATTCCTTGAGTGAGCGGATTAAATGAGGTTTTGTGCCGCTCATAATTAATCCGTTTGCCCGCTCTAACTACCCATTAGTTTGTGGGTGGTATACTGAGGTGTAATCGAGCTTTATGCCCATCTTAGCACACCAATCTTTCACCTCTTGGGCGGTAAAATTAGACCCATTATCGGTGATCATGCTGTGGGGAACGCCATAACGGTGTATGACGCTGGATATGAAGTTCACTACTAGTCCGGATTCTGCAGAGGTTATCGATTTTGCTTCAATCTATTTAGTGAATTTATCCACCATAACTAGGATGTATTTCTTGTTCTTGGTCCCCCGTTTAAGAGGTCCGACCATGTCAAGCCCCCAGATGGCGAATGGCCAGGTTATGGGTATAGTCCAGAGAGCTGTGGGAGGCATATGGTTTTGATTTGCAAATAGCTGGCACCCAACGCAATATTTGACGAGGGTACATGCGTCCGCGTGAGCTGTGGGCCAGAAGAACCCTGCTCTGAAGGCCTTGCTGACCAGGGCCCGAGCTGTTGCGTGGTGGCCACCCATGCCGGCATGTATTTCGGTGAGAAGTTGCTACCCTTCCTCTTCGGAGATGCATCTCTGAAGGACCCCCGTAGTGCTCTTTTTATATTGCTCGCCCTCGTGGACCTTGTATGCTTTAGAGCACCGGATAATGCACCGTGCCTCCGTCTGGTCATCAGGGAGTTCCTGCCGCAGGAGGTAGGCAAGTAACAGTTCGGTCCAAGGGGCAATTATGGCCATAATGTCATGGGCCGAGGTTGTTTCTTCAAGTGTAGAGCCTCCGATGATCTGATCATCTAATTTGGTCTCTGGTGGGACATTCTAGGCGGACTCATTGATTGAGTCATTATTGTCCCGACCCTGCCATACCATGGATGGCTTAAAGAGCCTTTCGGGAAAGGTATTCTTAGGTATTGGGTCGCGCTTGGCACCCATGTGGGCAAGAACGTCTGCTGTCTGGTTGCTGTCTCTAGAGACATGATGAAATTCTAGGCCCTCGAATCGGGCTAACATCTTGAGGACGGCGTTTCTATGTGCCATCATATTTGGATCTTTGGCATCGAATTTGCCGTTGACTTGGGAGATAGCGAGGTTTGAATCCCCTTGTACCTCCAGCCACCGAACACCCATTGACGTAGCCATCCAAAGACCATGCAATAGTGCCTCGTATTCGGCTGCATTATTTGAGTCTGTGTACATGATTTGTAAGACGTACCGGATAGTATCTCCTATGGGGGATACTAGGATTAGCCCAGCCCCCAGTCCGGCTAGCATTTTAGAGCCGCCGAAGTACATCGTCCAGTGTGCATATGTACTGTATTCCCTACGGAGTTCGGCTTCGGTCCATTCGGATAGAAAGTCGGCCAACACCTGAGATTTAATGGCTCGACATGGTTTATATACGATTTCGAAGGGAAGGAGCTCTATGGCCCATTTGGCAATGCGGCCCATGGCATCCCTGTTGTTGATTATATCATTGAGGGGCACCTCGGATACCACTGTCACCGAACACTCTTGAAAGTAGTGTCGTGGCTTTCGGGATGCCATAAAGACCGTATATGCTATCTTTTCATAGTGTGGGTATCGGGACTTGCATGGTGTGAGGACCTCTGACACGCAGTAGACTGATTTTTGGACCTGGAGCTTGTGTCCCTCTGGTTCTCGTTCGACGACGAGCACCGCACTCACCACCTGACTGGTGGCTGAGATGTAGAGCAGCATAGGCTCTCCGATACCTGGTGCGGCTAGGATGGGGTTGCTCGCCCGGAGTGCTTTGATTTCGTCCAGTCCAGCGGTCGCTTTGTTGGTCCACTTGAAGTTTTTGGTTTTCTTGAGTAACTTGTACAGGGGCAGGGCCTTTTCGCCGAGGTGGGAGATGAAGTGACTTGAGGCTACCATGCAACCTGCCAGCTGCTGCATGTGCTTGAGCTCCGTTGGTGTTGCAAGTTGGGACAGGGCTTTAATTTTAGCCGGATTAGCCTCGAGTCCTCTATGGGAGACAATAAATCCAAGTAGTTTGCCGGCGGGGACTCCGAAGATGCATTTGTCCGGATTGAGCATTATGTCATAAGCCTTTCGGTTTTCGAAGGTTAGGCGAAGGTCGTCTACGAGGTGATCGATGTTTTTGGTTTTAATGACCATGTCGTCTACGTATGCCTCGACCGTTTTGCCGATTTGGTTTTCCAGGCATGTTTGAATCATGCGTTGGTATGTGGCTCATGCATTTTTTAAGCACAAAGGCATCGTGTTGAAGCAGAATGGCCCGTAGGGGGTGATGAACGCGGTTGCAGCTTGGTCGGACTCTTTCATCTTTATTTGGTGATATCCGGAATATGCGTCGAGAAAGCATACCGAGTCATCTCCGGCGGTGGTGTCGATAATCTGGTCTATGCGGGGTAAAGAGAAGGGATCCTTTGGGCAGGCTTTGTTTAGGTCCTTGAAGTCGATGCAGAGCCACCATGACTTGTCCTTCTTGGGCACCATGACCAGGTTTGCCAGCCAATCTGGATGTTTTATTTCACGGATGAATTCGGTCTCCAGTAGTTTTGCTAGTTCTTCACCCATGGCTTGTCGTTTGGGTTCGGAGAATCGACGTAGCGTCTGTTTAACTAGTTTGAAGCCTTTGATAATGTTCAGGCTGTGCTCCGCCAGCCTCCGTGGGATGCCTGGCATATCCGAAGGGTGCCAGGAGAATATGTCCCAGTTTTCACGTAAAACCGCGCACATCGCTTTATCAACCGCTGGGTCCAGTTGTGCTCCGATGGACGCTGTTTTAGTCGGGCCTGTCGGGTTGTTGGGGGGATGGACCCTGGGTAGGCAACGGAACCGAGATCCCTTCAAAAACATCGGGGCAAGTGGCGCCCCTCAATCCGGCTTGCGCCTGGCCGGCTTCCCAACGCAACGCGGCTAGGCATCGCGACCCGGCCAGACAGCTGGCGCATGCCGGCCGGTTCCCAGAAGGCGAACCTCTAGAGACAAATAAGCATGACCATGGTACTCCCCTCAACCTGGCCATGGGTCAGCTCCTGTCCCGTCCAAGTGTATGATGGAACAAGTTCCCACGAAGAGATGAGCTCGGCAATAGTGATCTACCAACCCCGCTGACCAATGCTGACATGGCTACAGTGCGCCCCCATCCCGCTGACGGGGGCAGACGGCGACCAGGCGCCATGGCACTATAGCTGAGCCAGCCCAACCACTCCGTGACGCACAACAAGACGTAGCATGGAACCCTCGGGCGTGCGGGGCCCTCGCCTGGAGAACCCGGCGTACCCTGGTACCCGTCGGGCCCCAACACCGGCTTCCCAGACACTGACATCCCAGCCCCTTGCCCATGTAACTTTACCGTTGTAACCCCGGGGGGCCAGCCTATAAGACCCCCTGGTGCCCCTCCATGCAGAAGGTCGACTCTTTAGCCACACACACATACATCCACACACACGGAGAAGGGGCAGCCCATGCATTGGCCTGTCTTCCTTCCTCCCCGAAACAGCTCCAGGAGCAAGCTTGTATCATCCTACTATAAACCACTCTCGATAGGACTAGGGCTATTATCTCTCCGGAGAGCCCCGAACCTGGGTACGTCTTGTGTCTCCTGCTCGCTCGTACCAACCCCGCTTCTGGAGCCCACCGGTCGCCTCTTTCCTGTCCCTCTTTTAGCCGTCCCATGGCATCTGCCATGAGCCCACCACGATAGTTGGCGCCCACCATGGGGCAGCTTGAGGTGCCGGCCGGAGATACGTTCCAGATGGGGCCCTTCGCCAGCTCCGGCAACTACATCATGCATGCCCTGATCACTGTGCCTGGCGCAGCACTGGCCGGCTTCGCCGACCCTTCCGGTGCCTCCCTCGATGCACCGCGCGTCTCCGCCGTGCTCGCTTCAGATGAGTACCCCAGCGAGGTGCTCGACGTCACCGACTCGCCCATCCCCCTTGTCGATGATGTCCCCGCTGACGTGGCGGATCTCTGTGTCCGTGTGGAGGTGCTCGTCACCGACTCTGGCTCCACTTCATCCAGCGCCGTTAAGAAGGCCGCTGCCGCTAAGGCCGTAGCGGAGCGCGCCAGCACGGCCGACCCACTGCGCGTCGCTATGCAGAACCTCAGTGTCCCCATCGCTATCGACATCAACGCCACAAACGCCGCCCAGGCCCGGGTCCAGCTCGAGGAGGAGCGCAAGCGCCTGTTGGACGAGGCTACGACGCTTGTTGCTACGCAGCGTCGGTTGGAGTCCATCCAGCAGGAGCGCGACGCTGCGTACGGCTTCATGCCGCCCGCGGCTAAGCCTAGCCGGGTTGCCGAGGTGTGGACCCGTGGCGCCGCCATCAGGCGCCCACTAGGTGCGATCCCGCCCGTCTACGATAGCCCCGTCAAGAACATGTGTGCCGTGCAGGTGGCCGCTGTTGGTTTGGAGCAGCTCCAGGGTGAGGAGCTGCAGGAGCGCCTGCAGCGCATGAGCGAGCTTCTCGGCACTGCGAACACGCAGCAGGACCACATCGACCGTCCCGCGGGATCCGTCTCGTGCCGCACCAGAGACCCCGAGCAGTAGAACACGGCGTCTTCTGCGCCCCCCAGCAAAGCTCATTCGGGCCGGACCGGAACCCGGCACAACCGCACCCTGACGAATGGAGACGACCTGGGCAACTAGCTGGCTCCAGAAGACCGGCGCCGGCAAAACCCTGTCCCGCCATCCGGCCGGCGTGGCCGTCCGGCTTCTGCCGACACGTTTCCTCGCGGCCCGGTAGCAAGCCGGCTGGGTCCGCGTGCCATCGACGACACCGATGCCTGCCACCGCATCGAGCAGCTCACCCTCTCCCTCGAGCTGGAGGAGGACAACGTGGTCGGCCCGGCTTGTTTCGGCCCCCGCATCCGGGATGAGCCCTTCCCCAAGGGATTCACGCTCCCCCGCGACACCCCCAAGTACAACGGAGCCGTTAAGCCGGAGGACTGGCTCACCGACTACACCACCGCCGTCGGCATCACGGGTGGCAACCAGCGCCTGGCCATGCGCTACTACCCGCTCATGCTACTGGGCTCAGCCCGGACGTGGTTGAACAGCCTACCGACTGGCAGGGTCAACTCATGGGTTGACTTCGAGCAAGCCTTCGTGCACAACTTCACCGGCACCTACAAGTGACCCGGCCATCCCAACCAGCTCACCATGTGCGTCCAGGGGCCGAACGAGACCGGCCGCCAATACCTTGCATGCTGGACCAAGCTCCGGAACAGCTGTGATGTGGTCCATGAGGTGCAGACCATCCAGTACTTTGTGAGCGGTTGCCGGGATGGCACCTTGCTGAAGCACAAGCTCCGGCGCTCCGAACCCACCACCATGGCCGCGCTCATGGTCATAGCGGACAAGTACGCCAATGCTGACTCCGCCATGAAGATCCAAGTGGTGTTAGATGAAGCCGGCAAAGCGATGCTGGCACCACGCTCCAAGCCGGCTGGCGCGAACAGCCGCCAGCAGAACAACCAGCAGCAAAACAACAAGCGCAAGGCGGAGCAGCCGGCTCCCCGCAATGACAATCGCCTTGTCACCAACGCCGAACAGGCACCCGCGGCCGAGCCGGCCGGCAACTGGCGTCAGCGAACCAGCAAGACCGCCTGGCAACCCGCCATGAGCTTTGAGGAGATGCTCGACGCTCCCTGCAAGCACCACAGTGGCACAAGGCCATCCACGCACATGCTCCGGCAGTGCGCCATCACCAAGCACATCATGCACGACGAAGTCTTCCCCGACCAGAATGCAAGCTACGTCGTCTTCACCAGTGAAGGCGGCGACAAAACCAGCGAATGTCGGCTCCGGCAAGAAGTAAACACCGTGGTTCCGGCTGTGCCTAAGTACATGCACTGGTCGAAGCGCCCGGTCAGCTGGACCCGGGAAGACCACCCGGCCATCATGCCGAACCCTGGTGGTTACGCCCTCGTCCTCGACACCACCATAGTCGCTGAAAGGTGCACCTGCAAGTTCTCTCGAGCCCTCATCGACGACGGTAGTAGCATCAACATCCTCTACCGCGACACCATGACCAAGCTGGGCCTTGAGGTGAGGCAGCTGGAGCCAACCCGGACGGTGTTCCATGGCATCTTGTCGGGTCTCTCCTGCCACACCATCAGCCGGATCCAGCTTGATGTTCTATTCGGCACCCGCGATCACTTTCGGCGTGAGCCCATCTGGTTCGAGGTGGTGGACCTGTCCAGCCCATAACACGCGTTGCTGGGCCGACCTGCTCTGGCCAAGTTCATGGCAGTTCCCCACTACGCCTACCTGAAGATGAAGATGCCAGGTCCCAAGGGCCTCATCACCATTGCCAGCGACTACCGCAAGTGTCTGGAGTGTGTCGTGGCCGGCTCCAAGCAGGCCGAATCCCTGGTCATCACCGAAGAGAGGCGCCAGCTCGACCAGATTGTGGCGCTAGTCGGCGAGCAGAAGACCGTGCCGGCTCCCCCCAAGGAGTCGGCTGGCGAAGTTTCATTCCAGCCGTCCAAGGACACCAAGAAGGTCGTGCTCAAGCCGGAAGACCCCATCTGCAGCCCGTACGTTGTTGTGGGCACCCACCTCAGCAGCAAATAGGAAGGCAAGCTCGTCGACTTCCTTTGTGGGAATCGGGATATCTTTGCATGGTCCCCAAAGGACTTGCCGGGTGTTCCGAGGAAGTACGCCGAGCACAAACTACACGTCCGCAAGGATGCCAAGTCTGTCCGTCAACCTCTGCGTCGCTTTTCATAAGAGAAGAGAAGAACCATCGGCGAAGATGTCGCCCGGCTGCTCGCAGCCGGCTTCATCATGGAAGTATTTCACCCCGAGTGGCTGGCCAACCCAGTCCTCATTTTGAAGAAGAACAACACCTGGCGCATGTGCATAGACTACACCAGCCTGGACAAGGCCTGCCCCAAGGATACTTTTGCCCTACCCTGGATAGATCAAGTGATCGATTCCACGGCCGGCTGTGAGCTTATGTCCTTCCTGGACGCTTACTCTGGCTATCACCACATCAAGCTGGACCCGGCCGATGCCCTGAAGACATCCTTCATTAGCCCCTTCGGGGTGTACTGCTATATCACCATGTCATTCGGTTTGAAGAATGCCGGCGCCACCTTCCAGCGTTGCATGCAGAAAAGCCTGTTGAAGCAACTCGGCCGCAACATCCACGTCTATGTCGACGACATCATGGTGAAGACCAAGCAGCACCTCACACTCCTTGACAACCTGAAAGAGACATTTGCTAATCTGCGCGAGTACCAGATCAAGATCAACCTGGAGAAGTGCGTGTTTGGCGTGCCAGCCAGCAAGCTACTCGGTTTCCTCGTCTCGGAGCGCGGCATTGAGGCGAACCCGGAGATAATCAAGGCCATTGAGCGCATGCGCAAGCCAACCCGGCTGCGCGATGCCCAAAAGTTTACCGGCTACTTGGCCTCGGTCAGCCAGTTTCTCAGCCGGCTGGGCGAGATGGCCTTGCCCCTATATCAGCTGATGAAGAAGACATCTTCGTTCAAGTGGAATGACCAGGCGGACGAAGTGTTCCGGGATCTCAAGCACATGCTCTCCACCACGTCCGTCCTAGCCGCGTCGGCCGACAAGGAGCCGCTGTTGCTACATCACCGCCACCTCGCGGTCGGTCAGCACGGTGCTGGTGGTCGAGCGTCCAGAAGAAGGCAAGATCCTAGCTGTCCAGCGCCCGGTCTACTACCTGAGCGAGGTGCTCTCCGCCTCCAAGCAGAACTACCCGAACTACCAGAAGATGTGTTATGGTGTGTACTTCACCGCTAAGAAACTGAAGCAGTACTTCCAGGACGATGTCATCACAGTGCTCAGCACAAACCCCATTGGCGAGATCATAGGTTGCTGGGACGCCTCCCGCCGGGTTGCCAAGTGGGCCATCGAGTTGGCCAGCCACACGATCCTCTAGGAGCCCCGTACCACCATCAAGTCCCAAGCGTTGACTGACTTCTTGGTAGACTAGATGGAGACCCAGTCCCTGCCGCCGCCACCTGAATCGACACACTGGCACATGCACTTCGACGATTCCAAGATGCGGTCCAGCTTGGGAGCCAGCATTGTGCTATCTTCCCCCAAGGGCAACTCGCTTCGCTACGCGCTGCAGATCCACTTCGCCACCTCCAACAGCGTTGCCGAGTATGAAGCACTTGTGCACGGCCTTTGGCTGGCCAAAGAAATCGGCATCCGGCGCATCCTCTGCTACGGCGACTTGGACCTAGTGGTGCAGCATGCTTCTGGCGAATGGAACGCCCAAGACGCCAACATGGCCAGTTACCGCTTCTTGGTTCAGCAGCTTTCCGGCTATTTCGACGGCTGCGAGTTCCTCCACATGCCCCGCACGGAGAACGAGGCCGCTGACACGCTGGCCAAGATAGGCTCATCCCGACAAGCCATTCCATCCGGCTTCTCCCTCGAGCACTTGCACAAGCCATTCATCAATCCGTCTCTAGACTCTGAGTCCATCTTCATCCCGGACAATCCCGCAGCTCCCCCACCCAACCCTAAAGATCCATGCCTAGTCTCGGGGGCTGCTGGCACTGGCTCGGGGCTGCCGGCTCCTGCTCGGGGGCTGTTGAGTCTGTCCCGGGAGCTGCCAACCCGGTCCCAGCGGCTGCTGTCTCCAACCCGGTGGCCGCCGTCCCCAACCCAGGGGCTGCTGCCCCGGATCCCGTCCAAGTGGTCGCCCTCACGATGGTGACGGCTCCATCTTGGGCCCAACCGATCCTAGATTTCTTGGAACGTGACGCCCTCCTCATGGATGAGAGCGAAGCCCAGCAAGTTCAACGCCAGGCATCCGCCTACACCATCATCAACAACGAGCTCTTCAGGCATAGTGCAACGGGCGTGTTCCAGCACTGCGTCGAGCAAGACAAGGGTATAGAGATCCTCCTCGACATCCATTAAGGCGAGTGTGGGCACCATGCCGCCTCCAGATCCCTGGTGGCCAAAGCCTTCCGTCACGGTTTCTACTGGCCCACGGCCATCCAGGACACCGTGTCGCTAGTCCTGAAGTGTGAGGGTTGCTAGCACTTCTCCAAACGCAGCCACCAGCCGGCTTCGGCACTGCGGACCATCCCGATATCTTGGCCTTTTGCTGTCTGGGGGATCGACATGGTAGGGCCTTTCAAGACCGCCCGGGGCAACATGACTCATTTGTTGGTTGCCGTCGACAAGTTCACCAAGTGGATCAAAGCAAGGCCGATCAAGAAACTCGACGGGCCAACAGTCGTCCGATTGATCAAAGATATCACGGTCCGCTACGGCCTCCCGAATAGCATCATCATGGATAACGACACCAACTTCGCCAAGGGCACGCTGGCACAATACTGCTCCGTCTCCGGCGTCCGGCTTGACTTGGCCTCTGTCACTCATCCCCAGTCCAATGGCCAGGTTGAGCGGGCCAACGATTTTATTCTAGCCGGCATCAAGCCATTCACCCGGCAGCTGGCTCGATGAGTTGCTGGCAGTCCTCTGGAGTCTCCGGACAACACCAAACTGGTCGACTGGGTTCACCCTGTTCTTCCTTGTCTACGGAGCCGAAGCAGTCATTCCGACCGACATCGAGTTTGACTCGCCACGAGTCACCATGTACACAGAAGAAGATGTCAAGGAGGCCCGCGAAGACGGCGTCGACCTACTGGAAGAAGCACGCCTCTTGGCCCTCAGCCGATCGGCCATCTACCAGCAGAACCTGCACCACTACCACACCAAGAAGATCAAGCCCCACGCATTCCGTGAGGGCAACCTCGTACTCCGGCACGTCCAGCAGCAAGCCGGCCAGCAAAAGTTGGCCTCCCCGTGGGAGGGCCCCTTCATCATCAGCAAAGCCCTATGTGATCGCAACGCTTACTACCTCATCGATGCACGCAGGCCGAACAAGCGCAAGAGAGACACGGCCGGCGAGGAGAAAAATCGACCCTGGAATGCAGAACTCCTCCGCCCATTTTATAGTTAGCTGTATGCACGTATGTATCGCTACCTTTTGAGTTTAATGCAAAACAACAAGACCCCCGAACGACACTCGGGGGCCACCTTATCCTATCAATTATTGTGTCTCGCAATTTTTTTGCCCTCCACCACCAGGACGGTTCATCCGGCTCGGGGGCTCGGGGGCTAGCCGGGTCGACTGCGCCCCGCTTTCCCCCTCAGTCCATTTCGGCGCGTCCGAGTCGCCAAGGCCCTCCCCTTCGTCCCAAGCCACAGTCCGGCTTTGGCTGTTTGGCTGGCAAGGATCACGGGCTGAAGCGCCGGCACGCAGGAATCCGCTAAGCTGGATCAGCCGGAGTGGTCTATCCGGCCTCACCGCATTAAGTTGCCGCAAGACCGGCTACGCGCCAGCCGGCTTCGCCGCCTCACGCCAGCAGGCCCAGTGGGTGTTTCGCGCACGCTCAATGTTCGAAAACGCCTAAGTATTGTGTGCCCTTTCCCAAGGCCAAACCCCTTGTCACAAACTGGAACCCAGCTGTTCGACTCGCGGGGGAGAAGTCCAAAGAAGGTGCAGATAAGAAAAAGCCTAAAAGCAGAGAGCAAAAGCGCACATACTCGCAAACATATTTACATTACAAAAATAAAGGCCCCCGGCCAGAGTTCATTACATTCACTCTACACCGCAAGTGGGTGGACTTGCAAGTTAACAAAGTTCGAAATAAAGATAAAGAGACAAGACGACTTCAGGCAGTGGTCGCGTCGGGTTGCGTGACCGCCGGCTCCTCCATGGTGACCCCCGGGTTCACCGAGGTGCCGGTGTCGTCCAACCCGGCCTCTTCATTCACGTAAGGGCCCGACTCCTCGAAGCTGCCCATCGGGTCGTCGAGCGTTAGGCCAAAGTTGTTGGGCGGCACCTCCACGCCGTCTTTGGTCCGCTCCACCTGGAACTCGTTATGCGAAGCAAACGAGGCGAGGTAGCTGGCACGTGTGAAAATCCGACCCGCCTCCACCTCCAGCTGGGCCTCTGTGCCGGCTCACTGGGCCGCCAGCTGGTTCAGGTTCAGGCCTGGATACCAAGACATGACAAACCGCAGCGCCAAGTCCGCACCGGCACGCGCCACGGAGACACGCCACGAGTGGAGCCGCGCCGGTCCGGCTTCCGGCCAGCGCGCCAATCGCGTAAAGCTGTTGGGCGCGACCGCACCCGGCCGGAGGGCCACCGCCATGCCGACCCGGCGTCGGAGAGCCTTGCCGTCTGCACGTCCAGGGCCTTCGGGCGAGCCTCGGCGGCATGCTTAATTTTCAGGAAACTCCAGGCGGCGTGCGAGTCGACTTCAGCGCCCGCGTCGGCTTGGGTCGACCGGTAGGCAAGCAAGGCATTGTCCACCGTCTTCTGCATTTCCGGGAAGTATTCTGGCAAACGAGCAAGGAAAATGGTCAGCCGTGTAAAACTTAGGCCGGCTTGCAACCCGGCACGACAGGCGAAGAAGTACCTACTGGCGAAGACCTCATCCAGGTGCTGCGCCTCGCACAACATACCATGCCGCTCCAAGTCTCCAGCGCGGCCGCGGGCTTCGAGCTCCTCCTCAAGCTCAGCGTGCCTATCGACGACCGCCTTCAGCTTGTCGTCCTTGGCGGTAGCCACCTTCCCGATCTCATCCCTCAGCCAGGCAAGCTTCGGCTGGTGGGCCTCTGCCATCTTGGCGGCCTCCGCCTTCAACCGCTCCATTTCGGCCTAGAGATGGCTCTTGTCGCCAGCCAGCTGGTCATGCTGCTAGCCGGCTTTGGCGAGTGCCTGGCGGGCCTCCGCCTTCAACTGCTCCACCACAGGCCGGAGCTGGCCGACATCGGCGACCGCCTGGTCACACAGCTGGCCGGCTTCAACCAGCCGGGTTCATAGGTCTGGCACCTCGGCCACGGCAGCTGCGCGGTATGATTTCAAGTCAGGTGCCGGAAGAAAGGAACAAAGACATCTTTAAGATTCGACCCAACTACTATGTAGTTGGCCCGAATCTCGGGGGCTACACCCAGTGGGTGTGCTAGCGCGCCCCCACTAAGAGCATGAGAGACATACCTTCAGCGAGACGGTGCGCCTCCTTCGCGGTGTCGAGCTGCGCCGTGACCTGGTGGTGCTTCTCTAGAAGCCGGTTATGGATGCCGACTCGGAGGCCATCCAGGTGCTGCAGGAAAGCAAGGATTAGCACAGACCACAAAGACATCTTTAAGATTCGACCCAACTACTACGTAGTTGGCCTGAATCTCGAGGGCTACACCCAGTGGGTGCGCTGGCGCGCCCCCACTGATGAGCTGCAAAGGAAAGCCAAGAGAAGAAAAACTCACGATCAAGGATCGCTCCAGCTCGCTCTGGGTGAAGACCTAAAGCCGGTCCGCATGCCCGCGAAGATGCAGGTGCACGACGTCCATCGTCGCCTCCTCCTGCGCGTGCGGCCTGAAGATGACTCCACTAGAATTGGCAGCACGGCGGCCTCCTGGCGCTGCCTGCGGCTGCCTGACCGCCAGGGCGTGCTCACCGCCCGCCGGCTCCTCCGCGGCCGGCGTCGACTCCGGCGCTCCGGCCAGCGTCGCCTGCGGTGCTCCGTCCGGCGTCGCCTGCGGTGCTCCGTCCGGCGTCGCCTGCGGTGCTCTGTCCGGCGTCGCCTGCGGTGCTCTTTTCGGGGCGGATTCTCCTCCGCCACCTCCGACCTCCACCCGCTCGACCACTTCGGTCCGGGGTGGGGTGTCATCATCGATCTCCATGACCTCCCGGTCGTCAACCTCCATATCCGGCCGGTCGGCCGGGTCGCGCCCCTCTTCCACCTGTGGCTCAACGACCGTCTCCGCCGGCTCCATGCCCGTCGGCATCTCCGACTAGGTTTGTTCCGCGGCCACCTGGTCCGCGGAAACATGGCCCCTCGTATCAGCGGCGCTCGCCCACGCCCTGGTCGAGGCCTCCACTGCCGCAGTGGTAGCCGCCGCATCCGCCTCGAGGGCCTTGTTCCGGTTCCTCGAGGCACAGTGCTCTGTGTCTTCCGGGTCCAGACCAAGGTCCTCCTCCGGCGGGTCCTCCACCCGATCGATGGAGCTGCTTTGGGTCCTCCAGAACGAGAACTCGCCCCCAGATGTGGCCGCCGTTGTCACTAGTGCCAGGTCAAGGGGCGACCTGCGCATCGCAAAGATGGCATGAGTAGAATGCTACCAAGCAGGAAGAAAGAAACGACAAAGAAAACTTACCCGATCGCCGTCGGGACGGCCCGCCTCGCCCGCACGGTCGGGATGACGCGGCGCGCCCTCTTGGCAGCCGTCTTGCCGAGCGCAGCCGGTCCCTCTGCCGTGCGCTTCGCGGCCGGCTTCAGCGGCACCGAATCCTTCTCGTGTGGCTGGCTTGCCATTGCCGGCGCGCGGGACAACCCGGTGTCGGACGTCCTCTTCGACCGTCTTGAGGGATCGGCGCCGCCGTCTCCTCCCCTAGTCGGCGCTGCATCACCAGCATGAGTCATGACCTCCTCATTTGTCGGATTTAGGGCTCCGCATTCCCAAGAAGGTTCAAACTCTGGGGCATGTGTGAAGATCTCAACCTCTCAAGCCTCGAGCTCGTCGCCCTGTAGCCTAGCCACGCTAGATTCACGCTCAAGCGGGGAAGAAGATGGACATGGCAGTTTACCTAGGTTCGGGGCCACCTTGTGGTGTAAAACCCTACTCCTGCTTTGTGGTGGATTGGCCTCACGAGGAGTTTTGAGGATGAACTAGTACAGTGGGTGAGCTGCCTCGCGAGGGCTCCGGGGGTGAGAATGAGTCGACCCTTTCTACGGTGGTGGCCAACCTATATTTATAGTGGCCTCGGTCCTCTTCCCTGGAAGCTTTAGGCGGGAAGGGATACCACAACGACCAATTTGAAAGGGGACAAGAGGTACATCTTATCCTGACAAAAGGTGGTCTTCTCTTGCAAAGCTTCTGGTCGTGACGCAGTAGTGGGCTCGATGATGACATCCATTCTGCCGAGCTCGTGGTCTTGGTCTCGTTGCACCGGAAAGGAAACCTTTGGAGGGCTCCTTGGGAACCCACGTCTATCCTTGCTCCTTTAGCACTGCAAGGGAAACTGTCACCTCTACGCCCGCTGGCGCCCGCCTGGCTTTCGTCGTCATAGCAGCCTCGTGAGGCTAGTTACTTGCATAGGAATCTCCGCTCCTCGGGAGAACGCCTAGGGACGCCGCCCCCTCTGGAGGTCTTGGTGTCGTCCACCTCGTGAGGCCAAGGGGCCCTCACGAGTTCCTTGTCTTGGTAGTCTCGTAGCTGGGCCGTACCAGGGCATCGAGCGAGCCACGCTGTGGGTTGCAGACAGGCAAGTCTGGTACCCTGGTTCCCAAAACACCGACAGTAGCCCCCGGGCCCAAGGCGCGCTCGGGATGGCTTCGAGGCAAAGCCTAGGGGCAAGGTTGAAGCACCGCGGGCCCCAACCGCCTGTGGGCCAGGCTGACGCGTGGCACCCGAAGTGGGGCAGACGACTCCGCTTCCCCACGCCGCCTTGGCAACTGCCCCGACTTGACAACTGCTTAGCGCATGCAGCAGCGCCATCATCACTCGGAACGTGGAAGGGCGCCGGTTAGCCTTCAACCACCTATAAGATGGCGAGGGGGGCAGAGCCCCCAGCCCGTCTTCATCCTCTCACCTGTAGTCTTCTCTTCTCCTGTCTCCGCCGCGCCGTCACCTCACCGAAGCGACCATGGTG
The DNA here is from genome assembly GCA_011799875.1 of Thinopyrum elongatum. Taxonomy (NCBI): domain Eukaryota; kingdom Viridiplantae; phylum Streptophyta; class Magnoliopsida; order Poales; family Poaceae; genus Thinopyrum; species Thinopyrum elongatum. The sequence goes on along the minus strand of CM022300.1, from coordinate 584,498,751 downwards.
CCAACAAGGAGGTTCTTGGCCGAAGAGAAGGGCAAGACCCCAAAGGAGGGGTCGGACTCGCCGCTACCCAAGAGGGGACGCGCCCGTCCTCGCAAATGTGCGACCGCATCAACGGCGCCATCGCGGGGGCGTGGGAGGCCACCCCTGCCAGCCCGCGTCAGCTCCAACAACCGGGGGAGAGGCCTCTCCCGCGGAGGCGGTTGCGGGGGCCCTAGCAGCCACGACGTGGGGGGAAGGTGCGCAGTGGCTGCCCGGCCACCACGCACGTGTGCCAGCTTGGGTGACATGGGGCGCGAGTTCGTCGTGCGAGTGAAGGGCCCTCCGGGCACCTAGCTTCTGCTTTCGAGTTCCTTCGCGGAGGAGCTGCCGACAGCGGGGCCTGTTGGCCTGCTGCAGCAGCTGGATGGCTGCTGCAATGGGTCTTCATGGGCGGAGGTCAAGGTCTCCTCCATCGGGCACGTGTTCCTGACCCGCGGTTGGCAGTCATTCGCCCGTGCCTGCAGCTTGGACGGGAGGCGTACCCTCCATTTTAAATACGATGGAGTGGCAATGCTCTTCATCAAGGTCTTTGGGGAGGACGGCAGCCACCTGGGGTGCTGCCCGGAGGGCGATGACGACGGCAGCGACCACACCTCTGACGATGACGGTCATCGCAGCGGCGGTGCCCTCCGCGGTGATTTTGCCCTTGGCGACGGCTGCTGCTCCTCCAGCAGCGGTGCTTCTTCTGGGGAAGGCTCGAGCGACGACGACTACGACGAGCCGCCCCGTCGCTGTGCGCTGACCAAAGAGGACGGCATGCCGCCGCGCCGCCGCGTCCCCGCTCCAGAGGGCGCCGAACCATTGCACCATCACGTCCCCATTAAGCAGGAGGAGCACTCCGACTAAGCGCGGGCGGCGGTGAAGCCGGGCCTCAGGAGCAGCGGCCCTCTAGAGATCGCCTCTTCAGTTTTTCCTTCTTCTGCTTCCTGCATCATAGCTTACAAAAAAGCCCCCTGGGCGCATGTAATGAACCGTGGCGCTTCCGCCTTTATGTCAGTATTTACCGTTGCGTTCTACTACTCATGTTGCTATTAATTGGAAGTTCCCACTTGGGGTGATTAGAACAACTTAGCTTGGTGCGCTAGTGACCCTTGGCGGGTCCCTTCGTCGTGGTGGCACGCTCCTTCAGAGCTTCTCCTAGTGACGGTGTAATTAGAGTGCCAGAGCGACCTAGGGAGGCCCCTCGACAAGCTCCAGAGCCTTGAACGGTATGCCCCCGCGAGGCCTCCGGGGGGCAATTTGTGTAGGGTTCCTTAGCGAAGGGGCCTTGCGTAGGCCTTTGGAGCACCCCCAAGCGAGGGCCGGCTATTATTAGTGTGTCGGGGTGCGATGCCCGGCAGGGCCAGGAGGCGAGCGCTCCTGAGGCCACGGGGCCGATGGCTCAGTCGAGAGTGTCGCGCGAGGATTTTGCCAAGGTCTTGGCGAGGTGTATGTATGAGCGGGCCTGCTGCTGGCGCAGGCTAGGCTGGTTCATGCGTGTACACCGTGCCCAGCCCCCGCTCATGGGATACGATAGAGGGAGGCACGGCGGCCGCCGTACCTCTCAAAGATGAAACTCATGAGAAGAAACACAATTGGAAGAAGAAAGAAAAGGAAACTCCCCCCTTTTTCGAATAAAGATGAAAGAACTGAAAGTTCATTCCAAGAAGTAGCAAATGGGTTACAAGAGCAAAGCAAAAGAATAGCCGCGTCCGGCACCTATACTAGTCTTATAGTCTTCCCGCCAGCGCGGAGCATGGGGCTTCCACTAGGCGTAGGCATAGTCGCTGATTGACCATGTTGTCCGCTAGCGCGGAGCATGGGGCTTCCACTTGGGTGTGGTTGGGAGCCCCTGTGAGGCCCAGGGGCGGCACTCAGGAGACTCCAGGGCGTGTACAGCCCCACTCATTATTACGTGAGAGTGTCATGGGTAGAACCTCCGGAGGTGCTGGATGTTCCAAGCATTTTGGATGGGGACCCCGTCCTGCGTCTCCAGGCGTACGGTGCCAGGCCTGGAGACGTGGGCGACCCTGAAAGGGCCGTCCAACATGGGTGAGAGCTTGTGAAGGCCCTCCCTGGAAAGGACCCGCCTCAGGAAGAGGTCTCCCACCTTGAGGGTCCGGGAGCGGACACTGCGGCAGTGGTAATGCCGCAACGCCTGCTGGTACCTCGCTACGCGGAGCGAGGCCTGGCGGCGGGCTTCCTCCCCGAGCACGAGGTCTATCCCCCGCGAGGCATCCTGACGCGCCTCATCGAATGCCAGGACCCGCGGGGAGCGATGCCTGACCTCGTGAGGGAGGACCGCCTCGGCCCCGTAGATGAGGAAGAACGGGGTCTCCCCGGTGGGCTTAGTCGCAGTGGTGCGGGTAGACCATAGCACGGACTGAAGCTCACCGAGCCACCACCTGCCGCTGGCCTCGAGCTTCTTCTTGAAGCTCTGTGCCTTGAGGCCCCTCAGGACCTCCACGTTGGCATGCTCGGCCTGGCCATTGCTCTGTGGATGCGCCATTGACATGTAGCATATCTGCGTTCCAAGGTTAGCGCAATACGTCCTGAAGAGGTTGCTCATGAACTGGGTCCCATTGTCAGTAATGATACAATTGGGAACACCAAAACGGCTCACGAGGCCCTTGTTGAACTTGACGGCTGAGCCAGCGGGGATGGTGCGCACGGGCTCCACCTCCGCCCACTTTATGGCGACGTAGAGGTAGTGGTATCCACCGGCTGACCGAGGGAACGGGCCCAGGATATCCAAGCCCCAAACTACGAACGGCCATGAGAGCGGGATGGTCTGGAGACCTTGCGCGGGTTGGTGAATCTGCTTGGCATGGAATTGGAAGGCCTCACAGGACCGCACCAGCTCGGTGGCATCGTTTAGCGCCGTCGGCCAGTAGAAACTGCTGCGGAACACCTTGCCAACGAGGGTGCGTGACGAGTAGTGGTGCCCACAGTCCCCGCCGTGGATATCGGCCAGCAACTCGTGCCCTTGTTCCTTGGATATGCACCGCAGCGAGACGTCATTGGGGCATCACCGGTACATCTCACCGTCCTGCAAGCAATAAACAGTGGCCTGGCGGACCACGCGCTCCGTATCCACCTCCTTCTTCGGCAAGGAGCCATGGAGCAGGTACGCCTTGAACTCCTCGGTCCAGCAGCTCGCCTAAGGTTCCAGTGCCAGGAGTAAGTGGGCTCCTGAGGTCGGGCCACAAGCCGGGGCTCCTGACGTCAGGGCCGATGGCAGCTCCTCCCTGAGCAATGCCTAGTCCGCGGCCGGGGGGCCGCTGACATCTTGTGGAGCCTTTCCTCGATGATGCCAGGCCTCTGGGGCTCGCGGCGAGATGCCCTCTTGGCTATGTCGTCTGCTTCCTTGTTTGCGCCCCGCGGGACATGCTGCGATTCCAAGCCCAGGAAGCATTTTTTGATTTTACGTACCTCCTCCAGGTAAGCCTCCATGTGTTCATACTTCGGCTTGTACTCTTTGTTCGAGAAGTTGATGAGGAGTTGCGAATCACCCTTGATGGTGAGGGACTTGATCCCCAGGGCGGCCGTGGCCCTGAGGCCGGCAATCAAGCCCTCGTATTCTACGCTATTGTTGGAGACCTTGTCGCCGCACTGGAAGCAGAGCTGCACGGCGTAGTAGAGCTTGTCCTTGGTTGGCGAGATGAGCCCGACTCCAGCCCCCGCGCCCTGCCGCGCGAAGGCACCGTCGAAGTGCATGACCCACCTGTCGGGTGCCTCATTGCCGAGCGCGAGAGATTGGCCCTCATCCAGCCCCCGATCGGGAGCGTCGGTCCACTCCGCCACGAAGTCAGCCAAGGCCGCCCCCTTGATGACCCTGGTCATACTGAACTCCAGATAGAAGGCCTGCGGCTCGATGTTCCATTCTGCTACCCTCCCCACGGCGTTGGGGCTGTGGAGCACCTTCTCCAAGGGGTACGCTGCTACGACCATGATTGGGTGGCCTTGGAAATAGTGACACAGCTTTCTTGAGGTGACGAGAAGCACGAGCAGGAGCTTCTGCTGCATAGGGTAGCGTGCGCATCGCGCAACACCGTGCTGATGAAGTACATCGAATGCTCGATGAGAGGTGAGGAGTCGGGGACGCCTTGCTCCATGGGGGGCACGAGGGACTCGTGAGGCTCACAAGTGGATGAAGCAACGGGATCCCCAGGAGCGCCACCCTGGGGCAGCGAAGGTCGCACGGCTTTTCGCGGGCCGTCTTGCTTTGAGCCCGTGCCAGTGGGTCCTTCCCTGACCGCCACAAGTGTTGCACTAGCTGAGTGAGGGGTGGCCGCCAAGTAATGTACCAGGGGCTCGCCCGAACGAGGCGCCACCATGACAGGCGGGCTCGTGAGGTACCGCTTGAGGTCTTCGAAGGCCGCCTCAGCTTCCGGGGTCCACTCGAACGAGCCGTTCTTCTTCATTAGCTTAAAGAAAGGGAGGGTGCGCTCGCCGAGCTTGGAGATGAAGCACCCCAAGGAGGTCACGCACCCCACAAGCTTCTGCATCTCTTTCAGGGTCCGGGCAGGCTCTTCCGCTCTATTGCCTTGACCTTCTCAGGGTTAGCCTCGATCCCTCTGTGCAACACCAGGAAACCGAACAGCTTGCCGGACGGGACCCCGAACACACACTTCTCTGGATTTAGCTTCAGGTTTATGCTGCACAAGTTGGCGAATGTTCTTCGAGGTCCTTGATTAGGGTCCTTGCTTCCCGCGACTTGACCACGATGTCATCAATGTATCCTTCTGCATTCCTCCCCAGCTGTGGCCTGAGCGCGATGTGCATCAGCCGCTGGAAAGTTGCACTAGCGTTCCGCAGCCTGAAGGGCATGCAAGCGTAGCAGTACACGCCGCACGGGCACATGAAAGCTGTCTTCTCGACATCCTCTGTCGCCATCTTGATTTGATGATATCCCGAGAAGGCATCCAAGAAGCACAACAAATCGCACTCGGTTGTGGAATCCACAATCTGGTCGATACGCGGGAGCGGGAAGGGGTCCAGAGGGTAGGCATTGTTGAGGCTCGTGAAGTCGACGCACATGCGCTCCTTTCCACCTTTCTTGGGGACGATCACCGGGTTCGCCAGCTAGTCCGGGTGCCGTACTTGCCGTATGACGCCGTCCTCCTTAAGCTTGCCGACCTCCTAGATGATGAACGCTTGCTTGTCTTGTGCTTGATGCCGCGCCTTTTGCTTTACTGGGCATGCACCGGGGCACAGCATCAAGTGGTGCTCAATTACCTCCCTCGGGACTCCAACCAGGTCTGACGCTTCCCACGCGAATATGTCTTTATTGGCCCTCAGGAAGCCAACCAACGTCTCCTCCTGGTCTAGAGGAAGGCCCGCACTAATGGTGAAGGTGGGAACAGAGCCTCCGATGTCGACAAGCACCTGCTTCGTTTCGGCCCGATCCTGAGAGAATAGCTGCTTTTTCTTTGCGGGCGAGCCCTCCTGAGCTTCCGCGGTGCCCCTGGCGGTAGAGCACGAAGTGGTCGCGGCCCTGTAGGCGATCTTGAGAACCCAGACTGCGTCTTCCGTATCCCCGACCACCATGATGACGCCACCGCTGCCCGGCATCTTGATGACGTTGTAGCCCGGATGGGTCGCCGCCATGAACTTGGCGAGGGCCGGATACCCAAGGATGGCGTTGTACGGGAGGCCGATGTGGGCGACGTCGAAGTCGATGAGCTCAGTGTGGTAGTTGTCGTGCATGCCGAAGGTGACGGGGAGGCGTATCTTCCCCAGGGGGGTGGCCGAGCCCTTGACCACCCCCGAGAAAGGCTTGGTGGGGAGGAGCTGGTCGTACGATACTTGAAGGAGGTCAAAAGTCTCCACCAAGAGGACGTTCAGGCCGGCGCTCCCGTCAATGAGGGTCTGGGTCACTGCGATGTTGTTGATGGTGGGCGTGCACAGCATTGGGAGGGCTCCCTACACCGCCGTGGTCTTGGGGTGGTCTCTGGAATCGAAGGTGATGTCGGTTCCAGGCCCGGCGCAGCCACGCACAGCCTCGCGCTGTGGCCGGGGAGCTCCTTGCCAACGGAGAAACTGCTTGATGTGGCGGCCAGAGGCAGGCACTTGCGACCTGCCAATGATGTACGTGACCGCATGGGGCGCTGGAGCCGCGAACTGTGCGATGAACTGGTCACAGAGCTCCCCCCAAGACGAGATCGAGGCATGTGGGAGGCCACGGAGCCAGGATCGAGGGGCCTTTGTGAGAGCTAGGGGGAACCAGTTCGCCATGGCCTTGTCATCGTCCCCAGCTGACTTGATGGCCTGCGTGTATGACCGGAGGAACCCTTCGGGATTCACAACGCCGTCGTACCGCAGGGGCAACACCGGTCTGAACTTCGTGGGCCACTGCACTCGTCGCATATCGGCGGTGAAGGCCGGGCAACCCGCGGCACTCCCGTACGCCTCGGGCGGCCACGCCTGCAGGGCGGAGTCCACCATGAGGGCAGCGAGGCTAGGACGAATTGTGGTCGATGGAGGGGCAGACTTCGACATGCCCCTACCTGGCACGCCAAATGTCGGATTCAGGGCTCCATAGACCCAAGAAGGTTCGAACTCTGGGGCATGTGAAACGGTTTCAACCTCTCAAGCCTTGATCTCGTCGCCCTGTAGCCTAGCCACGCTAGATTCATGCTCAAGTGGGGAAGAAGATGGACATGGTAGTTTACCCAGGTTTGGGCCACCTTGCGGTGTAAAACCCTACTCCTGCTTTGTGGTGGATTGGCCTCACGAGGAGGTTTGAGGATGAACTAGTACAGTGGGTGAGCTGCCTCGTGAGGGCTCCTGGGGGTGAGAATGAGTTGACCCTTTCTATGGTGGTGGCTAACCTATATTTATAGTGGCCTCAGTCCTCTTCCCTGGAAGCTTTAGGCGGGAAGGGATACCACAACGACCAATTTGAAAGGGGACAAGAGGTACATCTTATCCTGACAAAAGGTGGTCTTCTCCTGCAAAGCTTCTAGCCGTGACGCAGCAGTGGGCTCGGCGATGACATCCGTCCTGCCGAGCTCGTGGTCTTGGTCTCGTTGCACCGAAATGGAAACCTTTGGAGGGCTCCTTGGGAACCCACATCTGTCCTTGCTCCTTTAGCACCAAAAGGGAAACTGTCTCCTCTGCCCCCGCTGGCGCCCGCCTGGCCTTGGTCGTCATGGCTCATGTCATCGCAGCCTCGTGAGGCTGGGTACTTGCATAGGAATCTCCACTCCTCGGGGGGCCGCTTGGGGAGGCCGCCCCCTTTGGAGGTCTTGGTTTCATCCGCCTCGTGAGGCCAGGGGGCCCTCGCGAGGGCCTTGTCTTGGTAGTCTTGTAGCTGGGCCATACCAGGCCGTCGAGCGAGCCACGCTGTGGGCCGCAGGCAAGCAAGTCTAGGTACCCTGGTTCCCAGAACGCCGACATCATCGTCGTTCGACCAGTCGCGTAGAAGGCGCAGGTGCGGAAACTTACCTGCACGTCGTGTTGCGCCGGCTTCGGCGTCTGCCGGGTCCACGTCGGCCGGCTCTGTGTTCTCGGCGAAGGATTCCTCCTCCTCCAAGCCAGCTTGCTGGGCCTCCAGTACCCACGCCATCGTCCTGTCATGCATGTGTTGAACGGCGTTCAGTAGCACCTCCCTTGTCGCATCACGATGGAGGAAGAGATGGCACATTGCAAAGTACGGAGACCAGGGACTCACCGCCGTCGCCGGGTTCGCTTGGCTGTAGGGCGCCTTCCCGAAACGCCAGTCGTCCGCCATCCTGGCCTTCAAGATGCCGTTGACCCTCTCGGCAATCTGCTCCTGTGTCAACCGCCGGGATGACATCCGGTTGGGGTCCTGAAGGCCAACCATCTGGCCAATGATGTGCGTCCGGCGTTGTAGCGGCAGCACCCGGCGCGCGATGAAGGCGGCAATAAGGTCCATTCCGGTGAGCCCCTCACGCTCCGACATCTCCGCGACCCGGTTGCTCAGATTCAACACCTCCCGCGTCTGGTTCTTAGGGTAGTAGCTCCAGTTAGTCTTGGCCTGTGGCGTCATGTCGGCGAAGGGCGGCAAATTGATGCGGTCTGCGCCAAGGTTGCGGACGTAGAAGAATGAATTCTGCCACTTCTTGGCAGAGTCCTCGAGCGGCATCTTGGGGCACACCCCGTGCGGCCCAGTCGAGACGACGGCGGCGGATGGTCCCTGTTGCTTCAAGAAGAAGAAGCAGACCCAGAGATCTATGCTGGGCTCAACGCCCAGGTAGCCCTCGCAGAGGGTGACGAACCCGGAGAGCAGCAGCACTGCATTTGCGCCCAAGTGGTGCGGTTGCAGCCCAAAGAAGTCCAGGAACGAGCGGAAGAAATCACTCACGGGGAGGCCGAACCCATGCTTGAAGTGGGAGAAGAAGACCACACGCTCGGTCCCGTCCGTCCGCAGCTCTGTCTCGCCGCCCGGCAGGCGCATGGCCACCTCCGTCGCCGGTGGCAGCCGTCGCGTATCGCACAGATACTGGAGGTCCTCCGCGGTGGTCTCTGACCTCTCCGATGACCCCTTGGGCCTCGCCATCGGCAGATGTGGTTGGGGAAGAGAGGCGCGTTAGCTGGCGAGAAGTTGAGGTAGCCGCTGGGCACTGCAGAACGGCTGCAGTGCGTCGCTCATTGCCGGAGGACCGCTGCGGCGCGAGACAAGCTCTAGAGTTGGGCGAAAGAGGAAGAGTGAGGCGGGGGGCGCGTGCGTGAATGTTTTCCGCCGACCCTCCCTCTGATTTTATAACCACGGCAAGGACGTGGGGAAGTGGGATCGACTGCGCCCACGATTCCACTTTCCCGCATTATGTGGGCACGTTTCCCACGCAAATTAGCTACCCCAAGAAGCACAACCGCCCACGGCGGCCGCAATTGATCCCCGTGCGTGGGCCGAGGGCGCGGTGTGGCGGGGCCCAGCCCGCTGTCACGTCCCATCGTGCGCGTGGCCTGGCAGGTCCTCGCCGGCCCCTGTTCACCATGTGGCATCTGCATCGGGCCGCGTAAGGCGCGTCCCTTCTCCTTCAAGAGTCGGCGAACGGCTCGGTTTCCCGCCCGTACCCGGGTGCCACGATCCGACTTCTGGAAGCCGGCACACAGTGGGTGTTGCCGGACCCGGCGGCCCCAAGCTGCATCAACCCAGCTGCCTCCTCAGGGGGGTGAAACTATGAAGGCCCTCCTACCAGTAGCCGGCGAGCCTTCACAGCTTCGGGGTCTACTGTTGGCGGGATGAACCCTGGGTAGGTAATGGAACCTGGATCCCTTCAAAAACATCGGGGCAACTGGCGCCCCTCAATCCGGCTTGCGCCTGGTCGGCTTCCCAGCGCAACCTGGCCAGGAATCGCGACCCGGCCAGATGCTGGCGCATGCCGGCCGGTTCCCAGAAGGCGAACCTCCAGAGACCAATAAGCATGACCATGGTACGCCCCTCAACCCGGCCACGGGTCAGCTCCCGTCCCGTCCAAGGGTACAACGAAACATGTTCCCACGAAGAGATGAGCGCGGCAATAGTGATCTACCTACCCCGCTGACCAACGCTGACATGGCTACAGTGCGCCCCCATACCGCTGACGGGGGCAGACGGCGACCAGGCGCCGCGGCACTGTAGCTGAGCCAGCCCAACGACTCTGTGACGCATGACAAGACGCAACATGGAACCCTCCGGCATGCAGGGTCCACGCCTGGAGAACCCGGCGTACCCTAGCACCCGGCGGGCCTCAACACCGGCTTCCTAGATGCTGACATCCCGGCCCCGCGCCCATGTAACTTTATCGTTATAACCCTGAGGGGCCAGCCTATAAGACCCCCCGGTGCCCCTCCATGCAGAAGGTCGACTCTTTAGCCACGCACACATACATCCACACACACGGAGAAGGGGCAGCCCATGCATTGGCCTGTCTTCCTTCCTCCCCGAAATAGCTCCAGGAGCAAGCTTGTATCATCCACATATAAACCACTCTCGGCAGGACTAGGGGTGTTATCTCTCCGGAGAGCCCCGAACCTGGGTACGTCTTGTGTCTCCCGCTCGCTCATACCAACCCCGCTGCTGGAGCCCACCGGTTGCCTCTTGCCTGTCCCTCTCATTAGCCATCCCATGGCATCTGCCGTGAGCCCACCACGACACAGGTGTACCTAGAATTTTACTATCTCGCAAGTTGGTTTAAAAGACGTGGATTTTGGCCTTTTACTGAGAACCACGTCATCCCTATTGACTGTAGTGCTGAGCGTTGTTAGTTCTTCGGCAGCTAGGGCCTCGGATAGTGCTGCAAGGGCAAGTGATGCGGTCTTATTTTCAGCTCGAAGGGCTATGTTTGGATTGCTGGCGAGTGAGATCACGCCATTAGGCCCTGGCATCTTAAGCTTCATATATCCATAATGCGGTACGGCTCGGAATCGTGTGAATGTCTCGCATCCCAGGAGGGTGTGGTATCCGCTGTGGAAGGGCACGACTTGGAATAGCAAGGGTTCGGATCTTTAGTTGTCGGGAGTTCCGAATGCTACGTCCAAGGTTATGCGTCCGGAGCAATGCGCCTCCTTTCCGAGTATAATTCTGCGGAATGTGGTGTGGCTGTGTTCGATACGAGATCTGTTGAGCTGCATTTTGTTGAGTGTGTCTTTGTAAATGAGGTTCAGGTCGCTGCCCCATCCATCAGTACTTTACTTTGCCTGAAACCATCGATTATGGGGTCAAGGACTAGCGCAGCGGGTGCGTGGGTAGGCCTGGACCTTGGCTCGTCCTTCTGATCGAAGGTGATAGGCATTTCAGCCCACGGTTTTGGGGCCCTCACCTGGTAGACTTGGCCGACCTCTCAAAGAGCCCTTTTCCGTTGGTTGTTTGAGGAGAAGGTCCCATAAACTGTTAGGAAATTTTGTGAGGTGGCGTTGTTGACCATCTATCAGGGGGTGTGAGACCAAGGATATTTTCACTCCTTTTGGCCACCTGTCTTACCACCCAACAAGCTCAAAGCCTATGGGTCGGATTTGCGTTAAGCAGGGCTGAGTGAATAGGGCATGGTTGATCCGACAATTCATCCAGCACCGTTCTGGGTTTATTTTTCTTTTTGGTGGGCCCGTGATTGGCCGAATATCTCGCATATGCCCATTTTGCCTGAGCTTTCCGAGGCTGCATGATAGTGCCTGACCCCCTGTGCATTTGCTGTAACCTCCAGGTGCTTTCCATGGCGCAGTATTTGCATACCACGGCCGATAATTCGGCGAAGTTATGCACGCGGCGACGGGCAAGGGCATTTAGGAGCCCTGCATCCCGGCAGTTGAATCGGAAGGCTTCAATTACTTCTTCGTCACGGCAGTCGGTTATCCTATTTTTTACCAGGAGAATTCTAGCCCAATAACGATGGACCGGCTCTTCGGGCTACTGCTTGATGTACATCTGGTCCCATACGTCCGGTTTTTCTGCATCCGGACAGTATTCGGCATGGGAGTTTGGTTGGAAATTTTTCGGTGATCCCACTTTCTGGGAGTCCAGGTGGTCGGTAGTGGTGAGCCGTGCCTGGGTCGTATCCGGCTCTAATAGCACAGTGTTCGGGCATATGCCCATATGCGGTTGGGATGACTCAAGGTCAGATCCCGTTTCACCGACTGAGTCCGAACTATTATCCTGAGGATGTCCGTATCTCGGCTAGAGACAAGTTGTACACTGTTATAAGTTTCAGAGGCTGTGATCCTTCCGCCCTTTCTTCAACGGTAGCGACAAGGTGAGTGATGGGCGGGACATGCATCTCTCTGTCGTTGGGTTTAAGCCCGATCTGGTTGTAGGTCGTAGGCCTGCGGACTGCAATTCCCATAGCTAGGAATCAATCCACCAGGTCGCCTGCCAAAGAGGTTCCCATCGAGGGTATACCCCTTGGATGTTCGGCGAGGTGTCCTTCGGACACTTGGATGAGATCCGGCTTAAGGGCCAGATCCCGGGTTGCGTTGGCTCCCTCTGTGTCTACCGAACCCGAAGGCAAGGCATCGGGCTCAGCGGGTTTTTCGGAAGCGGGGTTTTGCCGAGGGCTGGTGCCGGATTCTAAGTTCCGGTGTCCGGCTTTGCAATCGGCGGTGAGATTTTCAACCAGGTTTAAACGACCAGTGAGATCGGTGCGAAAAGCGATGCTGTGAAACGAGAAAGTCAGGTCAGGGACGAAGGTGTCCTTGGCGTCGGTGTGGTTTCCCATGGGTGGTTGAGCCATGTGGAACTCTCAATGAAAGCACCAATGTCAATGTCAAAACCGGTGGATCTCGGGTAGGGGGTCCCGAGCTGTGGATCTAGGATCAATGGGGAACAAGGCACGTTGAACACAGTGTTTACCCAGGTTCGGGCCCTCTTGAAGAGGTAAAACCCTACGTCCTGCTTGATTGTATTTGATGTATGATGTGGTTACAGAGTAAATCTACCTCGAGATCGGATGAGCTAAACCCTAAGTCGATCAGGTGATGGATGTAGCTCTAGCCCTAAAGACTAAAACCCTCCGGTTTATATAAGCACCGGTGGGGTTAGGGTTACATGCGATTGGTTACAAGGAAGGAAAGATCCTGCCTAATCTTGGCTTGGAGGGCACTCCACGGCTTCGTAAATCTTTGGTCTTCATGGATCCGTACCACAGCATGGTCTTCATATCAACCCTTTAGTCCAGCCCACAGGTATTGGGCCGGCGTCCTGAGGACCCCGTAGTCCATGACTCCCTCAATCGCCAAAGCTCAAAACAAGCTATACATCCGGATCAACGATCGAGCTTCAACCCCCGAAGAAGGTCCTGAGCCAAACTCCGACCTCAAACATGACTTTAAGTCCCCGTCGCCATCCGCTGACAGTGCGGATGCCGGATCCAATACGTCAATTGCTTCAGGGGTTGCGGATACCGCCGCTAGAGTTCCGGACACCCAACCTGGGGCGATACAAAATTTTCTCCCACCCACTCCCCATGTCGCGTACTCCCTAGACAATTAGGATCCTCTGGACATCTGGGATTAGATGTACATGAAGCTGCGGCCTAGAGAGAAAGTCCACCACTACTGGGCTAGATTCCTCTTGGTAAAAGAAAAAAATCACAAGCTACCGTGACCAAGACATAATGACGACCTTTCGGTCTAACTGCCGAGACGAAGGGATTCTGAACGCCCTCGCCCATTGCCACATGCAAAGCCTCACCGAGTTATCGGACCTAGTATGCAAATACTGCGCCATGAAAAGCACCTGGAAGGAACATCAAATATGGGTGGAGTCAAACCAGGCTGAACAGTCAAGTACAATCCGGGACAAGCGTGTATACGCACAGCGGTTGCCCGAACACGAACCTGCTAAAAAAAGAAACAGATCCCTCGCCGGACCCAGATCGGACCTGGACGAGCTACTTGACAAACCATGCCCCATACACTCGGACATGTTAAACACAAATCCAACTCACAGTCTTCGAGCTTGTTGGGTTGTTAGAAAGGTCACCAAGAGTGACGAAGCCATACTCCGCCTTCAAACTCCCGGTAGAGGATCAAAAATACCTTCGTTCAACAACAATAACGTCCTAACCATCTACAAAACTTTCTCCTCGAATAATCAGAGGAAAAGAGCCCTTCGAGAGCTCAGTCAAGTTCACCAGGTCACAACAGCAAGCTCCTGGATGAACACCCCGATCACCTTTGATGTGGAAGATGAACCAAGGACGCGACCCATCCGATAACCCGCCGCATTAGTCCTCAACCCCATCATGGACGGCTTCAGATTAGCTAAGGTACTGATGGATGGAGGTAGCGGCCTAAACCTCATTTATGAGAATACCCTCGACAAGATGCAATTCGACGGATCTCGAGTTGAACACAGCTACACTACGTTTCGGGGAATCATCCCCGGCAAAGAGGCGCGCTGCTCTAGACAAGTCACTCTAGACGTAGTGTTTGGCACTCCGACGAATTATAGGACCGTAGAGCTACTCTTCCACATTGTACCCTTCCATAGTGGATACCACGCCCTATTGGGGCGTGACGCATTTTCAAAGTTTTAGGCTATACCCCATTACGGGTACATGAAACTCAAAATGCCAGGGTCCAATGGTGTGATCACAATAGCCAGTGACCTAGACAAAGCCCTCCGAGCCGAAAACAAAACAGCGTCCCTGGCCCTCGAGGCACTATCCGAGGCTCTCGCAACTGAAGAGTTGACCACACTACGTACAATAGTGGACAGGCATAATGTCACCCTCAGTAAAAGACCCAAGTCTACATCCTCCAAACCAGCTGACGAAACCGTCAAGTTCCAAGTGCATCCGACGGACCCCAATAAGACAACAACCATCGGAGCTCAGCTGGACCCGAAGGTCAATGAGCCGCTGCGCGCATTCCTGTGTGAAAATTGGGACATATTTGCCTGGCACCCTTCGGACATGCCAGGTATCCCACGCAGGGTGGCAGAACATAGTCTGTTGGTGTACACAAACAGGAGTATTTGTTTCCCCCTGACCAGTGCATAGACATGCAGACAAACTGCCTTTGCCGGGCACACCAGAGATCCAAGAAGAAAGAGATAGCAGAAGGCCACCTTGGGAGGGCCTCCCTTGCCGGGCAGGAAAGCCTGGCCAGGTCGAAGCCGCACCTAAGGACAAGATCAGATTCGGCCCAGCAGGGTTGCCGAGGCTGCCAAGACGAAACCCCGCCAAGCTCCCTTTCCGGGGGACCCTCGCCAAGACGCTAGCGCTCCACCACATCGCACCCAAGTCCCTAATCAGTGCAGTATCAAGGTACTAAGCAACCATGTGGACCCTATCAAGCACATGCCGGCGTAGAGGAGAAGAGATTAGCTTTATTGACATCCGTCCAGGAGGCGTGTCAAGCTGATAAGAAGAGGCAGATAAGCGGCGCGGCAGGCTTGTCGGGCTTCACCCTCAGCACGACACCTAGCAGTGCATTTAATGCACTTTGTCCTAACTGCCAGTGTTAGGTATGATAGCACTGTTAGCTATCTAATCATGCTCAAATGACTGTTTTGCCACTGTGGTCGCCCCTTAACCTATAAAAGGAGGCCTGAGGCAACCTAGCAAAAGGTTAGGGAACTATCCAACCCCCCTCACTTGTACGCGTGTGGTTGCATTCCCCTAGGCGCCTTGCCAGGCTAGTGCACTCCACGCTTTGATCCACCTCCATATTAATCCACCACAGTAGGAGTAGGGTTTTACGCTACCAAGCGGCCCGAACCTCGGTAAAACAAGCTGTCCATTGTCGTGCTGTCCCCTGCTGCTTCTACTCTTTGTGCAACGTGGCCGTCCCCATGCCGAACCACAAAGGGGCACCCATGCCCCATAGGTGATCGTGCTTCCACACCGACATCTTTGGCGCGCCAGGTAGGGGGCGTCGCTTGTACGAATCTTAAGCAGTAGCCAGCGCGTTGATCTTCATCGATCTTCATCATCAATCGCTCCCAAGAAGGGAAGGATGGAGCGGCGGCACCATTCCCGAATTCATCAGTCCCTCCACCCGCGGCTACAAGCATTGTAGACGCTGCAGCTGCCGCAGACAAGTTGGGCCCGATGGGTGGCACGGCCACCGTAAGTAGCGCTGCCATCCCTCTTGCCACGATCTCATTCATGCAGGGGTTGTAGCGATGTGAAATGGGGATGGAGGACCCGATCGCTGACGAGCTGCGCCTGGCGGAGCAGGCGTTCTTTCCACGGAAATGAACGTTTAGCTACGCCATGGGCCGCTGCTATGTTTCCAATGTATCTATAATTTTTGCTTGTTCCATGTTGTTATATTATCATTCTTGGATGTTTGACAATCATTTTATAGCAACTTTATATCATTTTTTGGGACCAACCTATTGACATAGTGCCCAGTGCCAGTTGCTGTTTTTTGCTTGTTTTTTTACTTCGGAGAAAATCAATACCAAACGGAGTCCAAACGCTGTGAAACTTTTTGGAGAATTTTTCTGGACCAGAAAACACAAGATGGGCCAAAGAAGTACCAGAGGGGGGCTTCGAGGGGAGCACAACCCACCAGGGCGTGCCTGGGGGCCCAGGCACGCCCAGGTGGGTTGTGCCCACCTCGGTGGCCTCCCGCACCGCCTCTTCGCCCTATAAATCCCCAAATATTCCAAAAACCCTAGGGGAGTCGAGGAAACAAAATTCCAGCCGCCGCAAGTTCCAGAACCACGAGATCCAATCTAGACACCATCACGTAGGTGTTCATCATTCTCATTGGTGCCTCGCCGATGATGCGTGAGTACTTCATCATAGACCTACGGGTCCGTAGGCAGTAGCTAGATGGCTTCCTCTCTCTCTCTCTCTCTCTCTCTCTTTTGATTTTCAATACAATGGTCTCTTGGAGATCTATTTGATGTAACTCTTTTGCAGTGTGTTTGTTGGGATCCGATGAACTTTGATTTTATGATCAGATCTTTTATCCATGAAAGTTATTTGAGTTCTTGATCTCTTATATGCATGATTATTTATAGCCTCGTATTTCTTCTTCGAATCTTTGATTTAGTTATGCCAACTAGATCGATTTTTCTTGCCATGGGAAGATGTGCTTTGTGATGGGTTCAATCGTGTGGTGTTCTTTCCCAGTGACAGAAGGGGCAGCAAGACACGTATGTATCGTTGCTATTAAGGATAACAAGATGGGGGCTATTCCTACATGAATAGATCTCGTCTACATCATGTCATCATTCTTATTGCATTACTCCATTTCTCCATGAACTTTATACACTAGATGCATGCTGGATAGCAGGCGATGTGTGGAGTAACAGTAGTAGATGCAGGCAGGAGTCGGTCTACTAATCTTGTACGTGATGCCTATATATTGATCATTGCCTAAATATCGACATAATTATTTGAGGTTCTATCAATTGCCCAACAGTAATTTGTTTACCCACCGTGTGATATTTCTTGAGAGAAGCCACTAGTGAAATCTACGGCCCCCGGGTCTATTCTTTATCATATTTGCTTTCTGATCTGTTATTTGCCACTTTTATTTTCAGATCTATTATTCCAAAAACCCAAAAATACCTTGCTGCACTTTTTATTTGCATCTTTTATTTCGCATTTTATTGAGATCTATTTATCAAATCTATCACAATTTTATCCCGTCAACTTGACAATTTCTGGCGCCATTAGCCGAAGAAGGGATTGACAGTTGGGGAACGTTGCATGGGAAATAAAAAAAATTCCTACGCTCACCAAGATCCAATCTATGAGATGACCATCTATGAGAGGAGAGATTGAGTCTACATACCAATCTATGAGATGACCGAAAGCGTTAGCGTTGTAACGCGGTTGATGTAGTTGTACTCTTCACGTTCCAATCGCGATCCAATCCGATCTAGTGCCGAATGGACGGCACCTTCGAGATTAGCACACGTTTAGCTCGATGGCGTCCTCTCCTGCTTGATCTAGCAAGAGAGGGGGAGGAGGTAGATGAGATCGGAACCAGCACGACGGTGAGGTGGTGGTGATGGCAGCGAAAAACCGGCAGGGCTTCGTCAAGCACTGACGGAACGTGGAGGAGAAAGAGAGCGAGGGGCGGCCAAGGGTGGAAGCGTACTGCCCCGTGCGCCCCTCCCCACTATATATGGAGGAGGAAACTTGGAGGAGGAGGAATAGTGCCACGTGAACAGTACCGCGTGAATAGTATACGTGTGAACAGTGTCGCATGAATAGTAATCATCTTTCCCAAGTAATGCCTCTTATCTCCTATTTTAAAGTGATTTGATCTTATCACTTGGGACAGCCGCGCGGGCCAAGTGGGGCTGCTGTGCCTGGCCCATGAAGGGCTGATGCGCCCCTTCTTAGAGTCCATGTGGAACCTCCGTGGACTTCCGGACACCTCCGGAACCCTTCGGAACCTTCTGGAAGCTTCCCGGTACAATACCGAAAAAAACCGAACTTTTTCCGGAACCCAAAATATGACTTCCCATATATAAATCTTTACCTCCGGACCATTCTGGAGCTCCTCGTGATATCCTGGATCCCATCCGGGACTCCGAACAACTTTCGGACTTTCCACTATTAATATCTCATTACTACCCTAGCGCTACCAAATGACCCTACGGGTTCGGGAACATGCAGACATGACCAAGACCCCTCTCCGATCAATAATCAATAGCGGGACCTAGATGCCCATATTGATTCCCACATATTCAACGAAGATCTTTATAGGTTGAACCACGATGTCAAGGATTCAATCAATCCCGTATGCAATTCCCTTTGCCCAGCGATATGTTACTTGCCGGAGATTCGATCGTCAGTATCTCCATACCTAGTTCAATCTCGTTACCGGCAAGTCTCTTTACTTGTTCCGTAATACAAGATCCCGTGACCAACTCATTGGTCACATTGCTTGCAAGCTCATTGTGATGTTGTATTACCGAGTGGGCCCTGAGATACCTCTCCGTCGTATAGAGTGACAAATCCCAGTCTCGATCCATGCCAACTCAACAGACGCCCTCGGAGATACCTATAGAGCATCTTTATAGTCACCCAGTTACGTTGCGACGTTTGATACACACAAGGTACTCCTCCGGTGTCAGTGAGTTGCATGATCTCATGGTCATAGGAACAGATACTTGACATGCAGAAAACGATAGCAATAAACTTGACATGATCATATGCTACATTCACAGTTTGGGTCTTGTCCATCACATCATTCTCCTAATGATGTGATCCCGTTATCAAATGACAACTCATGTCTATGACCTGGAAACCATGGCCATCTTTGATCATCGAGCTAGTCCGGTAGAGGCTCACTAGGGACACGTTGTTTGTCTATGTACCCACACATGTATTTGAGTTTCCAATCAATACAATTATAGCATGGATAATAAACGATTATCATGAACAAGGAAATATAATAATAACCATTTTATTATTGCCTCTAGGGCATATTTCCAATAGTCTCCCACTTGCACTAGAGTCAATAATCTAGCATTACATGGTTATGAATCTAACACCCATAGAGTTCTGATGTTGATCATGCTTTGCTCGTGCAAGAGGCTTGGTCAACGGATCTGCAACATTCAGGTCCGTGTGCACTTTGCAAATATTTATGTCCTCTTCCTTGATCGCCTCGTGGATGGCATTGAAGCTTCGCTTTATGTGTCTGGTCCTCTTGTGAAACCTTGGTTCCTTGGCTAGAGCAATGGCACCAGTGTTGTCACAGAACAGAGCCATTGGGTCCAGTGCACTGGGCACAACTCCAAGATCTGTCATGAACTGCTTCATCCAGACACCTTCCTTCGCCGCCTCCGAGGCAGGTATGTACTCCGCTTCGCATGTAGAATCAGCTACCACGCTTTGCTTGGAACTGCACCAGCTTACCGCTCCCAGATTAAGAATATATACGTATCCGATTTGAGACTTAGAGTCATCCGGATCAGTGTCAAAGCTTGCATCGACGTAACCCTTTACGACGAGCTCTTGATCACCTCCATAAATGAGAAACATTTCCTTAGTCCTTTTTAGGTACTTAAGGATATTCTTGACCACCGTCCAGTGTTCCACTCCTGGATCACTTTGAAACCTTCCCGCCATACTTCTGGCAAGGCTGACATCTGGTCTTGTGCACAGCATTGCATACATGATAGAGCCTATGGCAGAAGCATAGGGGATGACACTCATCTTTTCTCTATCCTCTGCAGTCACTGGGCATTGAGTGCAACACCCTGGATTTTGCCCATTTCTTTTTCTTTTGATTTTGGTCTGGTTTTGCTTTTCTATGGCTTAGTGGTCTTGAAACCTGTAGAGATCACCCTTGATTCCTCTCCCCCGTGGCTTGTCAACCTCAAAACCATTCCAAGACCTTGCCAGTTCCATCTTGGACCAATCCAATATTCTTTTCTTTGGGAATATTCCTTCTTCTATTTAAGGAATAACCCTGTCTGCCATGGGTTGTGAAGCAACCCACATTTCCATCATTCCAAAGATTCCCAAATAATTCTCATAAATTGTTTGGGTCATATCTTCCTCAGATATGTCAAAACCCTTCCTTGCCATGTTTCAAAATATTCCACCAATATTCCTTTTCTGATTCTGCCCCAGCTGGCAGTTTGTGAAGCAAGTACCCTTTATCTTTGCTTGCTTGCTCTCAAGCTTTTTGTGAACTCTTTCCTATCCATATCATTGCCACATGACAAAATTCCACTCAATTTGGATAGTAAATATTTCTTGGCAATTTTCCAAAGTTTCTGGTCAACTGGAAGCTCTGTGAAGCAAGTGCTAGCTAGGAGTATCCAAATGAGTTGAAATTTTGCAAGCACCTTTATATGCTCAAATTAACACTATCCAAAAGATTTGAGCATCATCCCATCAACTATATGATCACAACATCAAATCTTTGCTACTAGTTATATTTTCCTGTTGTGAAGCAACTATATTTTATATTGCTTCATAATTTCTGAAAATTTACCAGAGCATTCTCCTACCTATATAACACCTCTCCACAAGATCTGGGCTTATTTTATCTAGCCAATTCCCCTCAGTTTTTTTCCTAAGATTCTGTCCAGTGGGATGCTGTATGAAGGAAGTACCATTTTGGTTTATCCAAATGGTATGAAATTTATACAGTGTCTTCATATGCCTAAATAACTAGTCTCCTCCAAATTTCAGCCCAATCAAAGCCAGTATATGAGTGCCACATCAAGATTTGTATTTCTGGTCAGTGGGGTCATTTGAACTGCAAGTGCTAGCTAAACTCCTCCATTTGATCTCAAACTTTGCCATCATGATCACCTTAGTGTGTGATAGCTCTCTGCCAAAGATCAGAGCCAATCTCTAGACAAGTCTTCCTCAGCAAGCATCAAACACATTGCTGTTGCTTGGTTTCCAAGCTCACATCTGTCATCTCCTGCCGCCACTCCCCTCCAAACCCTCTCAAGTCATCTCTAGGACCAGTGAGCAACGTGTTTGACAAGGTCCTAGAGCATCCAGTGCCATGGACGCGTGGTGCTAGTGGTGACCACGAGCAGAGCCGGCCAAAACGGTGGTCTGTGTACTGTACTCGTCGGCAAGCCTGCTCCGGCCAGCTCTGGTTCGTCTGGTCATGTCTAGCGGCTCCGCGGCATCCACCTGCCCCTCTCCCGACCCTTATCCCCTCCGATTACCTCCTCTCCACGCCACGGCGGTCGCCGTCACGGCTTTGTTCGCCCGTGACTCCGAGCTGTCACCTCCCTCCCTGGCTTCTTTCTCCCCGAGCCATCACGTTGCATTAAATGCTCGTCAGGTCGGCAACGCTCGCAGACGAGCCAGCTAGCCTCCCAGCTCCAGTGCACCGGACAGAGCACTGCCGAGGCCGATCCTATCCATTCCCGCCGTCCGCCTATTTATAGGCCATCCGAGCCGCTCCCGACCTCACCACTAGCCTCCCCTCGCTCCTCTACCCCTCCCCGGCCACTTGCCCGAGCCCCAGGGCCTCTCATCGTCGTGATCCGCCGCCATGGCCGCCGCCACCATCCTCCTAAATTGGCCTATCTCCGGCTCTTCCCGCCTCCGCCGAGCCCTCTGTCGGCCTACCCCGTCGCCGGAGACCACCCCTGCCCCTTTCCGCTACCGCTGCAGCCACCGGAGCCCCTCCCTCGCCGTGGAGCCGCCGCTCTCGGCCACCGTTGCCGCGGTCCACTCCGGCAGCCCCCGTGGCCGACGCGGCCACCCTCAGGCGCGGGATGGAACGACGCGCCCATCCCCGTTGGCGCCCAAGCCCGCCGTGGCCTTCTATCACCAGCACCGGTGAGAACGCTGCTCCTGCTGGTCTCGGTCGGGGGACAGTAGAGGAGGAGGAGGAAGAAGGAGAGGGAGGAGATAGAAAGAGGTGGGACCCGCCGGTCACCGGGACAAAACCCGGCCCCGCACCTGCTGACTGGGATAAGTGGAGGCGCCCGGCGGCTAGTGCGTTTCTTCCTCTGGAAAACGTATTTACCCCGAGTGCGCGATCGGCTGTGCTGTCAAGAACCTTTCTGTTAATATTTTTCTGGCAGATTGGTCCCTGACAGAAAAAGTGTTATAACTTTTTCTCTGCAACTCCGATCGAGGTGATTCCAAAGCCTACTTCTTCATCTCTTCGAGCTCGTCCTGTTGGTATCATTATCATAATGTTTTGAAACTGTGGAAATGACCATTATGCCCTTGCCCGTAAACAGCCCACTCCGAGAGAGAACTGTTTCCGGCAATCGTTTCTGCGGACTTCCCGCACTTCTTTCCGATGGTTCCTTCATCCCCAGGCAAGCCACGACAGCCACTTGCATGATGGATTTGCAGTAGCTATGGTTCCCTAATTGAATAGTTATTTATTGTGTGCATGTTATTCTGTCTGAAAATACTATATATGCTCATGTTCTATGCTCATCCTTATATTATGTCCATGTGCTTCTTGCTAGCTATCAAGTACTCGTTGGTAGCATTATGCTCCTGGTTAACACTGGCAGTAGTTCATGCTAAGATGATGACATGTCTGCATGTTTCTTTACTAGTTGTTATGATTTCATCATGCGATCATGGCTCAGCACATCATCATTCAAACTTAACCGGATGTTAATTGAACTTGAACACCTGTTGGCTGAGTCATAGTGCGCCACCGAATCGAGCTCACCAGTGCAACCACAATTGCTGGGATGGGGCAGCCCTAATTCGGTCTATTGTCATGCCTCTCACCGGTACCTCCAACTAGGGAAGGTTATGAGTGCATGCTACCCTGATCAGGTAGGCGGCTATAACCTTGTGAACCCAGTTGAGTTATTGGATCCAGGTCCCCGTTTGGGACAGTTTTGTTTGGCCACGACGGTGGCAGGTGTCGGAAGGACACAGGGGTCACCCATGACATAGCCCAAAAGGGAGTTTGTCGGAGTGGCCGGGAGAGTGTCATGCAATAGATTGGGTTTTGTCGGAACATCGTTGGTCCACCCGAACGGGAGCACGAGGCCATGAGTTCCGTGGTGTGGGTACAGTACAGTGTACTAACCTCTGCAGAGTGTATAATCTATCGATAGCCGCGTCCTCGGATATGGGCACAGTTCGTAGTAGGACACACTATGGGTCAACAGTATAATAATCTTGCTCATAACAACCCGGTTCGATGAGAAAGAAGTTGGTTGATCTTTATGTGATCTCGAGAGGATCACCGTGGTATCAAGGATACCGATGTTGGTTGATCATGATCATGAGAGGATCACCGTGGTAGCGGGGATACCGGATTTGGTTGATAGTGTCATGTGGTGATCTCGGGTAAAGACCAAGCTCCTTGTGATCATGTTATCACTATGGTACTGTAATACCAAGTTTGGTTGGTCCCGAGGTTATCATGTGGCACACTCGATGGTAAGTTCTTACATGTGGTGGTTACGAGGTAACCCCGAACAGAGTAAGTCGTATCATGATAGTTTTAACCTGTTGCATGTAGTGTCATCATGCTCATATGCCCTACCATGCTTATATTGTTCTAGCATCATCAGGTTTACACCTGCTTAACCTGTAAGTGCCATGCTGTTGCTTGTCTTGACTGCTTTGGTTGCTGTGAGCTTGCGAGTACATTCAAAGTATTCACCTGGCGTGTCATGCTAGTTTGCAGGTCATGCCATGATTGCTTGCTTGTCGAGGATTCCGAGTTTGCGAGCTAGGATACACGTTCCAGCCAGAGTCCCTGTGGAGTGGAGTTCACCACCGCCGTCGTTGATCCGCTGCCGAGGGTACTCCGCTTCCTCGGGTTGTTTCGCTGTTAGCATAGAGCTACCCTGGGCAGGCGTAGTGTCGTCGTGCCGATGTATTCCATGTACCCTTGTAACCTTATTCATAGTAATAAAGAGTTGATTTGTTCTATGCCAACAGTGCCATATTCCAGAAGACTTGTCTCTGCGCTGGAATACGGGGCGTTCCGGTTTCCTCTGAGCCGGGGTGCCACATTGAGTCTTACTCAACTTCACACCTTGCAAAACAGGCAAGAACCCCTTCTTGGACTGATCCATTTTGAACTTCTTCAAAACTTTATCAAGGTATGTGCTCTGTGAAAGTCCTATAAAGCGTCTCGATCTATCTCTATAGATCTTGATGCCTAATATGAAAGTAGCTTCTCCTAGGTCCTTCATTGAAAAACCCTTGTTCAAATATTCCTTCACGCTATCGAAAAGTTCTATATTGTTTCCAATCAGCAATATGTCATCCACATATAATATTAGAAACGCTATAGAGCTCCCACTCACTTTCTTGTAAATACAAGCTTCTCCATAAACTTGTACAAACCCAAACGCTTTGATCACCTCATCAAAGCAAAGATTCCAACTCCGAGACGCTTGCACCAGCCCATAAATGGATCGCTGGAGTTTGCAAACTTTGTCAGCATTCTCTGGATCGACAAAACCTTCTGGTTGCATCACATACAACTCTTCCTTAAGGAAACCGTTACGGAACGTTGTTTTGACATCCATCTGCCAAATTTCATAATCGAAAAATGCAGCTATTGCTAACATGATTCTGACGGACATAAGCATCGCTACGGGTGAGAAAGAATCATCGTAGTCACCTCCTTGAACTTGTGAAAAACCCTTTGCCACAAGTCGAGCTTTATGGATGGTGACATTACCGTCCGCGTCCGTCTTCTTCTTGAAGATCCATTTATTCTGAATGGCCTTTCGCCCTTCAGGTAATACTTCCAAAGTCCATACTTTGTTTTCATACATGGATCCCATCTCGGATTTCATGGCTTCTAACCATTTGTTTGAATCCAGGCCCACCATCGCTTCTCCATAGCTCGTAGGTTCACCGTTGTCGAACAACATGACCTCCAAGACAGGGTTACCATACCACTCAGGAGCAGTACGTACCCTTGTCGACCTATGAGGTTCGACAGTAACTTGATCCGAAGCATCATGATCATCATCATCGGCTTCCTCTTCAACTGACGTAGGTTCCACAGAAACATCTTTCTGCGCTATGCTACTCTCTGGTTGAAGTAAAGGTTCAACAACCTCATCAAGTTCTATCTTCCTCCCACTCAATTCTTTCGAGAGAAACTCTTTCTCGAGAAATGACCCGTTCTTAGCGACAAACACTTTGCCCTCGGATCTGAGATAGAAGGTGTACCCAACCATCTCCTTTGGGTATCCTATGAAGATGCATTTGTCCTCTTTGGGTTCGAGCTTTTCTGGCTGGAGCCTTTTGACATAAGCATCGCATCCCCAAACTATAAGAAACGACACCTTCGGTTTCTTGCCAAACCATAGTTCATACGGCATCGTCTCAACGGACTTAGATGGTGGCCTATTTAAAGTGAATGCAGCTATCTCTAACGCATAACCCCAAAATGATAGTGGCAAATCGGCAAGAGACATCATAGAACGCACCATATCCAATAAGGTTCGATTACGACGTTCGGACACACCATTACGCTATGGTGTTCCAGGTGGCGTCAACTGTGAAACAACTCCACATTGTCTTAAGTGATTGGCAAACTCATAACTCAGATATTATCCCCCTCGATCAGATCATAGGAACTTGATCTTCTTGTTACGATGATTCTCAACTTCACTCTGAAATTGCTTGAACTTTTCAAACATTTCAGACTTGTGCTTCATTAAGTAAATATACCCATATCTACTCAAATAGTCGGTGAAGGTGAGAAAATAACGATATCCACCGCGCGCCTCAATGCACGGTGAAGGGATAAATTTGGAGTGGCAGAAAAATTATTGGAAGATTTTAGAAGGCTTGAAGGAAGTGAAAAGGCCATTTTCTTATAAAATTTTTGTTTATTCCAAAAACTTTTTTGAAAGAAAATTGTTTGAGATCCTTCAAAATAATTTTCCAAGTAATATAAACCTCTCAAATCAGAACCATTAAATAAAACTTGAATCCCAATTAAAATTTGAGAGGGTTTTCAAGCGGAAGAAAAGAGATAGGATCTAAAATGGTTTCCAAAGAATTTATTTTTAAGGAAAGATTTTGAAAATCCAGAAGAATATTTTTTTGGGGTGTTACAAACTCTACCGCCCTTAAGAAAATCTCGTCCTCGAGATTTGTTAAGGTGGTAATCAGAATTAAACCCACCTTTCGAGGGGTTTTTTCTGAGCCATTTAAAATAACCTATTTAGACACAGTTGACGTGGGCTCCTGATAATTGGTGTAACTATAGTGGGGCACTGGTGCTGTGGTTCTACTGTGACTGTTACGATGAATTTGGGAAAAGTATAATTTCCAAAATTTGCTTCCCGCACTCCAGTGCATAGTGCTCTCTCTGGCTGACAGGTGGACCCAGGGCCCTCTGTCAGTCTCTTCTCCTTCTTCTGGCTCTCTTCTCCTTCTCTCTCGCGCGCGCTTTCTCCACCTGCGGCATCTAGCGCGTAGGGTATCTAGGGCCGTAATGTGGTAGTGCGCGGCGTGCAAGCTGCCGGTGCAGCGTGCTCTCACCTCGCGGGCCAGCACTTTGTCGGCACTACTCGCGGGTTCGCCTCCGAACACCGGTGATCGGGCGACGAGCGGCGCTAGTGGACCTCGTCCACCATGCACCGAGCTCGAGCTATAAAAAAACACAGTGTTACTCTCTTCTTCATCATACCTTGCCTCACTTCTTCGTCCTCCTCCTTTTCTGATCGTAGGAGCTCGGACGGGGCTCCAATGGAGGACGCGCTTCCGGGCTGGTTTACTATTCTCATTTCCGGAGCGGTGGCGGCGTTGCTCGGGTTCTCGCTACTCCTATGCGTGATGATCCTTGATGATCGCCGTGATGCTGCAGCTCGAGTGGTGGCTCTTCGAGGCGGTGGTGATCATGAGGATTAGGCATTGGTGGTGGTTACACGTGATTGTTAGTGTGCTCTGCAGCAGCTCTGTAGAAATAAAAACCCACAAATTTTTCTTTGTGATGAGAGTGTCTGGTGTGTGAGGCGGCTGATTAGGTGCTAAGTGTGTGTGTGTGGTTCTGCACTTAGTGCATGTAGTGGAGTGGGGGGTGACTGTAAGTCGGATGTCGTGGCGGTGCATGAATTAATTTTGTGTTTGCGAAAAAATTTAGTCGTAGAGGTCCTAATAAAATCTCAACCCGAGATTTGTTAAGGGTGAAAAAAAATCAGTTATAAACTATGGTAACAAAATTACTCATACGCAACAGCAACCAAACAATTCACTCATAGGGTAAATGCTAAGATGCAACACAGATACCGAATCATGCAATTAAACGCTAGACCAACGAACACAACCATGGTCTCTATGGTACAAAGGTAAAATCGATAGGGTCCTGCGAGAATATCCCCGGCATTGGAACACATTCTTCTTCCCACGGAGGAAGTGGATGGAGGAGTCGAAGAATGTTCCCTCCTTGGTCTAGCAACAGTGGTCCGCCGATGGCGATATGAGGATTCAGAATAGCAAGAGTCTGGAGGAAGTCCATCACTTGCTGGGTCAGACGCTCCTGTGCGATGACATATTGAACAAGGTTGGCTAGCATTGGATCTCTCTCTGATTGTCTACAGGGAAAAGATGCTTCTTCTCCGGATGCTGCACGGCTCGGGAAGTAGTAATACCCCGTTTCACCGGCACGAGGCACTGCGAACCGGAGATGGGTAATTGCTTCGTAGGCAGCAACTTCTATTGCCATTTCTTGAGTTGGCATAGATTTCCCGATGAAGACGACACTTGTAGGGCCTTGGTTTGGGTCTACTGGTGGGATGTGTGCAATTGCCCAATATTTCGAGGCGTTGTGGTTGATCCTCGATTTGAACAGCTCGTACTGGGGTGGTTGAGTGGAACCAAGAGTGTTGCGGGTGAAATCCCACAATATCTTGACAAAACTGCCCGGGGTTGCATCTGGGGTTCTCAGATGAATCCCAAGGTGCGACATGGGAATAATGGTTATGTTGGCACTGTACAAAGTGAGGGATGCAAATTATGGTTGCGTGAGTGGTCTCTTATATAGTGCCTGGCTAGGGAGCATATTTCAATGTGGGTACGATTTCTGGGTATCGGCTCTGCTCTAGAGTGGTTGGGGTCAAAGTCACGGATACAAATCACAAAATGTGATGTATTACTGTGGTTGTCGGTTAGGGAGATAGGTTGGGCACTGACAGCTAAAAGGTGTCGGCTGGCCACTGCAGGTTGTTGGATAGGACGGGCCTGACTATGGACACAGAAGGGTGTGGACGGCATGGAAACCTAGGGATAGTGACCAGGCTAAGATGGGATTAGCCAATGGTCAGCCTGGCTCTGATACCAAGGCTGTCGGGGCCGGATTTCAGGGACACAAAAATCCCAGAAATTAACCCCTCGTGTCTTCACCAGCCCAGGATTACCGTTACTGGTGGACACGTCCTAGTTACAGATTACCAAGCAGTTACAAGAATTGGATACAAGACCATAAAGGTCTAATGATACAACAAGGATTCCGGTGGTGGATGTCGGAAATGACTCGTGGTACTCCAGCGTCGATGGGGCTCCATTACCATAGGAAAAACTGACCCAGATAATTCCTATCCGCGTGGCTGCTATCCTAGGCTCCGCACGGTCGTCGTTGTGGTACTCCTCGTGGAACTCCTGACCTGCCAAGTAAATAGCCAGGGACAAGCCTGTGAGTACGTTTGAATGTACTCGCAAACATCATGAACAAAAGGTATAGCGAATGCATATGTTCATGTTTGATTAAATGTTATGCTCATGCTGACTGAAATTTAAATCATGACATGACAAGAAAATGATATGGACGTGAACATAGCATGTTAGTCATAACCAAACTTATTAGAGATAAAGAAAACGAATGCCACGTGTAGTCTAGCCAGCCCAATTGTCATTCAGAAAAATAAAAGAGATGCCAATCGGGTGTCCACAAGAGTAGTGGCGGGACAGCCTGTAAACTCGAGGGACGCCGCGAAGAGGTCTTGAAAAAAAATGCCAGTCGGGTGTCAAAAGTGACGCCATGGTCGGACTTGAAGAGAAATGCCTATCGGGTATCCACAAGAGTAGTGGCGTGATAAACCGCCTGTTAACTCGAGGGACGCCACGAGGAGGTCTTGAAACTAAAGTTGAGTGCCCGGGGTAGTCTAGCCAGCCCCTGAGACACTTAGGAAAAAAATAAAATAAGAGAAACAGGTTAGTCCACAATGATATGCATAACCACAATAATATTAATATGCATAGCAAAATATCCATGGTAGCATGAGGGTGACAATAATTATTCTAAGAAATATTTCAGGCTCAATTTAATTATTTTCCTCCGAAGACCGACACTAAGATCGACACTTGACCAACCCAGACTGTAATCCTTGACCGCGGACACGGCTATTTGAATAGGTTTAAACTCTGCAGAGGGTGTACTCTTTACCCACAAGTAAAGGATTTCTTTAGTCAGTACCGTGACACTGACTAATACCCATTACGGTCTTTGGGTTGAAAACACACCTGACCAACACACACCAGATTAACTTTCCGAATGCCAGGAATCACCCAAAGCATCGTTCAAGAAAAACTCTGAGACGGAGAGACCAACGTCCTGCATGGGATCACTATTAACACGCTCGGATTCGAAGGGGTGCCCCCCTCTCAGTTACAACTGGAAACACCCATGCCCCCTGACCCGATGACAGGATTTAGTCCACGGCCGCGGGAAACCCTCATCGTGGCCCTCTGTACGGTGTGTGTATGGAAAGGGGTTAACAACTTACTGAACCATACCGTACCTGTGGCAGCATGAAACAAGTATGGGGGTTACCAGAACAAGACCTGATCTACGGTCGACTCAGGAGGTTTAAGTTTTCCTGCAGTGGTTAACACAATATATCTCCTTGGTAGTACCCAACAGGGTCACCACCTAGCATGTCCCAACATGCCATCACTGATCATTCTCGTCACCACGAGATTTTCAGTCACACGGTCACTTTTCTCATGACTGGTTCTTTCCTGCAGATTAGTCAGGACCAACATGGCATATGTGACATGTGAAAATAACAATGCTCACACATAATTCATACTTAAATAGAGACAAAATATTGTCAGGGGATCATGCATGCAAAAATAGCCATATGCCAGTTTTATTTGAATTCAACATATTCATGATGCATTTATTCTTGCAAACAAACAACTATGCAATTCACCATATCAAGTGTTCAAGATGCTTGCCTTGAGCATGCAGAAATATTGGGTGCACTCCAAAAGTTTGAATTATTTATCTCCCCTCCATTTCCTATTTTTCAAAAATATTGAAATTACCACATATAGCAAAAACAGTGCCAAAAATTGTTTCGAATATTTTTGAAATAAACTAGAGATAAAATAAGGAATATCAGAAAAAGAATCATATCATTTGGAGTTACTATGATTTTCCTGGGATTTTCTAAGCTGAGGTAGTCAAGGAAATGAACTATTTAATAGGTTCAGCAGGGACAAAGCCTAGGAAAAATGTTCACCTAGGCTTAAATAATAGGGCATGATTTTAGAAAAAATAGAAGTTTGAATCATCAGATTTGGACTTGTAATAGTGGCTGTGGAATTATTTGAATATCACTGGAAATGTAAAAAGAGAAGAGCAAAGCTGCGCCTTGAGCGCGATTTAGCTAGGCGGCGCTACTGGGCCGAGCCCATCTGTTTGGCTGCGCGGGACGCGTCGACGTCGAAGACATATTAGCGAAGTACGCCTCCACTTACGCCGAGCTGGCGCGGCCTGGGGTCACTGACAGTGGGCCCGCCTGGCCCACTGGTCAGGTTTGACCAGGTCCACGCGCGCGCATTCTCCTCTGGCCAAACTAGGGCGGCGTTCCGGCGAGGCTCGCCGGCGAACAGCGGCACCGTTTGGAAAAACGAGGCCACCGTGGTGTTCAGAATGTCGAGTCTGTTCTGTGGGTATCCTCCACGGTCGCCGGAGTGGACGGAGTGGCCGGCGGTGAGCTCCCCGGCGAGCGACGGCGTCGGTGAATTTGAACCTTGCCGGAGAGAGCTTCTGTTGACGAATTGAAGCAGGGAACCGATGATTTGGTGCACAAGATGATTTCTGGTGGTGTTTGAGCAGGGCAAGTGGCGTGACGGCGATGAGCGGATCATGGACAGAGGCGGCGGAGCGGTGATCGGAGAGGAGGGAGAAGACCTCCTCATGGTCGGGGAAGTGTGTGGGAGCCCGATTGGGACGATGGTGAGGTGGTGTGGTGACTGAACGAAGCTCGGGAGAGCTTTATATAGGCGATCGGGAGGGGGTCAGTGGCTTGCGACGGACGCCGGGTTAAATTCCGGTCACCGGGGTTGGTTTGGGCGCTGGTCAGAGGCCGTGCGGGAGTTATGAGGGCGGTGGAGAGCTCCGAAAGGATCGGCGTGGATGAGCTCGAGCTCTCTGCCTTATCCGTGGTGTGGAGTCCGCACGGCCATGGCGGCGATGGTGTGCTCTGGCGATTGCCAGGAGAAATCCAGAGACTTGGGTGGCGGGTTCAGCACGTGGAGCCGCGGAAGGACTGCCGCGTGGAGGAAGAGTAGGTGGGGGAGTCGCGGCGCAGTGATGGTGGCCGGTGGCATGAGCTGATCCACTCGGCCAGCCGTGGCCGAGCGTGGTGGCAGGCGCACCGATCAGCATCTGTGCCGTCGACGATGGCCAGCTGACCAGAGGGACCTAGGGTAGTTCATTGATGATCGTGGTAAGCCGTGGAGGGGAAGAAAATGGATGGAGTGCAGTGCACGGCTTCGCCTGCCTCTGTCCACTGAAGAAATCCAGTTAACTGAATTTCTTTCAGATATGAACAGTGCAATAACCACTCATATGATCACATGGCAGAGAGTGCTAAATATTTTTGGAATTTGTGTAGATTTTTGTGGTAGGGTGTTGATGCTCAAAAATGAGTTGGGCAAAGTTTCAGAATTTTTGGAGCATTGAAAATTGGGTTTGTATCAGAGAGACAGTTTCTGGTCCAAATTTGTATCGAAGAGGATTTGGAAATTTTGAACTGTGGATCCCAATGTTTTTGGTGAAATGGGTTGTAGGTATCATCCAGTTGCTGGGATAATTTTGGTGGGTGCAGGAGAATTGTTGAATATATAGTTCCTTTGTAAGTCCAAGAAACTATGAACAATATAAATTCCAACTTTGGGATTTATTTGAAATATGAGAAATATTTGTTGGGTGGAAGAGAGTTGGATACTGTCCTAGGATATGTACATGACTTGAGGGATAAATTTGGAGTGGCAGAAAAATTATTGGAAGATTTTAGAAGGCTTTAAGGAAGTGAAAAGATCATTTTCTTATAAAATTTTTGTTTATTCCAAAAACTTTTCTGAAAGAAAATTGTTTGAGATCCTTCAAATTAATTTTCCAAGTAATATAAACCTCCCAAATCAGAACCATTAAAGAAAACTTGAAACCCAATTAAAATTTGAGAGGGTTTTCAAGCGGAAGAAAAGAGATAGGATCTAAAATGGTTTCCAAAGAATTTAATTTTAAGGAAAGATTTTGAAAATCCAGAAGAATGTTTTTTTGGGGTGTTACAAACTCGACCCCCCTTAAGAAAATCTCATCCTTGAGATTTGTTAAGGTGGTCATCAGAATTAAACCCACCTTTTGAGGGGTTTTTTTCTGAGCCATTTAAAATAACCTATTTAGACACAGTTGACGTGGGCTCCTGATAATTGTTGTAACTACAGTGGGGCACTGGTGCTGTGGTTCTACTGTGACTGTTACAATGAATTTGGAAAAAGTATAATTTCCAAAATTCGCTTGCCGCACTGCAGTGCATAGTGCTCTCTCTGGCTGACACGTGGACCCAGGGCCCTTTGTCAGTCTCTTCTCCTTCCTCTGGCTCTCTTCTCCTTCTCTCTCTCGCGCGTTTTCTCCACCTGCGGCATCTGGCGCGTAGGGTATCTAGGACCGTACTGTGGTAGTGCACGGCGTGCAAGCTGCCGGTGCAGCGTGCTCTCACCTCGCGGGCCAGCACTTTGTCAGCACTGCTCGCGGGTTCGCCTCCGAACACCGCTGATCGGGCGACGAGCGGCGCTGGTGGACCTCGTCCACCATGCACCGAGCTCGAGCTATAAAACAAATGCATTGTTACTCTCTTCTTCATCACACCTTGCCTCACTTCTTCTTCCTCCTCCGTTTCTGATCGCAGGAGCTCGGACGGGGCTCCAATGGAGGACGCGCTTCTGGGCTGGTTTACGATTCTCATGTCCGGAGCGGTGGCGGCGTTGCTCGGGTTCTTGCTACTCCTATGCGTGATGATCCTTGACGATCACCATGTTGCCACAGCTCGAGTAGTGGCTCTTCGAGGCGGTGGTGATCATGAGGATTAGGCATTGGTGGTGGTTACACGTGAGTGTTAGTGTGCTCTGCAGCAGCTCCGTAGGAATAAAAACCCACAAATTTGTGTGATGAGAGTGTCTGGTGTGTGAGGCGGTTGTTTAGGTGCTAAGTGCGTGTGTGTGGTTCTGCACTTAGTGCATGTAGTGGAGTGGGGGGTTGACTGTAAGCCGGATGTCGTGGCGGTGCATGAATTAATTCTGTGTTTGGGAAAAAATTTAGTCACAGAGGTCCTAATAAAATCTCAACCCGAGATTTGTTAAGGGTGAAAAAAAATCAGTTATAAACTATGGTAACAAAATTACTCATACGCAACTGCAACCAAACAATTCACTCATAATGTAAATCCTAAGATGCAACACAGATACCAAATCATGCAATTAAACGCTAGACCAACGAACACAACCATGGTCTCTACGGTACAAAGGTAAAATTGATAGGGTCCTGCGAGAATATTCCCGGCATTGGAACACATTCTTCTTCCCCCGGAGGAAGTGGATGGAGGAGTCAGAGAATGTTCCCTCCTTGGTCTGGCAATAGTGGTCCGCCGATGGCGATCTGAGGATTCAGAATAGCAAGAGTCTGGAGGAAGTCCATCACTTGTTGGGTCTGACGCTCCTGTGTGATGACATATTGAACAAGGTTGGCTAGCATTGGATCTCTCTCTGATTGTCTATAGGGAAAGATGCTTCTTCTCCGGATGCTGCGCGGCTCGGGAAGTAGTAATACCCCCTTTCGCCAGCACGTGGCACTGCGAACCGGAGACGGGTAATTGCTTCGTAGGCAGCAACTTCTATTGCCATTTCTGGAGTTGGCATAGATTTCCCGATGAAGACGACACTTGTAGGGCCTTGGTTTGGGTCTACTGGTGGGATGTGTGCAACTACCCAATATTTCGAGGTGTTGTGGTTGATCCTCGATTTGAACAGCTCGTACTGGGGTGGTTGAGTGGAACCAAGAGTATTGCGGGTGAAATCCCACAATATCTTGACAAAACTGCCCGGGGTTGCATCTGGGGTTCTCAGATGAATCCCAAGGTGCGACATGGGGATAATGGTTATGTTGGCAGTGTACAAAGTGAGGGATGCAAATTATGGTTGCGTGAGTGGTCTCTTATATAGTGCCTGGCTAGGGAGTATATTTCAGTGTGGGTATGATTTCTGGGTATCGTCTCTGCTCTAGAGTGGTCGGGGTCAAAGTCACGGATACAAATCACAAAATGTGACGTATTACTGTGGTTGTCGGTTAGGGAGATAGCTTGGGCACTGACTGCTAAAAGGTGTCGGCTGGCCACTGCAGGTTGTTGGATAGGATGGGCCTGACTATGGACACAGAAGGGTGTGGACGGCGTGGAAACCTAGGGATAGTGACCAGGCTAAGATGGGATTAGCCAATGGTCAGCCTGGCTCTGATACCAAGGCTGTCGTGGCCGGATTTCAGGGACACAAAAATCCCAGAAATTAACCCCTCATGTCTTCACTAGCCCAGGATTACCGTTACTGGTGGACACATCCTTGTTACAGATTACCAAGCAGTTACAAGAATTGGATACAAGACCATAAAGGTCTAATGATACAACAGGGATTCCGGTGGTGGATGTCGGAAATGACTCGTGGTACTCCAGCGTCGATGGGGCTCCATTCCCTCAGGAACAGCTGACCCGGATAATTCCTATCCGCGTGGCTGCTATCCTAGGCTTCGCACGGTCGTTGTTGTGGTACTCCTCGTGGAACTCCTGACCTGGCCAAGTAAATAGCCAGGGACAAGCCTGTGAGTATGTTTGAATGTACTCGCAAACATCATGAACAAAAGGTATAGCGAATGCATATGTTCATGTTGGATTAAATGTTATGCTCATGCAGACTAAAAATTAAGTCATGACATGACAAGAAAATGATATGGACGTGAACATAGGATGTTAGTCATAATCAAACTTATTAGAGATAAAGCAAATGAATGCCACAAGTAGTCTAGCCATCCCAAGTGTCATTCAAAAAAATAAAAGAGATGCCAATCGGGTGTCCACAAGAGTAGTGGCGGGACCGCCTGTAAACTAGAGGGACGCCGCGAAGAGGTCTTGAAAATAAATGCCAGTCGGGTGTCAAAAGTGACGCCACGGTCAGACTTGAAGAGAAATGCCTATCGGGTATCCACAAGAGTAGCGGCGTGATAAACCGCATGTTAACTTAAGGGATGCCATGAAGAGGTCTTGAAAATAAAGTTGAGTGCCCGGGGTAGTCTAGCCAGCCCCTAAGACACTCAGGAAAAAAATAAAATAAGAGAAACGGGTTAGTCCACAATGATATGCATAACCACAATAATATTAATATGCATAGCAAAATATCCACGGTAGCATCAGGGTGACAATAATTATTCTGCGAAATATTTCAGGCTCAATTTAATTATTTTCCTCCGAAGACCGACACTTCACCAACCCAGACTGTAATCCTTGACCGCGGACATGGCTATTCGAATAGGTTTAAACTCTAAAGAGGGTGTACTCTTTACCCACAAGTAAAGGATTTCTTTAGTCAGTACCATGACACTGACTAATACCCATTACGGTCTTTGGGTTGAAAACACACCTGACCAACACACACCAGATTAACTTTCCGGATGCCAGGAATCACCCAAAGCATCATTCAAGAAAAACTCTGAGACGGAGAGACCAACGTCCTGCATGGGATCACTATTAATACGCACGGATTCCAAGGGGTGCCCCCCTCTCAGTTACAACTGGAAACACCCATGCCCCCTGACCCGATGACAGGATTTAGTCCACGGCCGCGGGAAACCCTCATTGTGGCCCTCTGTACGGTGTGTGTATGGAAAGGGGTTAACAACTTACTGAACCATACCCTACCTATGGCAGGGACCTGTGACAGCACAAAACAAGTATGGGGGTTACCGGAACAAGACTCGATCTACGGTCGACTCAGGAGGTTTAAGTTTTCCTACAGTGGTTAACACAATATATCTCCTTGGTAGTACCAAACAGGGTCACCACCTAGCATGTCCCAACATGCCATCACTGATCATTCTTGTCCCAACGAGATTTTCAGTCACACGGTTGTAGGGTAACGCAGCAGAAAACAAAAAATTTCCGACCTACGCACCAGCCCAGGACCACTATGGAGACTGCATACAAGGTTTGATCATTTTCGTTACCGACTCGTAGCGCAGCGGAAGTAGAGTCGATGACGATCGGCGGTGCAGATCCCCGCAGCTAGGATTTACAATCTCCCAACCGCGAGGATGTATACCCTCATCCGCCACTCGGACAGCCCTCCGGGAGGCGGTCGGACAGTCCCCCGGACATTGTCGCGGACAGCCCTTCGGGAGGACTCACAGAACTCGGACCGTCACTTGGACAGCCCTTCGGGAGGACTCACAGAACTCGGACCGTCACTTGGACAGCCCTTCGGGAGGACTCACAGAACTCGGACCGTCACATGGACAGCCCTTCGGGAGGCACTCTCGAACAGCCCCTCGGGCACTAAGATCGAAACTACGACATCTCTACAGAGTTGCACACATACGGTGTCATCTATCCGGCAGGGCTTCGCCGTCCAGAACTAGTTCCTGCCGGAACCCAGACAGCCTTTCGGCTCTACGAAACTATTTCGCTGGGAGGGAGAGAAGAAGCCAGATCATTGCAATGGCATGTATGTGAGAATGAGTGAGTTTGGGCAGCCCCCTCCACCTCTATTTATAGGAGAAGGAGGGGTGGAGGGGCTGAAATTTCAGCCGCATCCATCCATGTCATCTCCAAGATATTTTGGAGCAAAAGCCCAAAAAGGTGGCTTTCCAAAAAGTAACCCAAAAAGCACTTTCACTATTCACGACGACATTTTTCAGCGTCCGTTCGAACTGAAAATATTTATGTGGGCTTAGAACACTTCCAGTACCCACTAAAATAATTTTCAACGCGTTCTGGAACAATTCCAGATTAGTGATTTTCATCTGCGAAAAGCATCTGAAGTGGTTCCGGCAGCTCCGGAACATTTCCGGTTTTTCTTCCAGAAAATTCCCAAAAGTTTCCAGTATGATTCTGGCACCCTCCAAGAATTATCGGGCATGTGCCGAAACTAATTTGACTTTATGGTATCCTCTGAAACAACTTTTCAGTTTCACCGAAACTCATCCGGTGACCTCTCTCTGCGGAACTTTTCCGCTGTCCGAAACTTTTTCGGTGATTTTCTCTCAGACTCCCTGTCCAGTATTCAGCAGATAGATGACCCTTAAGCGTGTGACCCTATAGGTTCGGTGAAGTATAGACATGACACGGAACCCTTTCCGATCAATGATCAACATCGGAGCCGTGGACACCCATATTGACCCCTATACCCACACAAATGAATATTCGAGTGAACCTCCAGTTGCCGTGTGCTATTCCTGTTGCTTCGCGATATGTTACAAATACCCAAGGTGAGACATGTTGGCACTCCCGTGGATCAACAACTTGTCCACTAAGCCAGTTACCTCGTTACCGGTATTGTTCTCTTTTCTCGTTCCTGTGTTCCGGCATCCCTGTGATCAAATCACATTGTGTCTGGCCAGACGATGATGGATACCGTAACACCGAGAGGGCCCAGAGATATCTCTCCATCGTCGGAGGAGCAAATCCCAATCTTGAGCTATCAAGTTACTTGACATACTTTCCCATGAACCCGTAAGCCGCCGTAATAGCCATCCATTTACGGATGACGTTTAACAAACCCCAAAGTTCATGAATCAAGCATGAAGAAACTCGATACTCTCATGGTCTGAGGAATCATGCAAATGTTAACCATCTCTGTGTTATTAACCATTAACTTGTGACGAAAGTATCCCATAGCATAACATCAATTCGGGTCGATTCAACACAAATGTTCTTCTAACATTGTGCCCTCAAAGTTGCCGGCATAGTCATGCCCATGATCAGGAAAACAGAACCATCATGCAACACTTGAGCTAGTCTCAAAGGCCAGACTAGGAATACATTTTACCGTTTATTATTCCACACGTGCATATGAGTCTTCCTCCGAGCCTCGTGGTTATTGTAGACTCGAGAACCATAGCAGTTATAGCATGGAACATAAACCTAATTATGAACAGGGAGATAATCAATAACATTTATTATTGCCTCTAGGGCATATCTCCTACAACGGTCACTTTTCTCGTGACTGGTTCTTTCCTGTAGATTAGTCAGGACCAACATGACATATGTGACATGTGAAAATAACCATGCTCACACATAATTCATACTTAAACAGAGACAAAATATTGTCAGGGGATCATGCATGCAAAAATAGCCATATGCCAGTTTTATTTGAATTCAACATATTCATGATGCATTTATTCTTGCGAACAAACAACTATGCAATTCACCATATCAAGTGTTCAAGATGCTTGCCTTGAGCATGCAGAAATATTTGGTGCACTCCAAAAGTTTGAATTATTTATCTCCCCTCCATTTCCTATTTTTCAAAAATATTGAAATTACCACATATAGCAAAAATAGTGCCAAAAATTGTTTCAAATATTTTTGAAATAAACTAGAGATAAAATAAGGAATATCAGAAAAAGAATCATATCATTTGGAGTTACTATGATTTTCCTAGGGATTTTCTAAGCTGAGGTAGTTAAGGAAATGAACTATTTAATAGGTTCAGCAGGGACAAAGCCTAGGAAAAATGTTCACCTAGACTTAAATAATAGGGCATGATTTTAGAAAAAATAGAAGTTTGAATCATCAGATTTGGACTTGTAATAGTGGCTGTGGAATTATTTGAATATCACTGGAAATGTAAAAAGAGAAGAGCAAAGCTGCGCCTTGAGCGCGATTTAGCTAGGCGGCGCTACTGGGCCGAGCCCATCTGTTTGGCTGCGCGGGACGCGTCGACGTCGAAGACATATTAGCGAAGTACGCCTCCACTTACGCCGAGCTGGTGCGGCCTGGGGTCACTGACAGTGGGCCCGCCTGGCCCACTGGTCAGGTTTGCCAGGTCCACGCGTGCGCTTTCTCCTCTGGCCGAACCGGGGCGGCGCTCCGGCGAGGCTCGCCGGCGAACGGCGGCACCGTTCGGAAAAATGAGGCCACCGTGGTGTTCAGAACATCGAGTCAGTTCTGTGGGTACCCTCCACGGTCGCCGGAGTGGACGGAGTGGCCGGCGGTGAGCTCCCCCGCGGGCGACGGCATCGGTGAATTTGAACCTTGCCGGAGAGAACTTCTGTTGATGAATTGAAGCAGGGAACCGATGATTTGGTGCACAAGATGATTTCTGGTGGTGTTTGAGCGGGGGAAGTGGCGTGACGGCGATGAGCGGATCATGGACAGAGGCGGCGGAGCGGTGATCGGAGAGGAGGGAGAAGACCTCCCCGTGGTCAGGGAAGTGTGTGGGAGCCCGATTGGGACGATGGTGAGGTGGTGTGGTGAGTGAACGAAGCTCGGGAGAGCTTTATATAGGCGATCGGGAGGGGGTCAGTGG
This sequence comes from Thinopyrum elongatum, assembly GCA_011799875.1. Taxonomy (NCBI): domain Eukaryota; kingdom Viridiplantae; phylum Streptophyta; class Magnoliopsida; order Poales; family Poaceae; genus Thinopyrum; species Thinopyrum elongatum. The sequence continues at coordinate 584,459,071 of CM022300.1, read as the reverse complement.
CTTGCAACGGACGCCGGGTTAAATTCTGGTCGCCAGGGTTGGTTTGGGCGGTGGTCAGTGGCCGTGCGGGAGTTATGAGGGCGGTGGAGAGCTCCAGAAGGATCCGCGTGGATGAGCTCGAGCTCTCTGCCTTATCCGAGTTGTGGTCTCCGTACGGCCATGGCGGCGATGGTGTGCTCCGGCGATTGCCAGGTGAAATCCAGAGACTTGGGCGGCGGGGTCACCACGCGGAGCCGCGGAGGGACTGCCGCATGGAGGAAGAGTAGGTGGGGGAGTCGCGGCGCAGTGATGGTGGCCGGTGGCGTGAGCTGATCCACTCGGCCGGCCGTGGCCGAGCGCAGTGGCAGGTGCACCGGTCAGCTCCTGTGCGGTCGTCGACGGCCAGCTGACCAGAGGGACCTGGGGTAGTTCATTGATGATCGTGGTAAGGCGTGGAGGGGAAGAAAATGGATGGAGTGCAGTGCACGGCTTCGCCTATCTCTATCGACTGAAGAAATCCAGTTAACTGAATTTCTTTCAGTTATGAACAGTGCACAAACCACTCATATGATTACATGGCAGAGAGTGCTAGGTATTTTTGGAATTTGTGTAGATTTTTGTGGTAGGGTGTTGATGCTCAAAAATGAGTTGGGCAAAGTTTCAGAATTTTTGGAGCATTGAAAATTGGGTTTGTATCAAAGAGACAGTTTCTGGTCCAAATTTGAATCAAAAAGGATTTGGAAATTTTGAACTATGGATCCCAATGTTTTTGGTGAAATGGGTTGTAGGTATCATCCAGTTGCTGGGATAATTTTGGTGGGTGCAGGAGAATGGTTGAATATATAGTTCCTTTGTAAGTCCAAGAAACTATGAATAATATAAATTCCAACTTTGGGATTTATTTGAAATATGAAAAATATTTTTGTGGGGTGGAAGATAGTTGGATACTTTCCTAGGAGATGTGTGTGACTTCAGGGATAAATTTGGAGTGGCAGAAAAATTATTGGAAGATTTTAGAAGGCTTGAAGGAAGTGAAAAGGTCATTTTCTTATAAAAATTTTGTTTATTCCAAAAACTTTTCTGAGAGAAAATTGTTTGAGATCCTTCAAAATAATTTTCCAAGTAATATAAACCTCCCAAATCAGAACCATTAAAGAAAACTTGAAACCCAATTAAAATTTGAGAGGGTTTTCAAGCGGAAGAAAAGAGATAGGATCTAAAATGGTTTCCAAAGAATTTATTTTTAAGGAAAGATTTTGAAAATCCAGAAGAATATTTTTTTGGGGTGTTACACTCTTCTTGGAGTTACCCTTCTTTCCCTTGCCATTCTTCTTGAAACTAGTGGTTTTATTGACCTTCAACACTTGATGCTCCTTCTGGATGTCTGACTCAGCGACTTTCAGCATCGCCAACAGCTCGGAGACTGACTTGTTCATCCCTTGCATGTTATAGTTCAGCACGAAGCTCTTATAGCTAGGTGGTAGAGATTGAAGAACTCTATCAGTGATTGTCTCTGGTGGGAGCACAACTCCCAACTCAGCTAGACGGTTGTAATACCCAGACATTCTGAGTATGTGCTCACTGACAAACCCGTTCTCCTCCATCTTCCAGGCAAAGAACTTATCGGAGGTCTCATACCTCTCGATCCGGGCATTCTTTTCAAAAATAAACTTCAACTCCTGGAACATCTCATATGCTCCATGACGTTCAAAATGTCTTTGAAGTCCCGGTTCTAAGCCATACAACATAGCACACTGAACTATTGAGTAGTCATCCACACGCGCCTGCCAGGTGTTCATAACGTCCACAGACGCCGGAGGGGGTTGCGCATCAAGTGGTGCATCAAGGACATAATTCTTTTGGGCAGCCGTGAGGATAATCCTCAAGTTACGGGCCCAGTCTACAAAGTTACTTACATCATCTTTCAGCTTGGCTTTCTCTAGGAACGCACTGAAATTGAAGGGAGCTACTGTGCGAGCCATTGATCTACAACATAAAATTTGCAAAGACACCTTAGACTATTGTTCATGATAAATGAGTTCAATTAATCATATTACTTAAAACTCCCACTCAAATTGACATCCCTCCGATCATCCGAGTGTAACATGATCCAAATTCACTAACCCAAGTCCGATCATCACGTGAGATGAGGTGGTTCCAATGGTGAACATCTCCATGTTGATCATATCTACGATATGACTCATGTTCGACCTTTCGGTCTCTTGTGTTCCAAGGCCATGTCTGTACATGCTAGGCTCGTCAAGTTTAACCCGAGTGTTCCTCATGTGCAAAACTGGCTTGCACCCGTTGTATGTGAACGTAGAGTCTATGACACCCGATCATCACATGGTGCTTCGAAAATGACAAACTTTCACAACGGTGCACACTCGGGGAGAACACAATTTTATCTTGAAATTTTAGTGAGGGATCACCTTATAATGCTACTGTCGTCCTAAGCAAAATAAGATGCATAAAAGGATTAACATCACATGCAAATCATAAGTGACATGATATGGCCATCAACTCGTGCTTTTGATCTCCATCTCCACAGCACCGGCATGATCTCCATCGTCACCGGCATTACACCATGATCTCCATCATTGTGTCACCATCGGGGTTGTCACGCCAACCGTGCTTCTACTACTATTGCTACCATTTAGCGATAAAGTTAAGCATTACATAGCGCTTCAAGATTGACACGCAGGTCATACAATAAATAAAGACAACCCTATGGCTCCTGCCGGTTGCCGTATGCATCAACATGCAAGTCGATATTAACTATTACAAAACATGATCATCTCATACATCAAATATATTTCATCATGTCTTTGGCCATATCATATCACAACATACCCTGCAAAAACAAGTTAGACGTCCTCTAATTGTTGTTGCATGTTTTACGTGGCTGCTATGGGTATCTAGCAAGAACGATTCTTACCTACGCAAAGCCACAACGGTGATATGCAAGTTGCTATTTAACCTTCTACAAGGACCACCTTTGTCAAATCGATTCAACTAAGGTGGGAGAGACAGACACCCGCCAGCCATCTTATGCAACAAAGTCACATGTCTGTCGATGGAACCGGTCTCATGTACGTGGACATGTAAAGTTGGTCCGGGCCGCTTCATCCCACAATACCACCGAATCAAGAAAAGACCAAGGAAGGAAGCAATCTGAATATCAACGCCCACAAACTCCTTTGTGTTCTACTCGAGATGTCATCTACGCATAGACCTAGCTCATGATGCCACTGTTGGGGAACGTTGCATGGGAAACAAAAAAAATTCCTACGTTCACCAAGATCCAATCTAGGAGATGACCATCTATGAGAGGAGAGATTGAATCTACATACCCTTGTAGACCGAAAGCGTTAGCGTTATAACGCGGTTGATGTAGTTGTACTCTTCACGATCCAATCGCGATCCAATCCGATCTAGTGCCGAACGGACGGCACCTCCGAGATTAGCACATGTTCAGCTGGACGGCGTCCTCTCCTTCTTGATCCAGCAAGAGAGGGGAAGGAGGTAGATGAGATCGGAACCAGCACGACGGTGAGGTGGTGGTGGTGGCAGCGGAAAACCGGCAGGGCTTCGCCAAGCACTGACGGAACGTGGAAGAGAAAGAGAGGGAGGGGGCGGACAAGGGTGGAAGCGTACTGCCCCGTGCGCCCCTCCCCACTATATATGGAGGAGGAAACTTGGAGGAGGAGGAATAGTGCTGCATGAACAGTACCATGTGAATAGTACATGCGTGAACAGTGCCACATGAATAGTAATAATCTTTCCCAAGTAATGCCTCTTATCTCCTATTTTAAAGGGATTTGATCTTATCACTTGGGACAGCCGCGTGGGCCAAGTGAGGCTGCTGTGCCTGGCCCATGAAGGGCTGGTGCGCCCCTCCTTAAGTCCATGTGGACCCTCCGTGGACTTCCGGACACCTCCGGAACCCTCCGGAACCTTCTGGAAGCTTCCCGGTACAATACCGAAAAAAACCAAACTTTTTCCGGAACCCAAAATATGACTTCCCATATATAAATCTTTACCTCCGGACCATTCTGGAGCTCCTCGTGATATCCTGGATCCCATCCGGGACTCTGAACAACTTTCGGACTTTCCACTGTTAATATCTCATTACTACCCAAGCGCTACCAAACGTTAAGCGTGCGACCCTACGGGTTCGGGAACATGCAGACATGACCGAGACTCCTCTCCGATCAATAATCAATAGCGGGACCTGCATGCCCATATTGATTCCCACATATTCAACGAAGATCTTTATCGGTTGAACCACGATGTCAAGGATTCAATCAATCCCGTATGCAATTCCCATTATCTAGCGATATGTTACTTGCCAGAGATTCGATCGTCGGTATCTCCATACTTAGTTCAATCTCGTTACCGACAAGTCTCTTTACTTGTTCCGTAATACAAGATCCCGTGACCAACTCGTTGGTCACATTGCTTGCAAGCTCATTGTGATGTTGTATTACCGAGTGGGCCCTGAGATACCTCTCCGTCGTACGGAGTGACAAATCCCAGTCTCGATCCATGCCAACTCAACAGACGCCCTCGGAGATACCTGTAGAGCATCTTTATAGTCACCCAGTTACATTGCGTCGTTTGATACACACAAGGTACTCCTCCGGTGTCAATGAGTTGCATGATCTCATGGTTATAGGAACAGATACTTGACATGCAGAAAACGATAGCAATAAACTTGAGACGATCATATGCTACGTTCACAATTTGGGTCTTGTCCATCACATCATTCTCCTAATGATGTGATCCCATTATCAAATGACAACTCATGTCTATGACTTGGAAACCATGGCCATCTTTGATCAACGAGCTAGTCCGGTAGAGGCTCACTAGGGACACGTTGTTTGTCTATGTACCCACACATGTATTTGAGTTTCCAATCAATACAATTATAGCATGGATAATAAACAATTATCATGAACAAGGAAATATAATAATAACCATTTTATTGTTGCCTCTAGGGCATATTTCCAACATTGACAACCCCTTATACGCGTCAGGTTGCAAGTATTTGTTCTTTGTGTGCAGCTACCGTTTACATAGTGTTGCTTGGTTCTCCTACTGGATTGATACCTTGGTTTCATAACTGAGGGAAATACCTACCGTAGCTGTGCTGCATCATCCCTTCCTCTTTGGGGAAATACCGACGTAGTTGAAGCGACATCAACCGCGGCGACTCCATCGGGCCGCCCTCCCCAGCGTGGAGCAGCGCTGCCACAAAAGGGAATCGTGGCAGGGCCTATTTTCATTCCGCCCCAGCAAGTCTCAGCACACACGATAATGCCTCGCAATCGCGTTGCGCACGTGTTGAGCATTACCTTCTACATGTGGGGGCTTCCCAGGAGAAGGGAGGACTTGCGCCCTTGCGACAACAACGATGACCAGAATAAGAGAAAGATAAGTTGCGAAACCTTTGTTGGTACCGGGTTTTTCTTTGTGTGTCCTCTACGACTCCTTTGGTTTAGACCCTAGTGTCTATATGCGATATCTGTAACGCGAAGGGACTCTTCCATTCTCGCTTGCGTCCTCGTCTGTTTCGAGTCTACTCAGCAGACCAGGCAGCCGCACCGAGAATGTCGAAGGGTAACTTGACTATGGCGCCTATGCATGCAAGAATGCTAAGGGCCCGTTCACAATAGCAGCACAGCTAGAGCCTGCCCCGGCAGGCTCCCAGCATGCGCAGGATTCACAATCATACATGAACGTTGGGCAATATAAACTTAAAGGATTGCATTGGTCTACACAACTACTTAAGAGTACTATTACATCACAGAAAGTAGCAAGACATAACACAAGGCCGAAATATGTCTTTTTGTTAGCAGCATCCTAACAAACGGAGCAGGAGAAGCTAGTTCCGGCATCCTCCTTGGACCCGGGGCACCCGAAGGACCTTGTCAGCCAAAGGCCCGACAACTTGCATGGTAGCAGAAGTGTCCATTCCAGCCGGCAGCCTGTTGAAAGCACCGGAGATGTCGACGTCGGGATGACAATGCACATAATTAACAAGAAGACTGAAGATGGCGTCCCGAGTGAATTTCTGAGACAACTGGCGAAGCAGGCTGATCTGTCATCCTCGTACGTCTTCAGCCCATCGATGAGACCCTCAAAGAAATGTGCCAGCTTGATGCTCGGGGCCTCATGTTTGTTGACGAAGAAAGTCCAGCTCTTCATGTTCGTATTGGTGATCTGGGAGGAGATGCGCTTGGCTATGTTCACCAGGCTCTTTGACCAAAGGTTGTACAGTTCAACTTGCTCCTTGAGTTTGTGATATGCATCCTTGCGAAGAGTGCCAGCGTTGTTGACTTCTTCCGCCAAGGCCCTCTCGCGATCCTTGGCCTGCTCAATATCCTTCTCAAGAGTGGCGAGCTTGGTATTCAGATCCTCAATGGTGCTGGAAGCAGTCTTCAGATATTGATCCTTGGTTGTAAGTTGCGATTGCAACCCCTCCAGCATGGAGGCTATTTTCTGAGCTTCTTCCCGGAGGGCCTCGATCTCTTTCCTATTCCCGGCAAGCTCCTCCTCCAGTTTCCCCGTGCTAGTTTCGAGCTCTGTTTTGGCTTCGGAGGCTACGGTGAGGTTGTCAGAGATTTCCTTCAGTTTGGCAGCCGCATCCTGGGCCTGCAAGTCGATAGCATTCTTATGGTTGTCCTCCAGGTGCTTGGTGCAGAGGGTGTCAACCAGCGCCTGCTCGCGGGCAGCGAGATCCTTGGCTTGGGCGTTGAGCTGTGTCTCGCGTTCTGTCAGCCTGGTATCGTGAATCCGTGCTCTCTCTGCAGCAGCGGCCATTTTCTCCTCCTGGTCCCTGAGTTCGCAGGACCGGGCATTGTACCAGGAACATAGTTCCTCAGCCTTGTCCTTCAATTGCTGGGAGGCCGAATGATAGGCTTTGTGATCATCCCGGATTGCTTGCCGCTTCTGGTCGTACCTCTCCTGCACTTCCTTAAGCCCGGCAACCACTATCTCCCGAAAGGCCAGGTCCTTGGAGCTGTCACCAGGGTCACTTGCTTCCTTGCTCTTCTGGGTCAAGGGAGCCAGGATGCGGCAGATCTCTTCATCAAAATTCACCCCTGCAAGGGCTGAAGAACTGGGGGTTGTCGGAGTTGGATGATCCACAACCATTGCCAAGCTGCTTGGCGGGAGAGTCACCCTCAGGTTTGAGGCGTCACTCTGGAGAGGTGCTTTCTCCTCAACTTGCATGGTGGGGTCGGTCGTGCTGCCGAGGATTCCCTCTTCTCCCTTCGGGGTTTCTTGGACATCCTTGGGGGCCTCGATGTGGCCTTCGTCAGTGGCAATCTTGAGGGCGTCCGCGGTAGCATCTTTCCCTTTGTCGGCCACCTCTTCTAAAAGCTCCTTATCTTTAAGCACGGGGGCTGCAAAAGGGATGGAGGAAAGGATAATGTAAAGATCAGAACCAAGGATTAAGAAAGCAGGGAATTCATGTCAAGGGTTTAGAGGGGACTGGATTACCTGTCGGTGGCTGGCGGGAAGAAACTTCTCCTTCCCCGGCTATACCTGTTGCTGGCGGGTGTCCCGCGTCTTCTCCTTGCACGGGGGTGGCCTCAGTACGAACGAAACCGGTAGAAGGGGGCCTTGCCGGAGATCCCCTTCCCTGGGTGTTGCATGTGGTGGCGGCAGAAGTGGTCGCTGCCTGCTGCCGGGCTTCTCTCTAGGGGCTCACGCCAGTTCCCTTGGCGGGTGACAGGAGAACTTAAACATGGCCACCTACAGTCTGGCCCATGCCTTCATGCAGTGGGCTGGCTTGGGGGCTGGGCACAGACTCGTCTCCGGCACCCCTTGCTGGTTCAACACCTCAGGCCGATCCCGGTTCCTTCGTCATCTTGGCACGCTTGGCCCACTGGGCCAAAGTCTCTTCATCCCTGTCAAGGCCAACATCACGAGATCAGTATGAACCCAAAGAAAAATTAATGGAATTAAGGGAAGCAAATGATTGCCCTCACTCTCGGTCATCGAACATGGCGTCCATCTCATATACGAGAGGCGGGGCTGATTCCCTAGCCCTCTTAAGCGGTGGACGAGTCCTGGTCGCTGATAGTGCCGGGCTCGATGGTGGTGTGGGGTCTAACCCTTCACCACCCACTGCCGGGAAGGTGGAGTCAGGGCCGGGGCAAGGCGGGCTGAGTGGCGGCACACAATATCTTCCTTGCTGCTCTTGGAGGTCATCTTCTTCACCTTGGGCCCAGCCCGCGATGAAGACGGTACCACTAGCTCTCTGCTCCCCCTCTTGCAGAGCCGGCGATTCTGCTCTGGGGCTTAGGGACCCGCTTCAAGTCCTTCCTCTTCTTCAGGCACTGTGCCCCCCTCCGCCCCAGCAGCCTCTGCCCCGGCAGCCTTTTCCCCAGTAGCCTCGGACTTGGCAACTCTGGTCCCGGCAGCCGCGGCGCCTAGCGCCTCAAGTTCAGCAATCTCTTCATCAACGCGCTCCTCCTCCGAGTAGTTCCCTTCATCATCATCACCAGCAGCCGCGGCAGCCTTGAGCCTTCAGGCTTCTTCAAGCCTGCTGCGGATGTACTCCTGCTCCTCCTGGGTGGTACCCTTGGTGAAGGCTGTCTCCTTCCTGGTGGCTCTCTCCTCTAAGCTTCATGCCCAGTTCATCTCGTCTTCCAAGCTGGGCAACTGCCACTCTGCTTTGACTCCATTGGCATTGCAGTCTGACATCCACTTGAGGATTTGGTCCAAAGCAGCATTGATGTGCAATGGAACAATCCTTGCCGCCAAGTGAAACGTGCCGGCCTTGTGGAAGAGCTGCTCACATAGCCAGGCATGACTCATGACTGTCAGATTATTGGCAACGCCTGGATACAGTCGCATCCAGTATGCGGCGTTCTTGTACTCCCAAGCAAAGCGGTTTAGCTACTGCAGTGGGGCATTGCGACACCGGAGGAAATCGGCACCAACATGCTCGATGGTGAGCCCGACAGCCTTGAGATGGGCGACACTGTTCAACGGCGTGCGGAGTCTCTCATTAGTTTCTCCCGGGTCGCTCCAATCCTTGCAATGCACCACGCACTTGGTCCGCGGCCGGCAGAACGGATGGGCTTCCGGGTCCTTGATCCAACACCAATCCCCTCTCCACTCCTCCCACTTGCCGTGCAGTTGCCCTCCAAGGTAATCCCAATCTTCCCTCTTCCCCCGCGGAATCCATGATATGTTTCTTGAAAGGAATTTATCCTCGATACGGGGGATGTAGAAGTGGCGGAACAGATCCACATTGGGAGCAACGCCGACAAAGTTCTCACAAAAATGGGCAAACACCACCATTCACGTCATTGCATTGGGTGTGAAATCCAGCAAACGGAATCCAAAAGAGTACATCATGGCGCTGAAGAAATCGGAGAAAGGGGGAGAAAGCCCGCAGTAAAAGTAAGCGCAGAAGAATGGGTAGGAGTCATTTGGAACCTTGGATCCATCAGGGGTGACGACTGGCTCTCCATGCCCCTTGGTTTTTCTCCCCCACATGTAGGCATACCTCCGGATCAAGGTATTACCATCCAGGTCTGACGGCACGAAAACCACATTCTCCTGTCGCCGTTGGACCTGAGCTTCTGCCTCCTTCTTCTTCTCTTTCGCCCTCGGATTTTCTGGCTTGGCCGTTTGCTTCCCATTCATGGTGCTCTTCTTGCACCCCATGTTCCATGAATGGGAAGGAGGGGGAGATCTGGAGATGGGAGAAGAGATAGCGGTGGCGGAAGCAGTTTTCGTCGAGGAGAAGAAGATGAAGCAAGAAGGGTGAAAGGCGTGAATGAGTAAAGCTCCTTCGCATGTGCCCTGTTGTATTGGGACCATGTGAGGGGGGCTGGCTCTCCACCATTCCCCTGCCAAAACTGCATTTTTTCAGGCACGCTCCCCCAACAACCGCTGCAAAACCACGATTACACGACCCGCAGTAACTGGGCGGAACAGACGTGTGTTTGACAGGACAGTAAAATCATTACGCATGGACAGAACATTCTCGACGCGTGTCTGCACACTTCTTGGGGCCTAACCCAACTCACCCGCGGTGCATTTGGCTCAGGCCCGGGGGCTACGGTCGGTGTACACAAACAGGGGTATTTGTTTCCCCCTGACCAGTGCGCAGACATGCATACAAACTACCTTTGCCGGGCACACCAGAGATCCAAGAAGAACAAGATAACAGAAGGCCACCTTGGGAAGGCCTCCCTTGCCGGGCAGGAAAGCCTGGCCAGGTTGAAGCCGCACTTAAGGACAGGATCAGATTCGCCCCGGCAGGGTTGCCAGGGCTGCCAAGACCAAACCCTGCCAAGCTCCCTTTCTGGGGGACCCTTGTCAAGACGCCACCGCTCCACCTCATCACACCCAAGTCCCTAATCAGTGCGGTGTCAAGGTACTAAGCAACCATGTGGATCCTATCAAACACGTGGCAGCATAGAGGAGAAGAGATTAGCTTTATTGATGCCCGTCCAGGAGGCGTGTCAAGCTGATAAGAAGAGGCAGATAAGTGGTACGGCAGGCTTGCCGGGCTTCACCCTCAGCACGACACCTAGCAGTGCATTTAATGCACTTTGTCCTAACTGCCAGAGTTATGTATGATAGCACTGTTAGCTATCTAATGATGCTCAAATGACTGTTTTGCCACTGTGGTCGCCCCTTAACCTATAAAAGGAGGCCCGAGGCAACCTAGCAAAAGGTTGGGGAACTTTCCAACCACCCGCACTTGTACGCGCGTGGTTGCATTCCCCTTGGCGCCTTGCCGGGCTAGCGCACTCCACGCTTTCATCTACCTCCATATTAATCCACCATAGCAGGAGTAGGGTTTTACACTACCAAGCGGCCTGAACCTGGGTAAAACAAGCTGTCCATCGCCGTGGTGTCCCCTGTTGCTTCTGCTCTTTGTGCAACGCGGCCGTCCCCATGCCGAACCACAAAGGGGCACCCATGCTCCATAGGTGATCATGCTTCCAGGCTGACATAGTCTGAACATAATTAAGGACTTCAAGCCAGTTAAACAAACACTGTGCCAATTCTTCGAACCCAAGCGTCAAGCCATGGGAGAAGAACTAGCTAAATTACTTCAAGCCGGATTCATCAAAGAAATCAAACACCCCGAGTGCCTGGCAAATCTGGTCATGGTACCAAAAAAAGACAAATCCTGGCGGTTATGCATCGACTTCAAAGACCTCAACAAGTCCTGCCCCAAGGATCCCTTTACTTTGCCCCGAATAGTCCAGATCATTGACGCCACCGCCGGACACGACTCGTTATGCTTCCTCGACGCTTACTCGGGGTATCACCAAATCAAGATGAAGGAATCCGATAAACTAGCAACCATGTTTATTACACCCTACGGACCATTATGCTTTAACACAATGCCCTTCGGGTTGAAAAACACAGGTACAACATATCAGCGCAAGATTCAAACATGCCTGGAGACCCAAATAGGTAAAACAGTCAAAGAATATGTGGATGATGTGGTCATCAAGACAAAACATGTCAGCTAGTTGGTCGACGACCTCCGTCAGACCTTTGAAAATTTGAGGACATATGATATACGGCTCAATCTGGATAAGTGTGTCTTTGGCGTTCCTGCCGGAAAACTGCTCAGATTCATTGTCTCCCATCGAGGGATAGAGGCCAAATCCGGCTAAAATCCGAGCTCTGTCCCAGCTGGCCATACCCACAGAGCTCAATCATGTCCAGAAGCTGGCCAGTTGCATTGCCGCCCTAAGCCGTTTTATCTCTCGTCTCGATGAAAAGGCCATGCCACTCTACAAACTACTGAAAAAGACCAAAAATTTCAAATGGACAGATGAGGTAACTGCCGCTCTGGAGGAGATAAGAACTCTACTAGCAGGCAATCACATCCTGATAGCACCAGGCCTGGGCGAGCCTATGTTGCTATACATCTCAGCCACGAACCATGTCGTGAGTGATGTCCTCGTGGTGGAACGGGAGGCAGAAGGACATAAGTTCAGGGTGCAGAAGCATGTCTATTACGTATCAAAATAGCTCACCCCGTGTAAATCCCTATATCCGCACTATTAGAAGATCGCCTACACAGTTTTTATGGCATCCCGCAAGCTCGGACACTACTTTCAAGAGTGTTTGGTCACAGTGGTATCCGAAGTACCCTTAAATGGCATCATCAATAATAGGGATGCCATGGGTCGCATCGCCAAATGGGCCATAGAATTGCTGCACTTCGAAATCATATACAAACCACACCGAGCTATTAAGTCTCAGGTACTATCCGATTTTCTGGCCGAATGGACGGAAGCCGAGCTTCCCCGGGAATATAGTACGTATTCACACTAGATAGTGTACTTTGACGGATCCAAAATGTTGGCCGGACTGGGGGCTGGAATGATCCTTGCGTCGCCCACTGGCGACACTATCTGGTACGTACTGCAGATCATGTACACAGACTCCAACAATGCAGCCGAATACGAAGCCCTGTTGCACGGTCTTCGGATGGCAACGTCAATGGGTGCTCAACGGCTCGAAGTGCGGGGCAATTCCAACCTCGCCATCTCCCAGGTCAATGGCGAGTTCGATGCCAAGGACCCAAAAATGGCGGCATACCGAAATTAATGGTGTCTTAACAATATCAGCCCGGTTCGAAGGATTGGAATTTCACTATGTCTCTAGAGACAGTAACCAAGCTGTGGATATCCTCGCCCGTATGGGCACCAAACACGACCATGCCCCTAAAATCACCTTTCTAGAGCGGCTTTTCAAGCCATCCGTGGTGTGGCAGGACGGGGACCAGGATGCAGCAACTAACGGTCCCGAATAAATCCTCCCTCCGGCCTTCGAGCCAGACGAAGACATCATCGGCGGCTCGACAATCAAAGAAACCGCTTCGGCTCACGAGGTCCTGGCCATAATTGCCCTATGGACCGAGCCCTTCCTTGCCTACCTCCTACGACAAGAGCTCCCTGACGATCAGACCGAGGCACAGCGCATAATTCGTTGCTTTAAAGCCTACAAGGTCCATGAGGGCGAGCTATAAAAGAAAAGCACTACAGGAGTCTTACAACGGTGCATATCGGAAGTAGAGGGGCAGCAACTTTTGGCCGAGATTCATGCTGGCACGATCGGCCACCACGCGGTAGCTCGGGCCCTGGTCTGCAAGGCCTTCTGCGCAGGGTTTTTCTGGCCCACTGCCCGCGCGGACGCCCGCACTCTAGTCCAACGCTGTGTTGGATGCCAGCTATTCAAAAATCAAAGCCATATGCCCCTGACGGCTCTCCAGACTATACCAACACTGGTGCAGATACGTGCTATACAAACGGTTTTTACCCCCTTTCCACGACGGATTTTTAAACCGTCGTCTAGTGAGTGTGTGCTATAGGGGGGTCCTTCCCACACGACCCAGAAACCGTCAGGGATAGGCCCTCCGGTCACACACGCGCTAGCAAAATGAGCTCATGTGCGATCGAGCCAGGCATCGAAGCCCAATCGTTTCCGTTCGTATGGACATCCCACACAGTGAATCCCAGAAAAATGTTTCCGTTCGTATGTATATCACACATAGTTTTTTATGTGGAAACGTTTGTGCAAGGTGGCCTAACACAAACAGTTTTCTGCCGGAAGCCATGTGTGATTGTTAATTGATCCAACATGCCTACTTTCTAGAAACCATGTGGGTTGTTTGATTTTATCGCCCACGGTGTTGTTAGAGTAACCGTCTACAATAGAAAACCCCAATAAGAAGGGTAATTAGCCTATTATTGATAATCCATGTAGTAATCAAATTGACATTTCTTATAAAACACACCAGATATTTCATATCCATATAATGACAACCAGGATTTCATAATCGAATTACATCAGATAGCTTCAGCAGTCAGTTACACCAAAGAGGGATATAGCTAGCTACGCCATTACACAACAGCACCAAATTTCACATGCAACATCGAAAACCTTTGGAAAGTAGCATCATACACGGTAAATAGACAGATGAATCTCATCTGGGAAACTGCAGAAGCGGAAGGCGAATATTGAGCCTTCAGTGATGTTGAATGTCCTTGCAACTTTAGGCCAGTTGCTATGGATAATTGCCCGCCCAACCTTCGTCCTCTTCAGGAAGACTTCAATATTGTGCCGTGGGTGTTGAATGAATACCTTCCTCGCCTCTTGACCATGCAGTTGGTTTGAGAGGTAATCATCGGTGAACTACTTTGGAAAGTACTGAAAACAAAGATATGCATAAATCGATGTTATAAATTTTTAAATGGCACAAGGGGTAAAAACAAGGTAAAAGAGTTAGTACCATCCTATAGTTGACTGATGTCTTCTTCATTGTGCAAACAAAGATCTTGCTGCTATTCGTTGCAAGTTTCTTTATCCTAACAATCTTTCTGAGTTTCTTGACTTGACTGATATTCATGGACATCTCATTTTCCCATATGCAAAATGGGTCGAACAGTGGGTCTAAGCCTATGAGAGCAGGACCTATATGTGCAAGACCAAATTGTAAGAAACCTAAATATTAGAATGATTCCTACAACTGCACAATAATATGCTATTAGTGAAAGGACCATGCATGAGAAAACCTCGATGGTAAACCGCAGTGCCTCCCATTGTTTCCCTACAACACATATAATGAAGATCTTAATCAGGTTAACTAAGAGTTGCCATACTATCAGCGGAATATGTATTGATTACTGCCAAATTCGATTTATTTCTCACATCCATAACAATACAAAATTGTACCCACAACAAATGAAAATCAAATTGCAGAATTGAACCAAACAGTTAGCTGAACAGCAGAACAAATGAACCAAAACAGTTAACTGAGCACGACATTGCAGAATAGAACATATACTAGAAGATAAGACAGTTAACGAAGACCCAAACTATTAACTGGACATTACATTTCAGAATATCAGATTGCATATTAACATTACAGAGGACAAATCACTAGAAGGCACTAGCGGTGGCCTCGAGAAAACAACACAGACTGTATTTGAAAGTAGACAACCGCGTGATGTTGTCGACGGTGGCCTCGAAGACGAGGTGCTTCTCCAAGATGTGGTGGTCGGCATGCATGGCAGCCATCGTGTCCTTGTCTGCGCGTGCGGTCGTGATTTGCTTCTCCGCTGCCAGATGCTACTGAGCTCTAGGTTATACTGCGTGCAAAATGGCTGTGGGCGGCGCTTAATTGGAGGACAGGGCCAGTGATTTGGGCGGAAGGTGTCGCATCATCGGTCGGGGCATGTGGGATGGGGAAGGAGGAGGATGGTGCGGGTGCGGTGTGGATTACCTGGCCATATCGACGAGGCCGCGTAGCAAGAAGAAGGGTCGCCGCCGAGGAGGCAGCACTACAAGAAGAAGGGTCACCGGCAAGGTGGCGGCGCTGCCAGTAAACAGCAGTGAAGGTTTGAACTTGGAAAGCAAGGAGGAACAATGGAAATGTGGATTTTTGTGGTGGGGGCAGGGACATAGATATTTCTGTGGTGGCAGAAAAATTTCGCTCAGTGCCGCAAGAAACTGGCGCACAAGTGTGGTTCTAGCGCGGGCGGTGGACTATAGACGAAGAAGCTTCCTGCGTAAGCTAGACAAGACGGTGCTCCAAGATATTTATATCGCATCCCACATGATTCTTTCTAGTAAACTATTTGTGGTATACCTGATTTTTTTCATTCTATTTTGAAAGACACAATGGTGTTACGGAGGGAAAGCATGGTGTTTGAATTGCTAGAACATTTATCTACAGTGCACATGCAACTATATGAGTGTCGTGCTAAAATTTGGAATTACTCCGGGTTCGTTTGGCCTTTTTTATGCATTAATTGAGTTTCTGGGCATTTAATGTGCATAATTCAAATTTGAACTACAAGCTCATGCTCCAGTGCACCAAGGTTGGTTGAAAAATCACATGTGTGTCCTTGGGTGAATTTCTAGGTCCCATGCAAGAAATGGGAATGAAATTCAAAAAATCTGGGTGTCGTGGCTCGGCCGGAAATATTGAGAAACTTGGTTTTTTTAATTCTTGTAAATCCAAAACACGCATGAAAATCATGAAACTTGGCATGGTGTCATGACATGGAACCAACATGTTGTGGTAAAAATTTTTGTTTGAATTGGGACATGCTTTGGTATAAGCTTCTTGCAAACCGGAGCTTCTCTCAAGAAGGCTCGTTGTTCCGAGAGGGAATGTGTCATCTCCGTGTTCGAAACAACATACATTGCCTTCTCCTGCCTTGATTTTTTTACGGAGGCAGCTTAGACCAATATGAGTTCCGTGCTAAATTTTGGAATTATTCCGGGTTCGTTTGGCCTTTTTTATACATTAATTGAGTTTCCAGGCATTTAATGCACATAATTCAAATTTGAACTACAAGCACATGCTCCAGTGCACCAAAGTTAATTGAAAAATCATTTATGTGTACTTGGGCAAATTTCTAGGTCCCATGCATGAAATGGGAATGAAATTCAAATATCTGGGCGTCGTGGCTTGGCCGGAAACATCGAGAAACATGGTTTTAAAATTCTCGTAAATCCAAAACTCGCCTGAAAATCATGAAACTTGGCATGGTGTCATGACATGGCACCAACATGTTGTGGTAAATTTTTTGTCCGATTTGCAAAGGCGCACACATTAACAATCAACAAAGTCATTTTGGAACAAGTGATGTCACGTTACAATTGGAAACACAAGTATTATTGAAACCGAGGGCGTTCTACTTACCATTTACGTGCCGCCACGCGTTCCCTTTTTTTATTGGCTAACAGGTGCCATGTGGGGTAGCTATTTGAGTACGGGAGGCGTGCGAGCAGACCCCTGTGTGTGCTTATCAGGAGGAGAGCCCATTGCCTCCATCCGCCGCCCACCTCTCGCCCAACATCTCCATTAATGGCGCCCGAGCCCCTGTTTAATGGGTTGGCTATGTCTCACTCGTCTGAGATTTAAGAGAGAAAAAAGAAAAACTAAAAAGAAAATTTTGCATGGATCTTGATGTAAGATCCGACAGACCTATATAGCATCGACTGTGACTTATAGCAAGACTGATGAATTTATAAGGATGATGAAAGTGGATAATAATTGTCTTACATATTTAGGAAGATAATTAAAAAGCCACATGCGGCAATGCCTGAAATACACAAGGGCAAAAGAAGAAGGAAGACGTAGACAATGATCTGGCTCGCTGATCTCTACTTTCTTGATGCGCTGCAGGCCGCGGAGACTAGTTCTCGGGGCGAGCAGCGATGATCTCTTTCATGTCCTCAATACGCTGCTTGGTATTATCCATGGATTCCCCCACCAGCCTTTCGCGCTCGATGCGGAGCATGGCATTCTCGTCCATAAGTTACTTGACGATGATACCCGTCCTCTTCAACAAGGAAGTGGTCTCCTCGTGCTCCTTCGCTCTTCCGGCGATCTTTGCCCTCAGCAGGTCGCGCTCGGTGAGGAGCTTCACCTTGTCCTCCCCTAGTTCCTGGATGATGCCGGTAGCATTTTCGAACGAGGAATTCACCTCGTCCTGCAACTTCATCTAGCCGGAGATCCGACCCATCAGGTCATCGAGCATAGCGCGCATGCGCCTGTGAGAGTCCTCGCCTGCCCGCGAGACATTTTCCCAGGCCGCCGCGGCACGGGAGGACCTCTCTACTGCATTCGCGGCGCGGCGGGGCATCTCTGTTGCTTCCGCTGTGTGGCCGAACCAGTCTGCTACATCGACGGCATGGCGGGACCTCTATGCTACTTCGGCGGCATGGCGGGACCTCTGTGCTGCTACGGCGGCGCGGCGGGACATGTCGGCTGCTTTCGCGACGAGGCGGTACATCTCTCGTGCTTCCGCTTCCATGCTCACCTCTCCCTGGTAGTAATCTCTCGACCTAGAACTCATGCGGGCCATGGCAGATGCAAGGGAACGACGATGAAAGACTTGTTTGTTTTTGTGGATGAGGAGTTGAGGAGGAATGTGCAGTCATCTTGGAGTAGGTAGTATTTATAACCAAGTACTAATATGCTCCTAAGCGGAAACCGTTTAGGTTTTGATCGGTGTGAACAGGTTTGCAATTAAATATAGCGTGGTAGTAATTTGGAATGTGACGGGACGCAAGGTCAAAATTTATTGACGGTTCTAATTTAGAAGTGCGCCACTATTCCCGGATGGCGTAACATGCGCATGCGTTCTCGGTCGCGTACGTGGCGTTTGCACCATAGGGTGCACCGCAATAGGCGATGTTAGCACACGTCTTGTTCCATCAACCGTGCGCGCTCGTTATTACCATCGCGCACGCTTCTTTTAATTAGAACTAGCAAAAGGCCCGTGCGTTGCAACGGGGGAGAAAAATAATGCTTCTTCTAAAGATAATTTGTTGTAATAAAGATACTTCACTGAGTGAACCGACGCACGATATCCCAGGAGGGAAATAAATCGATATAGATTTGCTTTATTAAATGAATCTAGCAAACCTTTATTAATTACATTTGCATCTTGTAATCTCTAGAGTATACTTTTTGTGTGAAGATTCACTGATTGTAATCCATGAGTTCCTTGTTTTCTTCTTCATTGTGCTCTATCTGCATACGTGTTGAAATATACGATTTCCTTTATCAGTATGGTAGTTTCAAGCTCAAAAGATGTCCAACTAATCACTTCCATGCCAAGTATGGGCAAATGCAGGGTAGAGCTAATTATAGTTCATTTTGTGGGATCAACTCCAAGCCAAATACATAATAAATTCATGACTGAAACTTTCATCATCAAGTGAGGAACAAAGGACTATTCCCTTGTCTTCCTGGTGCATTTAAGTTATAGTAGCATGATTTCACTGAAATGGGATCCCCACCACCGCAATAAATTCACAGAACTCCCTCACCTACACAGATATTAAAATGAAGTTACAAGATTTAGTCTAGAGTCTTACCCCGATTCATGGCCTTCCATTTATATAAGTAGACACAAAGTACTAATAGAGCTAAGAAGCACAGTATAAAGTATTCATGTCAAACAGTAAGCAGGGCATATGTACATCAGCTAGAATCTGCTGCTGCAAAGAGCCTAGTAAATTAACAAAAAAATCTACCAATTCTATACACTGCAGCATCCAAGTAAACTGAAAGGGACAAACTCAAGCATCTCGAGATTATGTACATGAAGTATTGCTCCGTAGCGAAGCTCCTCACTACACAGATACTAAAATGAAGTTACAAGATTCAGTCTAGAGTCTTACCCCGATTCATGGCCTTTCATTTATATAAGTAGACACAAAGTACTATTAGAGCTAAGAAGCACAGTAGAAAGTATTCATGTCAAACTGTAAGCAGGGCATATGTACATCAGCTATAATATGCTTCTACAAAGAGCCTAGCAATTAACACAAAATTCTAACAACTCTCTGCATGATGCAGACCAAATCTACATATGAAGTTCTAAACCATACATTGCAGCATCCAAGGAAACTGATAAGGACAAACTCAAGCATCTACAGATTATGTACATGAAGCATTGCTCCGTAGCGAAGCAAGCTGCTTCCCATAAATTTGGTAGTATTAATAGAATGAAAGAATTGGCCCTGACCGGTCAAGCTCCACAAATTTCGAATCTTTTTAGTGACAATATCACCACTTATTTTCCCAAGTGATGATGAATCAATTGTTGATTACAGTGATTATCAATTACGAAAAGGGGATCCCAATCTCAATTGTGGGAGTACGTACTGAATAGGTAAGCTATAACAATGTTAATCACTTAATCTGTAAATGAATTAAATTGCATTAATTTATTACCCAGCTGTTAGAGCATATCCAAGTTAGACATAATTTCAATAATCATCAGAAGAAAAATCATCCCAAGTGCATTACCCAATAGCAGGATCAAAGACATTAGTTAAGGAATATGAATTAAAGTTTGTAGAACAGGAAATCACAAGCTAGCATAGGCTAAATAAAACAGCACAATTCAGATTGAATGAACGCCTAAAATCAATTAAAAGACGGTGTTCCACACTGACATACAATATTTGTATACTGACACACGTATATCCAAAATAAAGACATACATATTCATATCATTATATGTCAAAACTGTACATCAGTCGGGTTTGATACTGAATTTGTTATAGGTAGAGATGGAGACACCTTACCATGCAAAGGTAGCAGCAGGAGCAATTTTCATGGAGCAGCAACAGTAGGGAATGTGATGACGGCTGGGAGGGCTTCAAGCGCGGGGGCAGCGGGACGGAAGGTGGGACGACAGTAGATGAACAGAGCATCATCCAACGGAAGCAACACACAAATCAAGAGGAGGAGCATAGTTCACATCTTTAGGTTGAGGGGAACATCTGGTCTTGTTGCTTTGGTGCACACCGCGGCGCCGGCGCGGATGCGCCCACGCAGAGCCCCGACCTGCACCTCTGTAAGGGGCATCCAGTGGGTGGTGTGGGCGTGGCTCATTGGCAACTGAAGCCAGATCGACCCACACCATGATCCCTCCCTCACTGTTCTCTCCCCACGCCCAAATCGAACCCCACCATGATCCCCTCCAGATTGCCAAATCAGTCCACCATCACCGGCCACGTGGTACGTGTGCTCGCGTCGGCCACCACGTTAGGACCTTGGTGGAGGAGACAGGAAGGGAACATGGAGGTAGGAGGAGAAGGAGAGAAGAGGGGCGGCGGACGCGCTACCGGTGGGAAGGCCAGAGAGGCGGGTGGATATGGCCGCCAAAAACGATTGGTGGGAATGATCTAGTTATGAAGGGTCAGGGAGGCCGCTTTTAAGAATAAAAATATCCATCCAAGCGGAGCGGGTCCTTATGGGACATGGAAGCGAGGCGTAGCAGGCCCTGTTGGAGCATGAGCTGAGGCCCAGGCGCACGACATGATGTGTGGTTCTCACGGTAACTGCAGTAACTTCGCTCGATTTGTTTAAAAATAAAAAAGTACTCCGCTAAAAAAAATATGACGATGGTGAGCGGGCAGAAGCAATAGCCGCTTTATTATTAGGGAAAGATGTGTGCCCATCTAGCGCACACGCGTTGATCTGTCTAACTATTTCTGTTTGTTGTGGCTAATCGTAAACAGTTCATCTGTGTGAAGTGTATATCGTCAATCGCAGACACCTTGATCTGGCTGACCGTTTCTGTTGTGTTGCCTAATCACAAATAGTTCATCCGTGTGAAGTGTATGCCGTCAATCGCAGACACCTTGATCTGGCTGACCGTTTCTGTTGTGTTGCCTAATCATAAACAGCTAATTCGAGTGAATTATATGCCGTATATCGCACACACCTTCATCTGGCTGCGCGTTTTTGTTGTTCTGCCTCATCACAAACAGTTCATTCGAGTGAACCGTATGGCCCGCATTGCACACGCAAGTAAAATCTGAACCGTGTTTGATGTATCCGGCATCGCAAATGTTTTGCATCTTTTTTTACGGTTATATTACATCACCGTTTGTGATTAATGCATCGCACACAGTTTCATCGAAGGGTCTCTGATTGTAGTATCACGTTAGCAGCATCCTGCAGTAGTGCAATCACTTGGACTTTTGCAGTCTGGGGGCTGGACATGGTTGGACCACTTAAAGGGGGAACCAAGAAAAAGAAATACCTACTGGTTATGGTCGATAAATTCACTAAGTGGATTGAAGCAAAGTCAGTTACCTCAGCAAAATCCGGACTAGTTATCGACTTCATATCCGGCGTGGTACACCATTACTGTGTCTTGCACAGTATCATCACGGATAATGGATCCAATTTCACGGCCCAGGAGGTCAAGGCCTGGTGTGCTAGTATGGGCATTAAGCTCGACTACGCCTCGGTGTACCACCCGTAGACCAACGGACAGGTTGAGTGGGCCAACGGACTAATCATGAGCGGTATAAAACCTCGCCTAGTTCGTTCCTTGAAACAATCTGGTTGTCATTGGGTGGAGGAGCTTGACTCCATACTATGGGGACTGCGCACTACCCCTAACCGATCAACAGGATACACACCTTTCTTCATGGTGTACGGCGCAGAGGCAGTCCTCCCTTGTGACATCATTCACGACGCACCTCGAGTATGCATGTACGAGGAAAAAGAAGCCGAGCTGGATCGGCAGGATGACCTAGACGCCCTGGAAGAAGAAAGGGATGTAGCTCGGGCTCGTTCTACGTTTTACCAGCTACAGGCTCGACGCTACCAAAGTAGGGAAGTTCGGGCGAAGGCATACAACGTTGGAGAACTTGTCCTCCGCCTCCTAGAGAAACAAAAGAACAAACTCTCGCCCAAGTGGGAAGGCCCTTTCATAATTGATGAAGTGTTAGCAGGAGGAGCGTATCGCATTCGCAACCCGGCCGACGACCGCCTCAAACCAAACCCCTGGAACGCAGCCCAGCTCCGGCGCTTCTACGGCTAAGTACGGCCACGTCAGTCAACTATCCTTTTCCTCATTGTAAATTTTTTATTTTTTTTCCTTCCTGGGGAATTAGGATCTCCCGGGCCCTGTTCGGATAAACCAAATTCAGTTTAGGTCCTTTCTTCATTGCACATTTTCAAATGTAATACCCAGATTTAACTTGGGGGCTCCTTTAAAGTGGCCAATTAATATATTTTCCGTGCACGTAATCGCCTATGTCGAGTTTGCACTCTCCCGAATACCTATTCAGCCATCATATGCACCGATTTGACTTAAGTTTTTGCCAAGCTGGGTTGCTTGGCTCCTGTGCTTACCTCCTCCGTTCCTGATTGTTCATCTAGGGGGTAAAGGGGGCACCTCTACGATTGTTACGACCGGGTTAGCCACGTCCGTACCTCATACGGGTGAAGCCGAAAGCAAGCGTTCTTAAGAACAT
Source organism: Thinopyrum elongatum (assembly GCA_011799875.1). NCBI lineage: Eukaryota > Viridiplantae > Streptophyta > Magnoliopsida > Poales > Poaceae > Thinopyrum > Thinopyrum elongatum. The sequence continues at coordinate 584,436,286 of CM022300.1, read as the reverse complement.
AATGGGTCGGCAATGAGGGAAACTATAGTAATCTTGGTGTTCATCACCAACTCTTGAGAATTCGTCCCTCGCTCCAATGATTCACATACTTCGGGTATCCAAATACAAACGTCTACATTTGGCACGACCAACCTGAAGAAAGGAACCCATGGAGGAACTATTTTCTTCAGAAGATGTTTCTTACATTAAAAAGTAATATAACATGACTCTCTGCACGTGTTTTCGTCTATTCGTACCAAAAGGCCAGATTGCCTGGTTATCGGAAGTGATTTCCTGCTTACATCAGGTCACATAGTACGGAACACTCGCCGGTCCCTAGTCGGGGAGGCAGAAGCCGATGGCCGGTTAAGACAACGTTTTTCAGTACGGATCGAGACAGTTTGATCTAAAGTACATAGATACATAGAATCAAACATATCACTCTTTGTCCACATTGTCTATTATACTATCTAAAGCCCAATCCGGCTGGGAGAGCCGATCCGTAGGAATCACTTGGTCATAGACCAAGTGAAGAGGTATTTCTTGCCCATCTGGCCCTACTGGTCCAACACGAGCCATATGCTCTGGCTCGAGTTTCCGGAACCAGGTTTTCACCATGGCCCATGCTTCTCGCGCACCCTCCCGACAAGATGATATATTCCATAATTCAAAGCACCGCCGAGCTCCCTTAAAGCGATTCGCTAGTTCGACCATATCGTCCGATGCCACTTCGGTTGGCCATAACGCCTTGATGATGTTCTTCATAGCTTTTCGAGCTCGCTCATGAATCATAGACAGTTCTTTTAACAGATCCCCGCCAAAGGAATTTACCTCTTCTCCGGGCCGACCAGTCAGTAGACCTATCATAAAGCACGGCATATTTGTTATATTCAAGCACTGCGAGCGGCTATGCACATCCAGTGCTTAAATGACACTTACTGAACATGCCGCTTTTTAACCTTTGGTTATCTCCCACAGCCTGCGCCAACTGAGCTTTCAAACTCTCCAGTTCCTTGGTCTATTGCTGGTTCTCTGCCTTTAGTTTGTTGGGTTCCTCACGACTTCGTTTTAAAACCCGTAGACGGGCTTGATATTGTGACTCAGCATACCGTTGGGACTCTTTGGCGGCATCCAGGTCCTTTTATGGTTGACCTATGGATTCAGCTGCTACAAAGAAAGCCGGTGTCAAACAGGGCACATTGGTGCAATTCACGCATGTCAAAAACTACCCCTCACCATGGGCCTCGCTGGTGAACTTTTTTGCTGCCTCTAATTCGGCCTTTACATCAGCCAGCTGTGTTCGGCTTGACTCAAGGTCCTCGGACAACTTTTTATTCTGGTCCATTGAAGCCTGCCGAAAACCATAAATAATTACATTCATAAACCCTTAACTCGCCCGTCCCACCCGAATCAAGGCTTGGGGGCTACTGGGTTAGCATTTATATTCGGTTGTCAGAACCTATCCCTTACCTGCATATTGATCGACAGAAGGTTAGCAATCCCCTCAAGGCCTGTTCGAGCTGCTCCGAGGTATGCGTCAACCAAATTAAAGGCGTTAAACTCTTGATCGGAAAAGGCGACATGGCACAGGGATTCTTTCTATTGCCGATGATTCATCACGCTTTCAACTTCAGAATTGGTGACCGAGACATCATCAGGACCTTTTAAAGGCTGGTCTGCAGCGGAATTCCCCGCTTCGACCCCTGTCTATAATGAGGGTCTTCGGCCGCATCCTGACGCTCCCTTGACACCTTCAGTCAGTCGGGGTGGTACCTTTTTTCTACAAACACAGATTGAATGTCAACAGAGCCCCGCAGCGATGAGGCCACTAACGAGTTGATGGCTATTTCAAAATACGCTACCTCTTTTTCGCAGACATGTTTGGTGGAGCTCCTGTGGCCACTTTTTGTTTGAGGGTTCCTTTGTTGGACAGAATTAACGTCACCCCCGTCGGTGTTCGGCGCGAGGTACGACGATCCTTGGGAGTAGAAGTTAGCATAACCGGAGCAGCGCGAGGCGAACACCCTGTTTGAGAGGAGGCCTTCTTGCTACTTACGGCGGCAGAGGGGAGAAGCCCGGGGTGATCGGCTATGATAGCCCCCTTAGAGCCATCAAGGCTTTCCTAAAAGAAAACCCCATCTTCAAAATCAATAGACACCTCCGGATCTTCACGGAATCCCGGGTCGTCGTCGCGAGAGAGGGGCAGATGATGTCTTCAACATGGCGTCTCCAACTTTATTCGGGAAAATGATTGAGCCGGTCAGTATTCGGATGTAATATCCCGGCTGTGTATGCAAATTTAAACTTACCCATTCGACGGGGTTGTAGCCCGAGTAGCCTTTCCAGTTTCTCGGGCGGGCAAACTCTTCTTCTTCGCCTTTGAATAGATCCGCCAATATGGCAGACATTGCTTTTGCGCTATCCGGCCCTTGCTGCTTGTAGCGGGACACATCGCTCGTCCCGTTGTAGCACCACAGAGGGTGCACCCTTTGCTGAAGGGGTTGCATACATCGATCGATTGCTGCGACCATTACGTCAATCATGGTCAGCCCACTGTGAGTCGGCACCCTTACCTTTGCGGCTAGGCACCGCACCTCGGCAGACTCTCCTTGAGAGGGGCTTCGGGGCCGCCAATTAAGACGCTTCTCTATCGGAGCATCCGAATACTCAGGAAAACCTCTTCGGGCAGGTTCCAACAGGGGGACATCTTTGATATAAAACCACTCCGAAGACCATTCTTCGGAATCCTTCTTTGGAGTACCAACGGGATATCCGGTGCCAGCTATACGGCACACTTCGGCTCTGCCCACTTCAAAAATTGACCCCCCCCCCCCCGGTGGGCACGAGGGACGAGGCAGAAGTACTTCCTCCATAATTCAAAATGGGCCTCGCATCCTAGAAACATCTCGCAGAGCGCGACAAAGCCTGAGATGTGTAGGATGGATCCAGGGGTGAGGTGGTGGAGTTGGATCCTGTAAAACTCTAGTAGGCCCCTCAAAAAGGGGTGAATAGGGAATCCCAAACCTCTTAGAAGGGAGGATACGAAGCATACCCTCTCATCTTTGCTTGCAGTGGGAAAGTTCTCTGCAAAGGCCTCGCCGTTTGCCGCAGTCAATCCAGCACGAACGGATATGAGATCTGCAGTGGGAAGGTACCCTTGCCGCTGGAGGTCGCATAGCTGGAGCCGCAAAACAGAGTAGCTGGACCAGTCGTCTGGGATTTGGCCGTGAGGGCATGAGGATGAGCCCGGGGCGCCAGCCATGAGCCTTGAGTCTTCTTTGAGCGGGATTGGATTTCTATCTAGGGGATGAATGGGTCATTCGATGCGCCTTTGGCTTATTTAATAGGCATGATCTCTGGTCCCGGGAGGGTGTTTTTATAAAAAAATGCAAGGCTATTCATCTTCTGGCGGACGCTCAGAAACCGAAGGTCGCCCTTGACCACATTAATGACGGGAGCCCATTGGTAGCTTGACAGGATGGGAAGTCATCGGCAGCCGAATTGTTAGGGACAGCGGAACATTGGGAAGATGGAGAACTTGCCTCGCAAGACGAAGACTTTGGGAAGCACGGAGCGAACGATAGTTGAAGCTCCGGCATTGAAGGTTAGTTCGGGGGCTACAGAGGGACTCCTGGACTAAGGGGTCCTCGGGGTGCCGGCCCATCTCATGTGGGCCGAACTATTGGACCGCACTATATCCGGACCGAAGATCTTTTGTGCCTTGGTGTGTACTCCAAGTCAATATGGAAGATTCGGCGTCCCCTTGATGTAACCGACTATATGTGAACCCTAGTACCCCTGGTGTCTATATAAACCAGAGGGATTAGTCAGTAGAGGCCAGGATAACAATCGCCATCCTACCAGCTAGGGTTTGGTTCCTCTGATCTCGTGGTAGGTCAACTCTGTAATCCCCATATACACAAGCAATATAATCAAGCAGGACGTAGGGTATTACCTCTTAGAGAGGGCCCGAACCTGGGTAAATATCGTGTCCCATGTCCCTTGTTCCCCATCGATCCAAGATCCACAGTTCGGGACCCCCTATCCGAGATCCGCCAGTTTTGACACCAACACATACTAACAAGCAACCATGTATTTCAAAATATCAATGCTGAAGAAAGTTATCCCTAGCCGATTATGCTCAATCATTGATCCATTCATGAAACACACTCAACATTAGCTACATCCAATGCAAAAGTATGACAATAGTGCTCTCTAGTTGGTGCTTTATAAGAGAAGATGGAGACTCAACATAAAAACAAAAATTGCATAAAAGTAAATAGATAGGCCCTTCGCAGAGGGAAGCAGAGATTTGCAAAGGTGCCAGAGCACAAGGCTAAATTAGAGATAAAATTATTTTGAGAGGCATGCTTTTCCTGTCAACGAAAATGACCGACAATTCCCAATATCTTCCATGCTAAACAAATTATAGGCGGTTCCCAAGCAGAAAATAATGTTTATTTCCTTTCCACCATTCTTTCACAATCCACGGCTAGCCGTATCCACGGGTGTCTTCCATACCAACACTTTCCAAGGAATTTATTATCACCATCATATTATTTCTTTTTCATTTCAGGACTGGGCATCCCTATTACCTGCTACACTCTCGTGCAATGACAACTGAATAAACACTCATCGTGAGAATAAAATACCTAGCATAGAAAATATTGGCCACCCCCTGCCGCTTCATGAGCAGTACGGGCACACAAAACAGAAATTCATTTTTGAAAAATTAGAGTTGGCACATGCAAATTTACTTGGAGCGGCATGGAAATACCGCATATAGGTAGGTATGGTGGACTCATTTGGCACAACTTTGGGTTTAAGGAGTTGGATGCACAAGCAGCATTCCCGCTTAGTACAAATGAAGGCTAGCAAATAGATTGAGAAGCGACCAACCAAAAAGCAAAAACGGTCATAAGCATGCATTGAAAATAACTAACACTAAATAATGCACCATAAGTAGGATAGAACTTCGTTGCACAACTATTGACTTTATGTGCATGCATAGGGAATCACAAACCTTAATACCAATATTCTTACTAAAGCACAATTACTCATCAACATGACTCACATATTACTATCTCCATATCGCAAAACTATTGCAAGGAATCAAGTTTATCATATCCAATGATCTATATGAAAGTTTTTCTTATATCCCCCTTGGTTATCCATCACTTTGGGACTAAATTCATATCTTGTGCAAATTACCATTGCTATTATCAACTCTCAAAAATATATAAGTGTAGCATGAGAGTGTATGTATTTCTTTAAAATATAATCTTATCAACTATAAAAAAAATATAAGTGAAGCATGAGAGTGTATGTATTTCTTTAAAATATAATACCCGTCATGCTCAAAAAGATATAAGTGAAGCACTAGAGCAACTGCCTAGCTCAAAAGATTTAAGTGAAGCACTGATACGTCTCCATCATATCTATATTTTTTTACTGTTTCATGCCAATATTCTACAAATTTCATATACTTTTGGCAACAATTTATATTATTTTTGGGATTAACATATTGATCTAGTGCACAGTGCCAGTTCCTGTTTGTTGCATGTTTTTTGTTTCACAGAATATCCATATCAAACGAAGTCCAAACGCGATAAAATTTACGAAGATTTATTATTTAATCTATGTGAATTTTTGGAAGAATCAATGCAAGACGGTGCTCGAGGGGCCCACTAGGCATCAGGGCGCGCCGTGGTACCTATTGAGCACCTCATAAGTCAGTTGACCCCCTTCTTTCACCGCAAGAAAGATAATATCCGGAAAAAATCGTGTTAAATTTCAGCCCGATCGGAGTTACGGATCTCCGGGAATTTAAGAAACGGTTTTCGGCCAGAAAACTGGAAAGCAAAACAGAAGAGAAAAGAGAGAGAGATCAAATCTCGTAGGGGCTCTCGCCCCTCCGCTGCCATGGAGATCATGAACCAGAGGGGGAACTCTCCTCCCATCTAAGGCGAAGGCCAAGGAAGAAGAAGAAGGAGTGGGGCTCTCTCCCCCTCTCTCCGGTGCCGGCGAAACACCGCCGGGGCAATCATCATGATGGCAATCTACACCAACAACTTTGCTGCCGTCAACACCAACTCTCTCCCCCTCTATGCAGCGGTGTAACCGCTCTATTCCCACTATAATTCTCTACTTAAACATGGTGATTAATGCTACTATTATTATCCAATGATGTGTTGCCATCCTATGATGTTTGAGTAGATTCGTTTTGTCCTATTGGTTCATTGATGATCGTGATTGGTTTGAGTTGTATATTTTATTTTGGTACTGTCCTATGGTGCCCTCCGTGTCGTGCAAGCATAAGGGATTCCTGCTGTAGGGTGTTGCCATATGTTCATGATTCTCTTATAGTGGGTGGCGAGCGTGACAGAAGCTTATACCCGAGTAAGGGGGTTGTTGCGTATGGGATGAAAAGGACTTGATACTTAATGCTATGGTTGGGTTTTACCTTAATGATCTTTGGTAGTTGCGGATGCTTGCTAGAGTTCCAATCATAAGTGCATATGATCCAAGTACGGAAAGTATGTTAGCTCATGCCTCTCCCTCGTATGAAATTTCAATAATGATTACCGGTCTAGTTATCGATTTCCTAGGGACAAAATCTTTGTCTTGTGTTATAAAAATCTTTCTACTAAACAACTAACATTTATTATCTTGCAAAGTACTCCTAGTTTTATTCTTGCAAAGTAGTCTTAACCTATCACCTACAAAATAGTTTCATACTAGTTCTAGGTAAAGTGAACGCTAAGTATGCGTAGAGTTGTATCGGTTGTCGATAGAACTTGAAGGGAATATAAATACTACCTTTAGCTCCTCGTTGGGTTGACACTCTTCTTTATTGAAAACCCTCATCCCCTTTTAATAGTATTGGCTTTCCTATGGACTCAATGTGATCTTGGATCACTTAAACAAAAATGTAGAGTCTTGAGCTTTTGCCAATCCATGTCCTTAGCATTTTGAGCGGTCCACAATCACTAGTCCTTGCCATGCCAATCATTGAACATCCTGAAATCTGTAACTTGAATGTGTTGGAAATATGCCCTAGAGGCAGTAATAAATTAGTTATTATCATCTTTCCCTGTCCATGATAATCGTTTATTATCCATGCTAGAATTGTATTGATCGGAAACTCAAATACATGTGTGGATACATAGACAACAACGTGCCCCTAGTAAGCCTCTACCGGACTAGCTTGTTGATCAAAGATGGCTATCATTTCCTAGCCATGGACATGAGTTGTCATTTGATAACGGGATCACATCATTAGGAGAATGATGTGATGGACAAGACCCAAACTATGAACGTAGCATATGATCGTGTCAAGTTTATTGCTATCGTTTTCTGCATGTCAAGTATATGTTCCTATGACCATGAGATCATGCAACTCACTAACACAGGAGGAGTACCTTGTGTGTAACAAACGTCACAACATAATTGGTTGACTATAAAGGTGCTCTACAGGTATCTCCGAGGGTGTCTGTTGAGTTGGCATGGATCAAGACTGGGATTTGTCACTCCGTGTGACGGAGAGGTATCTCTGGGCCCTCTTGGTAATACAACATCACAAGAAGCTTGCAAGCAATGTGACTAAAGAGTTAGCCATGGGATCTTGTATTATAGAACGAGTAAAGAGACTTGCAGGTAACGAGATTGAACTAGGTATGGAGATACCGATGATCGAATCTCGGGCAAGTAACATACCGATAGACAAAGGGAACTACATACGGGATTAGCTGAATCCTTGACATCGAGGTTCGACCGATAAGATCTTCATAGAATATGTGGGAACCAATATGGGCATCCAGGTCCCGCTATTGGTTATTGACCGTAGAGGTGTTTCTGTCATGTCTGCATAGTTCTCGAACCCGCAGGGTCTACACACTTAACGTTTGGTGACGATATAAGTATAGTTGAGTCATTATGGTGGTTACCGAAGGTTGTTCGGAGTCCCGGATGAAATCCCGGACGTTAGGAGGAACTTCGGAATGGTTTGGAGGTGAAGATTGATATATTGTACGAAGGGTATTGGAGTCCGGAATTGTTCCGGGGGTACCGGGTGATGACCAGCATGACCGAAAGGGGTTTCGGGGGGGGGGCGGCAAGTGTTGGGGGGCCTCATGGGCCAAGGGTAGGGGACAAACCAGCCCACTAAGGGGGTGTGCGTCCCCCTCACCCCATCCCATGTTGCCAGGGGAGGTGGGGGCGTCCCCCTATGTTTCCCACCGCTTTGGCTTGGGGGCCAAGTCTCCTAAGGGGGAAAACCCATCTAGGTTTTCCTCTAGCGGCCGCCGGCCCTAGATGGGATCCCCTAGGGGTGCCCCCCGCTCCCCCTTCCCCCTATATATAGATGAGGAGAGGGAGGGCATCCGCACCCATCTATGCCACGGCGCTGCCCTCCCTCTCCCTCGTAGTCCATCTTCTTCTCCGTAGTGCTTAGCGAAGCTCTGCTGAGATTTCTCCACCACCACCGCCACCACGCCATCGTGCTGCCAGAGGACTCGAGCTACTACTTCACCATCACTCGCTGGATCAAGGAGGTGAAGGCGTCATCAAGCCGTACGTGTGCTGAACGCGGAGGTGCCGTCCGTTCGGCACTTGGATCGGGAGTTCGCGGGACGGATCGTGATTGGATCGCGAAGACGTTCGACTACATCAACTGCGTTTCTTAAGACTTCCGCTTAGCGATCTACAAGGGTATGTAGATGCAATCTCTCCTCTCGTAGATGTTCATCTCCTAGATTGATCTTGGTGAGCGTAGGAAATTTTTTGTTTCCCATGCAATGTTCCCCAATAGTGGCATCATGAGCTAGGTCTATGCATAGATGACATTGATACGTATCCAACGTATCTATAATTTTTTATTGTTCCATGTTGTTATATTATCATTCTTGGATGTTTTACAATCATTTTATAGTCATTTTATATCATTTTTTGGTACTATCCTATTGACATAGTGCCCAGTGCCAGTTGCGGTTTTCTGCATGTTATTTACATCGCAGGAAATCAATACCAAACGGAGTCCAAATGCAGAGATACTTTTTGTGGATTTTTTTGGACCAGAAGACATCCAGTGGGCTGGAGAAGCACCTGGGGGATGCTCCGAGGGGAGCACAACCCACCAATGTGCGCCTGGAGGCCCAGGCGCGTCCAGGTGGGTTGTGCCCACCTCGGTGGCCTCCCGCACCGCCTCTTTTCTCTATAAATACCCCAATATTCCAGAAACCCTAGGGGAGTTGACGAAAATCAATTCCAGCCGCCGCAGAGTCCAGAACCACCAGATCCAATCTAGACACGATCATGGAGGGGTTCACCACTAACATTGGTGCCTCTCTGATGATGCGTGAGTAGTTCTTTGTAGACCTACGGGTCCGTAGTTAGTAGCTAGATGGCTTTCTCTCTCTCGTTTGATTCTCAATACAATGGTCTCTTGGAGATCCATATGATGTAACTCTTTTTGCAGTGTGTTTGTTGGGATCCGATGAACTTTGAGTTTATGATCAGATCTATCTTTTTATCCCTGAAAGTTATTTGAGTCTTCATTGCTCTCTTATATGCATGATTGCTTATAGCCTCGTATTTCTTCTCCGATATTTGGGTTTTGTTTGGCCAACTTGATCTATTTATCTTGCAATGGGAAGAGGTGCTTTGTAGTGGGTTCGATCTTACGGTGCTTGATCCTAGTGACAGAAGGGGAACCGACAGGTATGTATCGTTGCCACTAAGGATAAAACAATGGGGTCTATTTCTACATAAATAGATCTTGTCTACATCATGTCATCATTCTTATTGCATTACTCCATTTCTCCATGAACTTAATACACTAGATGCATGCTGGATAGCGGTCGATGTGTGGAGTAATAGTAGTAGATGCAGGCAGGAGTCGGTCTACTAATCTTGGACGTGATGCCTATATAATGATCATTGCCTGGATATCGTCATGATTATTTGAAGTTTTATCAATTGCCCAACAGTAATTTGTTCACCCACCATTTGCTATTTTTCTCGAGAGAAGCCACTAGTGAAACCTACGGCCCCCGGGTCTCTTTTCCAATATATTTGCTTTCAAGATCTGTTTTGCTATTCGCTCTTTTCTTTATTTGCAACTTTTTATTTCAGATCTATTAAACCAAAAATACAAAAATACCTTGCTGCACTTTATTTTATTTGGCGTTCGATCTATCAATATTTACTACTCTCTCATGTCTGTTTGCCAATTTTTGGCGCCGTTGCCCGAAAGGGATTGACAACCCCTTTTACACGTCGGGTTGCGAGTATTTGTTATTTGTGTGCAGGTGTTGTTTACGTAGTGTTGCTTGGTTCTCCTACTGGTTTGATAACCTTGGTTTCATCACTGAGGGAAATACCTACCGCCGCTGTGCTGCATCATCCCTTCCTCTTTGGGGAAATACCGATGTAGCTTCAAGCCGCATCAAAACGAATTTCTGGCGCCGTTGCCGGGTAGACATCAACAACATCTACCTGGTTCCTAATCACAAATCTCATCTCCTCGCAATTTACATTATTTGCCATTTGCCTCTCGCTTTCCTCTCCCCCACTTCACAAAATTTTTCCGTTTTATTTGCCCTCTTTTTCGTTCGCCATTTTCTCGTCAGATCTATCTTTTTGCTTGCAATCATGAGTGATTTTGGTATGGCAGAAACAGATGATGGCCTAACTCCTAAAATGGAGCGTATAGGTAATATGGATGCCAAAACTTTTGTTTTGGGGCAGGGGAATGTTATGGGAAAAGAACCTATCCAAGAATTTTTCAATTGTGTAGGAAATCTGAGTCTTGATGATGCTCCTATACTTAAAAGAGCTAAATCTTATGCAAAAGCTATTTCAGCGCTAGTTCTGAAACTTGAAAATAGATTTATCCGTAATCATCCTACCTTGCAAAGATTGTTTTATGAGTTACGCGTTATAAAGAATCCTAAAGCTAAAAAGTTGGCCACTCTTGTTCTTATGAATGAATTTGACTACATGATACGGGAAGCTAGGGAAATCTTTGATTTTTATGGTATGAATCGTGAAAAACCCGTGATAGATGAAATTCTCTATAATAGTGATTATGCTTTAAGACATTTACTTGGGGATAATCAAATCTTTGATGAGAATCTTAAAAAGCAAGTCCCTATTTTAGATATTATCCAACAAGTTTTTAATGATGTTAATCAACATTATTCTTGGATCACTGCCGGAAATCAAAAGGGATATGATGATAAGCAACTTGATTGTGCTAAAGTTTCCATGGATAATGTGTTTTATTTTATTTTTGCAAAGCCTCCTGAGAAAAACACCTCCAAGGAAAACAAGAACAAAGTTGACAATACGTAGATCTTTTGCGTTATGCCTAGCTAGGGGCGTAAAACGATAGCGCTCGTTGGGAGGCAACCCAACTTGTATCTCTTTGCTTTTTGGTTTTCTTGCTGTTTTCAATAAAATACCCAATTATGCCTCTGATTAGATGTGTTTTTGTGGGTTAAATTAGTGTTTGTGCCAAGCAAAGCCTTTGGGATGATTTGGGTGATAGTTGATTTGATCTTGTGGGAAAACAGAAACTTTTGCATCTAGTAAAAAAAAATTAAAATTCACAGCAGAAACGAAAAATTCTGAATTTTTTACACAAGATTGATATACAAATTTCCTATGTTGTCCAAATTTTTCAGAATTTTTGGAGTTACAGAAGTATTCGAAACATTCAGATTGCTACAGACTGTTCTGTTTTAGACAGATTCTGTTTTCTTTGCATTGTGTGCTTGTTTTAATGATTCTATGGTTTTCTTTGAAGAGTTTTTGCCATAAAAAAGTTGGAATACAGTAGATATAATGCAAGAATAAAATATGAATTGGTTTTATACAGTACTTATAGTAGTGATTTATTTTCATATACTAACGGATCTCACGAAGGTTTTGTTGAGTTTTGTGTGATTGAAGTTTTCAAGTTTTGGGTGATTTTACAATGGATGAAGGAATAAGGAGTAAGAAGAGCCTAAGCTTTGGGATTCCCATGGCATCCCAAGCTATTATCCAAAGAGAAGCAAGCAACTAAGCTTGGGGATGCCCGAGTGGCATCCCCTCTTTCTTCTAACGACCATCGGTATTTTACTTGGAGCTATATTTTTATTCGTCACATACTATGAGTTTTGCTTGGAGCGTCTTGTATGATATGAGTCTTTGCTTGTTTTGCTTTTTGTTTTAAGTATTGAATCCTTGCTGGACACACCTATTTGAGAGAGCCAAAATTATGCCATGACTTGTTAGAATTGCTCTCTATGCTTCACTTAAATCTTTATGAGCTATGGAATTGCTCTAGTGCTTTACATATATCTTTTTGAGCACGGTGTGCTTTATTATTTTTGAAGAAATGCTCTCATGCTTCACTTAGATTTACTTGGGAGTTAGTAAATTTTTTAAGAAATTCTCTCTTGCTTCACTTAAATTAATTTGAGAGAAAGAAATATTATGCTCATGATCTTCACTTATATTTGTTTGAGCTTATCAAAAGCAACACATGAAAATTAGTACCAAAGTGATAGATATCCAAGAAGGATATAATAAAAACTTTCATGAAGATCATTGGATAAAATAAAATTTATTCCTTGTACTAGTTTTGAGATATGATGATGTGATATGTGAGTTATGTTGATGAGTAATTATGTTTTGGTAAGAATATTGGTGTTAAGGTTTGTGATTCCCTATGCATGCACGAAAGTCAATAGTTATGCAATGAAATTATATTCTACTTGTGGTGCATTATTCGGTGTTAATTATGCTTAATGCTCGCTTATGAGATTTTTCGTTTCTTGGTTGGTCGCTTCTCAATCTTTTGCTAGCCTTCATTTTGCACTAAGTATGATCACTACTTGTGCATCCAAAACCCTTTAAACCAGTTTTGCCATATGAGTCCACTATATCTACCTATATGAGGTATTCTTTTGCCGTTCTAAGCAAATTTGCATGTGCCATCTCTAATTTTCAAAATAAATTTCTCTTTTGTGTGCTCGTACCGCTCGCGAGGCGGTGAGGGGTGGCCGACATTTTCCATGCTAGATGCGTTATTCTCACGATGAGGCAAAGGTATTAGGGATGCCCAGTCCCAAAATGAATAAATGAATTTACTTTATGATGTCAAATAATAAATTACTTGGAAAGTGTTGGTATGGAGGGCACCCGTGGATACGGCTAGCCATGGAAAGTGAAAGAAATGGTGGAAAAAGAAATAAACTTTATTTTCTGTTTGGGAACCGCCTATGATATATCTAGCATGGAAAGTGTGGGGAACTCTAAGTCGTTTTAGTTGGTGCGAAAAGTATACCTCCCAAAATATTTTTTTATCTCTCAATTTTTTCTTTGAGCTCTGGCACCTCTACAAATCCCTACTTCCCTCAGCGAAGGGCCTTTCTGTTACATTATGCAATTTTTATTTTTATTTTGAGTCTCCATCTTCTCTTATAAAGCACCAACTAAGGGGCACTATGATCGTACTTCAGCATTGGGTGTAGCTAATATGCGAGTGTGTTTCATGAATGGATCAATGATTGAGCATAATGGGCTAGGGATAACTTATTTTAGCGTTGATATTTTGAAAGACATGGTTGCTTGTTGATATGCTTGAGTATTTAAGTTATCATGTCAAAACTAGACTATTGCTTTGAACCATATAAAAGTCCAAATGTCCATGCTATAAAGAAAAGAATATGTGATGAACATGTTAGGCAGCATTCCACATCAAAAATTCTGTTTTTATCATTTACCTACTCGAGGACGAGCAGGAATTAAGCTTGGGGATGCTGATACGTCTCCAACGTATCTATAATTTTTGATTGTTCCATGCTGTTATATTATCATTCTTGGATGTTTTACAATCATTTTATAGTCATTTTATATCATTTTTTGGTACTAACCTATTGACATAGTGCCCAGTGCCAGTTGTTGTTTTCTGCATGTTTTTTACATCGCAGAAAATCAATACCAAACGGAGTCCAAATGCAGCAAAACTTTTTGTGGATTTTTTTTTTGGACCAGAAGACATCCAGTGGGCTGGAGAAGCACCTGGGGGGGTGCTCTGAGGGGAGCACAACCCACCAGGGCTCGCCTGGAGGCCCAGGCGCGCCCAGGTGGGTTGTGCCCACCTCGGTGGCCTCCCGCACCGCCTCTTTACTCTATAAATACCCCAATATTCCAGAAACCCTAGGGGAGTCGACGAAAATCAATTCCAGCCGCCGCAGAGTCCAGAACCACCAGATCCAATCTAGACACCATCATGGAGGGGTTCACCAATTCCATTGGTGCCTCTCCGATGATGCGTGAGTAGTTCTTTGTAGACCTACGGGTCTGTAGTTAGTAGCTAGATGGCTTTCTCTCTCTCATTTGATTCTCAATACAATGGTCTCTTGGAGATCCATATGATGTAACTCTTTTTGCGGTGTGTTTGTTGGGATCCGATGAACTTTGAGTTTATGATCAGATCTATCTTTTTATCCTTGAAAGTTATTTGAGTCTTCTTTGATCCCTTATATGCATGATTGCTTATAGCCTCGTATTTCTTCGCCGATATTTGGGTTTTGTTTGGCCAACTTGATCTATTTATCTTGCAATGGGAAGAGGTGATTTGCAGTGGGTTCGATCTTACGGTGCTTGATCCCAGTGACAAAAGGGGAACCAACACGTATGTATCATTGCCACTAAGGATAAAACGATGGGCTCTATTTCTACATAAATAAATCTTGTCTACATCATGTCATCATTCTTATTGCATTACTCCATTTCTCCATGAACTTAATACACTAGATGCATGCTGGATAGCGGTCGATGTGTGGAGTAATAGTAGTAGATGCAGGCAGGAGTCGGTCTACTAATCTTGGACGTGATGCCTATATAATGATCATTGCCTGGATATCGTCATGATTATTTGAAGTTTTATCAATTGCCCAACAGTAATTTGTTCACCCACCGTTTGCTATTTTTCTCGAGAGAAGCCACTAGTGAAACCTACGGCCCCCGGGTCTCTTTTCCAATATATTTGCTTTCAAGATCTGTTTTGCTATTCGCTCTTTTCTTTATTTGCAACTTTTATTTTCAGATCTATTAAACCAAAAATACAAAAATACAAAAATACCTTGCTGCACTTTATTTTATTTGGCATTTGATCTATCAATATTTACTACTCTCTCACGTCCGTTTGCCAATTTTTGGCGCCGTTGCCCGAAAGGGATTGACAACCCCTTTTACACGTCGGGTTGCGAGTATTTGTTATTTGTGTGCAGGTGCTGTTTACGTAGTGTTGGTTGGTTCTCCTACTGGTTCGATAACCTTGGTTTCATCACTGAGGGAAATACCTACCGCCGCTATGCTGCATCATCCCTTCCTCTTTGGGGAAATACCGACGTTGCTTCAAGCCGCATCAGATATCACGAGTAGAACACAAAGGATTTTGTGGGCGTTGATATTCAAATTGCTTCCTTCCTTGGTCTTTTCTTGATTCAGCGGTATTGTGGGATGAAGCGGCCCGGACCAACTTTACATGTCCACGTACATGAGACCGGTTCCATCAACAGACATGTGACTTTGTTGCCTAAAGATGGCTGGCGGGTGTCTGTCTCTCCCACCTTAGTTGAATCGGATTCGACAAAGGCGGTCCTTGTAGAAGGTTAAATAGCAACCTGCATATCACCGTTGTGGCTTTGCGTAGGTAAGAATCGTTCTTGCTAGATACCCATAGCAGCCACATAAAACATGCAACAACAATTAGAGGACGTCTAACTTGTTTTTGTAGGGTATGTTGTGATATGATATGGCCAAAGACATGATGAAATATATTTGATGTATGAGATGATCATGTTTGTAATAGTTTATATCGACTTGCATGTCGATGCATACGGCAACCGGCAGGAGCCATAGGGTTGTCTTTAATTATTGTATGACCTGCGTGTCAATCATTAAACGCTATGTAATGCTTTACTTTATTGCTAAGCGGTAGCAATAGTAGTAGAAGCATGGTTGGCGTGACAACCCCGATGGCGACACGATGATGGAGATCATGGTGTCATGCCGGTGATGATGGAGATCATGCCGGTGCTTTGGAGATGGAGATCAAAAGCACAAGTTGATGGCCATATCATGTCACTTATGATTTGCATGTGATGTTAATCCTTTTATGCATCTTTTTTTGCTTAGGATGACAGTAGCATTATAAGGTGACCCCTCACTAAAATTTCAAGATAAAATTGTGTTCTCCCCAAGTGTGCACCGTTGTGAAAGTTCGTCGTTTTGAAGCACCACGTGATGATAGGGTGTGCTAGACTCTACGTTCACATACAACGGGTGCAAGCCAGTTTTGCACATGCGGAACACCTGGGTTAAACTTGACGAGCCAAGCATGTACAGACATGGCCTCGAAACACAGGAGACCGAAAGGTCGAACATGAGTCATATAGTAGATATGATCAACATGGAGATGTTCACCATTGAAACCACCTCATCTCACATGATGATCGGACTTGGGTTGGTGAATTTGGATCGTGTTACACTCGGACGACCGGAGGGATGTCGATTTGAGTGGGAATTCTTAGGTAATATGATTAATTGAACTCATTATCATGAACATAGTCTAAATTGTCTTTGCAAATTATGTTGTAGATCAATAGCTCGCGCTATAGCTCCCTGTTCTAATACGTTCCTAGAGAAAGACTAAGTTGAAAGATATTGTAAGCAATTATGCGGACTAGGGCTGTAGTCTGAGGATTGTCCTCACTGCTGCACAGAAGGCTTATGTCCTTGATGCACCGCTCGGTGTGCCAACCCCTCTAGCATCGTCGGTGGATGTTGTGAACATCTGGCAGACACGTTCTGATGACTACTTGGTAGTTTAGTGCGCCATGCTTTACGGCTTAGAATCGGGGCTCCAAAGGCGTTTTGAACGCCATGGAACATATCAGGTGTTCCAAGAGTTGAAATTGGTATTTCAGGCTCATGCCCGTGTTGAGAGCTATGTGACCTCTGACAAGATCTTTGCCTACAAGATGGAGGAGAATAGCTCGGCTAGTGAGCATGTGCTTAGAATGTCTGGGTGCTACAATCGCTTGAATCAAGTGGCAGTTAATCTTCCAGATAAGAAAGTGATTGACATAGTTCTCCAGACACTATCACCAAGCTACTAGAACTTCGTGATGAACTATAACATGCAAGGGATGGAGATGATCCCGGAGCAGCTCGCGGTAGGCCACGGAGGTAGAAATCAAGAAGGAGCATCAAGTGTTGATGGTTAACAAGACCACTGGTTTCAAGAAGGGCAAGGGCATGAAGGGAAACTTCATGAATGGCAAGCCAGTTGCCGCTCCAGTGAAGAAACCCAAGGTTGAACCCAAACCCGAGACTAAGTGCTTCTATTGTAAGGGGAACGGTCGCTGGTAGCGAAACTACCCCAAATACTTGGTAGATAAGAAGGCTGGCAATTTCAAAAAAAAAAATTTGATATACGTGTTATTGATGTGTACCTTACTAGTACTCCTAGTAGCACCTGGGTATTAGATACCGGTTCAGTTGCTAACATTGGTAACTCGAAACAAAAGCTACGGAATAAACGGAGACTAGCTAAGGGTGAGGTGATGACGTGTGTTGGAAGTGTTTCCAAGGTTGATGTGATCACCATCGCACGCTCCCTCTACCTTCGAGATTAGTGTTGAACCTAGATAAATGTTATTTGGTGTCTGCGTTGAGCATGAACATGATTAGATCGTGTTTATTGCAATACGGTTATTCATTTAAGTGAAAGAATAATGGTTATTCTGTTTACATGGATAATACCTTCTATGGTCATGCACCCAATGTGAAAGGTTTATTGACTCTCGATCGTAGTGATACACATGTTCATAACATTGATGCCAAAAGATGTAGAGTTGATAATGATAGTAACACTTTCTTGTGGCACTGCCGCTTAGGTCATATTGGTGTATAGCGCATGAAGAACCTCCATGCTGATGGACTTTTGGAGTCACTTGATTTTGAATCACTTGACAGATGCGAACCATGCCTCATTGGCAAGATGACTAAAACCCCATTTTCTGGAACAATGGAACGGGCAAGTGACTTGTTGGAAATCATACATGCTGATGTGTGCGGTCCGATGAGTGTTGACGCGTGCAGTGGATATTGTTATTTTCTCACCTTCACCGATGACTTGAGTAGATATGGGTATATTTACTTAATGAAGCATAAGTCTGAAACGTTTGAAAAGTTCAAGCAATTTCGGAGTGAAGTTGAGAATCATCATAACAAGAAGATCAAATTCGTATGATCTGATCGAGGGGAGAGTATCTGGGTTGTGAGTTTGGCAATCACTTAAGACAATGTGGAATCGTTTCACAGTTGACGCCACCTGGAACACCACAACGTAAAGGTGTGTCCGAACGTCGTAATCGAACCTTATTGGATATGGTGTGCTCTATGATGTCTCTTGCCAATCTACCACTATCGTTTTGGGGTTATGCATTAGAGATAACTACATTCACTTTAAATAGGGCACCATCTAAGTCCGTGGATATGACACCGTATGAACTGTGGTTTGGCAAGAAACCTAAGTTGTCATTTCTTAAGGATTGGGGTTGCGATGCTTATGTCAAAAGGCTTCAGCCGGAAAATCTCGAACCCAAAGTGTACAAATGCGTCTTCATAGGATACCCAAAAGAGACAGTTGGGTATACCTTCTATCTCAGATCCGAAGCTAAAGTGTTTGTCACTAAGAACGGATCCTTTCTCGAGAAAGAGTTTCTCTCGAAAGAATTGAGTGGGAGGAAGATAGAACTTGATGAGGTTGTTGAACCTTTACTTCAACCAGAGAGTAGCGCAACACAGAAAGATGTTTCTATGGCACCTACGTCAGTTGAAGAGGAAGCTAATGATGATGATCATGGAGCTTCGGATCAAGTTACTGTCGAACCTCGTAGGTGGACAAGGGTACGTACAGCTTCTGAGTGGTACAGTAACCCTATCTTAGAGGTCATGTTGTTAGACAACGGTGAACCTACGAGCTATGGAGAAGCGATGGTGGGCCCGGATTCCAACAAATGGCTAGGAGCCATGAAATCCGAGATAGGATCCATGTATGAGAACAAAGTGTGGACTTTGCTGGACTTGCCCGATGATCGGCAAGCCATTGAGAATAAATGGATCTTTAAGAAGAAAACAGACACTGATGGTAATGTCACCATTTGTGAAGCTCGACTTGTCACAAAGAAGTTTCCGACAAGTTCAAGGAGTTGACTATGATGAGACTTTCTCACTCATAGCGATGCTAAAGTCTGTTGGAATTATGTTAGCAGTTGCTGCATTTTCAATTATGAAATCTGGCAGATGGATGTCAAAACAAAGTTTCCTTGATGATTTCCGTGATGAAAGGTTGTATGTGATACAACCAGAAGGTTTTGTCGATCCTAAGGATGCTAAAAGGTATGCAAGATCTAGCAATCCTTCTATGGACTGGAGCAAGCATCTCGAAGTTGGAACATTCGCTTTGATGAGGTGATCAAAGCGTTTGGGTTTATACAAGTTTATGGAGAAGCTTGTATTTACAAGAAAGTGAGTGGGAGCACTACAACATTTCTGATAAGTATATGTGGATGACATATTATTGATCGAAAATGATGTAGAATTTCTGGAAAGCATAAAGGGTTGTTTGAAAGGAGTTTTTCAAAGGAAGACCTGGGTAAATCTGCTTACATATTGGGCACCAACATCTATAGAGATAGATCAAGATGCCTAATAAGACTTTCACAGAGCACAGACCTTGACATGATTTTGAAGGAGTTCAAAATGGATCAGTCAAAGAAGGAGTTCTTGCCTGAGTTGTAAGGTGTGAAGTTGAGTAAGACTCAAAGCTCGACCACGGCAGAAGAAAGAGAAAGGACGAAGGTCGTCCCCTATGCCTTAGACATAGGCTCTATACGATATGCCATGCTGTGTACCACACCTGATATGTGCCTTGCCACATGTCTGGCAAGGGGGTACAAGAGTGATCCAGGAGTGGATCACTGGACAGCGGTCAAAATTATCCTTAGAGGAATAAGGAAATTTTTCTCGGTTATGGAGGTGATAAAGAGTTCGGCGTAAAGGGTTACGTCGATGCAAGCTTTAACACCAATATGGATGACGCTGAGTAGAGTTTCTCGGTTATGGAGGTGATAAAGAGTTCGGCGTAAAGGGTTACGTCGATGCAAGCTTTAACACCAATCCGGATGACTCTGAGTAGCAAACCGGATACGTATAGTGGAGCAGTTGTTTAGAATAGCTCCAAGTGGAGCATGGTAGTAGCATCTACAGTATGACATAAAATTTGCGAAGTACACACGGATCTGAATGTTGCAGACCCGTTGACTAAAACCTCTTTCACAAGCAAAACATGATCAAACCCCAGAACTAATTGGGTGTTAATCACATGGTGATGTGAACTAGATTATTGACTCTAGTGCAAGTGGGAGACTGTTGGAAATATGCCCTAGAGGAAATAATAAATTAGTTATTATCATCTTTCCCTGTTCATGATAATGGCTTATTATCCATGCTAGAATTGTATTGATCGGAAATTCAAATACATGTGTGGATACATAGACAACAACATGTCCCTAGTAAGCCTCTACCGGACTAGCTCGTTGATCAAAGATGGCTATAGTTTCCTAGCCATGGACATGAGTTGTCATTTGATAGCAGGATCACATCATTAGGAGAATGATGTGATGGACAAGACCCAAATTATGAACGTAGCATATGATCGTGACAAGTTTATTGCTATCGTTTTCTGCATGTCAAGTATATGTTCCTATGACCATGAGATCATGCAACTCACTGACACCGAAGGAGTACCTTGTGTGTACCAAACATCGCAACGTAATTGGGTGACTATAAAGGTGCTCCACAGGTATCTCCGAGGGTGTCTGTTGAGTTGGCATGGATCAAGACTGGGATTTGTCACTCTGTGTGACGGAGAGGTATCTCTGGGCCCTCTCGGTAATACAACATCACAAGAAGCTTGCAAGCAATGTGACTAAAGAGTTAGCCACGGGATCTTGTATTACGGAACAAGTAACGGGACTTGCTGGTAACGATATTGAACTAGGTATGGAGATACCGACGATCGAATCTCGGGCAAGTAACATACCGATAGACAAAGGGAACTACATACGGGATTAGCTGAATCCTTGACATCGAGGTTCGACCGATAAGATCTTCATAGAATATGTGGGAACCAATATGGGAATCCAGGTCCCGCTATTGGTTATTGACCGGAGAGGTGTCTCGGTCATGTCTGCATAGTTCTCGAACCCGCAGGGTCTACACACTTAATGTTTGGTGACAATATAGGTATAGTTAAGTCATTATGGTGGTTACCGAAGGTTGTTCGGAGTCCCGGACGAGATCCCAAACATTACGAGGAACTTCGGAATGGTCCGGAGGTGAAGATTGATATATTGGACGAAGGGTATTGGAGTCCAAAATTGTTCCGGGGGTACCGGGTGATGACCAGCACGACCAAAAGGGGTTTCGGGGGGCCTCGGCAAGTGTTGGGGGGCCTCATGGGCCAAGGGAGGAGGCAAACCAGCCCACTAAGGGGGCATGTGCCCCCCTCACCTCATCCCACATTGCCAGAGGAGGTGGGGGCACCCCCCCTATGGTTCCCACCCCTTTGGCTTGGGGGCCAAGTCTCCTAAGGGGGAAAACCCATCTAGGGTTTTCCTCTAGTGGTCGTCGGCCCTAGATGGGATCCCCTAGGGGCGCCCCCCTCTCCCCCTTCCCCCTATATATAGATGAGGAGAGGGAGGGCAGCCGCAACCATCTATGCCACAGCGCTGCCCTCCCTCTCCCTTGTAGTCCATCTTCTTCTCCATAGTGCTTAGAGCAGCTCTGTTGAGATTTCTCCACCACCACCACCACCACCACGCGGTCATGCTGCCGGAGGACTCGAGCTACTACTTCACCATCGCTCGTTGGATCGAGGAGGTGAAGGCATCATCAAGCCGTATGTGTGTTGAACGTGGTGGTGCCGTCCGTTCGGCACTTGGATCGGGAGTTTGCGGGATGGATCGTGATTGGATCACGAAGACGTCCGACTACATAAACCGTATTTCTTAACGCTTCCGCTTAGCGATCTACAAGGGTATGTAGATGCAATCTCTCCTCTCGTAGATGTTCATCTCCTAGATTGATCTTGGTGAGCGTAGGAAATTTTTTGTTTCCCATGCAACGTTCCCCAACAGAATGGACATTAGTTCAATGAGGTATATGTTGTTATGAATTACCAAAACCACCCGATGATTAGTTGCACTTTCAATATCCCTTATTTTGGTAATTGATGATAACATATAGATGAAAGCTTTCGACAAATGATTAAATAAGTGAAATACATTGTCTCTTTGAGAAGTATGTGATAAGCAAGAGCTCCCCCTAAATTTGTGCATTATTAAAATTTTGCGTTTAATTCAAATGCACAATCAATTGGGATCATGGGTCACTCTTACATGTCACATACAACTTGGTGGAGCGCACAAAATGATATGAATGGAATAGTAAGCACGCATCACCAAAAACACAAGTGAATGATCAGGCAAGGATAATGAAAAGGATAAGCATTAAACATCACATCAAGCATAGTATGATCAATCACACACTTAGTATCTCACAAGCAAAATGAACCAAAGTTGCACAAATCAAAGAGTAGCAAGAACTCGAGAAAATCAACGAGCAAAAGCAAGACTCTCTATCTCTCTCTCTCTCTCTCTCTCAGCCTAATGGTCTATACAAATTCTCCCCCTTTGGCAGCAAGTACCAAAAAGTTCGAATCGGTCTAGAGTTATGCGACTCTCTCACTACAACAAAACAACCGCGTAAGGTCGTTTTTTCTAGGACGCTATTTATATTCGTCTCTATGGCCAGGACACTAGCATGCTAAAGACGCTTCCTGAGACGTTTACATAAGCATCCCAATATTATTTTTAGAATGATGTATTTATATAATGAATTTATATTTTTAATTAACTTAAAGGCGATTTGTGAGATGATTAGTTACGCCCGCGAGATATTTGGCGCTCTCAAATTCATTATTTTACCGCTTAAAGACTACCCACGGCTTTTCGGATTTTTTTGCTAGTAACATATACTCCGTATAATCCTCCCACACCCCGTCTTTCCAGTTTCCACCTCCCACAGAAATCCCAATCTGTGCCGCCACCAAAGCCTATCCCCTGCGGCAGTTCTCGGCCCGGCTCTGCGCTCCGGCGCCAACTCCACCCTCGGCCGGCGACTTCCCATTCTCCTATGTCGGCATCCTCGCCAGTCGGAGCCCCGTCGGCCGTCGGCGTACTCCCCGTTGCCACGCCGCGCCCCTCCCAACTCTCATCGCCACACCGTCCCACAAGATGGGATCCGCCATGTCAAGAAGGTGCTCCCTCGAATCCCATCTCCTCTACAGTTTTTAAATTAAATCAATCAACGCAGCTTCTTAGTTGACACATCCCACGCATCTATCTCGATTGGTTGGTTCTCAACTGAATTTCAAAATTTGGACCGACCACTATCAATCACAGAACTGATCCTGATGCATCAGATCTCATGAAGTAAATCTCGATGGTGGTGTGGCATCCAGCTTGACAATTTTTTGTATTTTTGCATCTCACTCTGCAACTTACTAATTTCGTTTGTTCTTTTTTAGGGGGAGAAGGAGCACATACATTAATCAGGTGCAGGATCGAATGACTGGCCATTAAGTAGACTACATTTACTCTCTGTGGGAGATTTCCAGTTTAATTTGCAATTCCAACATGATTCGTACGTTCATTGTTTGATGATGTATAGTTTTAGCTTCCAGAAACCAGCATCACTTTCGCCTAGTACTTACGAAGCAAAATGACATTTCTATGTGGGTTTTTACATTATTGGTTCTGGCTTCACATGACTTCGTGCGACTGACAAGGCATATTTTTTGGTCCACCACTAATGGCTAGTGCCGATTATTTTCATGGATTTTTGCTTGCTTTAGCTCGATAGATGCTCAATATTTGTCTTAATTGTACCATTTTGGGAAGTGTTTATGCATCTTAATTAGGCATGAGTAAGATCCAAACAAGCCAAGTTATGTACATTTTGAAAAAGATACAAACTAGATATAGTTTTCCGCTCAGTTTGATCCAGTACACCTAGTCAGGAAAATTGTGGTTCGCCAACCTATCTGATATTGCCTTGAAACATTCTGATTTTACACAGGTCAGCTGGGGCATAGGGAAATGCATGTTAGTATCTGACAATGGAGGATGCGACTCACTGTTGAATCAACAAATTGACCAGATAAACGCCCTGTTACACACAACTGCCCTATACCTAACCCCTCAAAGAAACAGAAAAAAAGTTGTATCTCTCTCCCCAGATCCGGCACATCCATGGCTCCTGACGGGGATAACTTCCGACATCGATACTTCCCGGACATCTGGGTGATGCCGCTCGCTACCAACCAAAAGTCCCCCTGCCCCCATCGGAAGATGCAGCCGATACCACTATCTTGCAGCCATAGATTGATTCCTTCCTGCGCTGGCAGGCTAGATGTTCAAGGAGGTAGCAGAGGTGCAGCCGTGTGTCCATCCTCTCCCATGGAAGGCGCCTGGTACAGTGGTACCCCATGATCCTCCTTCCAATTGATTTTTTTATTGTCAATTTGTGTTTGCCCCCAAACATTTTTTCCTTCTTCAATAAGTACAACTCCTATGAGAGATTGATCAGAGCTCTAATTTTGGGTGTTGGTTGAGTTCACCTTGTTATGTATCAGAATGAATGATGGGATTCATGTTTTTGTACATATCACAGAGGATCTAGTATGATAATATTAATACTTCTACATAGTATACCTCACCTTCCGTACCATTGTCCACTTGTTTTGTGCTACTATCCAATGGTGGCACGTTTATTTTGTTGCCATGTCACGTAAGAGTATAATATACTTCTGATATCTCCGAGAGTGTATATAAAGACTATAGATTTTGTAGTATGTTAAGGTGATCAAAGTTTCTCTGTGTTACCTTTATACATGACAACATATTATAATTCTGTCAAATTTATGTGGGCTATAACCAAACAAAACATTGTAATTTCTTTCTGACAGCAGTTTAGCTGGTTAATTTTATACAGATTGTAATAATATCAAACTGATGTGGGCTTTAACCAAACAACATACAGTATTTTTTTTTCTGTCCGCACATTAATTGGTCATTTTTATACACATTATAATATTGTCAAATCGATGTGGGCTATAACCAAACATCACTGTGATTTCTTTCTGTCAGCACAACAGCTAGTGAGTTTTGTATTGCATTGACACTATCATAAGAGACAATGTTTTCTTACTGTTTGCAGATATTCGAGGATTTAATATTATGGAAATGTTCAGCAGATGATCTTTTGCAAGTGAAAAGAATACATTTTTATAAGGAGCAATCAATGTGGGACCAATACAAGGTGTGTGATTTATCCATGTTCCAATCTTTTCTGCTGACAAAGATGGTTCAGAATAATGTAGTCGTCATCTGTTTGATAGATAAGCTGCATTATCTCTAGATCAGCTGGCTCAAACTTCTTTGTAGTGTCATCCCCACTAGTGTAGAGTTTCTATTGGATGGAAGATTACTAGTGTCGACAAGCATAACCAGTCAATCCTAACAAATCTTAGTTCTATAGAGAAGAAACAGATAAATTATAAGTATTCTTTGTGAAATCAATGTATGTTTTTATTTAAAATTATCTAGCTCTGCTTCTCTATATTTCCCTTCACCTTTTCTGATGCTAATGTGCTCTTATTGCAGGATTTAGAGGACAAAACTAATTATATGGAAAGATTATAACAGGTTTTATATCGGAAATAATCTTGAAACGTGCAAGGGAAATCTTCACATTTTTCTAGGAGCCATATCCATAAAAGCTGCGAAAGCCGTCAAGCTGATGTACCAAACTAGCTATAGGATTTTTAGATAGATTTCCACTGAGAATTTCCATTTTTTCTCAAATTGGTTTCAACTTTCAGATAGTTAGAATTAGAATTAGAAGTTTATTTTTATTGTATGAACGTATAGTTCACTTGTAAAGTATCAATACCCTTTGTAATAAAAATAGTTGTAATGGCTTGCACATTGCTACTTGTTTTGCGGTTGTGATTATGAGAAACCTTTTCAGTTAATTATGAGAATATGATGATTGCAATGCAACAATGATGTTGAATAATGCCTACACAACTACATTATTTGATGATCTGCATGTGCAGCAGGGCATGATAAAACAATCCAATTCAAAATAATGAAATACAACAATGTACGACGTCATACGGGCATGTCTAGCAGAACGTATATATTTGTTTAGACATGTTTTTGAGCGTGCCTATATACTGTCTCAAGTCATGTAGACACGCTTTTGAGCGTCCTTATATAGCGTCGCATGTCATGTAGACACGCTTTTGAGCGTCCTTATATGTCGTCTCATGTCATGTAGACACGCCTATCAAGCGTGTCTAAATGTTTGAGATGGTCCGTGTGGAGACGCTCGAAGGACGCTTTACTAAAATGACTCTACAATTGCCTAGAGATGAAATACCACGTCACTAGCTATGTAATTTGACGTCTCTACTGGCAGGTTTTGTTGTAGTGCATGATCCTTGGTAGCTCCTGATGGCAATCTCTGGCTGGCGCCTCCGGTGTGCGGATGGCGTGGAGAGAAGTGCATCTGTGAAGGCTTCGGCTGATGTCTATTGGGCTGGAGGAGTAGAAACTGAATGCGGCACTGTAGAAGCAGCAGGAGGAACAGAATGTGTAACACCCTGGTTTTCGCTCCCTATTTTTTTTCCTTTCGCGGGATTTGACTCCCGTCTTTTTTCTCGGTGTTATCGGATTATTCTAGCTCTTGGGAATATGAAGATGGTCATATAGCCTTGCCTTTCCTATCCAACCAGAGATTCTCTCCAGTCCAACCTTGCCACCCAAGATTTATTCTCAGGATTTTGCCGCCGAAACCCTACCTTCCGAGTTGCCGGAAGGGAAACCCTGATCCTCTTAGTTACAAAGGAACCCCAATTTCCTTTGATCTGTTGCCTCCCAAACTTTTCCCAGTGATCATCCCACATCTATAAACCCTGGATATGCAAAAATATTGCCAAGTCATTTGCAAGCCGACCATGTTTGTAACACCCTGGTTTTCGCTCCCTTACTTTTTTTCCTTCGCAGGATTTGACTCCCGTCTTTTTTCTCGATGTTATCGGATTTTTCTAGCTCTTGGGAATATGAAGATGGTCATATAGCCTTACTTTCCTATCCAACCAGAGATTCTCTCCAGTCCAACCTTGCCACCCGAGATTTATTCTCAGGATTTTGCCGCCGAAACCCTACCTTCCGAGTTGCCGGAAGGGAAACACTGATCCTCTCAGTTACAAAGGAACCCCAATTTCCTTTGATCTGTTGCCTCCCAAACTTTTCCCAGTGATCATCCCACATCTATAAACCCTGGATATGCAAAAATATTGCCAAGTCATTTGCAATATTTTTCATTTATAATTAATTCCTTTTATGCCAGTTAAAGGAATTAAATCCCGGAAAATATCTATCCATCTCCAAAGTTGATGAAAACTTGTGGAGATATTCTTTGTGATCATATTGATATTACAAAGGAAGTGCATTCAAATCTTGTCCAAATGACTTCAAATTTTGCCAGCATATAGTCCTTCCTACCCCATTCCACCTTGACAAGGTTTCAACTCCCCAACTTCATCCATTTCTCCAGAAAATTCCACCCAAGTTTACTGTAAGAATCATTTTCTGCAAGGTTCACTCACCTCAGAGCCACTTAGTTGGTTCTAGCCACTTCCCTCACCTATTTGAGCAGTGATGTATCCAATTGACAAGGTGTGACGAGCAGAGGCGTGCCAGAATGTGCGGTGCCCGTGGTGACCATGCAATGAGCATCCAGAAATGGCGCTCTGCGCCTCTGTCGTCTCCGTGCCGTCACCTTCGGTCGGCCCTCGCTTGTTTGAGCATGTCTAGCAGCTCCGCGGCGTCCACCTGCTCCTCTCCAGACCCTTCTCCCCTCCCCTATCGTCCTCCTCGCGCCACGGTGATCGCCGCCGCTGTTCTTCCCATGACTCACCGCCGTATACGGACGAGCCGAGCTCTCCCGAGGCACCAGCTGGCCTCCCCTGCTCCTCCCCGAAGCCTCTTGTCACTGCAACCAGCCAGCCACGCCACCCATGAGCTCCAGTACGCCGCTAAGGATGCCACGGCGGCCGTCCCGATCGCCTTGGCCGCCCCGGCTATAAATAGCCGTGGCCGAGCCCCTCCCTAAGCATTCCCAACCACCTCCAGCTCCTCCTCTACCTCCTAGAAGCCTCCCTGGCCACTTGCCCGAGCCCCAGAACCCCTCCTCCTCGCTCACCGTCGCCATTGCCGCCGTTCGGCTCCGCTCGAATTTGAGCACGGCAGCGAATTCCCCTCCCTTTCTTCACCACCACGAGCTCACCCGTACTATGGTGAGCCTGCCCAATCTCTCTCCTCGTCGCCAGAGCCTCTATGGCTGTGTGCCCGAGCATGGCCACCGCCCGTGTTTTCGGCCACCACAAGCCGCCGCGGCTGCAGCCCTCCCCGTCGTCCGTACACCACCGGAGCGAGTGCTGCACCTTCCAACGAGCACGCCACTGGCCAGAACATCGTGGGAGATGGCCGGAATCGCCGGTGAGCCTCGCCGGAGCTCGCCTCTGTTCCGCCGCAGGTGCTTCGAGCCGCCGCCGTTTTGCTCTTCCCCGGCATCCACAACAGGCTCAGGTGGACGCGGCGCTCCGCCCCGAGCGCTTGGGTGCCTGCGCCCTCACCGGAGACGGCCTGTGGCGTCGGGAATCACCGGCCGATGGCGCCCATGTACCACCAGCCAGCGCGCGTGGGGTGGGGGAGACGAACCTGCGGGCGGGCCCGGTCTGGCAGCGACTCGGCGCCCTCCCTCCTTTTTTTTCAAGCGGCGGCAGAGCGGGTGGGCCAGCCCAGCAGCAACAGCGGCCTGGCTGGCGTCCTGTAGCAGCAACAGCCTCAGCACTTTCGGCCCAAGGCAAGCCCAGTATCAACAGTACCATTTTTCCTTTTTAGCCAGGGACCCAGAAGTAAATAGTTTATTTGCAGACAGGTCCCTCCACTTCAACCCCTTGTATCTTTCCGCTCACAACTCCGATTCAGGTGAAACCAAAGCCCACTTCTTCATCTCGTCGAGCCCGTCGTGTTGGTACCATTTTCATAATGTTTACACACTATGAAAATGACCATTTTGCCCTTGCCCCTTATCAGCCCCCTCCGAGAGAGAACGGTTTCCGGCGATTCTTCCGCAGCTTCACCGCACTTCCTCCCGGAGTAATTCTTCGACCCCAGGCAAGCCGACCATCTGATATATGCCCTAAAGCATTGCTCTATGTTATTCTTGTGTGTTTAACCTAATAATGATGCCCGTGCTAGAACTACTTGAATTCATGTTAGTTTGTATTCGTCATTCATAATACCGGATCATGTTTATCATGACCGCACTAATGACTCATTATGATGTTATATGGAAATAGGTTGTTATGTTTATGCAGTTGTTACCTCATACATAGTTAACACCAGGTCAAGCTATTCATGATGGATATACCTACCGGTAAAGTGCTTGCTAAAACTAAATCTAGTCGGTTGATCTTGAGTCACCTGTCCGGGCTTATTCGTGCAACCACATTGCCGGTATGGGACGGCCTTGACTTGGTCTGATCGCGTGCTCTTTCACCGGTACCTCCATCTAGGGAGGGTTATGCGTGCGTGCTACCTTGATCAGGTAGACGGCGATAACCCTGTGAGCCCAGTTGGTTGTTTGCGCACGGTCCCCGTTTGGGACAGTTTAGTTTGGCCACGACGGTGGCAGGTGTCACGAGGTGACACAGGGGCCACCGAGGGCTTGACTCCGGGGGAGGATTATTGCCGGTGGTACGATGGGAGAGTCACGGGTCAGGCAGGTTTCGTTGGAGCAACGGTGGTCCACCCGAATGGGATCACGAGGTCAGGTGCTCCATAGTGTGGGTAAAGTGCGCAACCTCTGCAGAGTGTAAAATCTATTCGAATAGTCGCGTCCACAGTATTGGACAGCCTGTCCAGACCTCACTAGGTGGTCAACCATAATGATGATAATAATGGTGGAAGAACTTGTCTTGCACAGACATCGGATGTTGTCAGGAATATGGTATGTTAGCCATGTGATGGCTATGGAAGAGATGGTCAGATGACCGAAAGACTTGGATTGGACTTGAATCAGTCTCAGATTGGATCATGAGAATGTTCGGAATATGGATTAAATACTTAATATGCTCTACTTTACTGTACTTTACTTCAGTAGTTATCTTGCTAGATAACCCTGTTACGTCATGATGATCAATGCTGCTAGATGTTTAATCATGCTAGATAATCTTGCCACGACATGATGATTAATAATGCTAGATAGTTATTCCACGTCATGATAATTAATATTGCTCTAATAACAAATACATGCTTGAATGCCATGGATTGCATTGCTTGGCGTATCTGTTGGTTTGGTTTGCTTGCGAGTACATTCAAAAGTACTCAGCGGCCTTCAATGTGGCCAGGTTCACCTAAGGATTCGTCGTTGAGGAGCTGAAGTGTTCGCGGGCTAGGAGAGTAACCCAGTCAGATCATGTGGATTGGAGCCGCACCAAGACCTTGCTGCCTTAGATAGAGCTTTTCCGCTGCCACCCCTTTGTAACATATCATGTAAGACTTATATACCCATTAATAGAAATGCATGTGTTCATGATACTTGTTGTAAAAGCGCATGCCAGAGTGATTTCCTGGGCTGGTATGCATGGCGACCGTCTGGCTACAGTGGTAATCAGGCGGGGCGCCACAGAATGTATAGTCCTCGTGTCTGCATCAGGCACTGCAGTAGAGCTGGGTGCCCTAGGCACTAACTGGAACCTATCAGTTGTTGGTCTGTCATCTCCACTACAAAAAAAGATACATCCGTGACATTTTGGGCTGAACGAAATTTTTTTCTGTCATGCCTATGACACTTCTATGACGATAATTGTGACAAAACCTGTTATCACCATAGATGTGGTGGGCTCCTACTTCTATGACAAAAAATCATGACAGAAAATGGGCTTTTCACCTTGGGCGGGCCAGAGACGCACCTGCATGACATTCTTTGGGCTGTCCATGATGGAAAAAATTATGGTAGAAGCGAGGGCGAGGAAAATTTCGGGGAGTTCCCGGTTACGGTGGGTGGTCAGGGCCGAGCGATGCACGAAGGGATTGCGCGTTTCTCTCGTACACGTACGCGCATGGATGCGAGGCATTGGGCTCTAACTGAATCCGAGCGAGGCGTTCGCTTACTGAACCCGAGCGATTACACTAGCTACGTTACTGAACCCGAGCGATCGATCCCTTG
The DNA here is from genome assembly GCA_011799875.1 of Thinopyrum elongatum. Classification (NCBI taxonomy): domain Eukaryota; kingdom Viridiplantae; phylum Streptophyta; class Magnoliopsida; order Poales; family Poaceae; genus Thinopyrum; species Thinopyrum elongatum. The sequence continues at coordinate 584,404,813 of CM022300.1, read as the reverse complement.
GCCGTTAACTGAACCAGAGCGATTCCTTCGCTATTGCTGCTAACTGAACCCGAGCGATCGATCGCTGCTGCTGCTGCTGCTTACTGAAGCCGATCGAACCTGCTGCCTCTTGATGAACAGTGAATGTGGGGGTTGCGGTTGAACGAGTCGAGACGTACGTGGTTGGGGTTAGATGAACAGTTCCCGGTGGGGGTTGGATGAACAGGACCCCGTGGTAGTATATAGGCCCTTGTCGCTGGATGAACAGGACCCCGAGAGGAGGCCGCCACAGCCGAGCTGGTTGGGGTGGATGAACAGGACCCCGTGGAGGGCTGGTTGAACAGTAGCCGGTGGAGGGCTAGATGAACAGTAGCTCGTGGATGAACAGTAGCTGGTGGAGGCAGGAGGAAGACGCGGTGGATGAACAGTGCAGGTGGAGGCTGAAAAAAGTCGATGGTGGGTGAACAGTAGCCCGTGGAGTCTTGTTTTGTGGTACGCCACACCCCTCCGATGAACAGGACCCCCGTTTCAACCGTAGCGCTCCAACACAAGTCTGTTTCCTCTGTTTTGCGGTACGCCACGCCCCTCCCGATGAACAGGACCCCCATTTCGACCGTAGCGCTCCAACACAAGTCCGTTTCCTCCGTTTTGCGGTATGCCACACCCCTCCCGATCAACAAGATGTTGTTTCGACCGTAGCCGGTCGAACAGAAGGGCGTTTCCTCCGTATTGCGGTACGCCAGACCCCGTTTCGGCTGTTTTGTCCAAGCTAGTTGGCTCCCGTTGAACAGGGTGCATTCCGACCGAGTCTGTTGCCTCCCGATGAACAGGACGCTGTTTCTCCATTCTGACCCAGCCAGTTGGCTGCCCGATGAACAGGACGCCGTTGCTGCCGTCCGTTGCCTCTCCATGTACACGAGCCCTGGCCGTACGCATGCGTGAGTACGCGTTCGAGACCCCGCCCGTATGTACGTATGTGGCCGTATTTTTTGGCATGTGGCTGTACGTACGTGTACATGGTTTAGAAGGGACTGCCTGAACTACTACGTCGGAGGCAATACTACTACACGTGCTGCTGGTTGCTCAGCCACGGTTCATCGTTGCAGAAAGACCGGTCGACCAGTATGTACGTACACATTCACGACAACGCTACGTACGCTTCGACCAGGTGGGTCCCCGCTGTGAGGGAGGATAAGGACGCACTTCCTTGCGTGCGAAGTTATTGATGGTGGGTCCGAGCTGTCAGGGGGAGGATTCATTTATTTTCGCGCCTAGTATGGAGGCACTTTCCTTGCGTTCGAAGATATAGCTGGTGGGTCCCAGCTGTCAGGGGGGAAAATGTTTTTTTTCGCAAAATACAGCTAAGCCAAAATACAGAGGCCCTTCCTGTAGGTCCCTGCTGTCAGGTGGAGGAATCATTATTTTGCGTGTAATAAGGAGGCACTTCCTTGCTGCTGCCGTGGACCCAGCTGTCAGCCTCTCCACGTACAGTCCTCTTCCGATATAAGTCGTTCCTTGACCACGTTGACCATGCCACACCGAGAGCACCAAGGCGGTGGACGACGGCGAGGCCTAGAAAGGGAATGACCCGGAGCCGGGAAAGACTCGGCAGTTGTTTCCCACGTAGAGGGTTTACTGGTTGGGCTACAGTGTGAGGTTGCCGTCGTCGGAGAACAACAACAGGTCTGGGTGAGTACAGGGATGGCCAGGCCAGCGATGGGAGTAGGGTGGGGCGGTGAGTCCTGCGCGGCAGCAGAGCCGTCCACGGGAGGCAGGAGCAGGCAGCACGACCGGCGCTGGTTTGGGCTGCTGGAGCAAGAAGACCAGAGGTTGAAGAAGCACTACAGCCGTTGGATGGACATTGTACGGTCACTGGAGCTAGAATCGTTCATAATGACTAAGTTGACAAAGCCCTCCGTCCACGTCAACTTAGTAGGCCCACAAGTCAACCTCCAACTATGGTGGGTCCCAAATAGTAGGGGGAGTATTCAGTTTTTTGTGCGTAATAAGGAGGCACTTCCTTGCGTGCGAAGATATAGCTGGTGGGTCCGAGCTGTCAGCAGGAGGAACGTTTTTTTCAAGAAATACAGAGGCCCTTCCGGTGGGTCCCTGCTGTCAGGTGGAGGAATCATTATTTTGCGCGTAATAAGGAGGCACTTCCTTGCGTGCGACCGTGCACCCAGCTTTCAGCCCTCCACGTACAGTCCTCTTCCGATGGATGTCGTTCGTTGACCGCGTTGAGCACACCGCGCCGAGAGCACCAGGGCAGTGGACGACGGCGAGGCCTAGAAAGGGAACGACCCGGAGCGGGGGAAGACTCGACAGTGATTGCCCACGCAGTGGGGAGTACGAGGGTTTACTGGTTCGGCTGCCATCGCCGGAAAATAACAGGAGGTGTGGGTGAGTGGAGGAATGGCATGGCCAGCGATGGAGTAGGGTGGGGCGGTGCGGCCTGTGCGGCAGCACAGCCGGCCACGGGAGGCGGGAGCAGGCAGTCCCACCGGCGCTGGTTTGGGCGGCTGGAGCAAGAAGATCATATATTAAAGAAGCAGCACGGCAGTTGGATTAACATCCAATGGTCACTGCTGCTAGAATCATTTGTGGACTAAGTTGACAAAGCCTTTCGTACACGTCAACCTAGTAGACCCACTAGTCAGCCTCCAAATATGTCCCAAACAGCATACAGCCCGAAATTTCTAGCCAGATACAAATTAATTTAAAAACTAAACATACCTTAATTTAAATCCAACGAAATTTTACCCGCACAAAAACAATGAAATTTAAAATATCAAAATCCGAAAGAAAAAAGTATTTTGGAACTAATTGCCTGTTTGCTGTATTTCTTTCATTTTACAGCCCATTTCTTATTACCTATAGCCCATTTCTTATTACTTATAGCCCATTTTCTGGGCAAGCCCGAATGCATCCCTCCTCGTCTTGAAAGATTTCTGGCCCAACAAGGCGTAGAAAAGCAAGTAGGCCTACGTTGGTTATTCTGTAAAAAACAAAATAGTTGGGCTAGCCATTTTCAGAAAGGAAAAAAAACTGGGTTGGTCATGTGGTAAACATATGAAATAAAGGACTGGGCTAGACGGGCCACAGCTCCCGCATAACCCAGTTGATACCCTTGTTCATCCCGAAAACAAAAAAAAAGAAAATACTGCGCACGCTGCTGGGTCCCGGGTGTCTGCCGCTCCTTGTGTAGTTATCTCGCTTATTGATTACGTTGACAGTGGCATGCGACCCAGATGTCAGGAAACCATCAGGAGGAACCCATTTTTTCTTGTAATAAAGGAGGCACTTGCTTGCCTACTGCCATGATCCTGGTGGGTCCCTACTGTCATCCTCACCATGTACAGTCATCTCCTTATTTCTCTTGGTTGTTGACCATGTTGACAACACCGAAGGGCGGCGCCGCGGTGAGCGAACCAAGGCGGAGGACGATGGTGAGGCCTCGGACGGGAACGAACAGGAGCCGGGGAATATGCGTAGAGCTTTAGGGTGCGGTGTGGCCACGATGCATGCGCGGCAGCACAGCCAGCCATGGGAGGCGGGAGCAGGCGTTCCCACCGGCGCTGGTTTGGCTTTGGCAGCTGGAGGAAGAAGAGACTGAAGAAACATGACAGACGTTGAATGTCAATCCAACGGTCAAGGTTGGCACAATCGTTTGTTGACTAAGCTGACACCAAGTAGCATACTTTTTTATATATAGGAAGAAAAGAAAAACTGGGCTCGTTCGCCAGATAACATTCCCGAAACTGCGACCGTTTGATCTTGCGTCGCAACTAAAACTGCGAGGAAAATGCGTTCGTTTGCCGTCCTCCTCCCAGGGAACGTTCGCCACATAAGTGACTAGAACCCTTGGTTTTCAACCAAGAGGTCCTGGGTTCGAGTCCCATGAACCCTCAATTTTCTCCTCCTTCCTTCCTCAAAAAAAAGAAAATCAAAGACTTGAGAAGGCGTACAGAACAAGCTAGTGTACCAGTGAAGAGACATTGCTGAGTTTTAGAAAAAAGAGAGACGTGCTCCTGTAGCTGGTTCGAATCCAAACATAGACTATGACTATATATGGTGATATGCTACTCTGCAAGTAATGAAACTGACATATCCAACGTTCGCTTCTCCTCTTCTCTACTTACTCTGCCTAGCATCAGAAGCTCTGGCCGCAACAACCATGTCCGATGGCGGCTCGTCCACCTGCTCTTCAGCAGGCAACAACCAGATATGCGCCAAGTCGCCACCCATACCATCGCCTGTGGGTCTCATCACACCCCCGCCGGCACACGCACCGCAGCCGGTTGCTCATCGCAACCCGCTGCCGTTGGTGTGGTGCCACTGCTGCAAATCACGCAGAGTCATTCGTCGCGTCTCAACCACAATCCTCAACCCTGGCCGAGTCTTCTACAAATTCCCGAATCATGGGGTAATAATATATTTAAGTGTTGTTCCGCTGCTTTCAGTTGCTGATTTTTTTTAATAGTTTGGTTGATGATATTCCAATTTGATTCGTGCAAAAAAGGGAAGATTCGTGTGATTTGTATTTCTGGGAAGTTGCTGATGTGGGGGAATGGAACTACGCTGATTATTTGGTTAGCCGAGGAATCCCAATACCAGCAGGTTGGGGTGTTGGACAAGTAACTGAAGGAACGGCAGAAGAGGAAGATGCAGAGCAGAAGGTTAAAGATGCAGTTCCACTGATCATGGCCAAGCAACAGCTGATGAACGGCCTTGACAACAATGAGGAGATGAAAGAGCTTATGAAGATAATGGGCAAAATCGATGTGCTCTGTAGGATGATTGTCTCTTTATTTGCAGTGTATGTAGCACTCGTGATATATTCAGTGGCTATGACATGAGCACTTTGCTAAAACTAGTAATGAATGAAACCCTGTTTAGCAGGCTGGGCGTAGTGTTGTGAACATCTAATGATTTCTATTAACGAAAATGGGGGGGGTATCCCCTTTTGCTCATAAATAAATAAATAACAGAGGCCCTTTTGCTAATAAATAAATAAATTAGCAGAGGCCCTGTCGGGTCAGCTTCGTTCCCATTCAAAGACGTAGAGCAAATTGCAGTGCAACAGCAAACTATGTCATCAAATACAAGTTTCACAGCCAAATATGAGTATAACTAAACAACAATGTCATCATGTTTTAGTCGTCATACAATCACCAAACACAAATCAATAGACATAATAAGTGATGTTCTCACAGCAAAATACTAAACAACAACTTCATCAGGTTTCAGTTGTCATAGCAAACACAATTTCACATAGTAGATAAAAAGTCGTCTTCTGACAGGCAAATATGACAAAAGCAATCTAATCATCATCCCCAGCAGCAGCGTCAACATCTTCGCCATGTGTATCAGTCTGAATCGTAATTCCCCCCAGTGTCATCTTCTTCTTCATCCTCAATGTCCTCGAATGTTGGCGTCTTATTGATCAACTCTCATATGTCCATAGCCTGACAGGCAATCTTTTCGCTAGCGTCATTGACGTGATGGTTCTCAAAGATATTAGGAACATCTGTGGAATCTTCTACATTAGGTGCAGTGTAAGCATCATCTTGTTGTGCAACTTCATTAAACGAATTCCTCTGCTCAAACCTTTGCAATACTCTCCAGTCATCTCTACATGCATATGTGTCTTCCAAGAAAAATATCTGTGTTGCTTGATTTGCCAAAATAAAAGGCTCGTCAGTCTGGTACGCCGCCTTGACATTGATGGATTTGAAATAATCATCAGCTCTGGGTTTTGCGATCCTGGAAAATAGGTTATACCAACGATAGCACAACAGAACCACACATCGATGAACCTCGAAACTAGAGATATACTGCAACTGAACAATGTCTGTTATGTTAACATACATTTCAGTTGTCTCTTCGTCGTACTTATCCGTGCTCATGATGGCACTGTTTTGTGTCTTCCTGCCTTCGTCGCGTGCAAGGGTGTTGTAGCGCACATCTCCAACAACGCAAGATTCATAATGTCTTACCCGAGTATCAGGACCCATTGCTAGTGCATAAAGGGCATCATTAACTGCCTGCCTATCCTCCCGCATCTTCTTAACCTATTGTTTGAAAATAGACAAGCTGATCATCTTATGTACTCAACACTACAGGAATCAACTACTTTGCCATCTGCCACGGCAGACGGCAAAGGCAGGAACAGCGGACGGCAAAGGTCTTTGCCGTCTGCCGCGGACGGCAAAAGGCTCCGGCAAAGTAAGGATCGGCAAAGAGCTACTTTGCCGTCTGCTTTCGGCGGCTGACGGCAAAGGGACCTTTGCCATCAGCAGCAGACGGCAAAGAAAGCAGACGGCCATAATTACGTTGTTAGTCCATTAGGTGGCTAACGGCAGCCGTTGCCGTCCGCCGCTGACGGCAAAATTTGTCCGGCCTTTGCCGTCCGCCGAATGATGTCAGCTGGACGTTACTACACGGCAGGCCTTTGCCGTCCACGGCTGTAGGCAAAGTTGTTTACTCTTTGCCGTCAGCCACTGTAGGCAAAGACTTTGCCGTCCGCCGTTGTAGGCAAACTGGCCAAATGGGTCAGTTCTCAGGAGGCACAGGTGGCAGCCACGTGGCTGCTTTGCCGTCCGCGGCTGTTGGCAAAGTTGCCTTTGCCGTCCGCGGCTGTCGGCAAAGGTGGCTTTGCCATCAGTGGCTGACGGCAAAGATCCTCCTTTGCCTCATTTTTTTATGTTTTTTTAAATGCAACAATTTTGACAGCAAATATATATGAAATATATATATATATATATATATTTCACAGGGCTATTTAAGAGCAAACATATGACATATCCAGCACATAAGTTTCATCGTACGTACATATATAGTTCCATCCATTCATACATAGCAAGTTCCATCAAGTTGCACATACACATTGTTCCATCCATACATATTACAATGCAAAGTTTCATCTAGATAGCAAGTTCCATCATACAAGCTAGAAGAATACTTGAAGAGAATGAAAGAAAAAACAAGCACTCCATCATAGCAAGCTAGCTTCCGTGAAGTGAATGAAATCTGCAAAATGGCAAATAAGAAAGTTAGAAAAAGGTGACTAGAAGAAGAAGACTAGAACAAGAAGACTTAGGTGAAATGGATCATATATGAGCTAACTTAGGTGAAATGGATCATTTATGAGCTAACTAAGGTGAAATGGATCCTTTATGAGCTAACTTAGGTGAAATGGATCGTTTATGAGCTAACTTAGTTGAAATGGATCATTTATGGGCTAACTTAGTTGAAATGGATCGTTTATGAGCTAACTAAGGTGAAATGGATCGTTTATGAGCTAACTAAGGTGAAATGGATCGTTTTTTAGCTAACTTAGGTGAAATGGATCATTTATGAGCTAACTTAGTTGAAATGGATCGTTTATGAGCTAACTTAGGTGAAATGGATCATTTAAGAGCTAATTTAGGTGAAATGGATCGTTTTTGAGCTAACTTAGGTGAAATGGATCGTTTATGAGCTAACTTAGTTGAAATGGATCGTTTATGAGCTAACTTAGTAAAAAGCATCATTTTAGAGCTAACCTAGGTGTGATGTGTCATTTTGGAGCTAACCTAGGTAAGATGGGTCATTTTGGAGCTAACCTAGGTGAAATGGGTCATTTTAAAGCTAACGTAGGTAAAATGGATCATTTAGGAGCTAATCTAGGTAAAATGGGTCATTTTAGAGCTAACTTGGATAAAATTGATCATTTATAAGCTAACTAAGGTAAAATGGGTCATTTTAGAGCTAACTTAGGTAAAATGGATCGTTTATGAGCTAACTAAGCTAATTATGCAATTTTTGACATAAGTAAGCTAAGTACAGATCGTTTTAGAGCTAACTTAGGTAAAATGGATGGTTTTGGAGGTCAGTAAGCTTATTAAGTCATTTTGGAGGAAAAGAAGCTAACTCTAGGTCATTATGGTAAGCATATTGGAGGAAATAAAGCTAAGTCTAGGTCTTTATGCATTTGTTAAGCAAAACACTAGAGAAACTTACCGTGATCATGGAGGTGTAGGAGCGGGCTGGCTCGTGCCGGTAGCTGGAGAAGGATCGTGCGATGCTTGTCTGGAGTTACGCTGCACAAAAGATCATTTCCAATGTCTCGTTAGCATGATGACACTCAAATGTTAAGACTAGCAAGTAATGTCCATTCAAATTAAACTCACCGTGCTCCCAGAAGCAATCACTGGCATCGGCGGAGCGGTCTGACCGGACTTCTTGCACACAAACTGCACATTTGGTTTTGACAACTCAGTCATACTAGTTAGTAATGAGACAAACACTACATGAATGTTTTGGCTAATCTGCAGAAGAAACTTACCACAAGGAGCTCGTACATGGCCCTTGCCTGCATGTCATTCCGTGCCCTCTCCTCCTCCAACATCTTTGTCGTCCTCTCCTCCAACTCCCGCTGCCTCTCCGCCGCCTCCGCCAGAAGTTTATCCGTTCTATCTCTCTCACTCTGTATAGCAGCCTGCAACACCACTCACATGACCATTTGTAATCATTGATGGAAGCGCACACAATGTAATGGAGAAAGATAGCTGAGTACGTATAACTAACCTTGAAGGCGAGTTGGACTGGCCGTTCACGAGGCCTTATCTCAGGAGCGGAGCTCGACTAGCGCGCCTTGATCTCCGGGAGAGTGCTAGGACAACGGATAAGTCCATCTCCCATGGCTATGGAGCCATGGGACCTCCCGCCACCAGATATCATCAGCAGCTCTGTATCAATGGGACCCTGGCTCGGGTTAAAGTCCTCCCCTTTCCTCGCCTTCCTCTGATCTCTATATTTCACGAGCTTGTCGTGGGAGGAGATGTTGGTGAAGTTCTTTGGATCATCGAGGTCAGACGCAGAGAATGCCTTGACTTTCTTGTAAGGGCCAGTGTGGGCCATGGCATATAGGTCGTACACCTCTGGCACCTTATCCGCCTTATTGTAGCATGCCTGAAAGAGAGAAATAAAGTAAATTAGTAATTAAAGGGCTAAAGCTAGCATGATGAATGAATTGCATGAATCATGAAGCAAACCACATACCCAGTTCCGCCCGAACTGATATAAGTTGGAGCTGCCTTGATGGTGTGGCACACCTTCCATTTGGGCATGTTTGTCCTTGGCCTCGTTGTGGAGGGCTAGCCATTCTTTTGAGCACCACTCATTGACCAACACCTCCCAACAATCCATCCGATCCGCACACCATCTCGGAGGGGCCTAAGTTAGCAAATAGAAACTTGAGCGCTACGGCTATGAATTACTAAATGAAGGAAGCAAGTACAAGGCCTTAAGAATTACCTTCATGTACTCCTCCTTACTCAAGAACTTCTCGCGGCACGCTGGCTTGGTCTTCTTGATACCACGCGAGGCTTAGTAGTCTCGAACAGCCTGCACCCGAGCCTCGTGCCGTAAGTTCTGTAGTAGGCGCTTGCAGACGTTATCGATAACATTTGCCGCTTCCTCCTCGTATCCCTCCTCACACCTGTAGAATGTCTGCAATCAAATGAGACAATATTGATTCGTACAATTAATAACTAGCTAGTTGAAGATTTTTAATTGCGTAAAGGAGAAATTACCCAGAACTTTCTGATCACCACGTCTGCCCTCGTCTTGCACAAGACACCGTCGATAATCTCACCCGGCGGGGCCGAGGCAGCCAAGTAGTGCTCCCAACTCAATCCAAGTTCTGGAAGCCGACCCTCACCAGGCAACGTGACAAACCCCGGGAAGTTTTGCCGACAAAGAACTCCAAGGACGGAGTTGGGCCGGTGGACACTATGATGGTGGTCCCAACCCCTGCAGCATGACAAGGCCAACGCATTAGTTATTTGAAGAAACGTGAATGCAGAAGGTACAAAAAGATTAAATGCACTTACCTCTCCCCATCAGGGAAAATCAACCACCTCTGCTCGCGGGTCGCCGCCACGGACGGGAGCCGTGTACAACCACGCTGGTAGACGGTGCCCCCCTCCTCCTCAATATTAGTCGGCTCCCCGCCATCATCAGCATGGCCACTCGGCTCCTTAGGCTGATCCGGCAAGGTACCCCATCCAGACGTGTGCTCCTCCGGGGTCTCGTGGGCCGAACTCTCATGGGCCGAAGGCCCGTCGACCCGAGGCTCGTGGGCCGAAGACCCGTGGTCCAGAGGCTCGTGGACCGGAGTCCGTGTAGCCTCCTCCTCGGACGAGTCCACCCTAGCAGTCACGTGCTCGGGTGAAACAGCTGGGGGTGGCGGCGAGGAAGGCGCCGTAGCAGGCACCCTACCTCCTCTCCCGCGACCACGTGCTCCAGCTCCTCTCTTCTTCTTACCTTGTCCCCTGCTGGGCACCGCGGTCGACGAAGAAGGGCCCGGCGGTGTCGCCATACTGTCCAGCAACGCTCGGCGGAGAGGTGCGTGTGGAATGGAAGACCTCACACCACGCGCCGACGAAGAAGGGGCCTCGGCGCGCTCCCGACCAGCGCCGACCATCTTTCAACACCTGCCATGACAAAGAGTAAACGAAATTAGTACAACATAAAAAAAATACCGACATGAATAATAATATGTATATCACTTAAGTGTATCATCATCAAGTACAACATAAAAAAATTGAATACCTGACACTACTAATAATCTCGATCAGTATCATCAATAAATGCATAATCATCATCATCACTATAATCAATGATGGGCTCATAGGGTTCAGTGGCATCAACATGTGGAAGGCCACCTTGACGTAATCGGTCAAGCATTGACAGGTCATCCGCAGCAGTAACCTCTTCTTGTTCTGGCTCTTCTTGTTCCTCCTCTGGGGTGATGTCGGATTCACTGTCGCTGTCTACTTCAATGTTTTGGGGTGAAGTATAGCGGTTCTTGAAACGCTTTTTGGAAAGACGTGTCTCTTGGAAGAATTCTCCTTCATATGTGTCTGGGTTAATGTGAGGTTCATAATCCTCTTCCTTTGGGGGAGATAGTCTAGCACGTGGCGGCACTTCATAAACGACATCCCAACCTTTCAGATTTGGATTAGTTTGGCAGGCCCACGGTAGATAGAATACTTGGGTCGCCTGTTGAGCCGTAATATAGACATCAGGAACATCTAAATGGGTGCTTTGGTTGATTTCAACTAGCCCTATATGTTCATGAGTCCTTCTAGTCTCCTTCGGCTGAAACCAATAACATTTGAAGACTACGACATTCGGTGGGTTTTCACCATAGAATAGAAGTTCATAAATTGCTTCAACTCTCCCATAATACTCGGTACCTCCTTCGCCGATAGCAGATACACAACAATTTGTAGACTTTCGGTCGGCCATAGATAGCTCTTTGCCATAGGTACGAAAGCGATACCCGTTGATGTCGTATTTGTCAAATGAACGGACCTTATAGTCAAAACCATTAGCGACTTGTCTCAATTCGGCGTCCATAGACTCTGAATTAGCCTACAAGTTTAATATGAAAGGATTGTTGCATTACGCACAAATTAGTGAATGAAATGAAATTATCTAATAGAAATTACCGTTTGTTTGAACCAAGAGATGAAATCGGGATAGCCGCCTCCTTGCTTTGCGAGAAGCTCATACTCTTCGACGGAATCCTTTTGGATCACCGCTCCATACGAGAATATGGCGACGTATCGACTGTATGAAATATCCAGGAATAAGAGCAGTTCAAAGGAAATAGAAGTTGCGAAACAATGTACCGAGAACTTACTCGATGTACGGCCGCACTTCTATCAGGTTGTTGAAGATATACAAGGAAATGGTCCGCCATTCTTCGTTATCCAAAGATACTGGATTTGAAACACTGGCTGGTGCGAGATTCCCTTTGAATAGGCTGAGGTTGGATCCACCCTTTTTAGGGTCGTCAGCATTGTACCGAGGCTTCAGATTATGCAAATGACGATTTTTGGCTTCGTAGTGTGCTGTCACGAAGTTTGCCGCCTCCTCAGTGATGAATGCCTCAGCCATCGATGCTTCAATTCTACATTTATTTTTACATTTTTCTTGAAGCGTCTTCTGCATCCTCTCAGTTGGGTAGCACCAACGATTTTGCACGGGCCCCCCCAATCTTGCCTCGGTCGGGAGATGCAAAATCAAATGCTGCATTGGATTAAAGAAGCCCGGTGGAAAGATCTTCTCTAACTTGCAGATCAACTCCGGCGCCAACTCTTCCATTTCTTCTAGCACGCCAAGCGATAGTTCTTTCGCACAAAGAACACGGAAGAAATAGCAGAGTTCTGCCAGTACTAGCCATTCATCCTCAGGGATGAAACCACGCAACATCACCGGCATTACCCGCTCAATCCATATGTGCCAATCATGACTCTTGAGACCAAATATCTTCAATTTATCAAGATTCGCTCCCCTCTTTAGATTCGCTGCATACCCATCGGGGAACATCAACTGCATTTTCACCCACAAGATAATTTCCCTCATAGCTGGCCTTCCAAAATTGAACCATGCCTTTGGCTTCGTCCAGTTCTGCTTTCCTTTCGGTTCTTTCATGTTTTGTAACGGCCTATCACATAGCGCCTCCAGATCGACTCTAGCCTTAGTATTATCCTTTGACTTCCCATCTATGCCGAACAATGTACCAAAAAGTGCCTCGGCGATATTCTTCTCAGTGTGCATCACGTCGATGTTGTGTGGGCAAAGGAGGTCTTTGAAGTAAGGCAGATCCCATAAGCATGTCTTGTGAGTCCAGGCGTGCTTAGAATTATACCCCATGAAGTACCCTGGACGCTCTGGATCTGGCTCGAGAGCGTTTAACTGATCCAGGGTCTGTTGGCCTGTCAACGCAGGTGGTGCAGAGTTTTTGACAACTCTACCTCTGATGAAGTTCTTCTTGTCTTTCCTGAACTTATGGCGAGGATCCAGGAACTGTCTATGCATGTCGAAGCAAGAAAACTTGCGACCGGCCTGAAGCCAACGAAACTCAAGAGCTCCCTTGCATGTGGGGCACGGGAACCTTCCATGCACACACCTGCCAACGAATAGCGCATACGCCGGCAAGTCATGCGTCGAGTACATGTACCAGACACGCATTATGAAGTTCCGTTTGCTATAGGCGTCGTATGTCTTGAACCCACTATCCCAGTCTTCTTGCAATTCGTCCTTAAGCGGCTGCATGTACACATTCATATTTTTCCCCGGATAGTTGGGCCCTGGAATTATCAACGTCAGGAAAATGTTCTTTCTTTGCATAATCTGTCCGGGGGGGGATTGAGTGGAAAGACAAATACGGGCCAACAACTGTATTGGGCTGCCGTCATACCAAACACACTGAACCCATCCGTGCTGATGCCGACTCGAGGATGCCTCGGATCTGCCGCTTTGTCAGCATGTAATTCATCAAACTTTTTCCACGCAACACCATCCGATGTGTGTACCATCATCAGATTCCCATGTGCATCTAGTTCGGTTCTTTTGCCTGTTTTGTGCCATGTCATCTGTCTGGCCGTCTCTTCGACCATGAAAAGGCGTTGAAGTCTTGGTACGATTGGCATATACCGAAGAACACTAACGGGGATTTTGGTCTGTGTCTTCTCACCCATACCGTTGTCTACCACAACATACCTGGAAGACTTGCAAATGGGACAATAGTTCAAGTCCGCATAGTCAAGCCTAAATAAGGCACATCCTTTCTCACAGGCATGTATCTTCTCATAGGGCATCTTCAGTGCACGGAGGATTTTGTCCGACTGGTACAGGTTTGCAGGCATTACATGGCCTTTGGGTAGAAAGCGTCCAAATAATGTCATCACTGCGTCGTAGCATTCTCTGCCCAAGTTGAACTGAGCCTTCAGAGCCATTACTTATGAGATGGCATCCAACTGACAAAGCTCAGTGTGCTCGTGGAGCGGACGTTTTGAAGACTCCAACATTTCATTGAAGGCCTTTGCAGATTCCTCCATCTCCTCGTCCGAATCCCGAGCATCATCATAGTCTTGCACCATGTTTTCCATCCCGGTACCATGCTCGTCGGTGCGACGACGATCCACCTCAGCTCGGTCACGTTGGGCAGACTCACCATGATATGTCCACACCGTATAATCGGGCGTAAAACCACTCTTCTACAGGTGTTTGCCCATTTCAGCCTCTGTCCTCTTTTCCAAATTGCCGCACCGGAAACAGGGGCACCAGGTTTTCCTCTGGCCATTTGCAAATGCGGCTTGCACAAACCCCTTGGTTTTTGTGAACCATTCAGCGCTCCATTTGTTCTTACCAGTGTGACCGGTATACATCCACGCACGATCACTCATCTTGACTTTCAGAGCTACTGGACACACAACAAATATATATATAATTCACCATGTATATATTCATCAGTTGATCTACTTTGTCAATTTTATTACGTCCATGCAACCTACACTCTAATAGGTAATGATAGGTCCTAATCCCACCCGAGTATGTGTAGATTGGGTTCATTTTCCCATGCTATGCTCCGGATCTGACGCAAAATTTCGGCAGCACCTCCCCGTTGTTCTCCTGATACACGTCTCTGCAATAAACAGAGAGGATGTGTACCCGGAGAACAACAGGGGAGGCACTGACGAAATTTATGCGTCGGATCCGGAGCAAAGCATATGGGAAAACGAACCCAATCTACACATACTCGGGCTGTCCATGGATAGCGTTGGATAATTCGAAAGAATCAAGGTTATAAATATGCAAATGCATGCATATTTATAACTATAACGCTTTCAAATGGGAGACACATATTGGTTACGCATACTGATGATTCAAGACACATATATAGCTAGCTATCAAGTTTCATCGGCACGAATACCGGAACAGAGCAAATAATTAATGGGGGAGGAGGACATGTCATTTGTGCTCACCCACAAACGAAGGGGCAGAGCTCGTCAAACGCATGGCGAGGTCGTCGAACACCAAACCTCGCAGCGATGAAACAACTGCACATTTAAATCTACCCGATCAACACAATTATATATGATGTTTTTCATAACAAAATCGAAAAATATATGACCTAACTAATAATTCACAAATATATGACCCCGTCGGCCTCTGGAAGGCCAAAGAACACCTTTTCGGGAGGTGTCGGGGTGCCGTGTCGGGGTCGGGGTGTCGTGTCGGGGTCGTGGTGTCGGGGTCCAGGGGGTCGGGGTGTCGGGTTGGTGTCGGGGTCGGGGTGTGGTTGTCAGGGTCGGGGTGTCGGGGTCAGGGGGTTCAGGGGTCGGGGTGTCGGGGTGTCGTGTCGGGGTCGGGTGTCGGGGTGTGGTGTCGGAGTCGGGGTGGGTCGGGGTCAGGGGGTCAGGGGGTCGGGGGTGTCGTTCGGGGTCGGGTGTCGGGGTGTGGTGTCGGCGTCGGGGTGTCGGGTCGGGGGGTCGGGGGGTCGGGGTGTCGGGGTCGGGGGTGTCGGGGTCGGGGTGTCGGGGTCAGGGGGGTCAGGGGGTCGGGGTGTGGGTGTCGGGGTCAGGGGGTCGGGGGGTCGGGGTGTTTCCTTCTATCCTTTCTTCTTCTTTCTTCTCTTCTTCTTCTTTCCTTTCTTCTTCTTCTTCTTTCATCTTTTTTCTACTTCTTTTACTTCTTTTCGTTTCTTCTTTTCTTCTTCTCCTTCTTCTTCTTTTTTCATCTTTTTTCTACTTCTTTCTTTTCTCCTTTCTTCTTCTTCTTCTCTCTTTCTACTTCTTTTCTTCTTCTTCTTTTTTCATCATCTTTTTTCTACTTCTTTTCTTTTCTTCTTCTTCTTCACTTCTTCTACTTCTACTTCTTCTACTTCTTTTCTAACACTAACACTAACACATATGTAGCACTAAATCTAACACTAACACATATGTAGCACTAAATCTAACACTAACACTAACACATATCTACTACTAATCTAACACTAACATTAAACACAACAAAATGAAAAACAGAAAAAGAAAAAAAAAACTCACCGGAGCAATGGGACGGTCGGGGCAGTGGGGCGGGTGGGCCGGCGACTTGGCGGCGCGCCGGGGCAGTGGACGGTCGGGCAGTGGCCGGGGCGGCTGGGCCGGCGAGGTGGTGGCGCCCGGGGCGCCGGGCGGCGGGATGGTGGAGCGACGAGGCATCGACGGGTGGGGTGGGGGCGGCGGGTGGTGGGGCGATGGGCAACGGGGGCGGGGACGGTGGCGGGTGTGGCGCCGGGCGGGCGGGATGGTGGGGGCAACGGGCGTCTGCGGGGGGGGGTGGGAGCGGCGGGGTGGTGGGGCGACGGGGCACACAGCGGTGTCTGCGGCTGGCTGGGCTTCGGGCGTCGGCGTCGTGTCTGCGCCTGTGCCGGCTTTTGGCTTCGTGGGTGGATCTGGTGGCGGGGCGTCGGGGAGGAGAGAGGGAGAGAAGAGAGAGTAACGGGCGGGGGGTGGGGGCTCGACCGGCCGTTAGTTACGTTAGCCTTTGTCGTCCGCTTTTTTTTATCTTTGCCGTCTGCTAGCAGACAGCAAAGAGGGGGGCCGTTAAGTTTTTATAATCGGCTCATTACTGGGGGGCACCTCTCTCTTTGCCGTCAGCCAGCTGACGGCAAAGAAGTGACAGATGGCAAAGACCGTTTTTGCCGTCTGCCAGTTGTTTGCCGTCTGCTTTTTGGTAGCTAATGGCAAAGACCTTCTTTGCCGTCTATATTAAAAAACTGACAGTGCAATTCAAAAGCTTACATGGCTCTTGAACCATTTCGCAAATCCTGCCATAACCAGTTTGTCAATGTTTCTTGGATTTTGCGACAGTAACTCCTTTTTGTAGATGCTGCACAACATAGTGATCGCGTCAAACATCTAAATATATAAGAATGTGCTGCAAGTTTAGTAGATTACGATGTATAAGCTGCAGTACTTAGCACTTACTCGATATAATGTAGAATCTCAGGACAGTTATTCCACACGTACCAAACCATTTTCTCCAAATCTTTAGGTTTGTCGTCTTGTCGACTCTTCCCTGTAACTCAAACAGAACAATCGAAAACATTGAGCTCGGGATTGTCTTCACCCACCTCTTTGATAAGCTGATCAGCTGTTTCAATGTATTTTGAGCAGAATGTCAATGCTTCTGTAGCAATGTAGGCCTCTGCAATGGAACCCTCAGGTCTAGCTCTGTTCCTAACATAGCCCTTGAAAGTGCCTAGCCACCTTTCAATAGGGTACATCCAGCCATACTGTACTGGACCTCTAAGTAGTGCCTCATCAGGTAGATGAACAGCCAAATGCACCATCACATCAAAGAAGGCTGAAGGATATATCTTCTCAAGGTCGCATAGGATAGTTGGTATCTTGTCTCTAAGATGCTCCAAAGCATCTATCCTGATATTTCTACTGCAGAGTTCCCTGAAGAATTGTCCCAACTCTGCAACTGCTCTGTATAATTCAGGGCGGCCCAATCCTCTAAGGATAACAGGTAAAACCCTTTGAAGTAGGACATGGCAGTCATAAGTTTTCAACCCTTGTACCTTGTTTCCATCTGCACTAACTCTCCTTTCAGGGTTGGAAGCAAATCCATGTGGGAATATCACGTGACAGGACCTTGCAGAATTCTTTTCTTTTTACCTTGTCCAAGACGTACAAAGCTGGTGCCATATCCCGTGGTTTACCTTCATCTTCCACCTGCAAATCCTTTCTGATACCCAGGTGTGTCAAATCAATCCTAGATTTTAAGGTATCTTTCGTCTTGCCTTCAATATTAAGAAGTGTGCCGATAATGCTGTCACATATATTTTTCTCGATGTGCATCACATCAAGATTATGCCGCAGATCCAAATCTTTCCAATACTCCAAGTCCCACAAAGTGGACCTGCGGGTAAACAATAATCTCTCTTCTACCCTGCCACGCTTCCTTTTCCCGCTACCATTATCAGGATGGTTTTCTGGTGTAATATGCCTGACCTTCTCTAATTCCACTTGCAACTCATCGCCGGTGAGCCTCTTTGGTGCATCACGGTTTTCATGCTTTGCATTGAACACATGTCTTCGGTATTTTGTAGGACACGGCTTGTCCTTGGCAAGGAAACAGCGGTGTCTAATGTAACAGATCTTGCTAAGTATTGCGTATGACAGCGGATTTTTGTCACAGCGAACACATGCATTGTAACCATGTGTCGTTCGCCCTGATATAGTGCCCAAAGCCGGATAATCATGGATGCACCAAATTATAACAGCACGCAGAAAGAAATCAGCTGGTGGGTTGCTATATAGGTCTCAAATGAGAACACCCCTCCATAGCTGTTGAAGTTCCTCCACAAGAGGCTCCATGAATAAATCAAAATCCTTTCCAGGACTTTTTGGACCTGGGATGAGCAAGGCCATCATGTAGTTTGATTTTTTGGTGCAGACATTTGGAGGCATGTTGTAAGGGATAACAAGCACTGGCCACACGCTATATGTGGCGCTCTGGTGGCCAAATGGGTTAAATCCATCTGTAGCTAAGCCAAGTCTATTGTTTCTCAGGTCAGCAGCAATTTTTCGTGTGTTTCTGATTGAAGCTTTTCCAGTCACTACCATGAGATGGGTGGCTCATTACATTCTGATCTCTGTACTCCGGGTTCCTAGAATGTCACAGTGCATCCTCTCTTGTTTCAGCATCATGAAACAACCTCTGCAATCATGGTATAAATGGAAAATGTCTCAGAACATTATGAGGAATCCTATTCACAGCATCACCATCTTTCCATCTTGATGATTTGCATTTTGGGCATTCAATTAAGTTGTCATAATCCTTCCGGAACAGAACACAATTATTCTTACAAACATGGATCATATCATATCCAATTCCAACTGCACGAAGGAAATTCTTCATTTTACTGTAGGTGTGTGGCAGCTAAGACGCATCTGGGAAAGATTTGCGGAAAGCAGCCAACATCACATCGAATGATTTGTTGGTCATCCGCTCAGATGTCTTCACCTGAAGAAAGGTGACCATAGCTGAGAATACTGACAGCTTATTTCCTAGGGTGACAGCCACGTTGCATTGTTCCAACATGCGGGCCCACCATTTTTCTTCTGCAGGTGAAAGTTATGAAATGCGCGAGCATTTCGTAGCATTGTTTCAATGTTGGTCAAACTCACTGGCTCCACCACCACCACCTCCTCCTCCTCCTCTTCCACCTGAGCATCAGGTAGATCAAGATGGTGATCTGCTGCTTCCACATAGTCAGTAACATTGACGTTCACAGCTTCACCATAATGAACCCACCTAGTATATGTGACCGACATCCCATACAAGTGTAGATGATTTTGCACAGTTGACTGGGGTCTTGTAACTCAATTCATACAACTACTACACGGGCAGAGCACATCTGATTTCGGACCACCGTACTCAGCTCTGATAAAGTTCATGAAGTTTTCAACCCCCTCAACATATGCAGCGGAGAATCTTCGAGCAGAAGTTATCCAAGTCCTGTCCATATGTTAGACATACAAATTAGTTCTTCTACTAGATATTACAGGAAAAACATATATGTTTTTTTATGATGTCCAGAAAAAAATACCTAGGTTGATGTCTAAAGCTATGGCAAGATATTTGGATAAGCAGATCTAAGTAACGAAATATATGTAAAGCTAATTCAGCAAACAGATTTGAGTGCTAAATTATGGCAGGCTGTTTCAGCAGTCAATGAGGCCGAGCACACAGCCATCGAAGGCCATCTCAGGAACAAAGATCTAGTATAAAACGGTGTAGAGCTATTTCACCTAACAGATTGGCTACTAGACCATGGCAATCTACGTCACAATAAATATATGGTAGGATATTTTAGCAACTAATCGGGCATGGCATGTCATCTCAGCTAAGCATATTGAGTGCAGAACAGGGCAAGGAAGCTTCTTAAGCAGAGCATATTGACTGTAAACTATTTCGGCAAACAGTGAGATTAACAGCGTATATCAGCTAACATTCAGCACTACTCCGACATGCACGGGGCCTCAGTCTAGAATGCGTGTACCGCGGGAGAAGCTGACCGCCGTGCGTCTCCACAAGAACGTCGCTAGCGGTGGTGGTGCGGCTAGAGGACGGCAGTCTACGAGAGCGTACTGTGGGAGCGAGAGGATCGCCGTGTGTCCCCTCGATGAACCGCGGCGCCGACGTATCGGCGCGGCGGGGAGGGCGGCTTTGGCGGAGTGAATGTAGTGGAGGGGGCCGTGAGGAGGGGGGTTTGGGGAATATTATTGGCTAGTTGGCCGAAGGGCAGTTGAATTTGGGATTTGGGGGGAATTTTCGCGCGGTGGGCGGGGGAGTTTGGCGCATGATCGGTTTCTCCAAATGTGCACAACTAGGAAAATGGTCTTTAACGACAGTATATGTGGTCATTAAAAGTTAGATTGTGGTTGTTAAAGGTCATTAACGACCACAATCTGCTGATCGTAGTAGGCTCCGTCGTTAAAAGTATAATGACCACATACCTTTTGTGGTCCTTATTCTTGTAACGATGGGATGGTGTGTCGTCATTAATCCCGAGGCAATAACGACTACAATTGTAGTATTAACAATCACTTTTGTCATCGCTAGTAATGTTATCATGGTGATTAAAGTATCATTACTGGCCACGCTCTTCACCATTTTGACATCCTCCAGAGCCACTTATATTAATTAGCACAAGTTTCCGTTCAGCTATCACTTTATGCAGCATCCAACATTTCAATGTTAGCATCCACATTAATATAGAAACAAAATAATCTGAATTGAAAGGATCATAGCCTCATTTATTAATAGAAATATCAAAATTCCGACATACAATTCTTAAACTAAAAATATCATTTAACAAATTTGTGTCAAAAGCACTCCTTGTATGACCAATGTACTTGCTCATATTTATTTGGAAAACGAGACAACTAGAATAATATTTGCTAATCTTCAATCAAGGGACAACATCGTTGTTTGAATGGACATCATTCTTCGTCAGTGAATACAATGCCTCCTGATGCTTCTATATCTTACAGTGGATCATCGGTCCTACAAAATGTTGAGTGGTTTATGAAAGTCAGTCCTTGTAAATAAATTGGCACAAAGTATAACACCATACAAAATCAATGTATGAAAACACCTTACTTGATCATGCTAGCTTTCCTGAGAAATATCACTTAGAGATCTAGTAGATGTAATACATTTAATTTCTGACAGTTCTTGCACCACGCCATTGAACTTTTCTTCAATTACTTGTTTCACTTGCTCAGAAGTTGAAGTTTAGAAACCAATTCAGCCTTAGTGTTGGTCCTCACAAATTTCTTGCTCTAATTCCACCACCAAAGTCAACTACACGATCACGCCACTTAGATGAGTCACATTTTTGCATGGCTTCATTAGTTGAAAGACCAGGATTCAACTGAACTATGGTCTTAGTTTGTGCCTGAAGTGCCAACAGTAAGTTATTTGCATCAACTTCTATCTATAAGTAGGTATTATACACTTGCAATTCATCATAGAAGTTATTGCATTTAAATTAAGTCTTACATGTTTGGTGGAGGCTGTAGAATCATCAAAGGTTGTACCCTTCTTGTGAGTCTCAGAAAAATTGTTTGTCCATAGTCGGTGGCTTGTTTTCCTTTCCTCCCTATTCCAACAGAGTCAAGTAGCTATTGTTAGTTGAAATGACAAGAAAAGTTACACTAGGCTTACATTATTGGAAATGAAAAATGGCAAGTCCTAAATAGGTGTTCGTAAAAACAGAATATCATAAGTACAGCAGTACAGAAATTCAAATTATAATGTTGGAGCCTATAACCAAACTTACCTTAATTGATTCAAAAATATGTTTCAGAGCTACGCTAGTAATATTGGACCATGCCTTTATCCTCATCGGGGTAATTCTAGGATTACAGAGGATTCTACCCAAGTGACGTAGAGAACTTTTGGAAAGAGCATGGTGATTTAGTTCAAGCATGTTGCCATTTCCTAGTGTTCCACTCGACAAAGTTGCCATTTCAGTTACAACTGATTCAGTTCAAGAAACAGGAAAAATGCTACATGAAGGATATAAAACATACACCTGATGCATGTAATTCACAGGAAGTGCTTAGTGATGTAATACCAAAAATAAATCTTGTCAGCTCTATTGACTAAAAACTACAGTTTATGTTGTTGTTGCATTGTTGATCCATCTGATTAAACCTAACTATTTAGAACCCAGCGTGCCAAGTTCTACCAGATTATATAAATGAAATACTTGTGAGATGGTTAGAAATATTTTGTAGTTAGTGTCCTATTTTTTAGATGAACAAAACTTATTGCACAGAAATAAAACACAAAGAAAACAAATGACCATCAGGTATACAGCCTTGCAAAATCTGTTTTCATAATTCTAAACAATGGAACAATTGAAGCATCACAAATTAATCTACAAGAAGATATGGAAACAGGTAACGAACATACTCTGCATTTACTCTGAACTTCCAAGTTTTCTCGTATGGTGGGTGCCAGGCTGCCAGCGTAATAGACCAAAACTTCCCAGGATGAATTCCTAGATTCAATCCGTATTTGAGGACTCAAGCACATGGCGGAGGCATGTGGTGTAGCAATGTTGGGGCGACCCGCGCCTAAAAATGGTCGGAGGCTGGGAGCAAGGAGATGTATGATACAGATCCCCCACCAAGCCGGCTGCGTGAACGCCGCGATCCAACCAGCGAGTTGCCGCGCCAGGCAGGGGAAGGACGACGCCATGGAAGGGGATGGCCGCGGCCGCCGACACCGATATGAGCAGCGCGCGGCCGACCCCACAGGACCCGCCGCAGAGAGGATGCGACCTCGCCGTCATCACCTCCAGCTCGGCCAGAATCCGCTGCTGCGCTCGAGGTCAGGAGGGAGATGCGAGATCAGAAGTGGGGGAGGAGGAGGGGGCGGTGGCTGGAGGGCCCGGCGGCCGCTGACGGTGGTGGCAGGAAGGAAGACAGGCGGCGGGGAGAGATTTGTTGACATAAGACTTTTTCCTTCTTTTTTTAGTACGGAGTACTTATCTTCTGTTTTATCCGTCGATTCAGTAGATAAGGACGCGCAATTACCCTCTAAACATAACAAAACAACAACCGCCAGTCCTATATCTTCTCACCGAGAGTCAAGGGGCAAATTTGAAGGTGGGACTGGACTCGTCGTACCAATAACAACCGAGAGTTGTCAATCGTTGGTCGTTGTTGCCCTAATCTCTAGTAGTGGTATGGTGGTCCCACGTGTCAGTGAAGAGGCAAGCCGAAGCGCGTTCCGTTTGCGTGAGTCATGTGCAGGACCGACCGTGTGAGGGGTGCAATGCGACCGTGACAGACGTGCTGTGAGTGAACCGCCTTTTTCCTTTTAAACTTGGTGCTTCGCGCGATTCATCGATACTACTACTAGTAATCCGGTAATCCCGACTAAAACGGCACGGCCAGGTCTTTTTCCGCGCGATATGCTGGGAGGTTGGCTTAGTTGGTTTTTTTAGGACGAGTAATGCTACACCTACGTAATCCCAGTTACGTAATTAACGTAAAGTGAAACGTGTGGGCTGTTGATTAGAGATTGGGGGGAGGGAGGGGCCCACCGCCATGAAAATCAGGGGGGAGAGAGAGGCAATTTACGTTAACCCTTTCATAGGTTCCCGTAGAGGTAGAAAGATGTGAAATGTGTGAATGTGTAGTGGACGTACTATTGGAGTGCCTAAGATAAATTGTGTATGTAGACCCTATGTGTTTATTTACTTCGCATGTTAGCTTTGTCTCAGGTCAAACCTTCTAAGTTTATACTTTTTTTTGCCGGAAAAACTTCCAATCTATTCATCTTCAATCATGGTAGTACAACGAACACTAGAAATAATAAAAATTACATCCAGATTCGTAGACCACCTAGAGACGACTACAAGCACTGAAGCGAGCCGAAGGCGCGCCGCTGTCATCGCCCCTCCCTCGCCGGAGCCGGGCAAACCTTGTTGTAGAAAACGAATCATCATTCCATATATTTTCATACAATATATCTTACTATTATTGTGAAAGTTCATATACACCGGACGAGATTCATGCAAACACGGCAGATTTTCATTACATTTCGAACTTTTATAGGACAGAAAAATAAAAGAAACCCGACCCTAAACCTATTCTATGGCGGCGACCGACGTCCTCCATCTGCCGTCTCCATGTACGGGGGCGGGGTTCAGGACCCTTGAAGTGAAGGTACGGTCTCCGGTGAGGAAGAGTAGAACACGGGAGACGGACCGGCCAGTTGGCACACCATGCCCTGCCGCCTCCCATGCCCTACTCATCCTCGGAGGAGTCCTCGACCTCGGCGATGCCGGTGGATGTGAGGTCGATGATGAGGGGTCCCCGACCACATGCGCCACCGAACGTTGGACGGCGGCAAGTAGGACGCGTGGCTGACGGTGCTCCCGTCGCCGGCCGCCAGCGTGGCCACCGCTTGTGCGGTCGCGTCCGCGTCCGTCTACGCCGCTATTGCGTTGCGAGCGGCGACTTGAGCGAGGACGGCGACCTCGAGCTTCATCCCCGAAGACAAGCTCTCCCGCAGAGCGTTCGCGCTCGCGGTCATGGTGGATGTGGTGCCAGGTAGGAGGATGCGCTATGGTGTGGAGTTTAGCTGGGCGTTGCCGCTTTAAGTAGCGCATTCCGGTGAGGCCAAGCGTCCGGGTTCGTCATTAAGTCGCCGGAGTTGGTTCCTCAGGCACCGAGCCTGCTTAATGACGGCATACGGACGGACGGCATGAATGCAGGCAGCTGGCGCCGGCTGGGAACACACGCACGCGACGGCGCGAGGGACGAGGGTTTTTGGTGTGCCAGGGTAGTCAGCTGCGGTCGTGGCAACGTTGGAGATGCCCTTTGCTCACATGCGATCCCCACATGTCATTGAAAAAGCAAGACGACCCGGCATGGTCTCAGGTCCTGGGGATGCAGTTGGCCGCGCTAGAACACTCCGCGGACGCGTCGCGGCGCGCGCGCACTTCGGCGCCCCATGCATCCTCGACGAGCCGGGTGTTGATCTGTTGGTCGTGCCACAGCGGTAGCGCCTCCCTCGGCACCCTGAAGCCGAGCATGTCGTGTGGGAGCTGCGCCACGTTGCTGGCCCCTACGACCCACATGAACGGTTGCCGGTGGCGAGGAGGTCATGGGCCAGCTCCTCCATTGGACTAGTCTGCACCACGTCATCCCGATAGGTGTGCCCCACATGTCGGTTTCCCTGTTTTCCTGGCCAAATTCGAGCGTCAGTGCTCCGCATTATGCATTAGGCGCAGAACAGGTGGTTTTTGTGCCCTGGTTCAAATGTGGTACAGTACCAAGTTGTTACCCTAGCCCCAAGTGTGGTGATTTTGGGTACAGTACCACCCTTTTCCTTTTCAACTCGTGAAGCGTAACACTTGATTAAGCAGCCGGATGGTGTGCTAATTTAGGTGTCCGACTGTTTGAAGGAATAATTGAGGTGTGCCCAGTCCGTGCCCGCATTTAGGGGTCCAACTTACCATGTTCCGGCAGTAGTAACTATACTAGTCCCTGTGTAATCCATCTGTTTTTATTTACTCCGCATTTTAGCTTTGCTCAAAGTCAAACTTTGTAAACTTTGACAAAGTTTATAGACAGAAATAATAACATATACAATAACAAATCAATACCATTAGATTCATTATTGAATATACTTTCACATCATATAGATTTGCTATTGTAAATGTTCATATTTTTTCTATAAATTTGGTCAAATTTTATGAAGTTTGACTTCAGTCAAACCTAATATGTAGAGTAAATAAAAACGGAGGGAGTATCTTACTCCGTGACCCAGACGGAAGGAAAAACGAGACAACTTAATGTTTATTTGAGCCGTTCAAGTATAATCATGTGGCGTTGCTTATTTCTCATTCCTCTCCAACCCTCTTCTCCATCGATCATGCCGCCCTCCGGTCGAGTCCATCCTCCCGCATGCCTCATTTGAACATTCCGCCGAGTGTAATTCGCATGTGGGCCTAGACCATGCTTGTATTTCCAATGTTGTAATTTGTCCGACATGCATACAGACAAACGGTTCGTTTAAAGTTTCACTTTGCCTCCACTACGTGCCGGTTCCCATCTTAGTTTTGACATCCCATTCGGTTCATGCCCCGACACATCTTGACGAGATTGATTGATGTTGAGAGATCAAGTGCGTGTCGTGCAAGGAGATAAAGGTTTGGTGTGTTTCTATGATAGAAATGACCCGGGGGGTCTGTGTGTGCGCGTCGGTCATGTACCATCTAGCTAGATCGATTGAAAGAGGACTAGGGTGGGTCTGGAGATCGACCGATCTAGAGAGGGGCGGAGAGGATGAATGTGTGCTTAAAAAAAGATAGATGAAAGGCTTGGTTACAATTAATGCATGGTAGAGTGACCTAGGCGTGTGTCGAAGAGCGACCTGACGACGAGCGAGATACAATCCTGATACCTCGGGAGATCAATTAGGTTTAACAAGCACAAAGAGGAAGAGAGGTGGTATGTGTGTGTGCGAGAGAGAGAGAGAGAGAGGGAGGGAGGGAGGGAGGGAGAGAGAGAGACCCCAAGATGAAACCGAGAGAGAACGAGTGGGTGCATGTGTGATACCTAAGGCGGATTCAAAATTTTGAACCGGTGATCATAGCATCAGCAAATCATATATAAAGGGTATTCAATGTTCATTTCGCTTTTGAACGTACAATATACTCCCTCCGATCCTTTCTAGTTTACATATAAGTTTTATGTGTAGTCAAAGTGTCTCTACTTTGATCAAACTTACAGAAAAAGTATCAACATTCAACAACGCCCAATCAATATTGTTAGATTCGTACATACTCCTATATTTGTATTCAAACATAAATGGTTTTCAA
Source organism: Thinopyrum elongatum (assembly GCA_011799875.1). NCBI lineage: Eukaryota > Viridiplantae > Streptophyta > Magnoliopsida > Poales > Poaceae > Thinopyrum > Thinopyrum elongatum. Next base: position 584,378,091 of record CM022300.1, on the reverse strand, counting down.
TTTGTTTTCAAACACGTGAATGCTTGTTCTCGCGCATGCTCTTCCTACTAGGATTTCGCCACGTATAGCCAGTCCAATAGGAACTTTCTTTAAGCTCCCTGTCCAATAGTAGTAGAAGTAGTAGTACTAGTGGAGTACTTACAACATCTGTGGTAGAGTATGCAGTGCTCATAGTACTAGTAGTATACTCCCTCCGTTTTTATTTACTACGCATATTAGAGTTGACTGAAGTCAAACTTTGTAAAGTTTGACCAAATTTATAGAAATGAATATAAATATTTAGCATAACAAATCTATATGATGTGGAAGTACATTCAACATATTAGAGTACTAGTAACACTCGGCTGACCTCTCTCTCTTCTAGTAGTATAAATGACGCGGGTAGGGGAGGGGGAGGGACGTCGGTTTGCTCTCAACTGCGGTCCCACAAGCGAGCAAAAACGCAAGACGAAGCCCGTTCCATTCGGTGAGCGACGTGGAGGGTCCAGCGTGCCAGGGTGCAACGCGAACGCGACAAGAGAGATGTACACCGTCCGTTCCTTATGAACTTGCATACTTCGAGTACTCCTTTTTTTAACATAGTACAGACGCAAGCGCTCATACATGCGCGCATACACTCACCCCTATGAACGCACACACGCACACCCTACCCCTATGAGCACCTTCGAGAGACTGAGCCGTCACACCGCTATCTCTACTCTCGGTGATGATGGTGTGCCTGCCATCTTGCAATATAGACCGTCTGATCTATATGTGACGGATAGAAAGCAAACTATGGCAATTTTGCAAAAGGATACCCGCACCTCTATCGTTCATCCTTATCTCCCACAACTTCATTGTTGAGTAATTAAAAAAGGAAGCCTCTAGAACAATCTGGCATGGTGGCTGCTGCCGGCGTCGTCCATCCCCATGCCTCCGCTAAGTCCGACCACCAATCGCCACCGTGCCCCACTCCTCCTCACCTTATCTCTCATCTTTCTCGTGATATCATTTTTCGATGAAATTCTTGAGATACCATTTTTCGATGAAATTCTCGAGATATCATAAAAACAATGCATCCTGATGTTCTGTGCAATGCACGGGCATCTTGCTAGTCGTCTTGAGATTTATGAAGTCACCGCCTCATCGTCGACAGGAACGGTGGGGAGGTCCGGACGTCTGCCACGTGAAACTCCGAAACTTTGGTCCCATCCCACCCCACAACTCTCCAGGCTCCAGCTGTTCGGCTTTGCAAACTCCGCACAGTCAAAACCGATTGACCGGTCGTCACCGGAACCACAATTCACACCAGAACCTTCGATGCTCGGCCTACGCCAGCTACTTCCCGGCAGGTCACCACTTCCCCAAAACCACACCTCCTCTCCAGCTCATTCCCCCACCTTTCGATCCCCTAGCCCGCATCAATCGTCCCCTAGTTTGCCGGAAAGCCATGGTGTGCCGCAAGATCACGTACTACAAGATGCTGACGCCGGAGCGCCGCGCAGAAATCGCGGCGGCGGTCGGCGCCACAGACCTCCGTTCCCAAGCTCGCTTTGCGGCGGGCTAATCCCCGAGTTCTCTGGAGCCAAGCTCCGAGGAGTAGGAAGCCGATCCAATGTTCATGGCGGAGGTCGCGGTGCAGAAGGCCCTCGATGCGTATGAGATGATGGACGTCGACTTCGTGCCGGCGTCCGGGTCCCCCATGGTGCAGGCGGACCAGCGGTTCATCCTGGCGATCCTAAAGGAGGACCGGGAGGCGGAGGCTCAACTCGACGCGGAGCGCGCGGATGCCACTGCCATCGAGGCCCTCCTGCAGGCAGAACCGGATGTCGTGGATGTGAACCGGGCGGCGAAGGCTCAACTTGACGCGGAGCGCGCGGATGCCGCTGCCATCGAGGCCCTCCTGCAGGCGGAACCGGACGTCCTGGACTTGAACCGGGTGGAGGAGGCTCAACTCGACGCGGAGCGCGCGGATGCCGCTGCCATCGAGGCCCTCCTGCAGGCGAAACCGGACGTCCTGGACTTGAACCGGGCGGCGGAGGCTCAACTCAACGCGGAGCGCGCGGATGCCACTGCCATCGAGGCCCTCCTGCAGGCGGAACCGAACGTCGTGGACGTGAACCGGGCGGTGCTCACGTCCGTGCAGAGCGCCCGCACGCTTCGCGTGAACGAGTAGCTAGAGGCCGAGGACAACCACGGTGCGGAGACACACGTCGGCAGCTACGGCTGGTTCGCGCCGGCAGCCAAAGACGACGAGGTCATCTCATTCCGCGAGCAGTGATAGATTTTCTTTATGTTGTTGTTTTTAGGGATCTTTTGCTACGTAAAAACATATATTTATGCAAGTCGCCTGACTTTCATCATTTGGGTCAGTCGACCATTTCAGGCGGTTGGATGAATATCCTACGTCTCCTAACCCTTCTTCTTCCTCACCTCTTCTTCTTCCCCAACATGAGGTTGGATAAACATACTGTATGAACGAAAATTATGTGTCAGCAATAGGATGGCTGAGTTTGGTTTGATCACATGCGGTAGCACGTGTCAGTGAGGGTGCGTTCCCTTGGTTGGGTTTGCGGCGTGCAGGAGCGACTGTGTGAGGGTGCGGTGCGACCGCGACAGCCGTGCGCGAGTATACCTCCTTTTCATTTTGAAAACTTTAGGCAAGCTTGGCAAAAATGTGTGGCGAAGTATGGCAATGCAAGACCTAGACCCAAACAGGATACAAGTACGTACGTACTACTTGTGTCAAAAAAGAAAGACGGGGTTTTCCTTCGCGGGATTGATCGATACAAATCCTCGTTTGACGTGTCAATTAATGCGTATTTTTTTCTCCAACGCCCAAAGAGCTAACCATCTCACTCCTCATTGCTTGATTAATGCAGCGCCATGCAAACCAACCTTCTCACTTCCGCATGCATACAAGGGTATATTAATGTCCTTGGTTGCTAGTACGAGGCAAACCCCATCAATTTTGCCTCGATTAGTGTTAGTGGCCTTCTGCAAATTATAATTTTGATACTGGCCTTGTATACAAAAAAATGGAGGTAGTAACTATTTGACTTCCTTCCCCATTGCGGTGACGTCGACGATATCTCGAACGTTGTGGCTTTGGCGAAGTGTGTTCGATGGAGCACACCATTGAGGGAGACCACGGTAAGTCGTTCGCAAGTGCCGCCTGCAAGCCGAGACAACTGCCTTCTTTGCATCCGGGAAGTCCGTTGAACCAAAGGACGCGTAAATGTACTAGTACTACACAATAGCGTCGTCCGTCCAGCTTAGTGCGGTAAGGTGGTTTCTCGAAGAACACGATGGAGAAGCGGAGTCAGCGAAGAGTGAAATGATGGTTGCTTCATCCGTGCTTTGTGATTTGACGCCTCACTGCTTTGTGATTTGTGATAGAAGGGACAGGGGAGTAGACTCTATGCTCTATACTGTACATGTGTCCAAGCACGGGAGAAAGAGGAGAGAGGTTGCATTTTTCTATTCCTTCAATCAATCAATTAGGGAGCTTTGGTTTCATCCTTTTGGCTTTGGCAGCACCTCCACAATGGTTCCCATCGATGCCAAAAGCTATTTTCACATTTGGCTACATATTGTGGATGCCCTTAACCGTACCACTTGGTTTTACTCCTGTGTGCTATCTATACAAATCTCGATTATATTGATCTAAAAAATTATAGTATCAAGATTAGTAAAAAGGAGGTGATTTTGCCGCGCGGAAGGCAGGGGAGGTTTCTTATTTTTAGAGGACGTTAGCCTGGCGGTTTGCTAACATGCGGTCCCACGTGTCAATGCTTTACCAAGCCGATCCGCGTCCCACATGAGGCAGAACAACGGCAGAAGCAACACGTGGTTAACTTGAAGAAGATGAGGGAGAAGCGGATTCAGCAACGAGTGAAATGATGGTTGCTTCGTCCCTCCAACTTCTTTTTTTAGCATTACTTCGTCCCTCCAACTTAATTACGGGAAAGGTGCAGCTTTGTGATTTGACGCCTCATTGCTCATTACTACGCCGGCGCCATGACTGGGGTGCTTCACCCCTGCTGCTCTGCATTGTTATTTCGGTATGGCACGTGGACCCGGTTGCTTGATGTCCCACATGTCGGTGAAAGGGACTAGAACATTTATAAAAGTGAGCGCTCCACTCGTACGACGGAGGAGTACACGACACGGCGGCCCAGTGAACTGTTACTTGTACTGTAGTACTACTATAGTTTTGTTGTTTCGCACGATCCATCGATACAAACCCGATTAAACAGGCAAGGGCGGGATTTTTCCCGCGTGGTACATGATACTAGCCATACATTTCACAGGAAATTTTAATGTATGCAAACTGAATAATTAAGTAACAATATGAGATCTAGTAAAACTAAAAACACATATGATTTATTTTGTTAGAGTGTAGTAGTAGTGCTGTATTGCATAGTTGTTAGATGTAACATGCGAGAACATGTAGAGATGTACTTTTGGAGGGCCTACAGAGAGAAATTGGGCATAAAGTGGATTCAAATATTTGTATTTGTCTTCATAGCATTTGTAACTCATATCTACAGTTTGTACAATAGACGTGAATGCTTGTTCACTCTTAGGAAACCAGTACAGAAATAATGGGGTGGCGTGCGCCAATTTAGGCACTGGCACGTTGGCCTACTTGGCTCCACACAGAGAGCGAGAGAAGAGATAAATACATGGGCGGTCAGTGTATTTCAAGCGAAAAGCGTAATACGGTCACCGGACTTCAAAATATGCTCATTACGGTCACTATATATGTTTTGCGGTGATTATACGGTCACTTGCTCACCGTTCAGCATCGGATTGCACTCTGTTGATCGGCCAAATAGTCTGCGTGGCACTATGTTGACTGGTTAAATTGCCCACGTTCCTTGTGGGTCCCACCTGTTAGTTCGCATAGGAAAAAGGTAAAATAAACACAAATTTACGCAGGCGCGACAAGACTCCAACCCGTGCGCAGGAACCACCTGGTTGTGTATGTGTCTGTCAGGGCCTGATGTGTGCGCATGCATGTGTAGGTTGAGCACTTGAGCGTGAGAGTGTGTGTTGGTCGTGTGGTGTGTGCATGCATGCGTGCGTGTGTGCGTGTGAGTGTTGCGTGCGTGCGTGGCTGCGTGTGTACGTGTGAGTGTTGCGTGCATGCATTTTGTGTGCATGCGTGCGTGTGTGTATAATCACCACACCAGCTCCTGTGTGTTAAAACAGACGGCTCAGCATACCAATACAAGGCCACCTTGTCCGTTGTGCCCGCGGTCATAACTTCGAACCACCGTCCAATATTTTTTTATCGTTTGTTTTCATTCTTATACACGCCGACAGGTGGGCCCAATGGTAGTGAGATAATGTGATGCAACACTAGAGGTGCCACGTGGAGCATTTAACTGGTCAACTAGTCGTGTCTTGAGCAAATACAGAGCTGTACGATGCGCCCATGACTGTATAATAACCACGAAACGTAAATGGTGACCGTAATGAGTGGATTCTGAAGTCCAATGTACGTATCATGCTTTCGCTTCAAATACAATGATTGTCACTGTATATATCACGAGAGAAAGATGAAACATCCATGAATGTGTTGGGGGCGTACTTTTAGAGGACCTGGAGATAGTTTATGTGCGTAGGTGAAAGGGGCGTAGAGGGGGTGTATGCGATGGAGAGAGAGATGCTCTTCGTTTCTCTTTATTATGACTAACTTTATATATAGTATAAAAATATAAAAATTCACAGTGCGGAATAAATATAATTGGGTGCACCATGCAATGCAAATTAAACGTTCATACTCCTCCATATAACTTTGTCATGTTGTATATATGTAGAAATTCTAAAATAATTTTTTGGCCACACTTTGTGTGGTTTTATTCAAAAGGAATGTTGTTGCGAAATAAACGTGAAGAGAGGGCTTTTTAGATCAATGGGGTACGTGATGTAACATGTGTGAATGTGTAGTTGACGTATTTGGCAGGGCCTAGAGAGGGTATGTGTATGTATTATGTATTCGAGAGAGGCATGGATAGAGGAGCCGGCGGGGGGGGGGGGGGGGGGACGTGGGAGAGATAGCACGAGAAATGAGAGAGGTCTAGAGAGAGAGAAAGAGAGATGAATAGGATGTCGCGGCGAGAGATGCCCTTGAGTGTGTATATGCAAGGGGAGAGGGGATAGAGGCACGAGGAGAAAATATTTTGTGTGGTGTCTGTGTTGGTATGTGTGGGTGTGAGAAGATAACGAGACCTAGGGGCAGAGGGTGTGTCACCGCGTGAGGTCCGGTGGGCCGAGGTGAGGCCCTTGGTTCGGTTCCGTCCTGCGCCACATTGGTCGGCCCGTGACGCATTCAGGGAGACCCATGGAGGACTAGTCGTACAAGACAAAGATACCGGAGTCGTGAAGGACTCTGTGTCCACTGACAAAGCCGGCTAGGATTTGTAACCCTAGGTCCTCGGACTAAGGTTACCCCTTATCTCTGATATTACCATTCCTCCAACCTAACTTTAAGGGGCATCCTACAAAATGCTCTGCTAGAATCATACTCGTCAATTAAGAAGAGAGGTGGAGACAATGCGTGCGAGACAGGCCTAAAGATAATGTGCGTGCGGGAGACACGTAGGCAGGTCTATGTATATAGAAAGGGTCGATGGGGATTGTGCATGTGTATGCATGTGAGAGGAAGAGTTCTTGTGATAAAGGTTAGTGAAAACAGTCGTAAATGGTTGCGAGAGGGAGGGAGGGTGATATCGAGAGCATGCCTGCGAGAAAGACACCTCGGGAGAGTGTGTGAGCATGTGTGAGAGACCACCGATGGATATACACCGTGTGCGCGTATGTGTGAGAGAGAAAGTCAGCGCGTGTGTGAGGAGGTGCCTATGGAGAGTGAAACTACACGTAAAAGACTGATGTACACATTGATTAAAAATATAAATTGTATCCAAATATTAGGATGGGATCATGATATTTGCAATTCGCGTAAGGAACGGTCATTGATCCATCAGACATCTATATTCTATCGAATTTGAGCATGTCTATGTTATTATTCGACATAATTGATACACAGAGTCAGTATTTTGAACTCTAGACAATGCATCGCTTTAGCAATTCGAATATAAACGTGAGTATAGTTCATGTTGTGTGTGTAAAGCACATTATACATACAAAAGTTACACAATGAACATTATAAATAGCTATCTATGAAATAGCATACATTTGAATTCAACTTAAGGTGGTTTAAAAAATTCGAATTCAACATGAAGTCCATTCAATTATTTGAATTCGAGATCATGGCATTTGTAAATCATACCTAAATTATGGGGGCACCAATCTTTGCTCTGCTTTTGTACATAATAGAGTATATAGTCGTGTACAAAATAGATTCAAAATTACCTCCTCGATTCCAAAATAATCGTAGTTATAGGATTTTCAAGTGTCAAATTTTCAAAAAGAAGCGCATAATTTAATGAGGTTTTCAAACATACAAGGTCCAATTTAACGTTGTCTATTTAGGTCAACCCTCAAAGTCCAAGAGTACTCTAAAGATGAATGCTTCTGTTTCAAAATTTTGAACGAAGCGCCAAAAGAGCCTCTACTCGCCCGAAACCGCGTGAGACCAATGTTTGGTAGAAGGAAATTACTTTTCTAACTCCGACCCGTGAAGCCTACCGGCCCGACGTCTATAGGTCTAAACCGGGGTAGGTTTGTAACTTCATCTAGCCACCATGCAATCGCCTCTGAAAAACATTCATACACCGTGGCCGCCTAAACACACATTCGCTCGGCCAAAATCTCTCCCGCCCACTATTTGGGACACCTTGGATTACCGTCCTACCCCCGACCCGCAGTAGGTCCGAAATTTAAGAGGGGGGCAAAGTTTGTACTTTCCCCAAATTTCAAACAAGCGCGTCCCATCTGTTCAAAAAAAAAACAAGCGCGTCTCAGACCGAAACATGGTTCCCCCTTAGCTCCCTGCGCCACCTCCGCCCCCCGTCCGATTCCCCATTCGTACTCCATGGGCGCCAAAACTACCTCTCCACAAGCCGCGAAACCCCGGCGTCCTCCGTCCGCCACCCCATCCCGCCCATCAACTGCCGCCCTCCTCCATCACGCTGGAGCCGATACCCCGACGTCGTCGTCCACTGCAACCGCAACCACAATGCCCTCCATGGCTAGTAGTTGAAGCCGAGGCCGAGCTGCCACCAGGACGCCGACGTGCGCCGTACCCGAGCCAGTTCAACCACGTCGTCCTGCGCCTCACTCTGCCACTCCAACGCCGCCACCGTCCACCGCACCGGAGCTGTTCCCGCTATGCCGTCCTTCGCTGCCTCGGATCTGCTTCCCCTCCGCCGACAGACAACCACGGCAACACAGTCAACAATTTTGCCATGGGTTCGTCCAAGGCTCCACCCTCCTCCAAAACATCGGTTCCCCCGGTAAAAAGAAGAACATCGCCGCGATATCAGGAGGACACAGCACTGGCAACCGGATCTGGTACTCCTCTTCCCTTATTCGTGCAAATCTTACGTGTTTGCTTGCACGGTATTCATCCCACAGAAGACACTAATTGACCGCTTCTTCCTACACCTCCTTCTTGATACTAGATGTTCCTAGTAACTCACGATGCACAAGGTTTCTCCTCATATACTATTTCACCTTAGCTAGAGGTCCATCGCCCCCCTGGATTTCAATTCCTGGTCAGTTGATTCCCAATTAAAGGAAGCATTCCCCGGCGTAATAGGCGTCCGCCTGTTACGCCGGGGAAGCAGCACCTCGCTGTTTATCTTAGGGTTGTGTGGGGCCTAGGAGCTACTGGCGCCTGATCTGGAGGTCGGCCGGGCTTAAAGGGATGGCCTGGGGGCGCTGCCAAGCACGGCGGTGGTGTGAGGTCGAGGGGAGGGCGGGGCGGCGGAGGCAGGGGTCTGGGTTGGTGGTCGCTGAAGGTTCGAGAAAGATCGTCAGCTGTGACTAGTGGGAGGTAGACGAAGGCCATCTGCCCGTTCCTTGTAGATCGGACGGTTCATAAAAAAATCGACTGACCTATTTATTTCCAGTTAACTGTTATTTTGATAGGAGCACATGTGGTGGTGTGCTGGAGGAGTACCTGCATTTCCCAGCCATCCCTGTGCTGATATATTACAAAATCATACGGAGTAGAATCTAATTTTGTTTGCCATGCAATGCTGTAGAGCTATCATATGTCTCCTGTCATTTATTTTTCAGCCACGTGCTATCTGCTACTTTTACAGTGCACTAGTTATGCGCACACTTCACCCATACTCTCACTATTTTTTTATGCATGGGTATTTCAGCCTCTGCCGACCGGTTGATAGAAGCACGAAATAAAAGAGATAAGTTGCTCCAGCTTTCTTCGTGCTTAGGCAAGACATGTTTGGGCGCTATAAAGGCTGTAGTGTTAGCAGCTGGAGATGGTAAACGTAGCTCCGGAGTTGATGATCTCGCTCGCCATGAACCACCATCCCAGGTGCTTGCTTTAACCTTGCGGTGTCATATGTGGTTGCATGTTGCATATGGTGTCTAGCTTGTATTCGAAAGGTCGAAGTTGGTCTTTATTAAGATAAGGAAAGATATTTTTTACATGAACCACCATCCCGGGAGCACCAAAAGCCAAATAGCTAGTCAGGGCACTAGCCGAGCCAGTGACAAGCCCAGCACAGACAGGCACCACCTGAAAGCTAACTAAAAAGCCACGGTGGTGGCGAAGCAGCCTGCCTCCCACCAGGCTCTCAGGTCCTCGATGATCATGCTCACCACTCCAGTCGGGTGTCTAGCTTGTATTGCTTCCAATTTGGGTTAATTGCATCTGCTTAGCTTACGCATTATACCTTTGAATATGACATGCCTTCCAGTTTTTGGTACATACTATTACATATGTCTATTAACCATGTTCTTACATCAAACTAATGTTCTTGTGTATCCCTCATCAATCACTTATGATGAGACAATCAGGCTCGTGGACTGCTGTAAGAAAAGATCCTCTTTTAAAGAATGTAGTGTTAGCCTCCCCACATGATTCTCAATAAACAACAATGCTAGATGAAGATAGTCAACATAGCTTTGTAGTCGATGATCGCATTTCCCCTACACCACCATCGCAGGTGCTTGCTCTAACTTGGCAGCGTGATATGTGGTTGCATGTTGCATATAGTGTCTAGATTGTAATTCTTCCAATCTGGTTAAATTGCATGTGCTATTCTGCTTAGTTTATACATTATACCTGTTAATGGGACATTCCTTCCTGTTTTTGGTACATAGTACATATGTCCTTACATAAAACTATTTTTTTTGTATCCCGCATTAATCAATTATGACGAGACACCTTTAGTATATGCAGAGTGATATTGGTTGCATCTTTCATATGATTTATAGCATGCATTGCTTCTAATTTGTTGAAACGCCATTTATGATGGGACGCTTTTAACTTGGCAGTCATATTGGTTACATCTTTCATGTGGTGTCTAGCTTGCATTGCTTCTAATTTGTTGAAATGGCTTCTGCTTAGTTTACACAAATAGTTGTGAATATGCCATGTCATCCTGTTTTTCGTACATATTCCATCCTCGTATCATGTGTTTTCCTTACATCAAAGTAGTGATTGTCAGTATCATGCATGAATGAGTTCTGAAGAGTGAATTTTATTGCTTTTTCTTGTCAGTTTTACTTGACAATGCAAAATCAATAAAGCGGAAGGAAATTAGTAAGGCAGTGGATAAAGGTGCTCCTTTCAAACAACTGAAACGGAGGGCCTCTACAGATTCTACTCCGCCACCCCCCCCAAGAAGATTTGCAAGACAACACATGCATAGACACTCAACGTAGCTGTGTTGATGATGAGCACGTCTCCCCTAGTCCACCATCACAAGTGCTCCCTCTAACTTGGCACTGTTATATGTGGTTGCATGTTATGTATGATGTCTAGCTTGTATTGCTTCTAACTTTGTTGAATTCCATATGCTTACTTTACACATTATACTTGTGAAAAAGACACGAGTTCCTATTTCTAGAACATACAATATCTGTCTATCACACCATGTTCTTACATCAAAGTACTACTGTTGTGTAACCTGCAACAATCACTTATCATAAGACATGTTTAACTTGGGAGTGTGATATAGGTTACATCTCGCATTCTTTTCTAGCTTGTACTACTTCTAATTTATTGAAATGGCACTTATGACGAGACTGTTTTAACTTGGTAGAGTGATATTTGTTGCATCTTTCATATGGTGTCTAGCTTTCATTGCTTCTAATTTGTTGAAATGCCTTCTGCTTAGCTTACACATCATACCTGTGAATATGCAATGCTGTCCTTTTTTCTTACACATTCAATCATCCTATCATGCGGTCGCCTTACATTAAAGTAGTGCTCGTCAGCATCCTGCATCAATGAGTTCTGAAAAGCGAATTTTTATTCATTTTTCTTGTGGGTTTGACTTGACAAGGCAATAAAATTAAGAAAGAGGAAGGAAAAAATTAAGGCAGGGACTAATAGCGGTCTTCCGGCGAAACCGGCATCCCAGGTGCTTTCTCTAGCTTGGCAGTGTGATATTGTCTTGCATGTTGCATACGGTGTCTAGCTTGTATTGCTTGTAATTTTATTAAATTACTTATGCGTAGTTTACACATCATAGCTGTGAATATGCAATGGCACTAATGACGAGAGACCTTTAACTTGGTAGTGTGATGTTGTTTGCATCTTGCATATGATTTATTTCTTGTACTGCTTCACATTTGTTTAAATGCCAGTTATGACGAGACACTGTTAACTTGGCAGAGTGATATTTGTGGCATCTTTCATATGGTGTCTACCTTCCATTGCATTGCTTCTAATTTATTGAAATGCCTTCTGCTTAGTTTACACATCATAGTTCTGATTATCTCACACCGTCATGTTTTTCGTACATATTACATCCTCCTATCATGCGGTTTTCTAACATCAAAGTTCAGTTCGTCTGTATCACGCATCAATTTGTTCGGAAGAACTAAATTTTTATTCCTTTTTCTTGTCGGCTTGACTTGACATGGCACAGAGAAAGAGGAAGGAACACAGAATGGCAGGGGATGGTGTTAGTACTCAGGACGCACGAAAACGGAAGCGAAAGAATTATGCTGGTACTGATGGTGCAATAGAAGGTCAAAGTCCACCGGAAAATTGTACAAACACGGTATCCCGTGCTACACCAGCTGCAAAACAATCCAAACAAAAACTAATAGCTGCCACCAAACAAGCAGTGACAACCCTAGTTGTTGCAACACCTTCCATAGTACCACCAGCTGCACGAGTTACTCGTTTGTCAACTCAACTAGCAGCACGTTCCCAAGCCCCCTTGCCACCTGACACTATTTCCGAAGCACTCTTGACACAAGACGAGTTGGCAAGATCAGATGAACCTTGTGAGCTTCAACAGCAAGAAGATAGTTGCTGGAGTCAAGTTACAGTTGCATGCTTCTTTATATGTAGTCTCACAGTTTGATGTACACTAACACTTCCTATGTTCGTTGTTGGACTAGCACCTAGGCGCAAGAGGAAACAGACATCAGGCATAATGCTCCATAGGTTAACTAAATCTAGAGGAGGAAGAATGGAGATCTGTTTTGAGGCAGGTTTAAAAAGGCCATGTGATGCTACAGAGTCAGCCAAGTTAGTATCAGAGGCAGCGGTTACCGTTAGGTGTCATGCACGTATCCTCCCAACATGGATTCATTACAGGAATGACAAAGATGAAACCCAGTTCAACACCTTCCTCGACTATTTATCTGTAAGTATTGTTATGTATGGAAATTAGTAATATCGTCTTGGTCTGTCCCATACTTTCTAGGTTGCTGGTAATGAGACTCCCATAATTTTCAACAGATGAGGTTCAAGTTGGATAGCCAAGATGATGCAACCAGACAAGCATGCACCCATGTTTTCAAGTCTGCTCTGCGACAGTATCGGTATAACTTGAGGAAAACTCACTTTGAAGGCAAGGCTAACAGTGAACTTGCCCAAACATCTCCAATGGAAAATATATCGGATGAAGATTGGAGAGGCCTTGTTAAATACTAGTCTGATCGAAAGTATCAAGTACGTTATATATATGTGATCAGATCACATGTTGAACTCCTATTTACGCATGTGCCTCACAAATCTATCTTCTTGTAGGTGAACTGTTCAAAGAACAAGGCCAACCGTACGAAAGTGAAATTCCAACAGATGACAGGATCTCGTAGCTATATTGCACACTGCGAGGCTCTTGTAATTAGCTGCTATTTCACTCTTTTCGCTGTGCCATATTATCAGATCTATATTGACTTGTTCCAAATGCAGAGGAAAGCCCGCAAGGACCAAAAAGTACCTGAACCAAATGCTGTGGAAATCTTCAAGGACTGTCACACCAGCAAGACGAAGGGCATGACTACATCAGTCAAAGCCGCTATTGTAAGTCCTTAATGCTCATGCCTTTTAACTACTACCTACTCTGACTTGTGCATTGAACTGCACTGTTTGCAGCCAATGTCTATTACTCTTTTCATTTTTATACACAATTATCTTAGCGTATCATTGCACCTTACAAACTTTAAAAGAGAGGAGTGATGTTCCTTTGATCTTGATCTGTAATCTAGTTCCGTGCTGGACTTGTCTACACAATGTTACAATTGCCTGTTTGTCTGTTCTCAGTTGTTTTGTGATATGAATGATGTCATACTATGCTTACCATACTATAAACTTTGTCTCTTTATCCTTAGCTGTCAATACAATGTGAATAAATAGACAATACATTAGCCATGGTACATGGTCATATGTTCGGAACCTGGTTTTATTATGTACTTTGCAGTAAAATACAACTAATATTATACACGGGTTCACCAGAATAAGTTCTGTATATAGACCAAAGCTATTTTCTTTGGTTTTGCTGCCTCCTTAATATCTTCTGTTCTGGTACTACAAATTTAAAATCTCAACTTTTCAGCAAGCTATCGAACAAATGACGGAACGGCCACCTTCTGAAGGTGATGAGGCAACTATAACCGCAATGTCACCTCTTGATGCAGTGGGTCGGTACCTGTCCACTAACAGTGCCAAAAGCATGTTCCTGCGTAATACTGGGTTGGTTGTTAAGGCAATCTCGTCCAGACTGCCCCATGATCAAGATATGCAAGCTCAAAACAATGTTATATCTGCGCTCCAGACACAAGTCCATTCCCTAACAGAGACCCTTTGTGAAACAAGGACAGCCATTGTTTGATGTCGTCAAGATATGCATGGTTTTGAAACCAGATTATCAGACATTTGCTATGTTGTTCAGGAGCCTAGGAGAAATGAAGGCGAAGGTTATGGTGCTCCATAGGACAGTGCAGCATGAAAACGTAACAGTCAGGTCAAATGAACTAAGCTTTTAAACTTCTGGTGGTGCATTTATCTGCCGGACTGTTAACTTTTATGCCAACCTTCCTTTTGTTTTATGGTTGTAATTTGTTTTGTTACGATACAAAATTTGTTCTTAACGTGCAACGACCGGCTGAAGAAAACAGCAAGCCATTTTTGTATAGTGTAGGGTGTTCCCTATATTTGCACTGGTGGCGAACTTTGATGCCCAGTGGATGTAATCTGTGCAATCACCTTAATAGCCTAGCGTTAGTTTCTGGCTTATTTATTTCCCTAGTCTTCTTTTTCCTTGGTTTGCTAGTGGCCGCAACAACCATGGGCCATATACGGACCATGGTAACCTTGAGCCTGCTACGGGCCATAGGACCCATGGGACTCCTACGGGCCGTCGGATAAATGGGCCTCCAACGGCCCGTAGATTCAGTGGGCCTCGGGCCATCAGATAAATGGGACCACATGGGTCGTAAACGGGCATAATTGGTATCGGGCCAGCATGGTAACGGACCGTTAACAGGCCGGAAGACAGCAAAGGCTAAATTCTGTCACAGGCATAATGGGTCATTAATGGGCCGGAATATAGGATGGGCTAGAAACGGCGCAACGGGTTAACAGGCCACAAACGGGCCGATTCTAACCACGGGCCGAATTTGGCCCATTAGGGGAACAGGCCAGTAACGGGCCGGAAATAATCGAGGGCCGGAAAGGAGCCCAAGAATGTATGGGCCGTCAGTAGGACGAAAGCTAACACGGGCTGGAAACGGCCCATGTGAATCATGGGCCGTTACTGGGCATAAAGAAATTTACTGTTTATTATGGGCCAGAGTCAACGCAGCCCATTAAAGGGCCCAAAGATATGAAAGGCCTCGTATGGGCCGAAAGACGTCGTGGGCCATACATGGGCCAAAAATGAAACGGGCTGGTATTATACTGGACGGCCCACATGATGCTGTTGGGCCGATTTCGGGAACGCCATAACGGGTCGTGAGTTACCTGGCCGTAAAATGGGCTATATGCGAACAGACCGTTAACAGGCTTTTCATGGGCCGGCCCGCTATCTTTTTACAAAGTCAAACGGGCCGGCCTTTGTAAGCTAAATGTGCCAGTGTTGGGCCGTCGCACGTGTCGACATATCATAGGCGCGTATCTGACCCAATGACGAGCTGACACGTGTTTCCTCCGGCCAATGAGAACTTTACACGTGGAAAAATCGCCATTGGTCGTTGCTGTTAACGGGTTATCAGATCCAAAACCGGACCCGATAGATAAACGGTGACCCGTTACGATGGATGCCACGTGTCGGTTACCCTCGACAAAAGCACTTCCATGACACGTCATTTATCGTCATGGAAGTGAACACTTCTGTGATGATAATTTTGGTATTGTCATGGAACACTTCTACGACAGCACAAGTATGACTATATTGATTCGGTCATAAAATCATCATGGATGTACATGCATGACAGAAAACGTGACCTACTATGACAAACACGTATCATCACGGAAGTGTATTTTTTTGTAGTGCTCCACTGTCCTCTGCAGTAGCTCTAGCAGCATCAACATCATCCTTCAGCTTTGTCACGACTGTCAGAACCTCTGTGATCTTTACATCAAGATCATGTATCTTTGCCTCGACTACCCACTCTAAGATCTCTTGGTTCTTGGTGAGGTTGGCTAGACTTCGCTCAATCCTCACGGTTGTGTAACATCCCCAGGTTACTCCACTCTGGTTAAGCTACTTAACCTGCCATGTCATCATGATCATTCTAACAAAATTTTATTAGAAAATAATTTAACTTCAAATCAGAATTCAAATTGCAAGTCAAATATTTATTTCTTCAATCAACCAAACAAAATTGTTCATGATGTTGCAAATATTCCCAAGGCATTTATAAAATTGAAACCAACTTCATATAAACTCCAAAAATGCCCCTGGACATTTACAACAGTAGTCCAGCAGCATTTAACTCACCTCATTCAATTTCAAAAAAATATATTAAAATTATTCCAATTGCCTCCAAAATATCCGTGGGCGAGCGCGCCCGCACCGGTCACCGCTCGCCACCGCGGCAGGAGCAGGTGGGGCGAGGGGATAAGCTCACCCCGAGCCGTTCCCCCTGGTCGCCCTCGCCACTCACCTCTTCCTCTCTCCCTCGCGCACGCCCATTCCCCTCCCCTTCCCGTCTGCCTGGGCGGAACCGACACCGCGCGCCGTGCTTCGACGCGGCCACCGGCGCCCGTCTGCCTCTCTGACAAGTCCGGTGGACTCACCGCGGTCTCCCTCTTCTTCTGGTGAACTCAGGCGAGACCGGGGAGCCGTACGGTCGCCGTTCGTCTCCATCCCCATCTCCGGCCACCGCGACGAATTCCGGTGACCTCGACCTCCTCTGCAGCTACAAAACCGCCACGGGCCAACTTGTGCCGCTCGGTGAGCCACCGCCTCTCTCCATCTCCCTCCCCGAGCTCTCCGGCTAGTCGCACGCGTCGCCGCCATTACCGGCCGAACAGTACTCCGCCGCGGAGCTCGCCGTCGTCGCTGCACTTGACCATTGAACGAACCATGGGCACGGGCGTGCTTCTGGGGAACCCCTGCTTCGCCCTAAGCTAGCTAGCTCGCTCGAAAAGCACCCCGAGGCCGCTACTCCGATCGCACCCAAATACTCCTCCGCCGCCCGTGGTCGCCGGCGACGTTCCGGCCTCCCGCTGGTCCAACCGGTGGCACTGCGCGACGCGCGAACTCGCCCGCTTCCGAACGCAAGTGAAAACTTGCGAAACGGTGCGCCACAGCCGTTTTCCGGTGATGTCCGTGCCTCGCCGCCGCTTTTCGGGTCGTCGGCGGCGAAGTTCCGGCGACTCCGACGTGGCACCGGTGTGGGGTCCACCCACAGACACTGCCCAGTGGGCCCAGGCCACCGTTTGACCGCATTGACCCCGGTCAACGCACTTACTGTTCCCTAATGACGCTGACACATGGGCCCTTTCGATTAATTAACATAGTTAACTATTATCTAAAATTAATTTAAATAATTAACCTAATCTAGACACTGACAGATGGGGCCCACTCCCTAATTAATTCGTTTAATTAGATTAATTCACTGTTAAAGTAACAGAGGCTGACATGTGGGTCCCACTGGACCCACATGTCATGTTTGACTGGTCAGCCGACTGTTGACTTGCTGATGTCAGCATTACCTCATGCTGACATCATAATTTCTTTTCTGTTAATAAATTTAATTCCAGAAATTCAAATAAACTTTAGAAATTCATAACTTTTAAACCGTAGCTCAGACCGAAAAACTTAAAACATGAAAGTTGCTCAGAACGACGAGACGAGTCTGATCGTGCCGTCTGTTTCTTTGTCGGAAACCCCTACGTAGAAGAACTCGTAACTCCGGACCCGTATCCGGCAGATTAATAGTGCACGCACTTCGGTAAATAAATCCCAGATTAATTCTAAAAATAACTAAAATGACTTAGATGCATAATTAGGCAACCCTGCACTGCATCATAGCATCACACGCACCGTATTGCATTTGTTTGCATTATGTTTACCTGTTTCTTCCCCCTCTTCTCTCTCGGTAGACACCAACGTTGACGTAGCTCCCGAGGCAGATGCAGCTCAGGAGTACGACTACGTCCCCGACGACACCACCGACGACCTTGCCCTTGCCCCAGAGAAAACAGGCAAGCACCCCCATTTTGAACATGCCTATATCGCCTATTCTCTTCTCTCTTATGCTTGCATTAGAACTGCTACTGCTACTGTTTTCCTATATCTGCTGCATAGCCTGATTATTGTAACCTGCCTTGCTACCTTTCTGGTTATCCTAGACTGATTAGTATAGGCTGGGTAGAGTCCCGACAGAGACCCCCACTTGATCCCGACTGGCCCGCTGGATGTCAGAAGACCTGCTCATCGGGATTGAAGACCAGGCCCCGGCACCGCACGTCACTTCCCCCTTTAGTTGCCGACACTGCTGGGTTACCGTCGAGTGCCGAGGGTGATACCTCGTCAGCACTTCTGATGTTAACCTTGTAGGTTAGTTACTCGGTCGTGGTAAGCGAGGGTGATTCCTCCTACACCACCCCCGATAACGACATCGTCGCGCAACTCCTCAAGTGTGGACCTCGAGGGTGATTCCTCCTTCGTTCACCTTGACTTTAACATCAGGTGGGGTTCCATCGAGGGTGATTCCTCAGGGCTCCCCTGGTGTCAGACACACAGATACTGTTGTTGAGTTGACTTGCACTAAACCATGATACTAAAGACGGGTCGGCCCTGAGGGGTACCCGCGCGAGCTTAATGCGAAGTGATGTGGAGTCGGGTTGACCTAGATGGTGCCCGTGAGATAACTACGAGGCGTGGCCGGGCATTCTTAGCCCTTGCCGCAAGTCCTCGAGACGGGGCGATGGGGTCACATCGATCGTGAGTCTCTGCTCGTTTCCGCGCGCTCCTAATCCACTACGGTTTGGATATTTGATCCGAGGGGCCTCTGGCCCGATAGCACTAACCATCACGTGGGCATTGTATGGGCGTTCTGCGCCGTATACATCAGCCGAAGCTTGTTTGACGTTAGTAAGGAGCGGCGCACGCCGAGTTGGACTGGGAACGCAACCGCGCTTGTATAAGGGGTTCCTAGGTCTGCTCTCGGTGGCCTCGTAACGTGCAGGAGTTCCCGGGGCGATGGCCCAAGACCCCTGGGGGCATAGGTTTAGTCCGGCGTGCTGACCTCTCTTATAAGCCTAGGTCGGGTTGCGGCGTGTTGCTTAGCCGAGGCCGGGCATGACCCAGTAAAGTGTGTCCGGCCAGAGTTAAGCGAGCATGGTGGGTAAGTTGGTGCACCCCTGCAGGGAAGAAACTTCTATCGGTAGCCTGTCCTACGGTAACGGACACTCGGAGTTGTATCCCGATCGGTACAACTAGAAGATGTGATGAGAAATGGATAGTACGGCTCTGGGATTGCTTTCTCACAGGGAGTCGAGAAAGGATCTCAGGTCGAGGTTGATGATACTACTACTACTACTTTACATTATGTTATTCTGCTCTCTTCTAATGCTGCAAGACTGCTGAAGATTGTTGAAGATGCTAGTCTTCGATAGGACTAGGCTTTCCCCCTCTATTCTGGCATTTCTGCAGCCCAGTCCACATATACAGCCCCCTTTGAAAATGTTGCATATGTAGTGTAGATCCTTGCTTGCTGAGTACTTCGGATGAGTACTCACGTTTGCTTTACTTTCTTTTTCCCCCATACTCCATTTGATGCCACCAGACGACGGAGCCCCTGAGCCAGACGCCCCAGCCGACGACCAGTACTACTACCCGCCTGGCGAGTACTACTACTACGAGGAGCCGACTGACGACCAGGAGTAGGATCGGAGGGTCCAGGGCAGGAGGCCTACGCCTTTCGATCGTAGTATTTTATTTTACCCCGCCTCTGTGAAGGCTTATCTCTCTCTCTCTCTCTCTGTAATATATCTGTACTCAGATATCTGATGCTTCCGCTGACGCTTGTATGCCATCGAGCTATGTATTCGAGCCCTCGAGGCCCTGGCTTGTAATATAAAGCTTGTATGACTTTATTTATGTTTTAGAGTTGTGTTGTGATATCTTCAAGTGAGTCATTAGGCTTGATCGTGCGCATTTGCGTGTATGATTAGTGCACGATTAAGCCGGGGTCGTCACAGGTTGGTATCAGAGCCAACTGCCCCTAGGTATCCCCCTTCCCAATTCCTTGGCCGAAGTTGAGTCTAGTGGTCCAAAACTGTTTTACTAACTTTGCTGTGTGGTTTACGGGCCCACGTCGCCAACTGGGTGGTATTAGGATCTTTTATTCCTCGTCTATACTCTGGGACTCTGATCTCTCTCCTATTCGGGTTAAAGATTTTACTAACTCCGACATTAGGATCTCGTAACCGTTTTCTCCCGGAGAGCCCCCTCATTCCAGAAGATGACGTGACATCATCAGAAGGCTCCGAAGATACTTCCCGAAGTTTTCCGAGACCCTTTACCCGCTGCTTTTGCAGTTTACTAACACCAATAATCCCCGTGGATGTCTACACATCCTTGCCGTTATATCGTCATGGCCAGTCACTCACGTATGTACGAGGTACCCCATAATACTCCTCGTTAAACCGGGAATCCTTTGAACCTACTGCTGTGCAGCTTCTTTCGCACTGCAGTTAATTACTCACAGTACCGGGGATCCGATCATCCCCAGTTGTTCCTGTGATTCCTAAAACACTTGAAATATCATCTTATCTTCCGAGAATCCCATGCATCCTACTACTACTGAAATTCTTGCTAGCTTATATTATGGTTAGCTCCATATGTCAAGTAATTGTTGTTGATATCCCTTGTCATTATCATTTCGATCCCATTGATTCAACATGTGTGCGAATACTCGCAATCATCAGCTCTTCCCTACTAAATCATCCTTCCGGCTCGGTCACCGTTTCGGACATGAGCTGGTTTTCGGCCAATCAAGTATTGGTTGATTGACTAACTAAGCTTGTACACATCACTCGTCCCTCTGCCCGGGTTAACTAATTGTCACTCCTGGCTTTGGAAATCGAAAACCCCCTGAATTTTATACTTGGGTTATTCAAGTGCTTCCTTAATCCGATGTGCTTGCCTCCCGTCCTTTCTAGGAGGACTCTCAGGTGGAACCAGTTATTTAAACTTTATCCGTTAGTTCTCACGGATCACTTGATTCCTTCTGTGGACAATTATCCGACCGATTCTTTTCTAATTTAAGAACCTTATCGGTTCCTTCCCCGTTGACATTGCCTTTGGCACTGAATCATCCTCTACTTCTTGCCGACTGTACATCCGCCCAGATTGCATGGCATGGAGAGGTAGTGCATTCCTTCTCCATATTGACCTGGGACTGACTGCTGACCAGGACATGTCACGTAACCATGGTTGGAGATCTCTGCAAGACGGAACACTAAAGTTGTCTATCTAGCTCTACTCAACCTAATCGTCTTTTGATCAGAACTTTTGCTTCTGATCTCTTGTTCTGAACCATAACTCCTTTGTACTTAAATGTCGGATTACTCCGATGTTCCTGTAATCTGATGTCGTTACATTCTTTCTTCTTCTGGTTGAGTACCGCTACTCACCTCACATCCTATGTTGTCTACCTGATATTTTGTTGGACTAATACCCGACAGTATCCTTCATATTCAAACATCTTGTGAGCTCTATCCTTGGTACTTGATACCTCCGGTAAATTGTATCACCTGCTTTGACTTCGATACACTACTTTCAAACTCGCAACCCTTACTTTGGTTGTTGGTTGTATGGCTTCGTAAAAATGTCCCGATGGGTTGTATCTATGCTTCTGCCATCTGCGAGAACGCAGAAACTTTTATGAGTCCTACTCTTCTGGTGCTTCACCAGATAAATTCTCAGCACTAAAATTTCTTCGAAAACGAGAAGTGAATGAAAGGTTATGCATTGAAGAAGTGGGGGTCAACCGTGAACCTATGTGTTCATGCCCATGGACCCGATGTAGAACTTACCATGGAAGCTGCTCGTAAAAATAATTATTTCCTTGGTACAAGTTCATATTGAATCTGTGAATTGATCCTTTGCAATCATGGTTTCGACCATAATTCCTCCTTAATTCCATTTCCCAGATAAGTTAAGTACTTGTCCTCTGCAGATCATTTCACCCGCCCAACCTCTACTCCGATTTAACCTTTCGGTATGAACCCTAGTACTCGTTACTGGGAAGTTGGATACTCCATCACATCCTTCCTAGCCTGATCGGCTAAATCCCTATCGTGCTAACCTTTAACTGTGCTACCTGGTCCTTATGCCCGGAGCACAACTTCCGACAATGAGCGAAGCTTACGTCGATCCTCCTCATCTTATCATTTCACCTTGATCAACAAGCTTGACTTCGAGCTTGTGTCATATCCGTGGTTCCAATAACTTTTCGCCTCATCATTCCTTACAGTTGATGTCATCACTGTTCGATGGCATCTTCATAGAGCCTCCCGACAAATGTGTGGTGATCATCACCCATATTTGACTTGCTCCAAGTTATCAATTAAATTCATGGTGAGAATTATCATCCCTCCTCTTCGATGATTTGTGCTATCATCGATGACATCCTTGACTTTCGACCAACACAAACCTGGTTGTGATTGGTTATTCCTTACGTCCCGAGATACCCTTGCAAATATTTCTTGGTACCTCTTGATATCTTCGAACCCAATCTATTACTTGACACCATATCATTGCTGCAACGAAGCATGACTGTGGACTTCCGAATATCAACAAGAACATTGGAGGCACATTGCCAAATGCTTCTTGATCTTTTATCCGGACACCATTGTGCGGGTAACATCTTGATTCTTCCTTCGGCCCTCTATCTAAATGCTTTTGAACTTACTGTTCCATCATGTATATCCTGTTCCGCTTTCCTAGGACAGAATATACTCCCAAAACTTGTGTGTAAGCACATTTTCCTTTCCATTGATTTGTTTAACCTTTCATGTGATCTATATAATATAAGCAGAAATAATTCTCTGCTTATAAAACACCTCGGTCTACAACTCTGTCAGTAAGACCCTGTTACTATTGTTGATGACATTTCATAACCACCGATGGACGAGAACTTTGCCTATTGGTCCGCCTCGTTCAACGAGCAGGAAAATGGTTCTCTTCATCCCTCGCCCTTGGTACCGACGTTGTTGCCGACATAGTGACAGACTTTCCTCTGACATACCTTGTCGTCGTGACCGGTAAGGTGTCACCATTCTCCCTACTTTGATCAACACCCCTCCACAGTTCCACAGGATCGGAACCTGACTCTCCTGTACATCCTTGATTCCAAAGTACCCTCTTACTCTTGACTATGAGTATTAACCCGAGTCACCCCTCGAGAGATGATCTACCCTCGGTACCCTAAACCCCTGTTCACACTTTGTTCAGGTATCGATTGAATGTCCATTCGATTAATACCTTTTATCGAACCTTCATACTTTGCTCTCGATGTTTCCTAAGTTTCAACTCGAGAGAAATTTTTACCGCATTCCCCTGAATTGTCCACCAGCTAATCAATCCTATAAGGATCAGTTCTCTCGAAGTTACTCCTTATTTCCCCACTTAAATCTCGGGACGAGATTTCTTGTAGCGGAGGAGACTTGTAACATCCCCAGGTTACTCCACTCTGGTTAAGCTACTTAACCTGCCATGTCATCATGATCATTCTAACAAAATTTTATTAGAAAAAAATTTAACTTCAAATCAAAATTCAAATTGCAAGTCAAATATTTATTTCTTCAATCAACCAAACAAAATTGTTCATGATGTTGCAAATATTCCCAAGGCATTTATAAAATTGAAACCAACTTCATATAAACTCCAAAAATGCCCCTGGACATTTACAACAGTAGTCCAGCAGCATTTAACTCACCTCATTCAATTTCAAAAAAAATATTAAAACTATTCCAATTGCCTCCAAAATATTTGTGGCACTGTCTAAACTCACCAATGAATTAATGGGACACTTTCCATATTTTCCCAAGGTGAATAGTGTGCCCAAATATTCTGTTACTCCTCTCTGTTAATCAAATAAAAGAAAACAGAAAAAGAACTAAAGGAAAAGGGGCCAGAGGCCACTTACCTAGCGACTGGGCCGCGCTGGCCCAGCCCACTCCCACCTGCCCGTCATCCTTCCTCCCCTCCGTGTCATCGTCTCCGTGGGCGAGCGCGCCCGCACCGGTCACCGATCGCCACCGCGGCAGGAGCAGGTGGGGCGAGGGGATAAGCTCACCCCGAGCCGTTCCCCCTGGTCGCCCTCGCCACTCACCTCTTCCTCTCTCCCTCGCGCACGCCCATTCCCCTCCCCTTCCCCTCTGCCTGGGCGGAACCGACGCCGTGAGCCGTGCTTCGACGTGGCCACCGGCGCCCGTCTGCCTCTCTGACAAGTCCGGTGGACTCACCGCGGTCTCCCTCTTCTTCTGGTGAACTCAGGCGAGACCGGGGAGCCGTGCGATCGCCGTTCGTCTCCATCCCCATCTCCGGCCACCGCGACAAATTTCGGCGACCTCGACCTCCTCTGCAGCTACAAAACCGCCACGGGCCAACTTGTGCCGCTCGGTGAGCCACCGCCTCTCTCCATCTCCCTCCCCGAGCTCTCCGGCTAGTCGCACGCGTCGCCGCCATTACCGGCCGAACCGAACTCCGCCGCGGAGCTCGCCGTCGTCGCTGCACTTGACCATTGAACGAACCACGGGCACGGGCGTGCTTCTGGGGAAACCCTGCTTCGCCCTAAGCTAGCTAGCTCGCTCGAAAAGCACCCCGAGGCCGCTACTCCGATCGCACCCGAATACTCCTTCGCCGCCCGTGGTCACCGGCGACATTCCGGCCTCCCGCTGGTCCAACCGGTGGCACTGCTCGACGCGCGAACTCGCCCGCTTCCGAACGCAAGTGAAAAAGCGCGAAACGGTGCGCCACAGCCGTTTTCTGGCGATGTCCGTGCCTCGCCGCCGCTTTTCGGGTCGTCGGCAGTGAAGTTCCGGTGACTCCGACGTGGCACCGGCGTGGGGTCCACCCACAAACACTGCCCAGTGGGCCCAGGCCGCCGTTTGACCGCGTTGACCCCGGTCAACACACTTACTGTTCCCTAATGACGCTGACACGTGGGCCCTTTCGATTAATTAACATAGTTAACTGTTATCTAAAATTAATTTAAATAACTAACCTAATCTAGACACTGACAGATGGGGCCCACTCCCTAATTAACTCGTTTAATTAGATTAATTCACTGTTAAAGTAACAGAGGCTGACATGTGGGTCCCACTGGACCCACATGTCATGTTTGACTGGTCAGCCGACTGTTGACTTGCTGATGTTAGCATTACCTCATGCTGATGTCATAATTCCTTTTCTGTTAATAAATTTAATTCTAGAAATTCAAATAAACTTTAGAAATTCATAACTTTTAAACCGTAGCTCAGACCGAAAAACTTAAAACATGAAAGTTGCTCAGAACGACGAGACAAGTCTGATCGTGCCGTCTGTTTCTTTGTCGGAAACCCCTACGTAGAAGAACTCGTAACTCCGCACCCGTATCCGGTAGATGAATAGTGCACGCACTTCGGTAAATAAATCCCAGATTAATTCTAAAAATAACTAAAATGACTTAGATGCATAATTAGGCAACCCTGCACTGCATCATAGCATCACACGCACCGTATTGCATTTGTTTGCATTATGTTTACCTGTTTCTTCCCCCTCTTCTCTCTCGGTAGACCCCGATGTAGACGTAGCTCCCGAGGCAGACGCAGCTCAGGAGTACGACTACGTCCCCGACGACACCACCGACGACCTTGCCCTTGCCCCAGAGCAAACAGGCAAGCACCCCCATTTTGAACATGCCTATATCGCCTATTCTCTTCTCTCTTATGCTTGCATTAGAACAGCTACAGCTACTGTTTTCCTATATCTGTTGCATAGCCTGATTATTGTAACCTGCCTTGCTACCTTTCTGATTATCCTAGACTGATTAGTATAGGCTGGGGAGAGTCCCGACAGAGACCCCCACTTGATCCCGACTGCCCCGCTGGATGTCAGAAGACCCGCTCCTCGGGATTGAAGACCAGGCCCCGGCACTGCACGTCACTTCCCCCTTTAGTTGCTGACACTGCTGGGTTACTGTCGAGTGCCGAGGGTGATACCTCGTCAGCACTTCTGATGTTAACCTTGTAGGTTAGTTACTCGGTCGTGGTAAGCGAGGGTGATTCCGCCTACACCACCCCCGATAACGACATCATCGCGCAACTCCTCAAGTGTGGACCTCGAGGGTGATTCCTCCTTCGTTCACCTTGACTTTAACATCAGGTGGGGTTCCATCGAGGGTGATTCCTCAGGGCTCCCCTGGTGTCAGACACACAGATACTGTTGTTGAGTTGACTTGCACTAAACCATGATACTAAAGACGGGTCGGCCCTGAGGGGTACCCGCGCGAGCTTAATGCGAAGTGATGTGGAGTCGGCTTGACCTGGATGGTGCCCGCGAGATAACTACGAGGCGTGGCCGGGCATTCTTAGCCCTTGCCGCAAGTCCTTGAGATGGGGCAACGGGGTCAGATCGATCGTGAGTCTCTGCTCGTTTCCGTGCGCTCCTAATCCACTACGGTTTGGATATTTGATCCGAGGGGCCTCTGGCCCGATAGCACTAACCATCACGTGGGCATAGTATGGGCGTTCTGCGTCGTATACATCAGCCGAAGCTTGTTTGACGTCAGTAAGGAGCGGCGCACGCCGAGTTGGACTGGGAACGCAACCGTGCTTGTATAAGGGGTTGCTAGGTCTGCTCTCGGTGGCCTCGTAACATGCAGGAGTTCCCAGGGCGATGGCCCAAGACCCCTGGGGGCATAGGTTTAGTCCGGCGTGCTGACCTATCTTATAAGCCTAGGTCAGGTTGCAGCGTGTTGCTTAGCCGAGGCCGGGCATGACCCAGTAAAGTGTGTCCGGCCAGAGTTAAGCGAGCGTGGTGGGTAAGTTGGTGCACCCCTGCAGGGAAGAAACTTCTATCGATAGCCTGTCCTACGGTAACGGACACTCGGAGTTGTATCCCGATCGGTACAACTAGAACATGTGATGAGAAATGGATAGTACGGCTCTGGGATTGCTTTCTCGCAGGGAGTCGAGAAAGCATCTCAGGTCGAGGTTGATGATACTACTACTACTACTACTTTGCATTATGTTATTCTGCTCTCTTCTAATGCTGCAAGACTGCTGAAGATTGTTGAAGATGCTAGTCTTCGATAGGACTAGGCTTTCCCCCTCTATTCTGGCATTTCTGCAGCCCAGTCCACATATACAGCCCCCTTTGAAAATGTTGCATATGTAGTGTAGATCCTTGCTTGCTGAGTACTTCGGATGAGTACTCACGTTTGCTTTACTTTCTTTTTCCCCCATACTCCATTTGATGCCACCAGACGACGGAGCACCTGAGCCAGACGCCCCTGCCGACGACCAGTACTACTACCCGCCTGGCGAGTACTACTACTACGAGGAGCCGACTGACGACCAGGAGTAGGATCGGAGGGTCCAGGGCAGGAGGCCTACGCCTTTCGATCGTAGTATTTTATTTTACCCCGCCTCTGTGAAGGCTTATCTCTCTCTCTCTATAATATATCTGTACTCAGATATCTGATGCTTCCGCTGACACTTGTATGCCATTGAGCTATGTATTCGAGCCCTCGAGGCCCTGGCTTGTAATATAAAGCTTGTATGACTTTATTTATGTTTTAGAGTTGTGTTGTGATATCTTCAAGTGAGTCCTTAGGCTTGATCGTGCGCATTTGCGTGTATGATTAGTGCACGATTAAGCCGGGGTCGTCACAGGTTGCTTCTAGCAGATAAGTCATTTGTTCGTTCTTTGTCTTGAGGTTGGGAATGGGAGCATTGGGAGGAGATGCCTCCTGAGATGCTTTAGCTGCAGCAGCTGCCTAAATCTTCTCATGTTCCTGAGCGGATGTAGGGTGTGATGGATCCATCACCACTACATTGTCCTTGAATTCTTGATACAATGGGAGATGCTCGCGATCAAGAAGATATGTGCTCGTGCCAACCTTGGAGTTGATGAGCAACTGAATGTGCGGAGCAAAACCACATGATCTCTTCTAGTCAGCTGAAGTTCTCTTAATAGTTTCAACAATGAGGCTCATCACCTTGAACTTCTGGGGTGGATCAAATAGGTGCAGCAGGTTGATGGAGTGACCATGAATCATCTTATCATCTCCAAACTTGGGCAAAAGAGTGTGCCTCAAAATTGTGTTAATGGTGGCCAAACCAGCTAGCAAGTGCTTCACTGAACCAAACTTATGTGTCTCAAGATCTTTGGCAGGAATAGGCTTATAAATGTTTTGCATGGAATTGTGGTCCATCTTGGGCTTAGCATATAGATCAATGTCATTCTCTTCTTCAGGAGCACCAAGAAGAGTAGCCCATTCAGAGATGGTTGACTGGTACCTGTTTCCCACAATCATCCACACTATCCTTCCATCTGGATAGAAATGAGCAGTAGAGCAGAATTGCATGATCATATCATCATTCCACTTGGTAAGCTTCTTCTCGACAAAAGCATCTACACCAACAAGCTTGAAGCTTTCAAGAACATGGGGGAAGTTTTCTTCATTTGCATCAATGTACTTCCAATCAACCCATTTCATATCACTCACAATTGGCTTCTTATCTAACAACACTTTCTCATAGAAGTCTTGTTGCTCTCTGGTGTGGAATCGATAGTCACAAGCAGTCCTTCTCCTGATAGCATATGGATCTGACAATCTCCACTAACGCAGGCCTTTGTCCTTCCTCAGCATCATGTTCTCTGCAACTGGATGGGTGTTGTCATGATCAGGAATCTTAGGCCTCAACCTCCTGAGCACTAGTGGCTCATCATCGGCATCAACTTCAGGCACTGGGGCCTTGTTCTTCTCACTAGCATAAATGTTTCTTGTAGACCTCTTGGGTGTTGGAGCTTTGGGTTTGGACTTGGAGGGGGAATCTAACTTCATAGCATCTACAATAAGCTTTTGAGACTTGGCAAGAGGTGGATTAGCTGCTGAATCCTCCTCTTCTTCTTCACTTTCAGGCATATCATCTCTTCTCATTGAAGTGGGTTTAAAGACCACTTTCACAGACTATTTTCTCACTCTTTTTTTTCTTTGGTTGCTCCTCCTCAGAAATTTTGTCCTTCTTGGACAAAGGAACTTTCCTCACGACAATTCTTTCCTTGGAACTGGTTGAAGGTTTTGTGCTAGCAGTTGTGCCATATTCCTTTCTCAGCATAGTCTTCTTGTTTGATGTTGCTTCACTAGCAACAAAATCCTCATGCTCATCATCTGAGGTTATCTTCTTTCTTGCCCATGTGGCAGCTTTGGGCAACTCTGGAGAACTTCTTTCTCCCTCATAGAAACTACATTCAGGACTAGAGCCTGAACTCATATCGGCATGTGCTTCTGAGACATTCTGGCTATCACTTGCTTCTGACATCTTGCAAAGCTGACCCTATGAATAGATGGGCATGGACAGAGTAGATGAGTCATCACAAAAAGCAGATATTTTTCAGGAAAATTGAGTTCAAATCTTAGTTTCAAGTTTTCACACAAGGCATTTCGGATCCACCGAGTTGATCATCTCGGTGATACCGAAGCACTTAACAGAAACAAAGCTCACCATTTCGGTTAGACCGATATGTGGCTCGGTGTCTCTGATATGCTAGGGTTTCACTGAAACTTAACTTTCGGTCTCACCGATTAGTACTACTCGGTGGCACCGAGATGTACTAGTACAATGGCCTGGGCCAAATCGGTGACTCCAAAAATTTCAAATCGGTCAGTCCGAGATGCTTTCGGCGGAAACTTAAACCTAATTTTTTTCTCGAAACTAATATACGGAATTTGCAGTGTAAGGGAAGGTTTCAATCCGTGGAAAGAATAATGGCAATCCATCCGTGCATTGAATCAAAATTTAGAATACGGAGGGGGTCGAATCTCACCCTAACTTGGTGGAGATCCTCTACGTCGGCAATGGCAGGGAAGATTCCCGCTGACGGCGACGGATTCCAGCGGCGAGGGCGCGCAGGAAACAAGGGCGATGATCCGAAGACCAAGGCGACAACAGCAACGGGGGTGGGAGTCGTGACATTGGAAGAAATTTTCAACGTACGGTTTGCGGGGATATATATATATACCCATGTGTTGTCGGTGGCTCCGAGTGGAACAACTCGGTGGCACAGATATGTATAACTACAAGCAGTATAGCACATCAGTGACTCCAATATGGTTCAACTTGGTGACACCGAGATGGAAACCTAGATCAATCTAAATGATTTCGGTTTGAACGAGTTTGAGTGGATTGGTCCAACCGAAATGCATAAAGAAGGTTTTGGAGTTCAATCCATCTCAGATCGGTGGCTCCGAGTGCGCCTCACCCGGTGTCGGTGTCGAAACCGGCAGACCTCGGGGTAGGGGGTCCCGAGCTGTGGATTCTCGGATCAATGGTAACAGGAACGAATGAGACGATGTTTTACCCAGGTTCGGGCCCTATTGATGGAGGTAAAACCCTACGTCCTGCTCTTGTTTATATTGATGGAGTATCAAGTACAAAGTTGATCTACCTCGAGATCATATGTTGTGGTCTAAACCCTAGGGGTATGATGATGAATGTCATAATGATCTATCGACTAGCCCAGCCTCGGCTTATATAATGTACCAGAGGCCTAGGATAACAAGAGTCCTAGTCGAATACGTCGGTGGAGAGGAGTACTTGTCTTGATCACCAAGTCTTGTGGAATCTTCCTCGTGTATGTCATCGACTTCCCGAAGTGGCCCATTAGTGAACCGCCATGGGGGTCCTCGGCCCGATCCACCTGGTCGGGAGACGACATGGTGAGTACCCCCTAGTCTAGGACACCGTCAGTAGCCCCCTGAACCGGTCTTGAAGTTAGGGATGCTCCTCGATTCTTCCGAACTGTTCTTCATCTTTAGTCATTGGTCTTGAAAACTGGTTCAACAAATCTTCCCATCCTCGATCTTGACGATTGCCGAGCTAAATCCGAAGTGTTCACACGTCGGGCATCCGAGGAGCCCTTTAAGTCTTCGGCCTTTATCAATGCCTTGTTATTTCTATGCCATACCTCGGGTTTGATGTGTTTCCCATGCGGCGGTGTCCTCTGGTGTTCGAGCTCCAATGCCGGACTGCATCCAAGATCCTACGCCGGACTGCATCCGAGGTGTCTTTTTGCAGCCGAGCTCCAACGCCGGTCTGTATCCAAGCTCCAACGTTGGACTATATCCGAGCTCCAACGTCGGACTATATCCGAGCTCCAAAGCCAGACTATGTCCAAGCTCCAACGCCGGACTGTATTCGAGCTCCAATGATGGACTATATCTGAGCTCCAACGCCGAACTGTATCCGAGCTCCAACGTCGGACTACATCCAAGGTGTCTTTTTGCAGCCAAGCTCCAACGCCGGTCTGCATCCGAACTATCATAGACTACCTCAGTCTTGAAAAAGTTGAAAGAATTCAGCCGAGCTTAATTCAGAAACACCCTCTAGGGAGCCAACCACTTGCATCTGAGCTTTATGCCGGACTGCTTCCAAAGTGGTGCACCACCTCAGGCGTGGGCTGATTGTTTGCGGATTTTATTTCCGATTGGTGCAATTTATTTGCTGACGAGATGTATAACCAGTAGCCATGAAGGTGTGTGTCGGCCTAAAATCCGAGATGCACCAGAAGGAAAACATGAAACCACTGATCCCCATAGCCCCTGAGGCTCAAGTTGATTCGTGAAATCAGCCTGAGGATCAACTCCTAGCTCGGCAGCATACGTAGGAATAGAAACGCAGCGTAATACATTAGAGGAGATAGTGATCGGCGGATGGGCCTTTGAGAGAGGGTTTTGAGAAGTCGCCGTAATATATTAGCTTGATGCCGGATAAGTCCCAGATGGTACCTATTATTGTCCGAAGACGCGTTTGCCCATAGCTCGGTCAAGCCGAACACTAAGCACTTTGAATTTTCTGCATTGAATAGGCAATGCAGTAGCCCCCGAGCCACTGGTCGGGTGGCAACACCAGATCAGGGGATCGATGTGCTGCTTTAATATTTGTAAATGATAAGCATGAAGCCCAGTAGCCCCCCGAGCCTTAATGTGGGCACAGGTGGCTGAATTATGGATTGACATCCGTTTGATAGAAAATTTTATTGTGTTTAACACAAACTTCTTGGAAAGAGAATAAAGATCTCTTAAAGGAGCTAGAGCTAGCGAAAGCCGAGCTCGCCAAGGTCGGCCCCAAGGGGCTTAATAGATAGGAAATCAATGCCAATACGGAATTATGAGAGCCTTATGCCAGCTGCTCGGTTGTCTCAGTGAGATTGTGCCCTTGACTCTTTAAAAGATGGGCTGCAGTAAATTGACTTACTCACAATTTATATGTAATGAGTCTATGTATCCAAGTACGTTACATCATTAATGCTCAGATCCGCATTGTAAAAAACTTTGTTGACCGACCATCGGCTTCAACCTCCTCGGCCAGTAGCCGGGGAGTGTTTGTCCTAATTTATAAAGACTTTATGAGAGCAAAGATTTATGAGAAACAAGGCAATCCGGATATACGGTTTTATAAACAAAGGTACACGGAGAGATATGTTATACTACTATTTAATGTAAGAAACATCTTCTGGAAAAAATAGTTCCTTTATAAGTTCCTTTTCCTAGGTTGTCATTTTGACCATGATCATGACACCTCACCTCCGATCAATGTGGGAGGAGAATATTGAGGATTTAGTTCGCGGAAAGTTCCCGAACTCTGTGGTCTCAATAATCCAAAATTTTCACTTCCGTCATTGCCGACCAATTATATTCTTAAGATTGGTAGCTTTCGGCTTCACCCAGTCTGAGGTACTAACCCAGATGACCCGGTAGTATCAATCACAGAGGTGCTCCCTTTACCCCCTAGCCGAACAATCGGGAACGTAGGGTGTAAACACAGGAGCCAGGCAACCCAGCTTGGCCAAAATCTGAAGTCAAATTGATGCATATTTATGGCTTTATAACGATGATTACGGAAGGCAACTTCTCCGTTGCGAATGTTTATAATCTGAAAGTGGCCCATCATCGGCTTCTACCCCTTTGTAGATGCTACGCAGGGTGTTTCCGTACTAACAAGACAACCCTTAGCCGACGTCTTCGTGCCCGGAGGCGGCTATGTTAGCGTAAATGAGGCAATCAGATATGCAGGCTTTATAACTTTCACTTAGTCATAGGAGCTTTAAGTTGGGGAGGCTAGTTATGAGCCCCCAAATAGTGTTTGGAGTCAGCTGAAGTCAAGCCATTAACACTTCAGCCAGTTTTATAAAAGGCTCACCGTCTAACACGGGGTGACCACTATTGATCTATAGTTTGACAGAGTCATCGGATCGCTGACCAGTTTACGCTCATTGTGACAGTCAGTTTTCGGCTTTCTCCACTAAGGCGCTTAACCATTTGAGCTGAAAGCACAATTGCAGTGGTTCTCCCTTTGCACACCTAGCCGAACAAAACGGAACATAGGAGACAAGAACAGGAGCCGGGCAACCCAAGTATTGACCGAAGACAAAATTCAAAACTGATGCATATAAAGCAATATCCGAGAATGTTTTGTCGAGGACTCCATGTAATACCTCGACTTTTGGTGGGTCCGGCACTAGCTGCAGTTCCCGTTGATATTGCCAATGCTTTGAAAATGCCCGGCGTTTGTACTGTAAGAGTTATGCCGGAGACACACAAATAGGTTAAAAGTGCCACAAACTCAGAAAACCAAAAAACTCACATAAAAACTTTATGTCTAATTTCAATCAAGTTTTTTGGTGTCAATCTGAAATTGTTCTTAAAAATGTTGTGCTTCTGTCGTGTTTTAACATGACACATCCGATCTCTAAACTTTGGGTAGGTCAGCCTTCGGCTTCAACCTCCTTATCCCGAAGGTGGAGTGCTTCTCCAAGGCCAGTTTAGCGAACTAAACTCGAGCGGCTTTAGAGAGAAGCCAAACTATCCGGCTATTGACCATACGCTCGAGTCGAGATAGGAGTGGCAGAAAAAGACTTTGCAATGACTTAGAAGAAAACAGTTATTTTAAAACGGCTCATATAAATTTTAAGAGCCCCCGGTTAACCTAGGAAAAGAAGTGTTTTTTAACAAACAACGGTTTTAACAAATAAATTTTAACATAAATATAATGCTTGGTCGAACCGAATAAAAAAATTAAGAACTGAGGAAATTTGACCATGAAAGTGATTTAGCTGGTTAGTGTGCTCGGTTTTGATGAAGATGTCTAGGCTTGTGGCGGGACGAAGACGTAGTCCTTGGCCTGGCCGAGGTCCTAGCCCCCAAGCCCGAGGTGATCGAGCAAAGAGCTGAGCTTGATGAAGTGGCGACGCAACATGGTCGACATGGCGAGGCAAAGCCCCTGGTCCAGCCGAGGTGACGAAGTTGTTCGGCTGGTGATGCCGAACTCCTCGGAGTAGGTTCATGAAGCGATGACGAAGCCCTCGCTCTAGCCGAGGTGATGAAACTGGTCGGCTGGTGATGCCGAACTCCCCGGAATAGGTTGATGAAGAGATGACGAAGCCCTCGGTCTAGCCCAGGTGGCGGAGCAGGTCGGTAAGGCGATGTTGCAGCCCCCATACCAGCCGAGGAGTCGAAGCAGGTCGGCGTGGTGGACATCGGCTTGAAGAAGCAACCACACGGCCATGCCGACGCAGGTCGTACCTTGTGACGCGTTGAATGCCGGGTTGATGAAGTGACCGTGCGGCGATGCCGGCGCTCCCGATCCATGCAATCCGTGGGGCGATGTTGTTGGTGATGATTTAGCCTTCGCGATGCCGAACCCTTGTTCGGCTTGCCGAGGTGATGATACGAGGTGGTTGTCGTCAGCTCGATGGAGCGACGGTGCAGGTTGGTAGCCGTGGAGCAACGTGGTCGGGCTAGTTTGACACCGGCGCGACGGTGATGATTGCCTTGGAAAAGGCTCAAAATTCATGGGCACGTGTTTCAGAGCAATACACAATACCCTATAAAAAATTCCTCCAAAAAAGTTGTCCAATATCCCGTTCATGAAGAAAGATGAACTCGGGTCGGATTCGTATTCGTGCAGAAAACATATCCGAAAATCGATGTGCTTATCGGAGGTTTTCCAAAGTTTGAACGGTCCGATCGAGCTGAAATTTTGAGGGGTGGTAGATATAGGAATTTTGAAGCCAATCAACGGTTGGATCTTCCAAAGTACGTACAAGCTAGACGCTGGACACCACGCTCCAAACTCATCGAGATTCCCATCCAGATTCGACAAGGCTCCGGTATATCGGAGATCGACGAAGATTCCTCCATCGGAACGCGACAAAATTTTGCAGGGTTGTTGTAGATTCAATTCCGCACAATTCCACCAAAGAAATCATCAAAGCGACGCTCGAGGAGGCGGTGACAGTGGATACAAGTTTGCTGTCCAGAAAAATAGCACGGTCGCCCGAGTGCAATGTTGACGTTGAGCCCCCAAGCTCCATGGATGATTCCTCCATGATCTTGATAGAGATCGGAGTTGATGTTGATAAAGGCCCTCATCCGAACATGACAATCTGAGGCAGAGCACAATCCTCGGTCGAGCCAAGGTGACTAGTCGAGCTGGTGACGAAGATGTAGACATCGTAGTTGATCTGCAGATGAGCCATTGATCCTTTGTCGGTGTAAAAACTGGCAGACCTCGGGGTAGGGGTCCCGAGCTGTGGATTCTCGGATCAATGGTAACAGGAATGAAGGAGATGATGTTTTACCCAGGTTCGGGCCCTCTTGATGGAGGTAAAACCCTACGTCATGCTCTTATTTATATTGATGGAGTATCAAGTACAAAGTTGATCTACATCGAGATCATATGTTGTGGTCTAAACCCTATGGGTATGATGATGAATGTCATAATGATCTATCGACTAGCCCAGCCTCGGCTTATATAATGTACCAGAGGCCTAGGATAACAAGAGTCATAGTCGAATACGTCGGTGGAGAGGAGTACTTGTCTTGATCACCAAGTCTTGTGGAATCTTCCTCGTGTATGTCATCAGCTGCCCGAAGTGGCCCATTAGTGAACCGCCATGGGGGTCCTCGGCCCGATCCACCTGGTCGGGAAACGACGTGGTGAGTACCCCCTAGTCCAGGACACCGTCACCCGGAGGGTACGAAAAAGACATGTTCAATTTTTGTGATGTAGCAAGAATAGATTTGAGACAAGAAAGCATAGATTGCTAGAGGAGGTGCTTAGGCATTCTTGTACATCCACTTGGCCAGAAAAACCAAGAAAATCAAAACAACAAATGGATGTCCTCGAATGAAGAAAACATGCATACCAACATGCTCACACAATAAGATAGCAAATGAAATATGTGTCAAACATACACAACCAATTCTAGCATCTATCAAGCAATTTGCGATGACTAGGTCATCTATTTATGAGTATATTGACTTAGGAGTCAAATGAGGACATTTGATCATAGGTCATACTCATCGTTTAAGCACAAGTGGGGTTACCATTTTTACATAAAGCATTAATGTGTTCACATCATTAGAGTTGCTTTAGCTCAATTTTTAGAGCAAAGCTCCCCTAGATGTGATATCCCCCCAAAGAGGGATGAACTAATCTTGGGTTTTGTCGATGATGACTTCATGTAGATAGTGAAGATGTGGATGCTCAATGTTGATGTAGTCCATCAAGAGTTTGGAGCAATCCTTTGGAGTTTTGCACTTTCAATACCTACATGGGTTAGTCCCGCAAGGAACATACAAGGATATCTATATACGTAGAGTGAGTTGCAAAAAGATGATGTCCATGAATGCATTGAGTTACCTTGACCCTTGTCTTACCAACAAGATGGTTTGTGACTCCATGAACTAGTGCAAGATGTGGAAATTGGTTGCACAAGTCCTTTCCAAAATGAATATGAGTGAAGTTTGCTGGTGGAGTCACCCTCAAGAACACTCTAGTTCTTCTTCTTTTGGGCCCACATCAACTTGATGGGAATCCTTGGAGTTGTAGTTGAACTTGATCAAGTAGAGCTTGATGAAGTCTTCGGAACCCATTTGACCATGGCTTTAGGTGCTTCTTCAAATGAGTCAATCTCTTCTTGAAGCTTGTCCTTGCCTTTTAGCTTGTGGTCTTGTGGTGGAAGATCCTATTGAGCTTGTGTTCCCTCAAAAGAAGTGGGGTCATACTTCTCTTGTTGAGGAACAAACTTCGTCTTGGGGTATTGATCTTCTTCCCATTCAGCTCCATTGGCATTGAACTTTCGTTCAAAACCAACACCTTGATTCTTCCGGTGTCTTCCTTGCTTGCGTACAATTTCTTCGAATTGCTTACTCCCGGCAAGACTCTTGTAAACACCTTTCTCTAT
Source organism: Thinopyrum elongatum (assembly GCA_011799875.1). NCBI lineage: Eukaryota > Viridiplantae > Streptophyta > Magnoliopsida > Poales > Poaceae > Thinopyrum > Thinopyrum elongatum. The sequence continues at coordinate 584,340,787 of CM022300.1, read as the reverse complement.
AATTCCCTTCAATAAGTTATTTTCTTGCTCAAGTGTAACTTGGCTAAGAGAATCATTAGTGGAATCAAGAGAATTACTAGAAGTAACAACCATGGATTTAGCATGGTTATTGTTACTACTAGAAGAAGAATCTTTCTTGCTCTTGTTACTAGGTTTAACTTGTGGCATGTAAGTAGACAAGAGGAGACGTTTGGCAATGTAAGAAGAACTCTTCTTTTGAAGATCATCATTGATTGCTTTTAGAAACTCATGCTCTTGCTCTAAATTTAGCTTCTTGAAGCATAGCTTCTCATGAGTTCTTAGGAGCTCTCTATGATCCTCTTAAGTTGTTTCATGAGCTAACTTAAGAGTGTTTAGTTCCTTAGTTATACGCTCAATCTCCTTCTTAGAATTGTCATTCGTTTCATCTTGACTGTCATGATTACTAGCAAGTTCATTATAGCTCGCATTACTAGTTTTATCAACAAGCAAATCATCATCACCTAGCAAATCATCTTCATCACTATTGAAATCAAGATACTCGGGGTGTGATACCTTGGGGCCTTTAGCCATGAAGCATCTTCCAATTCCTTCATTTGGCGAATCAAATATGTCGTGGGAGTTGGATGACACTAGTGCAAGACCGGCAATACCTTCATCTTGAGTATAGTCAGAGTCGGAGTGATAGCTTCTCTCAGAGTGAGTGTTGGAGTCGGAGCGAGATACCCATTCACCAACATGAGCTTGATGTCTTCGTCTTGTGTAGTTCTTTGATTACTTGTCTTTCCTTTCTGAATCCTTGCTTCTTTGAGAGGGTCTTCGTTCATAACGATCATCTCCACTCCTTCTCTCTCTATGAGGTGATTCATCTCTTCTACTTCTCCCTTTTGGTGAGTCTTCTCTTTTCATGTAGGGTGTCGTACACTCATTGGAGTAGTGTCCGAGTCTTCCACAATTGTAGCAATTGTGATCATGACTAGAAGATCTTTTCCCATTGTGGGACCTTGACTTGGAGCATCTATATTTTCTTTTACTCTTGTAGAATTTATTGAAGTTTTTCACCATTAGACTCAATTCCTCATTGGAGACTAGCTTGTCACTTGATGTTGTAGGAGCATCACTTGAAGATTTGTATGCACCACTTTACTTGTTGTGGAGCTCTTCCTTATCCTTGAGTGACATTTCATGACCAACAATTCTTCCAATGACTTCCGTGGGCTTGAGATCTTTGTAATTGGGCATCATTTGGATCAATGTGCACACGGTTCATATTTTCCATCCAAGGCTCTAAGGAACTTCTTGATGATGAACTTGTCGGTCATCTCTCCGCTTCCTAAGCCGGCAATCTCATTTGTAATGAGAGCAAGCCTAGAGTACATTTCAGTGACTCCTTCACCATCCTTCATTTTGAACTTGTCAAGTTGACTTTGAAGCACATCCAACTTGGATTCCTTGACGGACTCGGTACGTTCATGCATATGTAGCGATCCGACCCAAATGGATCAAGTCTCTGTGCTTAGATGTCATCCCTGGATCGGTATGCTGACACACACAGTACTCGAGGATTTATAATAGAGGTAAATCACATGTATAAAGTAACGTAAATACTATTACCTCAATCCATATAGCGGAAGTAACAACAAGGTTGTGGAGTTCCCAACAACGCCAACGGCAAAGTTGAGTGTAGACATTGTAACCCTAACGTATCACCTACTCGTCGTAAGAATTCCTGCAACATGAGACGTTGCAGCCATGTAGGTCAGTACATTGAATGTACTGGCAAATTCACACCATAGAATAATAATGAGAATTGTCTATCTCTATATGCATATTTGGCTGGTGGAGGCTCTAAGTTTAATTTTGCATAAAGCAAATTTTTCCCTACAACAAAGGAATACATTTTTATTTTACTACCAAGTTTATACCATTATTGAGAAGGTTTCCCCAACTCAATCCCAAAATCACCAAATCATTAATAACCCAACAATTTCATTAAATAGAGTGATGAGATCAATCCAATAATTCAAGTACCAGATACTCAAGATGTCCATAACCGGGGACACGGCTAATCATGATTAGTTTGTACACTCTGCAGAGGTTTGCGCACTTTTCCCCACAAGACTCGATCTCCTCCATTGAATTTCTCGCACTGCATGATGTTTGAGAAACGGATGATCAAGACACAGTCTTTCCGAAGAGGTCCCCTTAACCGATAGATAGGCCGGTACACCTACAATTCCCCTACATCTACTAGCCCATCATGGAAAGGATTCCCACAACTTACTCAACTATGCCAGAGCCCATAATGGCATGTGGCTGCACACGGAAGTTTCTAGCATGAATAATCTTATGATCCCTTTGAGCCTGGGTGCCATTCCATAGGATGATCACACGGTTACCCCGAGATCTCCTAGGACAACACTGGATTCCCCAGGTGCCCGCAACCAATCCACCCAGATGTGTATTAAAGTAGCCACCTTAAGTTTCCCTTAGATAAATTACTCTCGCAACTTTCATGAATCTCACATACCAATCCCCGTCTACGAGCATGGCTAAGCAATTATGCGCATAACGTATATTCCCGGGGTGTTTCAAAGATCATAGGTTCCTACCTCATCGACTACATAGCAAGGCCACATGTTCCCAATCCTACTCATGCAATCTTTGAGGGTGAAACTAATGCATAGTAAAAACTGGGTATTGAAAAGTATGATCAAAGTGTGAACTTGCCTTGTACTGTTGATGAAGATTCTTCGCACTCATAATTCCAGATAGTTCTACCCGTCACACTCCGATCAATCTATCGTAAGCAAGCAATTTTATCCATACATAAGCAATCACTCAAAGACCCAAAAAAATACAAAGGAAGATTGCGAAAACTCTAAATGAACCAAATCAAATTATTTTGCAAGATCAGATCCTAATTTCGGTCAAAAAGTGTGGTGATGGCTCAAGATGTTAGATTATGCCTAGGGATTCAATTTGAAAAAGGAATCAATTGAAAAAGCGCTACAGTTTACAAGATATGATCAAGTGAAGCTTCGAGTTCAAATTTGAATCGTTCAAATTTGAAAAGATCAAAAGTTGAAACTAATGATGCTACTAGATGTAGGAAGTCAATATGAAAATATAGGAAAAATAATTACTAGATTGAAAATAACGGATCAAGTAATTCAACATAGCATTGAATGTGCTTAGAATGTTGTGTAACAACTCTTTGGTGGACTAGTAGAGTAACTAGCTAAGATCAAAATTATATGTTGGAAAGATGACACTAATTGTGCGAACGGAAAGATTACTTCAATACGAATCCGATGCAGTTGGGTTCATCGGAAACGGAGGTACGGATAAAAAGATATGATCGAAAGAAATTTGAGTATGAATCTGAACAAATTTTGAAATTTGAAAGTTGCAAAAAGTTTATTTGATAGATTCACTAGATAGGTGGAATCAAGACGAAAATATTGATGTTGGTTTCGTCTAATTTGGATGAACGAGTAAAAAGTTATAGCTATTTGAAAAATCAGGGTCAAGCTGTTTTACGGAAGAAAAAGAGCTATGGCTAAAAGAATTCTAGTCCTAAAATGTAAATACAGGGACTAATTTATAAATCTAATTATTCTACCGTACTAGTCTAGAAATAATAAGCTACGGGAGTATATATAAAAAAAATACGAAGAAAGATACCTTTATAAGGTAGAGAAAAGACGACTTCGGAGAGAGGAGACGACTCCCAGAATTCCCGCCGGAGAGGATAAATATATTTTTCTTTAGTGAATCTAGTCAAACCAAAATATATTGATTTAATCCGAATCGGATGATTTTTGAAGGCTCTATGGGTCTATATTTATAGGTGAAAAAGAGGTTTAGGGGTCAAAGGCTAGGCAATGTGGGATTAAATGTATACGAACAAATAAAACGAACGGAATCGCATGGCTAAAAAGAACCACAGGCCGGGCGCGCGCACGCTTCAGTTTTTTTTTTATTCAGCCAAAGGAAAATTAAAAAAGAAAAACAAACTGAGAAGGAAATTGATGGCTGGGCCTGGCCCATGTAGGAAAAAAAATTGGGGTGCCGCTGCCACTATGCTGCGCATGTTGGCGACATATAGTTACGACGTACGCGCACTTTTTGTTTTTTTTAAATAGAAACAGAAAAGGAAAAACTGAATAACTAAAATAAAAATAAAATTGTACATAGGCATATTATATATCAAAATTTTCAGAAAATATTTTCCTAAAAGATGAACATATTTTAAGCGGCAAATAAATTTCACAAAAAATTAAATAAAGCAAACAGTACTACTGGTTCATTTAAAAACCAAATAAAAATATTTTAAAATACCAAAATGATTTCACACTCATTTCTCTCCATTTTTATACTGTAGGGAATCATTTTACCCTATTTGACATATATTTTGTTTTTGGAGAAAAAAATAATTTGAATAAAAACCAAATAACTTCAAATTGAAAGTGGGTTTCAAAATAACTACAAAAGGACTTTCAATTTGATTTCTTTGAACTTCCAACTCTCTTTCTTAGCATTTGAAGATGTCATTTTATCTTCTCTCATGAATCTCATTGAGTTGCATAAAGTTTCCGAATTTGAAATATTTCCAAATGGAATTGAAATCTTTTCGAAACACCTTTTAAAATAGGAAGTCATGTTATCTTCACTCTAGGGTTTGTAATGAAATAGATTTGAATTCAACGAGATCATAAATGCAAGGTGAAAGTTTTGGGAAAGTCATTTTATTCCCTCTCATTCAACTATCAAAAAGTTTCAAATTTCACTCAAATTCACACAAGCAACCACACCACAATCAAACAAACAATCAAAACTATTTATTTAATATAACATTCCAAAATTTAGAATTTTGGGATGTTACAAACCTACCACCCTTAAAATGAATCTCGCCCTCGAGATTCGGAGAGGCTAGCAAGAAATAGGTTAAGTTCGGGGTCTCCTCAAAAATCCGTCGATTGTCACGAAGGTCTGGGGTGCTACCACCCTTAGAAGCATGGTTACGGTTCCATCAAAACTCAGGTACTACATCCTTATTGTTGGCAGTGTCGATCTTCTCATATCTTCAGGATAATTCCTTCTCTGGGCTTTTCCGGTAGTGGCATAACCTTTTTTTCAATTCTTGTGTCCTTTCATCTTGGTAAGGTTCTTCCAAGACTGGTTCTTCTTAGCTGACAGGTCTGGCGCCAATACTAAACAACTATCAATATCTCATGGTGGTCATCAAACAATTTGACTGGGTCCCTACAGAAAACGGGTCTGGGCTTCATTCTCACCGTATGACCTACGGTTGGCAACAACTTCCTTGTACAAGGGAAAAAATTGTTATACCATTCTAAGGTTCAAACAAGGTTTTTGATATCATCGTCTCTCTCTACTATGGGTAAGTCACTCAGATTTACCATCCCATATAGCAGAGGTGAATAATAAGAGTAAGTCGGCATGGTGATCAATCCATTTCGCACCCAAATCATTACCTTCTATATGGTTTAGTGAATCTCGCATTTTAACACTCGGTCATCCTCACAAGCATTGCAGAATGCATTGCAGAATTTGTCTTGTCGACGAACTGCGTTCGGATATATCCATTGCTTCTGCAAGCTGAACAAAACATCTATCGTTCTTCACAACTCTCGGGTTTTTGTATCCTCCTAAGAAACGTCTGCTGATCAAATCACAACTTCTTCCAAAATTTCTTCTTCCAGGGAGTACTTGATCCTTATTAACTCATGGGCATGTGGGTTATGGGCGCACTTCAACACATGTATGGCTTTAACTCATCCTGGGGTTACAATTGTTCCATATTCCCAACATTATACCTCCTTTATATCCAATAGTACTTCATCCCTTCATATTCTTGGGGTATCCCACATATCGAGATAAAACTCATACTTATTTTTTCCAAAGTCCACTCCGTGGAATATCATTATCCTTTCCAGGGGTCAAGTGTCCTCACAGGGTACTACCACCCTTGAAATGCACAAATTCTTCTATAGACCATATTTCTCATATCCTCGAAAATGGTCAAAATCTTTGTTCATAGAGTAACAACTCATAAAATTCAACGTATGAAATCATGACACATGAAATTGATTGATTTCATGAATTTATTACAATCTCTGAGCACCCATTACTTAATTCAACTCATCGAACTTATGAATATAAAATTTCTTTCTACTACTCTTATTATCCATATCGAAATCTCAAGTACTCAGCTCCAGCTTTCATCTGATCCGAACATTCCCTAGCAAAATGTCCCGCTTCTTTGTAGCGAAAACAATCGACTTCCGACATGTCTCGGGGTTTCTTTGTGATTATGTAGGCTCCTTGGATTTTTTTTAGCTTCTTCTCCGGACATTTATAAGCGTAATGACCTAAATCCTTGCACCTGTAACATGTGATATGACTCAGGTCCTTCTTTGTACAAATTGGGTTGTTCTTGGGATACATTCTGTTTCTCTTCCTGGACTTTTCCGTACCAATCAGGACTTCTATTTCCTGTGGGTCATAATCTATTTCCACTGTCGGGAATTCTACTAGATACTCTTTTGGACAATACTGGGAGATGTGTCCTTCTTCTCCACATGAATAGCATGACTTGGTGTAAAGTTTAATAGGATCTTCTTCAGGTGTGTCCTCAAAATCTTCCTTCATCGCAGGTTCTTCTAAAATTTCCACGAGGGCTTCTTTCATTGCTTCTTTCTTCTGCTGGATAGTTCGTTGTACCATGGGGTAAATGTGACACTGAGCAGGGCAGTGGGTAGTCCCTTCACACACGAAACAAGTAACCTGCCTATTTGGGCATTCTTCAGCTGGGTGACTTTCTTCACAATGAGGGCATTCATCCTTGTGCTCCTCCTGGGTGTGTCCTATCTCTCCACAAATCCTGCAGGCACAAGGTTTCTTCTCCGGGTTATCACCACGCTTTCGGATGAGACGGGATTTTAACAGAGTCTTCTTGAATTCCTCCCAACTTTTTGCTCCATTACATCCTTGTATGGCTTGATGCATTTTCCACCATGTTGCAGCACTTTTTGTAAAGTACTGAAGAGCGTATTGAACCTCATACTTCCTTGCAATCAAATTTTTCCTGAAGTGATCCTCAATGTTTTGTGTCCATAGCTCTGCCTCCGGCTGGGTCATCGGTCCAGAGAATACAAGTCCATCTTCATTCATCCTCTATTGGTTCCAATAGTTTTGGGGTGAGATAAGAGAGATAGAGAGGGATACACACCATACACACAATAGTTTTGAAGAGACGGGTTTTATTTTTGGCCGTCGGAAAAACATCATACAAATGACAGCTCACAATCGTCGCATCTAACGTAAGTATATAACAGGGGTTTGGTCTTCTAAAGGTCAATAAATCTTCAAAGTCGTCAAACTCTTCAAATCTTCGGAGTATCCACTGTTGTAGCTTCAACACTTCTAATGCATGGTGAAATCCTCTTTATTCTGTAGTGGTCTTAGTTGTCTGAATCTTGTCCTTCTCGGATTGGGCTCATCAGTTGAATCTTCGTGTGGTAAAAAGGGGAAAAGAGTATAGTCTAACAGTTCTAGGTGAGAGGAAATATTTGGTAAAGAATAGAAAATATGAGAGTTAAAGAATCCTCTTGAAAATAAAGTTCTAGAGAAATCATCTCCTAAGGGCTTGCTAGTTTCTAGGGGTCACGTCCTACAGTCAACATGTGCTCTGATACCATCTTGTAGCGACTCGACCCAAATGAATCAAGTCTCTGTGCTTAAGTGTCATCCCTGGATCGGTATGCTGACACACACAGTACTCGAGGATTTATAACAGAGGTAAATCACATGTATAAAGTAACGTAAATACTATTACCTCAATCCATATAGCGGAAGTAACAACAAGGTTGTGGAGTTCCCAACAACGCCAACGGCAAAGTTGAGTGTAGACATCGTAACCCTAACGTATCACTTACTCGTCGTAAGAATTCCTGCAACATGAGACGTTGCAGCCATGTAGGTCAGTACATTCAACATACTGACCTACACGGCTGCAACGTCTCATGTTGCAGGAATTATCCGACGAGTAAGTGATACGTTAGGGTTGCGATGACTACACTCAACTTTGCCGTTGGTGTTGTTGGGACTCTACAACTTTGTTGTTACTTCCGCTATATTATTTGAGGTAATAGTATTTACGTTATTTTATACATGTGATTTACCTCTGTTATAAATCCTCGAGTACTGTGTGTGTCAGCATACCGATCCAGGGATGACACTTAAGCACAGAGACTTCGATCCATTCGGGTCGGGTCGCTACAGCATATCAACCAAAGTATCCCAAATTTCCTTTGCATTCTCAAGGCAGCTTATTTTTTTGAATTCCTCGGGGCACAAACCATTGAAGAGAATATCACAAGCTTGAGCATTGTATTGCAACATCTTCAATTCTTCCGCAGTTGCTTAATGATTCGGTTCTCTACCATCCTCAAAGAATTCACCTTGCAAGCCAATATGAACAACAGCCCAAACGGCAGGATTATGACCAAGAATATGCATTTTCATCTTATGCTTCCAACTAGCAAAATTTGTACCATCAAAATATGGACCTCTATGGTGATAGTTACCCTCACTAGACGCCATACTCTCCTAGGTTGTGAAACCAAGACTATGGTGACCAAAGCAATGGAAACCAAGCCTTACGGAGACCAAACCTCTGATACCACTTGTAGTATCAAAAGTATGTCTAGATGGGGTGATTAGACTACTTGACCAAATAAACCTAACCTTTTCCCAATTTAACTTGTAGGCGATTTTAGCAATTGTAATAAGTCAAGCAACACCCTACACATGCAATTCTAAGAGTATAGCAGCGGAAAGAAAGACATTGCACATGTAAGTAAAGGGAAGGGGTTAGAGAAAGCAAACACAATGAGGACATTGTGATTTTTGGCGTGGTTCCGATAGGTGGTTGCTACTTGTGAACTCCATTGGGATTTCCCCGAAGAGGAGTGATATGTCTCCAACGTATCTATAATTTTTGCTTGTTCCATGTTGTTATATTATCATTCTTGGATGTTTTACAATCATTTTATAGCAACTTTATATCATTTTTTGGGACTAACCTATTCACATAGTGCCCAGTGCCAGTTGTTGTTTTTTGCTTGTTTTTTACTTCGTAGAAAATCAATACCAAACGGAGTCCAAACACGGCGAAACTTTTTAGAGAATTTTTCTGGACCAGAAGACACAAGATGGGCCAAAGAAGTACCAGAGGGGGCTCCGTGGGGAGCACAACCACCAGGGCGCGCCTGGGGGCCCAGGCACGCCCAGGTGGGTTGTGCCCACCTCGGTGGCCTCCCGCACCGCCTCTTCGCCCTATAAATCCCCAAATATTCCAAAAACACTAGGGGAGTCGACAAAACACAATTCCAGCCGCCGCAAGTTCCAGAACCATGAGATCCAATCTAGACACCATCACGGAGGGGTTCATCATCCTCATTGGTGCCCTCTGATGATGCGTGAGTAGTTCATCACAGACCTACGGGTTCGTAGGCAGTAGCTAGATGGCTTCCTCTCTCTCTCTTTTGATTTTCAATACAATGGTCTTTTGGAGATCTATTTGATGTAACTCTTTTGCGGTGTGTTTGTTGCGATCCGATGAACTTTGAGTTTATGATCAGATCTTTTATCCATGAAAGTTATTTGAGTTCTTGATCTCTTATATGCATGATTATTTATAGCCTCGTATTTCTTCTTCGAATCTTTGGTTTAGTTAGGCCAACTATATCGATTTTTCTTGCCATGGGAAGAGGTGCTTTGTGATGGGTTCGATCGTGCGGTGTTCTTTCCCAGTGACAGAAGGGGCAGTAAGACACGTATGTATCGTTGCTATTAAGGATAATAAGATGGGGGCTATTTCTACATGAATAGATATCTTCTACATCATGTCATCGTTCTTATTACATTACTCCGTTTCTCCATGAACTTAATACACTAGATGCATGCTGGATAGCGGTCGATGTGTGGAGTAAGAGTAGTAGATGCAGGCAGGAGTCGGTCTACTAATCTTGGACGTGATGCCTATATATTGATCATTGCCTGGATATCGTCATAATTATTTGAGGTTCTATCAATTGCCCAACAGTAATTTGTTTACCCACCGTGTGCTATTTCTTGAGAGAAGCCACTAGTGAAATCTACGGGCCCCAGGTCTATTCTTTATCATATTTGCTTTCCGATCTATTATTTGCCACTTTTATTTTCAGATCTATTATTCCAAAAACCAAAAATACCTTGCTGCACTTTTTGTTTGCATCTTTTATTTCGCGTTTTATCGAGATCTATTTATCCAATCTATCACAATTTTATCCCGTCAACTTGACAATTTCTGGCACCGTTACCCGAAGAAGGGATTGACAACCCCTTATACGCTTCGGGTTGCAAGTATTTGTTCTTTGTGTGCAGGTACCATTTACATAGTTTTGCTTGGTTCTCCTACTGGATTGATACCTTGGTTTCATAACTGAGGGAAATACCTACTGTAGCTGTGCTGCATCATCCCTTCCTCTTTGGGGACATACCGACGTAGTTCAAGCGACATCAAAAGGAATTTCTGGCGCCGTTGCCGGGGAGACATCATCAACATCTATCAGGTTCCTAATCACAAATCTCATCTCCTTGCAATTTACATTATTAGCCATTTGTCTCTCGTTTTCATCTCCCTCACTTCACAAAAATTTGCCGTTTTATTCGCCCTCTTTTTCGTTCGCCGTTTTCTCATCAGATCTATCTCTTTGTGTGTGATTTTGTTTGCCTACCTTGTCACTATGGCTAGTTCTTCCTCTGTTGCGTGTACCCCTGAAAACAAGGTTCTTAATTTTAAACAAAGGGGAGGGGAGAATTTAAAAGATGCTTGGTATAGGATGTGCAGTGCTCATAATATATCTATACGTAAGCAATCTACCGTTGTTCTTCTTTGAAGTTTTTATGTGGGCATCACCACTTGGTATAGATTCATCCTTGATACGATTACCAGTCAGAATTTCTTGATGTGTCCATCTTTGGATGCTTTTAATGCCATGGGATATCTAGTGGGTGCTCCACCTATCGTTATTAATGAAACAATCTTAACTCTTGACCATGTTATGCAAAGATTAGATGCTATTGAAAAGAAGATGGTCACCTTAGAAAAAATAGAAAATTTGGATAAAAATATGCAGAATCTTGCTAATGAATTTGGGTCAAAAGCGGGCAATGTCTTTAAATTGTTAAGGGAGAAGGAAACTGTAGTTAACGAAAGAATAGAAGAAAGTCCGTCTCGGATCGATAAGTTGGAGGAAATTTTTAGTAACTTAAACCCGGCTTTTGCTTCTGCTAAAACTATTGAAAAAACTCCCATAAAAGTTGGCAAGATTACTCAAGTTACAAAGAACAAGGGTGCAACTTCTAGTAATAGCAAAGAAGATCTTAAGATGATTGGTATTCACCCCAACTTTGTTGAAGTTGTAAACCCTACTTACAAGAATGAATTTTTGAATCCTCACTAGTAGAAAACAGGGCTTTCGTCACAGCCGGATGCTCACATTAGTCACGGTTGCATTATGAACCGGGACTAATGTGAGCATTAGTCCCGGTTCGAGCGGCTAGGGCGCTGGGCAGGCATTAGTCCCGGTTCAAATGGGACCTTTCGTCCCGGTTTGAGCCACGAACCGGGACTAAAGGGTGCGATGCCCTTTAGTCCCGGTTCGTGGCTCAGACCGGGACTAAAGGTTAGACCTTTAGTCCCAGTTCGAGCCACGAACTGGGACTAAAGGGGTTGAGGCTTTAGTCCCGGTTGGTGGCTCCAACCGGGACTAAAGGTGCCACGAACCGGGACTAAAGGGGTTTTGAAATTTGTTTTTTGTTTTTCCATTTGTTCTTTGTGTTTAGTTTCTGTTTTAAATTGCTTATATCTTTTAGGATATTTGATGTTTTTGAGTGATTCTTTTTGCATTAGATTCAAAATTTTGTCTAGTTTCTGTTTGTGCCATTAGTTTTCAAATTTGAATGATTTAAATATGAATTTGTTCAAATTTGCTTCAAACCCTAGATTGAGAATAATTTGAGTTTAAAATAGTTTTTAATTTAATTCTTTTTGCTCCTAGTCACATGTTAGATTGTTGTCACAGTAAGATTTATTTGGTTATTTTTAGAATAATGTATATTATGATTTTAATTAAAACAGTATTGTTTTGCTTGTTTTGCTTATATAGTTGTTTTAGTCCTTTAATTGTTATTTTCAATTATTTTTAGTTAGTTCTTTATGTAGATTTTAACATGTTGTAGTATGCTTCTGTTAGACAATAGTAGATAAATTTTTATAATTAATTAATATTAATTTTGCTAAAGTTTTGTATTAATAGTTGTTTAGCCTTTAATAATAGTTGATAGAATTAGTTTTGCTATATTAAAAGTAATTCTTTTTGCCACTTTAATAGAACGTGACTCTGGCTTGGTTAACCTTAGTTGTGACTCTGGCTGGGATGATGCTAGCAGATGTAGTCGACGGTAGGATTGGATGGACACCATCCTGGACTAAAGAGGTTCAAACTCTACCCCCCCTCCCCCGTCGTGTATCGCCATTTCAGTTTTGTAAAAAACAAAAGAAAATGATAAAAACTTCAAAAATTAAAATCCTTCGAGATGTAGTTATGTTACTACATCTACTAGTTAGGAAAATTAAAAAACTTAAATTTGGACATGTTTTGCAAAAACGTGTTATGAAAAAGTAAAACGGCCATATCTTTTGCATACGATGTCGAAAAAAAACGCATAATATATCAAAAAAATCAGCATGAAAAAACACATAATATATCAAAAAAATCAGCACGAAAAAAGGCGGTTTTGCAAATTTTAGAATCCTCAAATTCTTAAAGGAAAAAAAGTTATGCTCAAATTTTAGTTTTTTTGAATTTTGGTTAAATCTGGTCAAACTGTGGTCAAACTATTGTCAAACTACTTATTCAAGAAATATTAGTGTTACTAAATAATTATTTTAGTTTTTTTGAATTTTGGTCAAACTATGGTCAAACTATGGTCAAACTACTTATTCAAGAAATATTAGTGTTACTAAATAATTATTGTTTTTTAGAATAATAGTTTCAAACTCAAACAGTGCTTAATGCTCAAGTTCAACTCCTAAGGGTTAATAGGACTGACAGCTTAGTATTGTCAGGAAAACAACAAGTGCAGACTTGGAAACTAGGAGGAATAGAACTCGAAAGTTAAGCGTGCTCAGGCTGGAGTAGTGAGAGGATGGGTGACCGGCCGGGAAGTTAGACGATTTGGAATGAGTGCTGATTAGAGATTAAATTCGGAAGGGGACTGCTAGGCGTCATCCGGCTTATCTTAGGAAAAGATGAGCCGGCTTGACAGCCGTTGATTTGGGCAGCGTGATCCCCTGATGTGTGCAATTCACAGTACGCCCATGCCCTCTTGTACCCTGGACCACGTCATCACAATAAGCCATCACTCCAGCCACCGGTACGTACAATGCATACTCTCGCTTCCTGCATGGCATGCATAGCTTCGACGAGAATCCCAGGTTGCCAAGTTGCAGCACCAACTTTTGCTTGCACCACCGGCAATGCTCGCCGAACATCTCACGGCAACGTCGACGAGCTCGCCGCACACCGGCCATGGCAACAGTACCGGCAAGCTCCGGGATTGCAGCACCAGCAACGACACTATTGTGACCATCCCTTGAAGCATAGGAGATGCTCCGGCAGCACGACAATGCCCCATTGCAACACTGGTGATACTTCATTGCAACACTGGCGATGCTCCAGCTGCCCGGCAACGCTCCATTGCAACACCCGTGAGGTTCTAGCGGCCCGACGATGCTCCGTTGCAGCATCGGCAATGCTCTGGCGGCCCAGCGATGCTCCGTTGCAACATTGGTGATACTCCATTGTAGCACCGATGATGCTCCAGCGGCCCGACAACGCCCCATTGCAGCACCCGCGAGGTCCCGGTAGCGGGATGATGCTCCATTGCAGCACCGACGATGCTCTGGCGGACCGGCGATGCTCTGTTCCAGCACCGATGATGCTCCGTTGCAGTACCAACGATGCTCAGGCGGCTTGAAGATGCTTCGTTGTAGCACCAACGATGCTCTGTTGCAGCATCGATGATGCTCCGTTGCAGTACCGACGATGCTCAGGCGGCTTGAAGATGCTCCGTTGTAGCACCGACGATGCTCTGTTGCAGCATCGATGATGCTCCGTTGCAGTACCGACGATGCTCAGGCGGCTTGAAGATGCTCCGTTGCAGCACCGATGATGCTCCGGCGGCCCGGCAATGCTCCGTTGCAGCACCGATGATGCTCCGTTGCAGTACCGACGATGCTCAGGCGGCTCAAAGATGCTCCGTTGCAGCACCGACGATGCTTAATTGCAGTACCGATGATGCTCAGGCAGCTCAAAGATACTCTATTGCAGCACCGACGAGGCTTCGCTACAGTATCGACGATGCTCAGGTGGCTTGAAGATGCTTCATTGTAGCACTGATGATGCTCTGGCAGCCTGGCGATGCTCCATTGCAGTACTGATGATGCTCAGGCGGCTCGAAGATGCTTCGTTCCAACACCAACGAGGCTTCACTGCAGTATTGACGATGCTCATGTGGCTCGAAGATGCTCCGTCGGCCTGGCAATGCTCCGTTGCAGTATCAGCGATGCTTAGGTGGCTCGAAAATGCTCCATTCCAACACCGACGATGCTCCAGCGACCCGACGATGCTCCGTTGCAGCACTAATGATGCTCCGTTGCAGTACCAACGATGCTTAGGTGGCTCAAAGATGCTCCATTCCAACATCGATGATGCTCCGGCGACCAGACGATGCTCCGTTGCAGTACCGACGATGCTTAGGTGACTCAAAGATCCTCCATTCCAACACCAACGATGCTCCGGCGACCCGACAATGCTCCGTCGGCGGTCCGGCGATGCTTCATTGCAGCAGCCGTCGACGCATGCAGTAGAGGCCGTGAATGGCAGCCCATCGGCGCTCCGTAGTCCTAGCATCGCCGGCAACTAACGCGGCATGGCACCGAGATGACCCTGTAGCATAGTCGTTGGCTGGCCGGCTCGCAGCAACGCTGTTGAAGTGCACCCCGTGCAGCCCTCTGCACTTACGTGAGCAGTAGTTAAAGTGCACCAAGCTAGCAAATACTACCCTAGCACATCGTGTGAAAAGGAAAAAAAAGGTGAAAAGAATCACGATAGCCTCTTGTGGGGACTAGCCACATGCAACGCACAGTGTACGCTTTGTACCAACACACGACTGAATGAGATGATCTACTAATCGGACGGTGCAGCGGGCGGCTTACGCATAGTCAGAAATCAGTCGGATGAATATAAACATTTCCCAATTTGGAAGCAGTGAGGAGGGAGGGGTGATTAGAGATTAAATTGTCAAATAATTCAAAGATTTGAAAATCAGAAGAAAAAAATTTCAATTTTTTTTTTCAAAAAAAATCCTTTAGTCCCGGTTGGTAACACCAACCGGGACTAAAGGTCCTCCAGCCCCGCTCCAGCCGGCAACCACGTGGAGCCCCTTTAGTCCTGGTTCGTAAGCGAACCGGGACTAAAGGTTAGAGGCATTAGTCCCGACCCTTTTGTCCCGGTTCCAGAACCGGGACTAAAGGCCCTCTAGAACCGGGACAAAAGCCCTATTTTCTACTAGTGCCTCTTCCTAGGATTATTATTATCAAAAATATGCATGCTAAAACTTTGAAGAACTATGGTTGTGTGATTGAGGAATTGGAAACTAAAGATGACAATACTTGAATCTATGCATTATGCCTAGCTAGGGGAATAAAACGATAGCGCTTGTTGGGAGGCAACCCAATGAATAAATTTTATTTTTGCCTTTTTTCTTTCTGTTCTTGAGTGTTTGCACAATTATGCCTTTTTATGATTGTGTTTTTTATGTTTTAACTAGTGTTTGTGCCAAGTAAAGCCTTTGGGATTAGGTTTGGTGATAGTTGATTTGATCTTCTTGGAAAACAGAAACTTTTGCGTCCAGTAAAATAATTTTCATAAATCATAGAAGAAATGAAAAATTCTGAATTGTTTACACAATATTTATATAAAAATTTCCTACGTTTTCCTAATTTTTCAGAATTTTTGGAGTTACAGAAGTACACGAAGTTTTCAGATTGTCACAGACTGTTCTGTTTTTAACAGATTCTGTTTTCTTTGCATTGCGTGCTTATTTTGATGAATCTATGGTTGTATCGGGGGGTATAAGCCATGGTAAAGTTGGAATACAGTAGATATAATGAAAAAATAAAATATGAATGGATTTGCAACAATACTTAGAGTGGTGATTTGCTTTCTTATACTAACGGATCTCACGAAGGTTTTGTTGAGTTTTGTGTGATTGAAGTTTTCAAGTTTTGGGTGAGATCGCGATGGATGAAGGAATAAGGAGTAAGAAGAGCCTAAGCTTGGGGATGCCCCATGGCACCCCAAGTTATTATCCAAATAGAAACAAACAACTAAGCTTGGGGATGCCCCGGAAGGCGTCCCCTCTTTCTTCTAACGACCATCGGTATTTTACTTGGAGATATATTTTTATTCGTCACATATCATGAGTTTTGCTTGGAGCGTCTTGTATTATATGAGTTTTTGCTTGTTTTTCTTTTTAGTTTGTGTCATCTCTATCTTTGCTGGACACACCTATTTGAGAGAGCCAAAATTATGCTATGATTTGTTAGAATTGCTCTCTATGCTTCACTTAAATTTTTTGAGCTATGGAATTGCTCTAGTGCTTCACTTATATCTTTTTGAGCACGGTGTGATTTAATATTTTTGAAGAAATGCTCTCATGCTTGACTTAGATTTATTTGATAGTTAGTAAATTTTTGAAGAAATTCTCTCATGCTTCACTTATATTATTTTGAGAGATGCAAAATTTTATGCTCATGTTCTTCACTTAAATTTGTTTGAGCTATCAAAAGCAACATATGAAATTAGTTCCAAAGTGATAGATATTCAAAAGGGATATAATAAAAACTTTCATGAAGATCATTGGATAAAATAAACTTGATTCTTTGTAATAGTTTTGCGGTATGATGATAGTGATATGTGAGTCATGTTGGTGAGTAATTATGCTTTAGTAAGAATATTGGTGTTAAGATTTGTGATTCCCTATGCAAGCACGAAAGTCAATAGTTATGCAATGAAATTACATCCTACTTGTGGTGCATTATTCGGTGTTAGTTATGCTTAATGCTCGCTTATGTGATTTTTCATTTCTTGGTTGGTTGCTTCTCAATCTATTTGCTAGCCTCCACTTGTACTAAGTAGAAATACTACTTGTGCATCGAAAATCCTTAAACCTAGTTTTGCCATATGAGTCCACCATACCTACCTATATGCGGTATTCCCGTGCCGTTCTAAGCAAATTTGTATGTGCCATCTCTAAATTTTCAAAATAAATTTTCCTTTTTGTGTGCTCGTACCGCTCATGAAGCGGCAAGGGGTGGCCAATATTTTCCATGCTAGATGTGTTATTCTCAATATGAGTGTTTATTCACTTGTCATTGCATGAGAGTACGGTGGTAATAGGGATGCCCAGTCCCGAAATGAAAAAGAAATTTACTTTATGTTGTCAAATAACAAATTCCTTGGAAAGTGTTGGTATGGACGGTACTCGTGGATACGGCTAGTCATGGAATGTGAAATAATGGTGGAAAAAGGAATAAACTTTATTTTCTATTTGGGAACCGCCTATGATATATCTAGCATGGAAAGTGTTGGGAATTACTCGGTCGTTTTCATTGACGGGAAAAGTATGCCTGTCAAAAAAGATTATCTCTAAATTTAAGCTTTGAGCTCTGGCACCTCTACAAATCTCTACTTCCCTCTGCGGAGGGCCTTTCTATTTACTTTATGCAATTTTTATTTTTATTTGAGTATCCATCTTCTCTTATAAAGCACCAACTAAGGGGCACTATGATCGTACTTGAGCATTGGGTGTAGCTAATATGCGAGTGTGTTTCATGAATGGATCAATGATTGAGCATGATGGGCTAGAGATAACTTGATTTAGTGTTGATATTTTGAAAGACATGGTTGCTTATTGATATGCTTGAGTATTGAAATCTTCATGTCAAAACTAGACTATTGCTTTGAACCATATAAAAGTACAAATGTCCATGCTACAAAAGAAAAGAATATGTGATGAACATGTTAGGCAGCATTCCACATCAAAAAAATTGTTTTTATCATTTACCTACTCGAGGACGGGTAGGAATTAAGCTTGGGGATGCTGATACATCTCCAACGTATCTATAATTTTTGCTTGTTCCATGTTGTTATATTATCATTCTTGGATGTTTTACAATCATTTTATAGCAACTTTATACCATTTTTTGGGACTAACCTATTGACATAGTGCCCAGTGCTAGTTGCTGCTTTTGCTTGTTTTTTACTTCGCAGAAAATCAATAGCAAACAGAGTCCAAATGCAGCGAAACTTTTTGGAGAATTTTCTGGACCAGAAGACACAAGATGGGCCAAAGAAGTACCAGAGGGGGGCTCCGAGGGGAGCACAACCCACCAGGGCGCGCCTGGGGGCCCAGGCGCACCCAGCTGGGTTGTGCCCACCTCAGTGGCCTCCCGCACCGCCTCTTCGCCCTATAAATCCCCAAATATTCCAAAAAAAAACCTAGGGGAGTCGACGAAACACAATTCCAGCCGCCGCAAGTTCCAGAACCACGAGATCCAATCTAGATACCATCACGAAGGGGTTCATCATCCTCATTGGTGCCTCTCCGATGATGCGTGAGTAGTTCATCATAGACCTACAGGTCCGTAGGCAGTGGCTTCCTCTCTCGCTCTTTTGATTTTCAATACAATGGTCTCTTAGAGATCTATTTGATGTAACTCTTTTGCAGTGTGTTTGTTGGGATCCGATGAACTTTGAGTTTATGATCTCTTATATGCATGATTATTTATAGCCTCGTATTTCTTCTTCGAATCTTTGGTTTAGTTAGGCCAACTAGATCGATTTTTCTTGCCATGTGAAGAGGTGCTTTGTGATGGGTTCGATCGTGTGGTGTTCTTACCCAGTGACAGAAGGGGCAGCAAGACACGTATGTATCATTGCTATTAAGGATAACAAGATGGGGGCTATTTTTACATGAATAGATCTCATCTACATCATGTCATCATTCTTATTGCATTACTCCGTTTCTCCATGAACTTAATACACTAGATGCATGCTGGATAGTGGTCGATGTGTGGAGTAATAGTAGTAGATGCAGGCAGGATTCGGTCTACTAATCTTGGACGTGATGCCTATATATTGATCATTGCCTGGATATTGTCATAATTATTTGAGGTTCTATCAATTGCCCAACAGTAATTTGTTTACCCACCGTGTGCTATTTCTTGAGAGAAGCCACTAGTGAAATCTACGGCCCCCGGGTCTATTCTTTATCATATTTGCTTTCCGATCTATTATTTGCCACTTTTATTTTTAGATCTATTATTCCAAAAACCCAAAAATACCTTGTTGCACTTTTTATTTGCATCTTTTATTTTGCTTTTTATTGAGATCTAGTTATCCAATCTATCACAATTTTATCCCGTCAACTTGACAATTTCTGGCGCCGTTACCTGAAGAAGGGATTGACAACCCCTTATACGCGTCGGGTTGCAAGTATTTGTTCTTTGTGTGCAGGTACCGTTTACATAGTGTTGCTTGGTTCTCCTACTGGATTGATACCTTGGTTTCATAATTGAGGGAAATACCTACCGTAGCTCTGTTGTATCATCCCTTCCTCTTTGGGGAAATACCGATGTAGTTCAAGCAACATCAAGGAGAGGATGATACAACACAGTAGAGATAAGTATTTCCCTCAGTTAAGAACCAAGGTTATCAATCCAGTAGGAGAACTAAGCAACAACTCGTTAGCACCACCAGCACACAAACAACAAATCCTTGCAACCAAACGCGAACAAGGGGTTGTCAATCCCTCGACGGTTACGAGCAAGATTAAATTGTATGGTATTTGATAGATAGATTGGACAAAAATACAAAATAAAATAAATAAAAGAAAAATGGAGCAAGATTTTTTTGGTTTTTATATATGATAAAAGATAGACCCGGGAGCCATAGTATTCACTAGAGGCTTCTCTCTTGAAAATAGCATACGGTGGGTAAACAAAATGATCATATATAGGCATCACGTTCGAGATAATTAGACCAAAACGATTCTGCATCTACTACTATTACTCCACACATCGACCGCTATCCCGCATGCATCTAGTGTATTAAGTTCATGAAAAGACGGAGTAACGCCTTAAGCAAGATGACATGATTTATAAAAGAAAAACTCACGTATGAATAAACCCCATTTTTTACCCTTAATAGCAATGGTACATATGTGTCATGTCCCCTTCTATCACTGGGATTGAACACCACAAGATCAAACCCATTACAAAGCACCACTCCCATTGCAAGAAAAATCAATCACTTGGCCAAACCAAATCAATAGATCGGAAAGAAATAAGAAGTTATATTAATCATGCATAAAAGAGTTCAGAGAAAACTCAAATAATATTCATGGATAGATCTGATCATAAACTCACAATTCATCGGATCCCAACAAACACACCGCAAAAAGTGATTACATCGAATAGATCTCCAAAAAACATCGAGGAGAACATTGTATTGAAGATCAAATAGAGAGAAGAAGCCATCTAGCTACTAACTATGGACCCATAGGTCCGTGGTAAACTACTCACACATCATCGGAAGGGCAACAAGGATGATGTAGAGACCCTCCATGATCGAATCCCCCTCCGGCAGAGTGCTGAAAAAGGCTTCCAGATTGGTTCTCGTGGTTCTGGAACTTGTGGCGGCGAAAAAAGTATTCCGTGGACTCCCCTGTTGGTTTCACAATTTTAGAGAATTTATAGATGCGTAGTTAGCTCAAACGGAGCCATGTGGGCCCCACAAGCCACCAGGGCGTGCCCCACCCCTCTAGGCGTGCCCTGGTGCCTCGTGGGCCACTGCTCCATCTTCTCATCCCCTCCTGAAGCTTCCAGGGTCCTTGTTGCCAGAAAAAATCTCCAAAAAGTTTCATGGCATTTGGACTTCGTTTGGTACTGATATTCTGCAAAACCAAAAACAAGCAAAAAACAACAACTGGCACTGGGCACTAAGTTAATAGGTTAGTCGCAAAAAATGATATATAATTTCTTGAAAGTTTATACAAAACAACCAAGATTGATAGTATAATAGCATGGAACAATCAAAAATTATAGATACGTTGGAGACGTATCAAGCATCCCCAAGCTTAATTCTTGCTCGTCCTCGAGTAGGTAAATGATAAAAACAGAATTTTTGATATGGAATGCTACCAAACATATTCATCATATATTCTTTTCTTTTGTAGCATGGACATTTGGACTTGAATGATTCAAAGCAAAAGTCTATAATTTGACATGAAGACATCAATACTCAGGCACACAAACAAGCAACCATGTCTTTCAAAATATCAATGCGAAATAAAGTTATCCCTAGCCCATTATGCTCAATCATTGATCCATTCATGAAACACACTCAACATTAGCTACATCCAATGCAAAAGTATGACAATAGTGCTCTCTAGTTGGTGCTTTATAAGAGAAGATTGAGACTCAACATAAAAATAAAAATTGCATAAAAGTAAATAGATAGGCCCTTCGCAGAGGGAAGCAGAGATTTGCAGAGGTGCCAGAGCTCAAGGCTTAAATTAGAGATAAAATTATTTTGAAAGGCATGTGTTTCCTGTCAACGAAAACGACCGAGAATTCCCAATATCTTCCATGCTAGACAAATTATAGGCGGTTCCCAAACAGAAAATAAAATTTATTTCCTTTCCACCATTATTTCACAATCCACGGCTAGCCGTATCCACGGGTGTGATGTCGCTTGAACTACGTCGGTATTTCCCCAAAGAGGAAGGGATCATGCAGCACAGCTACGGTAGGTATTTCCCTCAGTGATGAGACCAAGGTTATCAAACCAGTAGGAGAACCAAGCAACACTACGTAAACGGTACCTGCACACAAATAACAAATACTTGCAACACAACGTGTTAAAGGGGTTGTCAATCCCTTTCGGGTAACGGTGCCAGAAATTGTCACGTGGACGGGAGACTAAATGTAATAGATTGGATAAAAAGATCTCGATAAAACATGAATAAAATAAAGTGCAGCAAGGTATTTTTGGGTTTTTGGAAATATAGATCTAAAAATAAAAGATGCAAATAAATAAAAAGGCAAATAGCAATATAGATCTGAATGTATATGATGGGAAATTAGACCCGGGGGCCGTAGATTTCACTAGTGGCTTCTCTCGAGAGAAATAGCATACGGTGGGTAAACAAATTACTGTTAGGCAATTGATAGAACTTCAAATAATTATGACGATATCCAGGCAATGATCATTATATAGGCATCACGTCCAAGATTAGTAGACCGACTCCTGCCTGCATCTACTACTATTACTCCACACATCGACCGCTATCCAGCATGCATCTAGTGTATTAAGTTCATGGAGAAATGGAGTAATGCAATAAAATGATGACATGATGTAGACAAGATCTATTCATGTAGTAATAGACCCCATCTTGTTATCCTTAATAGCAACGATACATACGTGTCATTTCCCCTTCTGTCACTGGGATTGAGCACCGTAAGATCGAACCCATCACAAAGCACCTCTTCCCATGACAAGAAAAATCGATCTAGTTGGCCTAACTAAACCAAAGATTCGAAGAAGAAATACGAGGCTATAAGTAATCATGCATATAAGAGATCAAAAGACTCAAATAACTTTCATGGATAAAAACATAGATCTGATCATAA
The DNA here is from genome assembly GCA_011799875.1 of Thinopyrum elongatum. Classification (NCBI taxonomy): domain Eukaryota; kingdom Viridiplantae; phylum Streptophyta; class Magnoliopsida; order Poales; family Poaceae; genus Thinopyrum; species Thinopyrum elongatum. The sequence continues at coordinate 584,317,914 of CM022300.1, read as the reverse complement.
ACTCAAAGTTCATCGGATCCCAACAAACACACCACAAAAAGAGTTACATCAAATAGATCTCCAAGAGACCATTGTATTGAGAATCAAAAGAGAGAGAGGAAGCCATCTAGCTACTAACTAAGGACCCGTAGGTCTACAATGAACTACTCACGCATCATCGGAGAGGCACCAATGAGGATGATGAACCCCTCCGTGATGGTGTCTAGATTGGATCTATGGTTTCTGGAACTTGTGGCGGCTGGAATTGTATTTCGTCGACTCCCCTAGGGTTTCTGGAATATTGGGGTATTTATAGAGAAAAGAGGCGGTGCGGGAGGCCGCCGAGGTGGGCACAACCCACCAGGGCACGCCTGGGCCCCCAGGCACGCCCAGGTGGGTTGTGCCCCCCTCGGGGCACCCCTCTGGTACTTCCTTGGCCCAACTTGTGTCTTCTAGTCCAGAAAAAATCACCAAAAAGTTTTGCTGCGTTTGGACTCCGTTTGGTATTGATTTTCTGTGAAGTAAAAAAAAGCAAAAAACAGCAACTGGCACTGGGCACTATGTCAATAGGTTAGTCCCAAAAAATGATATAAAGTTTCTATAAAATGATTGTAAAACATCCAAGATTGATAATATAATAGCATGGAACAATCAAAAATTATAGATATGTTGGAGACGTATCAGCATCCCCAAGCTTAATTCCTGCTCGTCCTCAAGTAGGTAAATGATAAAAAAAGAATTTTTGATGTGGAATGTTGCCTAACATGTTCATCACATATTCTTTTCTTTTGTAGCATGGACATTTGGACTTTTATATGGTTCAAAGCAATAGGCTAGTTTTGACATGAAGATTTCAATACTCAAGCATATCAACAAGCAACCATGTCTTTCAAAATATCAACACTAAAGCAAGTTATCCCTTGCACATTATGCTCAATCATTGATCCATTCATGAAACACACTCGCATATTAGCTACACCCAATGCTCAAGTATGATCATAGTGCCCCTTAGTTGGTGCTTTATAAGAGAAGATGGAGACTCAAAAATAAAATAAAAATTGCATAACGTAAATAGAATGACCCTTCGCAGAGGAAAGTAGGGATTTGTAGAGGTGCCAGAGATCAAAGCAAAAAAGATAGAGATAGAAACATTTTGGGTGGCATGCTTTTCCTGTCAACGAAGACGATCAAGTAGTTCCCAATACTTTCCATGCTAGATATATCATAGGCGGTTCCCAAACAGAAAATAAAGTTTATTCCTTTTTCCACCATACTTTCACATTCCACGGGTGCTGTCCATACCAACACTTTCCAAGGAATTTATTATTTGACAACATAAAGTAAATTCATTTTTCATTTCGGGATGGGGCATCCCTAATACCTTTGCCGTACTCTCGTGCAATGACAAGTGAATAAACACTCATCTTAAGAATAACACATCTAGCATGGAAAAATATCAGCCACCCCCTACCATTTCATGAGCGGTACGAGAACACAAAAAGGAAAATTTATTTTGAAAATTAGAGATGGCACATACAAATTTGCTTAGAACGGCATGGAAATACCGCATATAGGTAGGTATAGTGGACTCATATGGCAAAACTGGTTTAAGGATTTTGGATGCAGAAGTAGTGATCGTACTTAGTGCAAATGAAGGCTAGCAAAAGATTGAGAAGCATCCAACCAAGAAACGAAAAATCTCATAAGCGAGCATTAAGCATAACTAACACCGAATAATGCACCACAAGTAGGATATAATTTCATTGCATAACTATTGACTTTTGTGATTGCATAGGGCATCACAAACCTTAACACCAATATTCTTACTAAACCATAATTACTCACCAACATGACTCACATATCACTATCATCATATCGCAAAACTATTACAAAGAATCAAGTTTATTTTGTCCAATGATCTTCGTGAAAGTTTTTATTATATCCTTCTTGAATATCTATCACTTTGGGACTAGTTTAATGTGTTGCATTTGATAGCTTAAACAAATCTAAGTGAAGAACACGAGCATAAAAATTTTCTTCTCCCAAAAAAAATTAAGTGAAGCATGAGAGAATATCTTCAAAATTACTACTCTCAAATAAATCTAAGTGAAGCATGAGAGCATTTCTTCAAAAATATTAAAGCACACTGTTCTCAAAAAGATATAAGTGAAGCACTAGAGCAATTCCATAGCTCATAAAGATTTAAGTGAAGCATAGAGAGCAATTCTAACAAATCATAGCATAATTTTCGCTCTCTCAAATAGGTGTGTCCAGAAAGGATGCTTGACTAAAAATAAAAAGTAAAACAAGCAAAGACTCAAATCATACAAGACGCTCCAAGCAAAACTCATGATATGTGACGAATAAAAATATAGCTCCAACTAAAATACCGATGGTCGTTAGAAGAAAGAGGGGATGCCACCCGGGCATCCCCAAGCTTAGTTGCTTGCTTTTCTTTTAGATAATATCTTGGGATGCCATGGGCATCCCCAAGCTTAGGCTCTTCTTACTCCTTATTCCTTCATCCATCGTGATCTCACCCAAAACTCGAAAACTTCAATCACACAAAACTCAACAAAACCTTTGTGAGATCCGTTAATATAAGAAAACTAATCTTTACTTTAAGTACTATAGAAAACCCATTCAAATTATGTTATTGCATTATATCTAATGTATTCTAACTTTACCATGGCTTATAACCTCCAATACAAACCATAGATTCATCAAAATAAGCACACAATGCAAAGAAAATAGAATCTGTCAAAAACAGAACAGTCTGCAAAGATACGAATTGTTCTCATACTTCTATAACTCCAAAAATTCTGAAAAATTAGGAAAACGTAGGCAATTTGTATATCAATCTTGTGCAAACAATTCAGAATTTTTCATCGCTTCTGTGAATTTCTAGAATTATTTTACTAGATGCAAAAGTTTCTATTTTCCAACAAGATCAAATCAACTATCACCCAACATGATCCCAAAGGCTTTGCTTGGCACTAACACTAATTAAAACATAAAAAACACAATCATAACAGTAGCATAATTATTCAAACACTCAAGAACAGAAAGAAAAAGACAAAAATAAATTTTATTCATTGGGTTGCCTCCCAACAAGCGCTATCATTTTATGCCCCTAGCTAGGCATAATGCAAAGATCTAAGTGTTGTCATCTTTATTTCTAGATCCGTAAGATGCCCTCATGATTTCTTCATATGGTGGCTTAATTCTTGTTCTAGGGAAGTGTTCCATACCCTTTCTCAAAGGAAATTGGAATTTGATATTCCCTTCTTTCATATCAATCACGGCACCTATAGTGCGTAAAAACAGTCTACCAAGAATAATTGGGCAAGACGGATTGCAATCAATATCAAGAACAATAAAGTCTATGGGCACATAATTCGTATTTGCGAGGATAAGAACATCATTAATTCTTCCCATAGGCTTTTTAATAGTAGAATCCGCCAAGTGCAATTTTAAAGAACATTCTTCAATATCGGTAAGACCAAGCACATCACATAAGGATTTCGGAATTGTAGAAACACTAGCACCCAAGTCACATAAAGCAAAACACTCATAATTTTTAATCTTGACTTTGATAGTAGGTTCCCATTCATCATGTAATTTTCTAGGAAATGAAATCTCTAATTCCAACTTTTCTTCCAAAGCTTTCATCATAGCATCAACGATATGTTTAGTAAAAGCTTTATTTTGTTCATAGGCATGGGGTGAATTTATCATGGATTGCAACAAAGAAATACAATCAATCAAAGAGCAATTATCATAATTAAAGTCTTTGTAATCCAAAAGTATGGGCACATCACTAGTTAAAGTTTTGACCTCTCCAAACCCACTTTTATCAATTTTCTCAACAAGATTTTCACCCTCCAAATTATCGGGACGCCTTCCAGCTAAAGTTGACTCTTCTTTAGTCCCTTTATCATCAATCTTAATTTTACTAAACAAGGAATCAATAGAAGAAACACCAATCACTTTAAGATCTTCATCATTTTTATGAAAGCAATCACTAGAAAATGCTTTTTCTAAAAATTCTCTTTTAGCTCTAAGCATAGCGGTTCTTTTCTTACTTTCATCCATAGAAACATATAAAGCTTTAATTGATTCCTCAACCTTAGGCACAAAAATTTTCATCTTGAGATTTTGTACATCATGAGAAATTCTATCAATTTTTCTAGACATGTCATCAATTTTACCCAACTTTTCTTCTATCATAGTATTAAAATTCTTTTAAGCATTGATAAATTCTTTAATATTATTCTCAAGATCAGAGGTGTTCCTATTATTATTATAAGAAGGATTACCATAGGAATTACCATAACTATTAGAGGAATTTCTCGGAAAAGGTCTAAGATTAAAATTACCTCTATAAGCATTGTTATTAAAATTGTTTCGCGAGACAAAATTCACGTCTACGGCATCACTATTTTTCTCAATCAAAGTAGACAAAGGCACATCATTAAGATCAATAGTCGCATTCTTATTGGAAACTAACTTCATAAGAGCAGCAACTTTTTCACTCAAAGAATTTATTTCTTCTACCGAATTAACCTTTTTACTAGTAGGAGCTCTTTCGGTATGCCATTGTGAATAATTTGCCATAATATTATCAAGCAATTTAGTAGCTTCACCCAAAGTATTCTCCATAAAAGTACCACTCGCGGCGGAATCTAAAAGATTTCTAGAGACAAAATTCAATCCCGCATAAAAAATTTGTATGATCGTCCAAAGATTTAAACCATGAGTAGGACAATTTCTTAGCTTCAATTTCATTCTTTCCCAAGATTGTGCAACATGTTCATGCTCAAGTTGCTTAAAATTCATGATTTGCGTCCTAAGGGAAATAATTTTTGCGGGAGGAAAATACTTAGTAATAAAAGCATGTTTGCACTTATCCCAAGAATTGATACTATTGCGAGGCAAAGAAGAAAACCAAATTTTTGCACGATCTCGCAAAGAAAACGGGAATAATTTCAACTTCACAATATCATTGTCCACATCTTTTTTCTTTTTCATATTGCATAATTCCACGAATGTGTTAAGATGGGACGCGGCATCCTCACTAGGAGTACCGGAAAATTGATATTTCATAACAAGATTCAACAAAGCAGCATTAATATCACAAGACTCCGCACTAGTGGCGGGAGGAGCAATCGGAGTGCTAATAAAAGCATTGTTGTTGGTGTTAGAGAAATCACACAACTTGGTGTTCTCTTGAGTCATCGTGACTACGCAACAAGATTGCACTCAAAATAGATCTGACGAGAAAACGGCGACCGAAAAAGAGGGCGAATAAAACGGCAAATGTTTGTGAAGTGGGGGAGATGAAAACGAGAGGCAAATGGAAAATAATGGAAAATGCAAGGAGATGAGATTTGTGATTAGGAACCTGGTAGATGTTGATGATGTCTCCCCGGCAATGGCGCCAGAAATTCCTTTTGATGTCGCTTGAACTACGTCGGTATTTCCCCAAAGAGGAAGGGATGATGCAGCACAGCTACGGTAGGTATTTCCCTCAGTGATGAGACCAAGGTTATCGAACCAGTAGGAGAACCAAGCAACACTACGTAAATGGTACCTGCACATAAAGAACAAATACTTGCAACCCGACGTGTTAAAGGGGTTGTCAATCCCTTCTGGGAACGGTGACAGAAATTGTCACGTGGACGGGAATGTAATAGATTGGATAAAAAGATCTCAATAAAACACGAATAAAATAAAGTGCAGCATGGTATTTTTGGGTTTTTGGAAATATAGATCAGAAAATAAAAGATGCAAATAAATAAAAAGTGAAAATAAAAGGCGGATTAGCTACCCGTGCCCACCTTCTAATGAGAGTAACTCTTCAACTCATGCATTATTTAATTTCCCTTCGTGCTTACCGAAGGATGAATGCTATGATTATTGCTATGATCCCGTTGATTCATTTGAAATATCCCTTTTTGATGAACTTGATGCTTGCTATGCTTGTGGCCATGATGCCAATTTGAATTATACTTATGGAGATGAACTTGCTATAGTTTCCTATGTTAAGAATGAAATTGTTGCTATTGCACCCACACATGATAGTCCGATTATCTTTTTGAATTCTCCCAACTACACTATATCGGAGAAGTTTGCGCTTATTAAGGATCATATTGATGGGTTGCGTTTTACCGTTGCACATGATAATTTTGATGAATATAATATGCATATGCTTGCTGCTCCTACTTGCAATTATTATGAGAGAGGAACTACATCTCCGCCTCTCTATGTTTCTAATGCGATAAAATTCCAAGAAACTGTTTATACTATGCATTGGCCTTTTCTTGATGTGCATGAAATGTTCTTTTATGACATGCCGATGCATAGGAAGAGAGTTAGACTTCGTCATTGCATGATATATGTTGCTTGGTACTCAGTACTAAATTACAAATCATTGTTAATTAAAATTGGCTTTGATATACCTTGGCGGGTGGATCAATTACTTGAGCACTTTATGCCTAGCTTAATGGCTTTAAAGAAAGTGCTGCCAGGGAGACAACCCGGAAGTTTTAGAGAGTCATTTTCTTCTGTTGTGTGCTTTTTATAAAGTTTAAAAACAAAAAATATAGAGGGGAACCTAAAACTTTACAAAAAGAAAAGTGAAAGTGAGAAAGACAAGCACCGTTGAAGTGGGGGATAGTCAAGGATATGGAAAATTTGTGAATCTTGAATTACTAAAACTTTTCAGCAAAAAATAATTATCCTCTTGTACAGATCTATTGTATTATAAAAATAATATGCCAAGATTTGTCTTTAGGATGTTTAGATTGTTTGTTTGGTATGTGCGGTGCAAAAACAGAAACTTTTGCTGTAGTGCGTGAATTTACATTTTTTTTACTGGAACATGCAAACATTATGAAATATTTACATAGTACTTCTATGCAAATTGTTTTTTTTTGCTAATTTTTCAGATTTTTTGAGTTACATAAGTATAGTCAATATTCAGATTGCTACAGACTGTTCTGTTTTTGACAGATTCTGTTTTTGGTCCATTGTTTTGCTTGTTTTAACGGAACTATGGAATGTATCGGGAGGTATAAGCCATGGAGAAGTTAGAATACAGTAGGTATAATGCAAAAATAAAATATGAATGGGTTTGCAACAGTACTTAAAGTAGTGATTTGTTTTATTATGCGAACGGATCTCGCGAAGGTTTTGTTAAGTTTTGTGTGGATGAAGTGTTCGAAGATCGAGGAGGTCTCGATACGAGGAGAAGGAGGAGAGGCAAGAGTTCAAGCTTGGGGATTCCCAAGGCAACCCAAGTAAATATTCAAGGAGACTCAAGCGTCTAAGCTTGGGGATGCTCCGGAAGGCATCCCATCTTTCTTCAACAAGTATCGGTATGTTTCAGTTTTTGTTTTGTTCACATGATATGTGTAAATCATGGAGCGTCGTGTGCTTTTTATTTTTCTTTTAATAATGCACCATGCTGGTATGAGATAGTCCTTGGTTGATTTATAGAATGCTTGATGCACTTCGCTTATATCTTTTGAGTATGGGTTTATAGAATGCTTCATGTGCTTCACTTATATCATTTGAAGTTGGGCGCGTGTTTCTCTTCACATAAAAAACCGTTATTTGTAGAATGCTCTTTTGCTTCACTTATATTTATTACAGCATGGGCCAGTCTTTTGTAGAAACAATTAAACTCTCTTGCTTCACTTATATCTATTTAAAGAGTGAACGGGAATTGGTCATTCACATGGTTAGTCATAAAATCCTACATAAAACTTGTAGATCACTGAATATGATATGTTTGATTCCTTGCAATAGTTTTGCGATATAGAGATGGTAATATGTGGGAGGTACTAGTGAATGGTTGTGTTTAGTAAGAATATTTGTGTTAAGGTTTGTGATTCCGGAATCATGCACGTGTAGTTTCTCGTCATGCTAAGAAGTTTGAGTACGATTTATTATTGATTGTCTTCCTTTGCGTGGAGGTCGGGGGCACGCGATGGTTAACTCCTACCAACCTCCACCCCTAGGGGCATGCGTAGTAGTACTTTGCTTCGAGGGCTAATAAAATTTCGCAATAAGTATGTGAGTTCTTTATGACTAATGTGAGTCCATGGATTATACGCACTCTCACCTTTCCGTAATTTGCTAGCCTCTTTGGTACCGTGCATTGCCCTTTCTCACCACGAGAGTCAGTCCAAACTTTGCCGGTGCATCCAAACCCCATGATATGATACGCTCTATCACACATAAGCCTCATTATATATTTCTCAAAACAGCCACCATACCTAACTATTATGGCATTTCCATAGCCATTCTGAGATATATTGCCATGCAACTTCCATCATCATCATATACATGACTTGAGCATTCATTCTTATATTGCTTTGCATGATCGTAAGATAGCTAGCATGATATTTTCATGGCTTGTCCATTTTTTTGATATCTTTGCCACGCTAGATCATTGCACATCCTGGTACACCGCCAGAGGCATTCATATAGAGTCATATTTTGTTCTAGTATCGAGTTGTAATTTTGAGTTGTAAGTAAATAGAATTGTGATGATCATCATATTCATTATTAGAGCATTGTCCCGGTGAGGAAAGGATGATGGAGACCATGATTCCCCCACAAGTAGGGATGAGACTTCGGATGAAAAAGAAAAAAAGGGGGAAAAGAGAAAACAAAAAAAGGAGAGAAAAAGAGAGAAGGGGCATGCTACTATCCTTTCCACACTTGTGCTTCAAAGTAGCACCATGTTTTTCATGTAGAGAGTCTCCTATGTAGTCACTTTCATATACTAGTGGGAATTTTTCATTATAGAACTTGGCTTGTATATTCCGATGATGGGCTTTGTCGGCATCCTGTGATCGGGGGTACCCAGACTTGCCTGCCTGCGGCCCACGGTGTGGCCCACTCGATGGCCTGGTACAGCCCAGCGGCAAGACCTCCAAGACAAGACCCTCGCGAGGGCCCCCGGCCTCGCGAGGAGGACGGCATCAAGACCTCTAGAGGAGCGGCCTCCCCAGGTTGCCTCCCGAGGAGTGGAGAATTCTATACAGGTACCCAGCCTCACAAGGCTATGATGATGTGAGCCATGAAGACCAAGGCCAGGCGGGCGCCAGCGGGCGCAGAGGAGGCAGTTTCCCTTTCGGTGCTAAGGAGGCAAGGACAAACGCGGGTTCCCGAGGAATCCCCTAAAGCTTTCCATTCCGGTGCAACGAGACCAAGACCACGAGCTCGGCAGGACGGATGGCATCACCGAGCCCACTGCTGCGTCACGACCAGAAGCTTTGCAGGCGAAGACCACGTTTCGTCGGGATTAGATGTACTTCTTGTCCCCTTTCAAATTGGACATTGTGGGATCCCTTCCCGCCTAAGTTTTGAGGGAAGAGGACCAAGGCCACTATAAATACAGGTTAGCCACCACCATAGAGGGGACGGACCAATCGGATCAGTTCCACCCTCACCACCAGAGCCATCGCGAGGCTGTGGAGCCCTGAATCCGACATTTGGTGCGCCAGGTAGGGGCGTGTCGAAATCCTCCTTCCGTTTCGTCTCCGCCTCGCTGCTCTCATGGCCAACGCACACCGAGCCCGCGTTGAGCGCCGGACTGCTCGTGTCGCCCAGACAGCACCCGTGGGCCGCGGTGTCCCTCGCCGATCAGCCTCTCCCACGGCCAACACTGCCACTGACCCTGCTGCTCACGAGCAGCAGGATTCGTCGCTGCCACCCTTCGTGCGGCGCGATGGCCGCACCGCCACTCCGTCGCCCACTCCCGCCACGGCGTCGTCTTCCCACGTCTGCCGCGGGCCAGCGAATGCGCAGGCTGCGCTGCTCATGGTGCGCGAGCTTTTGCGTTACTGCCCTGCCAACGCCCGCTACGACGACTGGCTTGGCCGCATCGCCGAGCTCGTCAACGCCGCCGGTGAAGTCCCTGCGCCATCCCGCTCGCTCCGTCCCCCGCCATCCCAGGCGGGTGACATGGCCCACGGCGTGCCTCCTCCTCCTCTGCGTGACGCTGACCCCGAGCCCGGGCGCGATGCGCACCCTCGCGACCCGCCGCGTGGACCGCCGACGCGGGATAAGGGAAAGCAGCGGCCACAAGGTGACGTGCGTGCGCTCCCAGCGCCACCGCGCCAGCATCAAGACCACGCGCCGCCGGAGGCTATGGCGCGTGGGCATCAAGACCGAGCTCACCCCGTGCGCGCTGCGCCCATGAGTGCGGCGGGCTGCCGCGCCTTCACCCCGGAGCTGCGCCGCGTCGTCTGGCCTGGCAAGTTCAAGCCAGACCTGCCTCCACGCTACGACGGCACCCCTGACCCTGCAGAATTCCTCCAGCTCTACTCGTTGAGCATCAAAGCGGCAAACGGTGACGAAAAGGTCATGGCGAACTGGTTCCCCATGGCCCTCAAAGATGGCGCGCGCTCCTGGCTCCTTCACCTCCCGGAGGGGTCGATTTCCTCTAGGGATGAGCTTCGCGAGCGCTTCATTGCCAACTTACAGGGCACTTGTGACAGCACCCCTGCAGTGGGCGACCTGCGGCGCGTGAAGCAGCAGCCGGGCGAGACCCTGCACAAGTACATACAGTGCTTCATGAATGTTCGCCCCAAGATACCGAAGGCATCGGACGAGGCCATTATCTCAGCGTTCACTGATCGTGTCCGGGACGTCAAGATGAAAGAGGAGCTCGCCAAACACGAGGACTTGTGCTCGGCCCTGGAGATGTTCAACATGGCGAACAAGTGCGCTAGGGCCGAGGAAGGCCGCCTCTGCCTCCTCGAGCTTCTGGAGGCCGATCCTGAAGATAAGAAGGCCAAGGCTAAGGAAGCAAAGCGTAAGGGTCCTGCCATGCTCGCGGCCGAGCCAGAGATGAAGCGTGGCCGTGACCACGATGAGCCTCCCAGGGGCAACCGCCCATTCTGCATCTTCCACAACGTACACAGCCACAACACCAACGACTGCCAGGAGCTCAGGGCGCTCCGCGATGGGCGCCTTGGCTGTCGCCCCGAGTGCGGCCACCATGGCTACGGCTGTGGAGGAGGCCGTGGCGGAGGCCGCTGGGACAACCGCGACCCTCGTCAGGACTGGCGTGACCAGCCTTGCGAGGACCGCTAGCGGGATCAGCCTCGAGACGGCCCCTGGAGTGACCAGCCTCGTGAGGACCGCCCTCAGGGCAACACCGGCCTCCATCCGCTGCCGCCGCCACCAAGGAGGAATGATGACAACCAATAGGATGATGGGGCTGCGGGCTTCCAGGAGCCTCGTGCGATCGCCTGCATCCTAGGTGGTGCTCAGGCCCCCACCTCACATCGCATCTTCAAGCAGTTCTCTCGTGAGGTGAACATGGCCCTCCTGAATCTTGAGGCCGCGCGTCCCCTCAGATGGTCGCAGTACGCCGTCACCTTCGACTCCAATGACCACCTCAAGTGCTCAGCCGCCGCAGGCGCGCTTCCCATGCTCTGCACGCCCACCATCAGCAACGTCCTTGTCACCAAGACCCTCATCGATGGTGGAGGTGGGCTCAATGTTCTTTCTGTCGAGACGTTCGAGACGCTTCAGGTGCCTTATGATCAACTCATGCCAACCAAGCCATTCTCTGGAGTGACCGATGGCTCCATCGTCCCCCTGGGGAAGATACGCCTCCCAGTCACTTTCGGCAAGCGCGACAGCTACCACACCGAGCTCATCGACTTCGACGTCGCCCACATCAGCCTCCTGTACAACGCCATCCTCGGGTATCCGTCCCTCCCCAAGTTCATGGTGGCAACCCACCATTGTTACAACGTCCTTAAGATGCCAGGTTGCAGCGGCATCATCACGGTCGCCTGTGACGAGAAGGACGCAGTCTGCTCTCTTGAGCGCGCCTACCAGGCTGCGGCGACTGAAAACTCTGACGACGAGGGTGGCATCCTGCCTCCCGAGGCCACCCCCAAGAAGAAGAAGCAGCTCCTCCCCAAGAGCCGTCAAGAGGCTAGGACGCCCGCCGGTGGCACCTCAGGCTCCGCGCCCACTGCTGGGGCGCCTCTTCCTCTCGCATAGGAAGGCGCGCCTGGCGCCTCCCTCAGGACGGGCTCGGGGGCTTCCGTCTGGCGAGCCTCTGACCTGACCAGCACGACGAGGGAGGTGCTCGGGCACCACTTGGAGGCGTGCCTTGATGCGCACCCCCACCAGCAAGGAACAAGGCGCGAGGTGCTAGGCGCGCGAGAATTCATCACCAAGGTGATCGAGGAGCTTCAGGAGGCGTGCGCCATGCGCGGCGAGCATCGTCCCGCATGGCCTACCAGCGCAGCTGCCGCCCCTGACGTGGGTAGCGGGCTGCGCTTCTGCGTCAACATCCCGGGCCTTAATAGGGCCACTTCACAGGACCTCTTCTGGCCATCCCGCATCGGCCGGAGTGGGGGCTACCCCTGCAACTACATCCGCATGCCGTTTGGCCTGCTGAATGTGGGCGCCTCGTACCAGCACCTCACGCAGCGTGCTATGGCGTCTCATGAGGCCAGGCGCTTGGCGGTCATGTCTCAGGAGGTCCCGGATCCTTGCGAGCCCCCGGGCCTCGTGAGCTTCCCAGGCCTCCGGAGCCGCCCAGCTCGTGAGGAGCAATCTCCGTGGCACGTGTCTTCACCTACCCTGACGCTTCTACAACACTGGTGTCAGGTGATCTTTTGGTTTGTTCAGTTGAGGGTGCCCCTCGGGCTGCATTATCCTCGAGCTATCAGGACCCGCCCTCGCAGTTGCGCCATTTCAATTCGTGTAATTTGGACCAGTTATGCTTTCATGAGCTACTTTGGTACTTAACCTTGCGTCTGGCCATGTATTGCCCCTGGAGTCACCTCTGCGGGCCCCGCGCGTTGCCAGCTCTCCCCTTGAACATCCCACGAGAGGGGCCTACTGGCACGGTGCCTGTGCTCGGGTCCGTCCCTGCAATGCTGATAAATATAAGAGACTGAGCTCTGGCTCGAGGGCCAGCCCCGTGCACGTCACCTCATCAGGTCCTTAGTGCCTTTGTCTTCTCACGGAATGATCACGAGCAGATCAGCAAGCGTGCGCCGCCCCTTGTATTTCGTGACTAACTAATATGCATGAGCCTCAGGAGACAGTACCTCATGATCAAGCGGCACTCCAGCTCACAAAAGGCTAAGTAAAATTGCTTCATACGCCACATGCCACTGGGTACGGCCTCTCCCAAGCGCCTCCGCAAGGCGAGCCATCCCTCTTTTGCGTAAATCGCTTGCACGTTAAAAGGGGGGCCCTTGAGCATCGCGCCTCAGGAGCTCCTACTGGCTTTCGAGCCCTCACCCCCTGGCCTTGACCACGGCATCGCGACCTGGCATACCAGCGGCGGCTAAGTCCCGCTCGAGGGCCGGGTCCTGAGGACGTAGAGCATATGATGGGCAAAGAAAGGGGGGTCGCCAGCCTCGCGGGGGAATACAGGGAGAGGGGTGTGGCCCGGCGACGCTAGCGTTTGTTCTTTCGGAATATGGTGGGCATCAGTCTCCTCACGCACCACTAGCGGGGTTTACCTTAATCCATTACAGAACAGGGAACATGCACAAGGTTAAAAGCTCCAGAGATGCTCGCCCTCGCGACGAAAGAACCACCGCGGACCGCAACCCCGCCAAGCTAAGTTATCCTACACACGCCAGCATGAGCCTCACCGCCAACGCCTTATTCTTTTGCGACCTCGCTCGGGCAAGGGACCCCCCCCCCTCTTTAATCTTTCGGCAGCCACTTGCGCGCCAAAGGGGACCTCCTGAGCATTGCGCCTCAGGAGCTCTTACTGGACCTCGGGTCACTCACCTCCTGGCCTTGCACACGGCATCGCGACCTGGCATACCAGCGACGACTGAAGCTCACCTAGGGACTGGGTCCTGTCGATGCAGAGCAACACACTATCGCAAGACCAAAAAGGGGACCGGTACCCAACCGAGAAACGCGAGCGTAATCAAGAGCATGAACTAGCAACATTAATATAAAGGCGCAAGTGCCACGGTTCTTACACGCCCCCATGGGGCCCTCATGATTTTGATGCAGGGAAGTAAACAAAAGAAAAGGCCTCCCGAGGGACGCAGCCCAGGAGGCGCCAGCTCTGACATCATGGCACCTAGTTGGTGTCCTCCCCCTCCTTGACCCGGGCACGGCGGCGCGGCGGCTCGTCGTAGTCGTCGTCGCTCGAGCTTGTCCCGGAGGAGGTGTCACCGCTGCTGGAGGCATCACGGGCGTGGCCAAGGGCAAGTTCACCGCCGAGGGCTTCGCCGCCACTGTTGCCGCCCCTAGGGCAGCATTCCAGGCGTTCGTCGTCTCCTCCGAAGACCTTGAAGAAGAGCATCGACGCCCCGTCATACTTATAATGGAGGGCGTGCCTCCCCTCCGAGCCGCAGGCGCGGGCGATCATTCCCCATCCCCGGGTCATGAAGACATCACCGTAGAAGGTGGCCTTGACCTCCGCCTGTGAGGCCTGGTTGCAGCAGCCGTCGTGCTGTAGCCACAGCTCGATGGGTCCCCGCGCTGGCAGCTCCTTCGCCAAGGCACGTGGGAGTCGGATCGAGATGCGCGGTGGCATCGCCACCCACACCACAAACTCACGGGCTGTGCCATCAGCATGGGCCCGTGGGTGAGCCAGTCAGACGGCCGTCGCCTGCCTCCCTCCTCGGCCTCGTCCTCCGTGGAATTCACGGTTGTCCCCATGGGACGAGCCCATCCCACGACAGCTGGACCCGACACGGGCCCCCGGTGGGGCATGCTCGCGTCGGAGGGGGGCCCCGGCGGGCACCGCGGTGACCTTGCGAGGGCGGTCGCGCCCCCTTTTCGGTGGGAGCGGCTCCAGTTCCTCCCGTGGAGCCTTCCCCTTCTCGGCGACAGAGAACCTTCTCACTGGCGCCATGGACGCTGCTGGAAGAGTGCGGAACGGGGAAGCGAGAAGATGAAGATGGGATGAGGGCTCCGCCCCCTCGCCCTCTTATAGGCGAAAGAAGGCTACCCGGCGCCCCTCCATGTTCTGAGTGATGGTGGCCCTGCTGCATGTACCAGGCTGCTATCAATTCGAAGCGGTTGCCGAGGCAACATGGGGAAGTGGAGGCGTCCGTGTCCAGTCATGTGCCACGCGTTAAGCCTGGCCCGCAGGTGATTTGGGGCCTGCGGCGCTTCGCCCTTGCCCCTTGGATTTGCCTCGAAGCCAGCCCGAGTGTGCCTTGGGCCCGGGGGCTACTGTCGGCGTACTAGGATCGGGGGTACCTAGACCTGCCTGCTTGCGGCCCACGACATGGCCCCCTCAATGGCCTGGTACGGCCCAGTGGCAAGACCTCCAAGACAAGACCCTCGCGAGGGCCCCCGGCCTCACGAGGAGGACGGCATCAAGACCTCCAGAGGAGCGGCCTCCCCAGGTTGCCTCCCGAGGAGCGGATATTTCTATGCAGTTACCCAGCCTCACGAGGCTATGATGACGTGAGCCATGAAGACCAAGGCCAGGTGGGCGCAGAGGAGGCAGTTTCCCTTTCAGTGCTAAGAAGGCAAGGATAGACGCGGGTTCCCGAGGAATCCCCTAAAGCTTTCCATTCCGGTGCAATGAGACCAAGACCACGAGCTCGGCAGGACGGATGTCATCACCGAGCCCACCATTGCGTCACGACCAGAAGCTTTGCAGGCGAAGACCACCTTTCGTCAGGATTAGATGTACTTCTTGTCCCCTTTCAAATTGGCCGTTGTGGGATCCCTTCCCGCCTAAGTTTTGAGGGAAGAGGACCAAGGCCACTATAAATATAGGTTAGCCACCACCATAGAGGGGGACAGATCGATCGTATCAGTTCCACCCTCACCACCAGAGCCCTCACGAGGCTGCTCATCCATTGTACTAGTTCATCCTCAGCCTCCTCGTGAGGCCAATCCACCACAAAGCAGGAGTAGGATTTTACACCGCAAGGAGGCCCGAACCTGGGTAAACTGCCGTGTTCATCTTCTTCCCCGCTCATGTGAGCTCGACGAGGCTAGGTTGTAGGGTGGCGAGCTTGAGACTTGGGTTGGTTGAGATCTTCACACACGCCCCAGAGTTCGAACCTTCTTGGGTCTGCGGAGCCCTGAATCCGATAGGCTTCCTCAAATGCCCGGGGTCTTCGAGCAAGCAAGTTGGATGCACACCCACTTAGTTTTCATGTTGAACTTTCATACACTTATAGCTCTTAGTGCATCTGTTGCATGGCAATCCCTACTCCTCGCATTGACATCAATTAATGGGCATCTCCATAGCCTGTTGATTAGCCGTGTTGATGTGAGACTTTCTTCCTTTTTTTGTCTTCTCCATATTAATCTCTACCACCGTATTTTATTCCACCCATAGTGCTATATCCACGGCTTGTGCTCATGCATTGCGTGGGGGTTGAAAAAGCTGAAGCGCGTTAAAAAGTATGAACCAATTGCTTGGCTGACACCGGGGTAGTACATGATTTATATTTTGTGTTAAGAAGAAGGAGCATGACAAGGCTATATGATTTTGTAGGGATAGCGTTCTTTAGCATTTTTCTTCTGGAAGACATGATTGTTTGTTGGGATGACTGGGTATTGATGTCTTTATATCAAATTATAGACTATTGCTTTGAATCACTTGTGTCTTAATATTCATGCCATGATTAGATTATATGATCAAGATTATGCTAGGTAGCATTCCACATCAAAAATTATCTTTTTTATCATTTACCTACTCGAGGACGACCAGGAATTAAGCTTGGGAATGCTGATATGTCTCCGTCGTATCTATAATTTTTGATTGTTTCATGCCAATATTCTACAACTTTCATATACTTTTGGCAACAATTTATATTATTTTTGGGACTAACATATTGATCCAGTGCCTAGTGCCAGTTCCTGTTTGTTGCATATTTTTTGTTCCACAGAATATCCATATCAAACGAAGTCCAAATGCGATAAAAATTTATGGAGATTTATTTTGGAATATATGTGAATTTTTGGAAGAAGGATCAATGCAAGACGGTGCTCGAGGGGCCCACTAGGCATCAGGGCGTGCCTAGGGGGTAGGGTGGGCCGTGGTACCTAGTGAGCACCTCGTAAGTTGGTTGACCCCCTTACTCGTGTTAAAATCATGTTAAGTATCAAATAGATCATTTTCTTCTTTAGGAATTCTACCAAGGGCTATAGTCATAGTGATCCTCCTATTCAATTACTTCAACCATTTCCTCAATACAATGTTCTCCTCAATGTTCTTGGAGATCTATTCGATGTAATCTTCTTTTGTGGTGCGTTTGTTGAGATCCGATGAATTGTGGATTTATGATCAGATTATCTATGAATATTATTTGAGTCTTCTCTAAACTCTTTTATGAATGATTGAGATAGCTTAGTATTTCTCTCCGATCTATCGATTTGGTTTGGCCTAGTAGATTGGTTTTTCTTGTAATGGGAGAGGTGCTTTGTGTTGGGTTCAATCTTGCTATGTCCTCACCCAGTGACTGTAGGGGTAGCGAGGCACGTATTGTATTGTTGCCAATAAGGATAAAAAGATGAGGTTTGCATCATATTGCTTGAGTTTATCCCTCTACATCATGTCATCTTGCTTAAGGCGTTACTTTGTTCTTATGAACTTAATACTCTAGATGCAGGCAGGAGTCGGTCGATGTGTGGAGTAATAGTAGTAGATGCAGGCATGACTCGGTCTACTTGTCACGGACGTGATGCCTATATTCATGATCATTGCCTTAGATATCGTCATAACTTTGCACTTTTCTATCAATTGCTCAACAGTAATTTGTTTACCCACTGTATGCTTTATTCAAGAGAGAAGCCTCTAGTGAAACATATGGCCCCCAGGTCTATTTTCCATCATATATTTTTAGATATATAAAACAAAAAACCTAAAAATACCGTGCTGCAATTTATTTATATTTACTTTATTTTTCCTTTTACTTATCTTTTATATCTATCTCTATTAGATCTCACTCTTGCAAGTGACTGTGAAGGGATTGACAACCCCTTTTTCGCGTTGAGTGCAAGTGTTTGTTAGTTTGTGCAGGTGCATATATTGGGGACTTGCTTGTGCCTCCTACTGGATTGATACCTTGGTTCTTAACTGAGGGAAATACTTATCTCTACTTTGCTACATCACCCTTTCCTCTTCAAGGGAAAAATCAACGCAAGCTCAAGAAGTAGCAGGAAGAATTTCTGGCGCCGTTGCCGGGGAGGTTCTACATCAAGCCTACCAAGTACCTATCATAAACTCTCATCTCTTGCATTTACATTATTTGCCATTTGCCTCTCGTTTTCCTCTCCCCCACTTCTAAAATGTTCTTCAGAAAAACACAAAAATATTTTCCTTTTTATTTGCCTTCTTTCCATTCGTCTTTTCGTTTGCTTTTTGTGTGCTTGTGTGCTAGATTGCTTTCTTTGTCACGATATCTCAAGAAAACACCGAGTTGTGTGACTTTTTCAACACCAATAATAATGATTTTATTAGCACTACGATTGCTCCTGCCAATAGTGCAGAATCTTATGAAATTAATGCCGCTTTATTGAATCTTGTTATGAAAGAACAATTTTCCAGTAGTCCTAATGAAGATGCTGCATCCCATCTAAATACTTTCGTTGAGTTGTGTGATATGCAAAAGAAAAAAGATGTGGATAATGATATTGTTAAATTGAAGCTATTTCCGTTCTCACTATGAGATTGTGCTAAAACTTGGTTTTCATCTTTTCCTAAAAATAGTATTGATTCATGGAATAAGTGTAAAGATGCTTGTATTTCCAAGTATTTTCCTCCTGCTAAGATCATCTCCCTTAGGAATGATATAATGAATTTTAAGCAACTTGATCATGAACATGTTGCACAATCTTGGGAGAGGATGAAATTGATGATAAGAAATTGCCCTACTCATGGTTTAAGTTTATGGATGATCATACAAATTTTTTATGCCGGATTGAATTTTGCATCTAGAAATCTTTTAGATTCCGCCGCGGGAGGTACTTTTATGGAAATCACATTAGGAGAAGCTACTAAACTCCTAGATAATATTACGGAAAATTACTCTCAATGGCATATCGAAAGATCTTCTACTAGTAAAAAAGTGCATGCAATTGAAGAAATTAATACTTTGAGTGGAAAGATGGATGAACTTATGAAATTGATTGCTAGTAAGAGTTCTCCTATTGATCCTAATGATATGCCTTTGTCTACCTTGATAGAGAATAATAATAAATCTATGGATGTGAATTTTGTTGGTAGGAACAATTTTGGTAATAATGCGTATAGAGGAAATTACAACCCTAGGCCTTTTCCTAGTAATCCCTCTAATAATTATAAAATTCCTACAACAATTCTTATGCAAATTATAATAAAATACCCTCTGATCTTGAGAACAATATTAAAGATTTCATTAATTCTCAAAAGATTTTCAATGCTATGGTTGAAGAAAAATTGCTTAAGATTGATGATTTGGCTTGGAACGTTGATAGAATTTCCCATGAGATTGATTCTTTTAAGATTAGAACTATGCCACCCAAGATTGATATTAATGAATCTCTGAAAGCTATTAAAATTTCAATTAATTAAAGTAGGGAGAGAACTGCTAGGATGTGTGCTAAGAGAGATTGGCTAGAAAAAGCATGTTCTTCTAGTTTTTGTGATAATAATGATGAAGATCTTAAAGTGATTGGTGTGACTCCTATTGAATCTTTTTTTGCTAATATAAAACTTGGTAAAGATGGGACTAGAGATTAGTCAAATTTAGCTAGAAGGCGTCCCAATAATTTGGAGGGTGAAGATCTTAATGAAAAAATTGATAAAAGTGGGATTGGCGAGGTCAAAACTTTAGGTAGCGATGAACCCACTCTTTTGGATTTCAAGGACTTTAACTATGATAATTGTTCTTTAATATATTTAATTTCCTTGTTGCAATCCGTGCTAAATTCACCTCATGCTTATAATCAAAATAAGGCATTTACTAAACATATCGTTGATGCTATGATGAAATCGTTTGAAGAAAAACTTGAGTTGGAAGTTTCTATCCCTAGAAAGCTTTATGATGAGTGGGAACCTACTATTAAGATTAAGATTAAAGATTATGAGTGTAATGCTTTGTGTGATTTGGGTGCTAGCGTTTCCACTATTCCGAAAACTCTTCGTGATGTGTTAGGTTTCCAAAAATTTGATGATTATTCTTTGAATTTGCATCTAGCAGATTCCACTATTGAGAAACCAATGGGAAGGATTAATGATGTTCTTATTGTTTCAAATAGGAATTATGTTCCCGTATATTTTATTGTGCTTGATATAGGTTGCAATCCTACATGCCCTATTATACTTGGTAGACCTTTACTAAGAACGATTGGTGCAATTATTGATATGAAAGAAGGAAACATTAGATTTCAATTTCCATTAAGAAAGGGCATGGAACACTTTCCATGAAAGAAAATTAAGTTACCATATGAATCTATTATGAGGGCTACTTATGGATTTAATACCAAAGATAACAATAACTAGATCTATGCATTATGCCTAGCTAGGGGCATAAAACAATAGTGCTTGTTGGGAGGCAACCCAATTTTTATTTTGTGTTTTTTGTTTGTGTTCCTGTTTTTCAATAAATACACATTATTACCTCTGTAGTAATTGTGTTTTAGTTTTTTAATTAGTGCTTGAGCCAAGTAAGACCTTTGGGTTGGTCTATGGTGATAGTTGATTTGATCTTGCTGAAAAACAAAAACTTTTGCGCTCATTGCCAGAATTTTAAAAAATCACAAAAACTTGATTTTGATCTTAATTTTTTACACAAGATTGATATACGAATTTCCTAGATTTTCCTAATTTTTCAGAATTGTTGAAGTTACGGAAGTATACTAAATTTCCATATTACTATAGACTATTCTGTTTTTGACAGATTCTCTTTTCTTTGTGTTGCTTGCTTATTTTGATGAATCTATGGGTAGTATCGGGGCGGGGGGGGGGGGTATGAACCATGGAGAACTTGGAATACAGTATATATAACATAAATATAAATTTAGAATGATTTCACAACAGTACCTAAAGTGGTGATTTATTTTATTATAATAACGGATCTCACGAGTTTTTTGTTGAGTTCTGTGTTGTGAAGTTTTCAAGTTTTGGGTAAAGATTTGATGGACTATGGAATAAGGAGTGGCAAGAGCCTAAGCTTGGGGATGCCCAAGGCACCCCAAGGTAATATTCAAGGACAACCAAGCATATAAGCTTGGGGATGCCCCGGATGGCATCCCCTCTTTCGTCTTCAATCCATCGGTAAATTTACTTGAGGCTATATTTTTATTCACCACATTATATGTGTTTTGCTTAGAGCGTCTTGTATGATATGAATTTTTGCTTTTTAGTTTTCCACAATCATCCTTGATGTACACACCTTTTGAGAGGGACACGCTTTAATCATGAATCTATTAGATTACTCTATGTGCTTCACTTATATCTTTTGAGATAGGTAGTTGCTCTAGTGCTTCACTTATATCTTTTTAGAGCACGGCGGTGGTTTTATTTTGTAGAAATTGATGAACTCTCATATTATTTTGAGAGTCTTGAAAACAGCATGGTAATTTGATTAGGTTATGAATTTGGTCCTAATATGATGGGCATCCAAGAGGGATATAATAAAAACTTTCATAAAGAACATTGAATATATGAGAAGTTTGATTCCTTGCATTTGTTTTGAGATATAAAGATGGCGATATTAGAGTCATGCTAGAGAGTAATTGTGGATTGGTAGAAATACTTGTGTTAAAGTTTGTGATTCCCGAAGCAAGCACGTATGGTGAACCGTTATGTGATGAAGTCGGAGCATGATTTATTTTTTGATTGTCTTCCTTATGAGTGGCGGTCGGGGACGAGCGATGGCCTTTTCCTACCAATCTATCTACCTAGGAGCATGCATATTAGTACTTTGCTTCGATGGCTAATAATTTTTTGCAATAAGTATGTGAGTTCTTTATGACTAATGTTGAGTCCATGGATTATACGCACTCTCACCGTTCCACCATTGCTAGCCTCTCTAGTACCACGCAACTTTCGCCGGTGCATTAAACCCACGGCGGAGTAGAGGCCCTTCGTGATCAAATCCCCCTCCGGCGGAGTGCCGGAAAAGGCCCCAAGATGGGATCTCACGGGAACAGAAACTTGCGGCGGCGGAAAAGTATTTTTTGTGTCTCTTCTGACATAAGGGGAATATTTGAGGATTTATTGTGCAAAGATTAGGGCTAGACGGTCTACAAGGGGCCCACAAGCCAGGGGGCGTGCCCCCATGGCTTGTGGCTACCTCGTAGGTCTTCTGGCCTCCTCTCCAAATCCCGTGGGTTTCTTCTGGTCCAAGAAAAATCATCGTAAAGTTTTATTCCGTTTGGACTCCGTTTGATATTTGAAAGTGCGTTATATCGACTAGAGGGGGGTGAATAGGCGATTTTTACAAATTCATCACTGAGGAATTTCAAGGTGAGGAAATTCCTAAGCAACGAACTACTTAGCAGCGGAATAAGTACTCAGATGCAAACATAACAGAGCAGTAGCACAGTCATCATGATGAAATGACAACAAGCGCAGAGTACAAGTAGCGTAAACACAGGATAAGCAGGCTGAAGACAAACTGACTGAAGAAATTGAACTGAGGAAATTGAGAAAGTCTTCAGTCAAAGTCTTCAAATAGTAATGATCAAATGCATAGCAAGTGTGCGAGGAAATGAAAGGGTTGAGGAAATAGAACCAGTAGCTCGGAGAAGACAATGATTTGGTAGACCAGTTAAAACTGCTGTGACAGTTGTACGTCTGGTTAGAGCGGCTAGGTATTTAAACCTGAGGACACACAGTCCTGGACACACCGTCCTCACCGTATTCTCCTTGAGCTAAGGTCACACAGACCTCGCCCAATCACTCGTGGTAAGTCTTCAGGTGACTTCCAAACCTTCACATACTCGGTCACTCGGCAATCCACAATTTCCTCTTGGATGCTCTAGACCATGACACCTAACCGTCTGGAGGATGCACAGTCCTCAAAGGTAACAAGCGTCGGTTCCACACAGGAACAATCTCTTCAGTGATGCTCAATCACTTTGGGTTTGTAGGTGTTTGGGTTTTTGGGTTTTTCCTCACTTGATGATTTTTGCTCAAAGTCCTCGGAGGATGGGATGCTCTAAATGACAAGTGTCAATCTATCTCTCGGAGCAGCCAACCAGCTAGTGGTTGTAGGGGGCGGCTATTTATAGCCTAGGGAGCAGCCCGACATGATAAGACATAAATGCCCTTCAATGATATGACCGTTAGGTGGGTAGCATATTTGGACAGCTGGCGCGCAGCACAGCAACGGTCGGATATTTGAGTATCAAATTCCTCAAGGCTATCATGTTCCTAACTTGTAGGTAATCCGCACTGGCGAATTCCTAACTCCTCAGTCAGAACAAATTCCTCAGAGAACAGAAGAACTTCGTCTTTGTCACTGAAGAACTTGACTAAACTGTATGAGATTTCCAATGGCTTCACTCGAAAGGATTGGGTAGGTGTAGGATTTTGAGTTGAGCATCACTTGGAAACTTTTCCTTAGTTTTACCTCGACCCCCTTTAACAGTACGGTGTTTCCTATGACTCAAGAAGAAGAAAATGAAACTACGAAAACAAAAGTCTTCACGCTTCATAATCCTCGCATGAATATCAAGTCTTCAGGGTCACACCAATTTCTTCACTTTCAAAGTCTTCAAGAAAACCAAAGTCTTCAATTGAAGACATTCATTTTTAGGGGTCGACATTCATCGTAAATAACAAACTCCTCATAGACTTATAGACCTGTGTACACTCACGAACGCATTAGTCCCTTAACCTATAAGTCTTCAATACACCAAAATCACTAAGGGGCACTAGATGCACTTACAATCTCCCCCTTTTTGGTGATTGATGACAATATAGGTTAAGTTTTCAACGGGGATAAACATATGAAGTGTAAATACTGATATTGAGGAATTTGATTTGCATGATATAGAAGAACTCCCCCTGAAGATGTGCATATTTGAGGAATTTGCTTTGAAATAGCAAATGCACATTGTTGAATAATATCATGGAGATCTCCTCCTATATCTTGAAATTCATACACGCATTTAACATATGATATGAAGAATTTGAAATGCATGATGAGATATGGTGTCTGACGAAATTCAGCATGCGTGCATTATGGTATGCAAAAAAAACAAAAGTATCAGACCACCATAGGACTTAAGTTTACAACTCATCAGAGCAAACACCTCAGAAAAGCAAGAGTTGTAACTTAACAGAAATATAGCCCATATATAAGACCCGCTTGAAGACTAACTCAAATTTCTCCCCCTTTGTCATCGAATGACCAAAAGGGACGAAAAATGAGGACTAACGCCCCTGAAGAATATCATCATGATGTCGATGGAGGAGCGCCAGCATTGTTGGGGTCGTCCGTTGAGGTAGGGCCTGCCGCAGTGTCGTTCAAGTCTTCAGCTTCATCCATCTCGCGCGATGAAGAATATGAACTGGCAACAAGCTGAGGAACTTTGACTTTCTTGAATTTCTTCGAAGGTGACTGAGACCAGTCAAAGTCCTGTTGGAATCCCATCTCCTTGAGTTCTTCAGCACTATGAAGATTAGACAGAATGGCCCAAGTGCGGTCAAAAACTTCATGCAAGTAGTAGTGATTCTTCTTCACAGTATTTTGAGTGACTGTCATGTTCTGAAGAATTGCACCAAACTGACGCTTGACCCACTTGTGATTTCGATCAACTTTCTGATGAAGACTAAGGAGAAGTTCACGATCAATCATCACACGCGGAGCTGTGGCTTGAGGATGATGGTCTGAAGCTTTGGCGGCAGAATCTTGAGTTGCAGAGTCATCATTGGTGGAATAGGAAGTAGCTTTGTGAAACTGTCCATCCAATGGACGAGTACCTTCATCAATAACAGCAGCCTTGCCCTTCTCGTCAGCTGAGGAAATAGTCCGTTTGAGGACTTCGATAGGGGGCAAATAGCTGAGATGATTTTGAAAGTCAGCCTTATAATGAATTGAAGACCTTGATCTGATGAACTTCATGATCCAGGGAGCATAAGGCTTCAACTCAAAAGGTGACAGAGCAGCATTGGCCAAAGTCCTCATGAAGAAATCGTGGTAGTTGATAGGTATACCATGAATGATATTGAACAGTAGATTCTTTATGATGCCAACAACTTCTTCATCATCAGAGTTGTGGCCCTTGATTGGACTGAGGGTTTTGGTCAATATGCGATAAACTGTCCTTGGCACATAGAGCAATTCCTTGACGAGGAATTTGGTCCTTGGAGCTTGGCCTGGCTTCAAAGGCTTCATCAGCACTTGCATCAGATGATCAGACAGTTCAGTTTCAACATAGAGAAGCCTTGCACCTTCAGTGGGAGGACTGACTGGGACGGCATGAAGCAATTCAGAGGTCGGTGCTTTGAAATGAGTATTATCGGTCATCCAGTCCAATACCCATGAATTGACATCATCAACATTTCCAGTAATGTGCAGCGTGGCAAAGAATTGAAGAATGAGTTCTTCATTCCAATCGCAGATGTCGGTGCAGAAATTGAGTAACCCAGCGTCATGAAGAACACTAAGGACTGGGGTGAAGCAGGGCAGCGATTCCATATCTACATGAGGAATTTGCTCATGTTCAAAGATCTTATCCTTATCAAACAACAATGAGGATTAGAAGTTCATCTGGCTTGCAGTCCAAAAGCGCTTGCGACGAAGTCGAGCACAGTCATAGGGATTGTAGTCAGTGAAGAATATGTGCTCATTGAAGAAATCCTCAGCATTAAACTTCTGCTTCTTGGAGTGAGGGTTCTGTGGCTTGGGCTGAAGATTAACAGTTGAAGAATTTACAGCCTCTTGAGGTATAGCCACTGGAGCCACAGGCTGAGGAATTTCAGCAGCAGCCTTGGCCTCCATTTCTTCAGACATATGTACATCAGCGCTAGTGACTGGAACTTCTTCAGGAATAGAATGAAGTGAAGCTTGACGTTCATCAGAGCCCGTATGAATTTCTTCAGTTGGCACAGGGGACTGAGGAACTTGATGTAGAGGGGTTGTCAGAGGTGAATTGGGGTGATGACTTTCCCAAAAGTCATCATTTAGAATAGGTGTTGTAGACCCAATATCCACATCCTTGTCTTCTTCAATTTCTTCGACGCCTGCCTCTTCAGCTGTGAACTGAGGCATGGGCGATGATACCAGTGGGGTTGAAGGGATAGTATCCACTTCAATTTCTTCATCCAACTGCTCTGTCGAAGCAGCAGAAGGATCTTCTTCATCAGATTTACTTGGAATTTCATATTCCTCACCAAAGGGAATGATCTCCTTTGATGGCATGCTTGATGTTGGAATAGCATCAATTGGGTTTTCAGATGAACTCGTCAAAGTCTTCACTTTCTTGGGAGCTAAAGACTCTGAGGAGGCAGATGCTTTCCTTTTCTTCACAGCTGCTCGCTCCGCAGCCTTGGTTTTCTTCGCTTCTGATGCAGAAGGAAGGTTGATGCTTGTCATCGGTGCAGGAGGAGCAGAGGAAATTGGTTGAATTTCTTCAGGCACAACTGATGCAGTTGCCCTGGCTTGTTCAGATTCCTCAGGCGCAGTAGCAGATGTATTAACTAGCTTGGATTGCTCTTCAGGCGCAATATTGGAGGTTGCCCTGGCATTTTCTTCAGAGACTGGAATTTCTTCATCAGCTCTGGCGCTTTCATTTTCTTCAGCAGACTGAACAGATGTTCCAGTCTGAGGAAATTTGGGTTGTGATGAAGCTGCAACACTTGAAGTAAATCCTTTTGCCATTCTGACGAATCTGACTTTGGCACCTAGCCAATCTGCACGGTATGCATGAAATTCATCACTGAGTGCTTTGATCTCAGCCTGCATAGTCACAAGTTCTTCAGGAGACATTTTTACAACATTGTTCTTCAGAAAATGCTCCTTCTTGTACTGAGCCTTCTTCACCTACCTGGCCTTTTCAAATTTCCATTTCTCTTCATTAATGAAGGCCGTCAACATGTGACTTTGACCAGGAGTGAGGTTTAATTCAGGCAAAGGTGTATTTGGATCCTTGTGCCATAGATCGATGAAACAAGGATCTTCCTTGGATCCAGCATGAGGGGCACAGCACTGCCTTTGGCACTAGAGGCCCTTTGTTGTCGATCTCTAATGATCTCAGCTAATTCTTCATCATCAGCTTCGTCTTCGCTTGACGGAACCTGAAAGGCGACCTGCTTCTTGTGAGGACTTGGCCTTGTGCCTCGTCCAGCAGTGGCCTTTTTCTTCAGCAAGGTCAGAGTTGTTGAAGACTGGGGTGGAGCTGAAGAACTTGCAGAGACTCCTGAAGCAATTGAGATTCCAGTAGTCCTTTGGCATGTGGCAAGATGCACAGGTGCTGAGGACTTTGCAGGAGCAGCTGAGGATTTTGCAACTGAGGGAGTTGGAGCTGCTTTTGAGGAATTTGCTTGAGGAACAGGCCATGAGGGCTTTGAAGAGCTTGGCCGTGAGGGCATTGCAGAGCTTGGCCGTGAGGGCATTGCAGCTGAGGAACTTGTCTTGACAGCTGATTTCTTCAGCATAGCCTTCTTAGGCTTGATAGCAGAGGCCTCAGCGGCGGCAGCAATCTTCATTGAATTTCTTCACTGCCTCTTTAGCCACTTTGGCTAGCTTGGCTTGACGCTTAGCCCACTCCTGAGGAAATTCCTCGCCTCTTCTGATGCTAGTGGGATCAGCTTCTTGGCCAGGAGCCAATGGAGGTCTTGGACATGGAGGGTTAACAGCGAATTTCTTCATGTACTTGGGAGGGACATAGCGATATTCCCTCCATTCTCTTGCCCATCTCCCCTCAATCTTCTGAATGCGCACTTTGCGCTGATTTTTGTTCTCCTTGCCATGAGTTGCTTCATCAGGAGTACAATATTCATCATAGATGTCATCAGGGATCTCAAAAGCAGTATTTGTTTCTGGCCTCTTTCCTCCCTTCTGAGGTCTTTTACCATCAGCCATTTTCTTCACTTGAGGATTTTGAACAATCGAATTTTCTGATGAGGTATGCAATTTTTCTTCAAGGAACGCTGCAAATGAGTTAAGTTGATGAGAACCAAGAGATTCAGCAGTGGACATGTGTACCTGTGAACAGAATATAGGTGCGAAGAGTTTTGGAGAGGTCATATGCGTTCTCAGAAGATTTTCAAAAGTATCAAGTTTGAGGAAGTTGACCAGGGGTGTCTTGAGGAATTTCACTAAGCATTTTTGACTTAGGTTCCAGAGTTGTGTCGATTGAAAATCCACACAATTGAGGAATCTTGAAGAAAAACGTTGCTTAGAGAAACTGATCAAGGGCAGAAGCAAGTTGGTGTTTAAGAACATGAAAGTTGAAGAATAAACACCTTTTGAAGATTTTGTGGAAATCATCAGAATCAACAAGGGCAGTAAAAATAAATTTTATTTACCCTTGACGAAGAACA
Source organism: Thinopyrum elongatum (assembly GCA_011799875.1). NCBI lineage: Eukaryota > Viridiplantae > Streptophyta > Magnoliopsida > Poales > Poaceae > Thinopyrum > Thinopyrum elongatum. Next base: position 584,289,464 of record CM022300.1, on the reverse strand, counting down.
CGACGAACTGAGAGTAGCAGTGGAGATGTTCGTCCGTTCAGATCTTCCACGCCCTAACTTGGCGATGGAAAACAGCTACGGCGGCGGCGGAGTGAAGATTTCCACGACCGGCGTGAGTACGACGACGACGAGGTCGAGGCAGTGAAGCTCTTCCTCACCGGCGACGATGGAATGTAGCGGCAGCGCTAGGTCTGAGAGCTCGAGCGAGGGAGTAAGATCGAGCGGGGTAAATGAGATCTGAGGAGGGCGAGGGGTATTTATAGCAGAGGTGAAAAACCGCTCGTCTGAAGAAAATGGATGAACGTGCCCCTGACCCTTCTCATCCTAGCGACATGTGTCACCCACGTACTGTGAAGTGGAGATCGTGTTTGATCACGGGTGAATAGATAAATCTTATCGAGGGATATGGAACGGTTTGAGCGGCAAAAGCTGAAAATTCAGATAAGAATATTTTAATGTTTCGTTCGCAAATTCTTCAGCTGTCAAGGACACAGTGAAGACTTTGAATGGGTTTCAAATAGAACGCACATGAAGAATTTGTGAATAGACTGGGTTGAGATTAGCATAGAGGGGGAAAGGGTCCGATCACATTCACTTAGAAGAAAAACAACTTGAAGAATTAGCAATAAGTGAATGCTGTAGAGGACAGAAAAAAACTCAAATATATATATAGTCAATGAAGAACACAGACGGGAAGAGTGAAGATTTTGCAAAGTTGAAGAATTTGAAAATTTGAAGAATTTACACAATGATGAAAAACTCAAATTTTGAAGATTTTCAACTTTTGTGGTGGCGTGACCCACCGTGTAAGAATGATGATTTTAGACACCGCGTACAATTGTCGTAGGGCTCTGAGAATCAAATTCTTCATTAATTTCTTCACACTTGGAGGGTTAGTCTTCATTGATTGAAGAAAAACGTTTCTTCGTGTGTTGCACATCTAAGTCATCAATTTGCATAAGTGTTAGGATGTGTGTCCTTTTCAAAGGACATTCGAAGATTCTAAGATATTTAGCTCACACCGCAATTTGCTAAATCTCTTCTCATCCAAGGGCTTTGTGAAGATATCCGCTAGCTGTTCTTCAGACTTCACGGGATCAATAGAGATGTCACCCTTCAACACATGATCTTGAAGAAAATGATGACGAATCTCGATGTGCTTTGTCTTTGAGTGCTGAACTGGGTTATGAGCAATTTTGATGGCACTCTCGTTGTCGCAGTAGAGTAGCACATTCTTCACATTGATGCCGTAGTCCTTGAGGGTTTGCTTCATCCATAGCAATTGAGCACAGCAAGAACCAGCAGCAATATACTCAGCTTCAGCAGTAGAGAGTGATACGCAGTTCTGCTTCTTCGAGGACCAACATACTAAGGATCGTCCGAGGAAATGGCATGTGCCTGATGTTGACTTGCGGTCCAAACGATCACCAGCATAGTCAGAGTCAGAATATCCAATGAGATCAAAAGCCGAGCCCTTGGGATACCATAATCCAAGTGTTGGAGTGTGAGCTAGATATCGAAGAATATGTTTCACAGCCTTATGGTGTGATTCCTTCGGTGTAGCTTGAAAACGGGCACACATGCAAACACTAAGCATAATATCCGGCCTAGATGCACATAGGTACAATAAAGAGCCAATCATGGAGCGGTATACCTTTTGATCGAAGTCTATTCCATTTTCATCAGTGCATAGATGGCCATTTGTGGGCATAGGGATTTTGACGCCTCTGCATTCTTGCATACCGAATTTCCTCAGAACGTCCTTGAGGTATTTCTCTTGAGAAATGAAGATGCCATTGCGTTGTTGATGAATTTGAAGACCTAAGAAGAATTTCAATTCTCCCATCATGGACATTTGATATTCCTCACTCATCATGTAAGCAAATTCGTCACTGTAATGTTGGTTAGTACAGCCAAAGATAATATCATCAACATATATTTGGCACACGAATAATTCATCATCATAGGTTTTGGTGAAAAGAGTTGGGTCGAGTGAACCGGGTTTGAAGCCTTTCTTCATGAGGAATTCCTTCAAAGTATCATACCACGCCCGAGGGGCCTGCTTGAGGCCATAGAGGGCCTTATTGAGTCTGAAGACTTTGTCGGGATGCTTAGGATCTTCAAAACCTGGGGGTTGAGCAACATATACTTCTTCCTCAAGCTTACCATTGAGGAATGCACTTTTCACATCCATTTGATATAAGATGATATTATGATGGTTAGCATAAGCAAGCAATATGCGAATAGCCTCAAGTCTAGCAACAGGTGCAAAAGTTTCATCGAAATCAATTCCTTCAACCTGTGTGTAGCCTTGAGCCACAAGACGAGCCTTATTCCTCACCACTAGGCCATTTTCATCTTGCTTGTTGCGGTAGATCCATTTGGTACCGATGATATTGTGCTTGCATGGGTCCGGTCGCTTGACAAGCTCCCATACATTGTTCAGCTTGAATTGATGTAATTCCTCTTGCATTGCTTGAATCCATTCAGGCTCCAGAAATGCCTCATCAACTTTGGTGGGCTCTGTGATAGAGACAAAAGCAAAATGCCCACAAAAGTTAGACAAATGTGAAGCTTTTGAGCGAGTCAGAGGACCTGGTGCGTTGATGTCGTTGATGATTCTCTCAATCTGTACTTCATTTGCAACGCAGGGATGAGCAGGTTGACGACTTTGATTTGGCTCAGCATTTTCTTCAGAGCCATGTTCTTCAGATGCGCCAGCATGCTGTTCTTCATGTTCTGGAATGATTTCTTCAGCAGATTCTTCAGTAGGAATGACATCCTCAGTAGCTTTGAACTTGATAGTTTCCTCAGGCGTCTTTTCATCTATCACAGGAGGTAGGTGCTCTCTTTGCGAGCCGTTAGTCTCATCGAACCGCACATCTACAGTTTCAACAACCTTGTTGTGATAGGTGTTGAAGACCCTGTAGGTGTGCGAGTCCTTTCTGTAACCAAGCATAAAACCTTCATGTGCTTTCGGTGCAAATTTAGAATTGTGATGAGGATCTCTAATCCAACATTTAGCACCGAAGACTTTGAAATAACTCACATTGGGTTTCTTGTCAGTGAGGAGTTCATATGAGGTCTTCTTGAAGAATTTGTGAAGATATACCATGTTGATGATGTGGCATGCAGTATCAATTGCCTCAGGCCAGAAGTGACGAGGTGTCTTGTATTCATCAAGCATGGTGCGAGCCATCTCAACAAGAGTCCTGTTCTTGCGCTCCACAACACCATTCTGCTGAGGAGTGTATGGGGCAGATAGCTCATGAGTAATACCAAGTTCATCGAGATAGTCATCAAGACCATTATTCTTGAACTCGGTCCCATTGTCACTACGTATATGCTTGATCTTCACACCGAAATTCATCGAAGCCCTTGAGGAAAATCGTCTGAAGACTTCCTGCACTTCAGTTTTGTAAGTAATGACATGCACCCATGTGTAACGAGAATAGTCATCAACAATGACAAAGCCATATAGAGATGCTGCATTTGTTAGTGTGGCATAATGAGTAGGGCCAAAGAGATCCATATGAAGCAATTCAAAAGGATGAGAAGTAGTCATGATAGTCTTCGAGGGGTGCTTGGCTCTGGTCATCTTTCCAGCCTCACAAGCCCCACAAAGATGATCTTTGAGGAATTTGACACCCTCGATGCCAATGACGTGCTTTTTCTTCACGAGTGTGTGTAAGTTCCTCATGCCAGCATGACCCAGTCGTCGATGCCATAGCCAGCCTTCTGAAGCTTTAGCAAGTAGACAAGTGGCAGGCTGTGGTCCTGCAGAGAAATCAACAATATACAAGTCTCCTCTCCTAAAGCCTTCGAAGACTTTGGAATTGTCAGATTCCATGAGCACTAAGCAACGATATTTGCCAAAGACAACAACCATATCAAGATCACAAAGCATTGAGACAGACATGAGGTTGAATCCGAGGGACTCGACAAGCATGACTTTATCCATGTGTCGATCCTTTGAGATTGCAACCCTACCTAGACCCAATATCTTGCTTTTGCCTTTGTCAGCGTAGGTGATATGCTTCAAGTGTGATGGAGATAAAGGAGAGTTCATCAGTAAGCTCTTGTCACCGGTCATGTGATTTGTACATCCACTATCGAGGACCCACTCAGTAGCTTTGGGTAAATCATCCTGCAGATGAATTAGTGCATCTTACGAACTCATATACTTTAGAGTGAAGAATATGACATCAAATTCATCAGACATATTTCATCAATTAAAGCAACATATGTATATATATAGCAATGTGAGGACGTGAGAAATGAATAAATCATTTCTTCATGATTAGCTTGCGTCCTTTCAAGCATTTTAGGTCTCCAGCAAATTCTTCAGACGATTTAGTTCATCTGGAGACCTGACCCTGCATAAGAGATTAGTTCTTTTTCTTCACCACCCACATTTGGAGGGGTGGCAAAGAGTTCATCATTCTGCGAGCTCCATAAGAGAAAGGTGGCATTGAGGCCAGAGTGCTTCGTTTCACAGGAGAGGGATTAGCATAGACATATGAGTAAGCAGAGAAATTCTTCGAGGACTTATGAATATAATGATTTGAAGAATAATGCACATAATCAAAACTCTTAGATTTTCCCTGCGAAACAGAAGCATTAGCATGGTGATGATCATGAGAGGACTTGGATCCATGTGAGGAATTTGATCCATAAGAGGACTTGGATCCATGTGAGGAATTTGATCCATAAGAGGACTTGGATCCATATGAAGACTTTGGTCCATATGAAGAATTTGATCTGGGGTTCTTATTCTTCACAGGTGGTGTCATGAGGACATTCACCTGAAGACTTTCAAGGCACCTCTTGGGAACCCAGATTTTCTTCATAGGGGGACCATTCCTGCAGTTAGATCCAACATATCTAGCAAATACCTCACCATTCTGATTTTTGAACAGTTTATAGTTGGAGTCAAATGACTCATCAGATGAATATGAGGATTCACAAGTAAAGCCAGATAAAGTGGATGGATCTACGGGAGGTCCCTTCGCAGCAACCCATGAGGTTTTGGGATACTGCTCAGGTTTCCAGTAGGTTCCATCAGCATTGAGTTTCCTCTCAAAGGCAATACCCTCTTTCCTAGGGTTCCTGTTCAAGATCTGCTTTTTGAGCACATCACAAAGAGTCTGATGCCCTTTGAGGCTTTTGTACATGCCTGTCACATACAATTCCTTCAACCCAGCATTTTCGTCAGTGATACTAGTGGTATCCTCAGATGAGGAATTTGTGACCACAGAGATAGTTGAAGAATTTGCAGCAATAGAAGCATTTGAACATTCAGGTGAAGAATTAGCAGTTTCACGTTCAATGCATTTCAAGCATGGTGGAATAAATTCTTCCTGAGCGGAACTGATCTGTTGAGCAAGCAAAGAATCATTTTCCTTCTGAAGATCTTCATGACTCACCCTTAGCTTCTCAAGATCTTGCTTTCTTTTGAAGAAATTCATAAGAAAGCTTCTCATGATCGGCTAAGAGAGTTTCATGATGACCTTGAAGGTTGTCAAACTTAGACTGTAGTTGCTGAAGATTATCAGTCAGTGTTTGAGTTCGATCCATTTCCTCACCTAACAGATCATCGCTTTTGTCTAGCATATTTTGAACTTTTTCCAAAGCCTTTTGTTGTTTAACAGCAATATTAGCAAGTTTGGAATAGCTGGGTTTGAGGTTATCATCAGATTCATCCTCACTTGATTCAGAGGAGGGATATTTGAGTACCTTGGCACCTTTTGCCATGAAGCAATAGGTGGGAGCATAGTCATCGTTGCCGTCATCAGCAGTGTTGGGGAAGCCATTTTCCTCAGTGTTGAAGATGGACTTGCTAACATAAGCAGTAGCGAGGGCTAGGCTCGCCACACCAGAGTCTGACTCCTCTGATGCCTCCTCTTCCTCATGTTCCTCAGATTCAGCTTCAGAGTCCATTTCCTTGCCAATGAATGCCCGAGCTTTCTTGGAGCTGCTCTTCTTGTGAGATGAAGACTTTGAAGATTTTGACGATGAGGACTTTGAAGATTTCTTCTTCTTCTTAGAGTCATCTGAACTATCATCCTTGTATTTCTTCTTCTTTGATTCCTTCTCCCACTGAGGACAGTCAGTAATGTAGTGACCAGGTTTCTTGCATTTATGGCAAGTTCTCTTCTTGTAGTCACGGGATGAGGAATCTGATTTCATGTCATCACCTCTTGAGGATTTTCCAAATCGGCCATGTCTAGAGAACTTCTGGAATTTCCTCATGAGCATTGCTAGCTCCTGACTCAGTTCTTCAGGATCACCAAGGCTGCTACCAGAATCTTCATCTTCAGATTCAGAGACTGCCTTGACCTTCAGTGCACGAGATCTGCCATAGCTCGGTCCGTAGAGATCTCTCTTCTCAGCTAGTTGGAATTCATGAGTGTTCAGCCTCTCAAGAATATCAGCAAGATTAAGTGACTTGTAGTCTCCACATTCTTGAATCATCAGTGCCAGTGTATCGAATGAACAATCGAGTGACCTCAGCAATTTCTTCACCACTTCATGGTCGGTGATGTCAGTGGCACCCAGTGCTTGAAGCTCGTTTGAAATGTCAGTGAGGCGATCAAAGGTTTGCTGAACATTTTCATTGTCGAGTCTTTTGAAGTGGTTGAAGAGATTGCGAAGAACGTCAACTCGAGAGTCACGTTGAGTTGAGACTCCTTCGTTGACCTTGGATAGCCTATCCCAGATAAGCTTAGCTGTCTCCAAAGCACTCACTCTGCCATACTGCCCTTTGCTCAGATGGCCACATATGATATTCTTCGCTTGAGAGTCGAGTTGCTTGAATCTCTTCACATCAGCAGCATTTACGGAAGGAGTGACAGAGGGAACACCATTTTCCACAACATACCAGAGATCATTGTCAATTGCCTCAAGATGCATGCGCATCTTGTTCTTCCAGTAGGGGTAGTCCGTCCCATCGAAGGTAGGACACCCAGCCGAGACCTTGATCATGCCTGCAGTCGACATAACTAAAACTCCAGGTGGTTAAACCAAAATCACACAGAACAAGGGAGTACCTTGCTCTGATACCAATTGAAAGTGCGTTATATCGACTAGAGGGGGGTGAATAGGCGATTTTTACAAATTCATCACTGAGGAATTTCAAGGTGAGGAAATTCCTAAGCGACGAACTACTTAGCAGCGGAATAAGTACTCAGATGCAAACATAATAGAGCAGTAGCACAGTCATCATGATGAAATGACAACAAGCGCAGAGTACAAGTAGCGTAAACACAGGATAAGTAGGCTGAAGACAAACTGACTGAAGAAATTGAACTGAGGAAATTGAGAAAGTCTTCAGTCAAAGTCTTCAAACAGTAATGATCAAATGCATAGCAAGTGTGCGAGGAAATGAAAGGGTTGAGGAAATAGAACCAGTAGCTCGGAGAAGACAATGATTTGGTAGACCAGTTCCAACTGCTGTGACAGCTGTACGTCTGGTTAGAGTGGCTAGGTATTTAAACCTGAGGACACACAGTCCCAGACACACAGTCCTCACCGTATTCTCCTTGAGCTAAGGTCACACAGACCTCGCCCAATCACTCGTGGTAAGTCTTCAGGTGACTTCCAAACCTTCACATACTCGGTCACTCGGCAATCCACAATTTCCTCTTGGATGCTCTAGACCATGACGCCTAACCGTCTGGAGGATGCACAGTCCTCAAAGGTAACAAGCGTCGGTTCCACACAGGAACAATCTCTTCAGTGATGCTCAATCACTTTGGGTTTGTAGGTGTTTGGGTTTTTGGGTTTTTCCTCACTTGATGATTTTCGCTCAAAGTCCTCGAAGGATGGGATGCCCTAAATGACAAGTATCAATCTATCTCTCGGAGCAGCCAACCAGCTAGTGGTTGTAGGGGGCGGCTATTTATAGCCTAGGGAGCAGCCCGACATGATAAGACATAAATGCCCTTCAATGATATGACCGTTAGGTGGGTAGCATATTTGGACAGCTGGCGCGCAGCACAGCAACGGTCGGATATTTGAGTATCAAATTCCTCAGGGCTATCATGTTCCTCACTTGTAGGCAATCCGCACTGGCGAATTCCTAACTCCTCAGTCAGAACAAATTCCTCAGAGAACAGAAGAACTTCGTCTCTGTCACTGAAGAACTTGACTAAACTGTATGAGATTTCCAATGGCTTCACTCGAAAGGATTGGGTAGGTGTAGGATTTTGAGTTGAGCATCACTTGGAAACTTTTCCTTAGTTTTACCTCGACCCCCTTTAACAGTACGGTGTTTCCTATGACTCAAGAAGAAGAAAATGAAACTACGAAAACAAAAGTCTTCACGCTTCATAATCCTCGCATGAATATCAAGTCTTCAGGGTCACACCAATTTCTTCACTTTCAAAGTCTTCAAGAAAACCAAAGTCTTCAGTTGAAGACATTCATTTTTAGGGGTCGACATTCATCGTAAATAACAAACTCCTCATAGACTTATAGACCTGTGTACACTCACAAACGCATTAGTCCCTTAACCTATAAGTCTTCAATACACCAAAATCACTAAGGGGCACTAGATGCACTTACAATATTCCTTTTCTGAAAAAGTTAAAAACAAGGAAAAACAGAAACTAGCACTGGGCATTAGGTTAATAAGTTAGTCCCAAAAATAATATAAAATAGCATATTAATGCATATAAAACATCCAAAACAGATAATATAATAGCATGGAACAATCAAAAATTATAGATACGTTGGAGACGTACCAAACATCCCCAAGCTTAATTCCTTCTCGTCCTCGAGTAGGTAAATGATAAAAATAGAATTTTTGATGTGGAATGCTACCTAACATATTTATCAATGCAATTCTTCTTATTGTGGCATGAATATTCAGATCCATAATATTCAAAACAAAAGTTTAATATTGACATAAAAACAATAATACTTCAAGCATACAAGTAAAGCAATCATGTCTTCTCAAAATACCATGGCTAAAAGAAAGTTATCCCTACAAAATCATAAAGTCTGGCTATGCTCTATCTTCATCACACAAAGTATTTCATCATGCACAACCCCGATGACAAGCCAAGCAATTGTTTCATACTTTTAATGTTCTCAAGCTTTTTCAACTTTCACGCAATACATGAGCGTGAGCCATGGATATAGCACTCTAGGTGGAACAGAAGGTGGTTGTGAGGAGAAGACAAAAAAGGAGAAAGTCTCACATCAACTAGGCAAATTAATGGGCTATGAAGATGCCCATCAATCGATATCAATGCAAGTGAGTAGGGATTGCCATGCAACGGATGCACTAGAGCTATAAGTGTATGAAAGCTCAAAAGAAAACTAAGTGGGTGTGCATCCAACTTGCTTGCTCACGAAGACCTAGGGTAATTTGAGGAAGCCCATCATTGGAATATACAAGCCAAGTTCTATAATGAAAAATTCCCACTAGTATATGAAAGTGATAAAATAGGAGACTCCCTATCATGAAGAACATGGTGCTATTTTTGAAGCACAAGTGTGGAAAAGGATAGTAACATTGTCCCTTCTCTCTTTTTCTCTCTTTTATTTTTATTTTTATTTTTTCTCTTTTTTTTCTTTTGGGCTCTTTGGCCTGTTTTTTTATTTGGGCTCTTTGGCCTCTTTTATTTTTAAGTCCGGAGCCTCATCTCGACTTGTGGGAGAATCATAGCCTCCATCATTCTTTCCTCACATGGGACAATGCTCTAATAATGATGATCATCACACTTTTATTTACTTACAACTCAAGAATTATAACTCAATACTAGAACAAAGATATGACTCTATATGAATGCCTCATGCATATGAGAACAGTATGACAATGATGGTGCGTGTCATAATAAACGGAACGGTGGAAGTTGCATGGCAATATATCTCAGAATGGCTATGGAAATGCCATAATAGGTAGGTATGGTGGCTATTTTGAGGAAGGGTATATGGTGGGTTTAATGCACCGGCGAAAGTTGTGTGGTACTAGAGAGGCTAGCAATGGTGGAAGGGTGAGAGTGCGTATAATCCATGGACTCAACATTAGTCATAAAGAACTCACATACTTATTGCAAAAATTTATTAGCCATCGAAGCAAAGTACTAATACGCATGCTCCTAGGGGGATAGATTGGTAGGAAAAGACCATCGCTCGTCCCCGACCGCCACTCATAAGGAAGACAATCAAAAAATAAATCATGCTTCGACTTCATCACATAATGGTTCACCATACGTGCATGCTTCGGGAATCACAAACTTTAACACAAGTATTTCTACCAATCCACAATTACTCTCTAGCATGACTCTAATATCGCCATCTTTATATCTCAAAACAAATGCAAGGAATCAAACTTCTCATATATTCAATGTTCTTTATGAAAGTTTTTATTATATCCCTCTTGGATGCCCATCATATTAGGACCAAATTCATAACCTAATCAAATTACCATGTTGTTTTCAAGACTCTCAAAATAATATGAGAGTTCATCAATTTCTACAAAATAAAACCACCGCCGTGCTCTAAAAAGATATAAGTGAAGCACTAGAGCAACTACCTATCTCAAAAGATATAAGTGAAGCACATAGAGTATTCTAATAGATTCACGATTAAAGCGTGTCCCTCTCAAAAGGTGTGTACATCAAGGATGATTGTGGAAAACTAAAAAGCAAAAATTCATATCATACAAGACGCTCTAAGCAAAACACATATAATGTGGTGAATAAAAATATAGCCCTTAGGTCCATGGTAAACTAGAGAGGCAACAAGGTTGATGTAGAGGCCCTCCGTGATCGAATCCCCCTCCGGCGGACTGCTGTAAAAGGCCCCAAGATGGGATCTCACGGGAACAGAAGCTTGCGGCGGCGGAAAAGTATTTTTTGTGTCTCTTCTAACGTAAGGGGAATATTTGAGGATTTATAGTGCAAAGATTAGGGCTGGACGGTCTACGAGGGGCCCACAAGCCAGGGGCGTGCCCCCATGGCTTGTGGTCGCCTCATAGGCATTATGGCCTCCTCTCCAAGTCTCGTGGGTTTCTTCTGGTCCAAGAAAAATCATCATAAAGTTTTATTCCGTTTGGACTCCGTTTGATATTCCTTTTCTGTAAAAGTCAAAAACAAGGAAAAAACAGAAACTGGCACTGGCACTGGGCACTAGGTTAATAAGTTAGTCCCAAAAATAATATAAAATAGCATATTAATGCATATAGAAAATCAAAAACAGATAATATAATAGCATGGAACAATCAAAGATTATAGATACGTTGGAGACGTATCATCTATCCCACCATGTCCATTGTCCACGAAGGACTTTTCTCACTCGGGTAGATCTTCACGAAGTAGGCGATCTTCTTGCCCTTACAAACTTCTTGGTTCAATTCCACATCATGTCGGAGGCTCCCAAGCAGCATCTAACCAATCTAGGAGACACCACTCTCCAAAAGGTAATAGACGGTGTGTTGATGATGAACTCCTTGCTCTTGTGCTTCAAATGATAGTCTCCCTAACACTCAACTCTCTCTCTCATAGATTTGGCTATGATGGAAGAAGAATTTGAGTGGAAAGCAACTTGGGGAAGGCTAGAAATAAAGGTTCAAATGGTAGGAATGGAATCTCTTGATCTCAACACATGAGTAGGTGGCTCTCTCTCAGAAAATGAGTAGTGGAAGTGTAGGCACGTTCTGATGGCTGTCTTACTAGGTAAGAGGGGGTGGGGGTATAAATAGCCTCCACACAAAATCCAACTGTTACACGCTTTTGACCCAATTCAGTGGCACCGATCAGAAATCTTGGTGGCACCGACCTATGTAAAAGATATGAACGTTAGAAATCTTGGTGGGACCGACTAGAACAACTCGGATGAACTAATGTGGAATGGTTAGGGTAAGCCTCATTTCGGTGGCACCGATTGCATCAACTTGGTAGGACCGAAGTAAAGCAATAAGGCAACAGAAAGGTTGGCACACCGTCTCGGTGGGAGCGATTGCAAATCTCGGTGGGACCGAAATAATTGCAACAAGGTTACAGAAGGTTTGCCAAGCATCTCGGTGGGACCGATTGCAAAACTCGGTGAGACCGAAATAATTGCAACTGGTTATAGAAGGCTGGGCAGGAAAAACCGGTGGGACCGAGAACCATATCGGTGACTCCGATTTGTTAGGGTTTGGCAGAGGCAGTATCCAAATGAACTCGGTGGCTCTGGATAGAGAAGTTTCAGTGGAGACGAGTTGGAATGTAGAGTTTTGGACATATTTGGATAGAGAAAGTGGTTGAAGGTTTTGGAGCTATACCACTAAGCACTTGAGCAAATAGATCATAATCAAAACCTCATCCCCTTTTAATAGTTTTGGCTTTCCTATGGACTCAATGTGATCTTGGATCACTTAACCAAAAATGTAGAGTCTTGAGCTTTTGCCAATCCATGTCCTTAGCATTTTGAGGGGTCCACAATCACTAGTCCTTGCCATGCCAATCATTGAACATCCTAAAAACTTTAACTTGAATGGACATTAGTTCAATGAGGTATATGTTGTTATGAATTACCAAGACCACCCGGGGATTAGTTGCACTTTCATCAAGCTCCAAGAAAAGAAGCTTGAGATCAACGCCACTTCGGAGGAATCCAAAATGTTGTTCGTGAAGATATCGGAAGGATCCCGATGCGGTGAAAATTGTCCTAGCTTATCGTGAAGAAACTATTTAAGATTAAGATAAGGTCCTCCAGTGCACCGGGCTCCAAAAATCCACTCTTGGTTGATCTTAGATATACGTATCAAATGGAAGAGGTTGGAACATGGGAAGATATTTGATGACTGCAATTGAATGGCATCTGCCTCTATCCGTGTCTGCGGTCAAGCACGAACGTATATGAGGATATTTGGTGAAGTTTGGTTTGATGAACCCATTGGAGTTCCCCTTATTCAACTTCCCCGTTGAAACTCTAACCATTGTAGGGCATGCGATAAGTGTGTCGTAAAGCCAAGATAATAGTGAGATATATTTTGGGATTTGCATCCTAAGGTCGACATCTGATGTGCTTTTCATTGTGACCTTGTTATAATTATTTTTCGTTGACAACATGGTCCTGTTAATCCCTTGTGGTTTTCTCATCTTCTTTAGCGACGCTCGAGCTTTTCTTCTGCTTAGCTAGTGCACAGAGTGCACTGTGGCTTGAGTTCACTACTAGGAGAAAGCTTATAGATAGAATTTTAGCAGTAGCGCATTATAATTGGCCAGCGCTACTGCTAGTTAGTGGTAGCGCTGGTCATCCACCAGTGCTACAGGTAGTGAAGTAGCAGTAGCGCGGGGCCGAGAGGTAACGCTACTGCTAAGTGTGTGCACGGGCCAGCAGGTGAGCCCCCGTTAGCAGTAGCGCTTGTCACTGGCCCACGCTACTGCTATTGGGCTTAGCAGTAGCGCCCGCCGGGGACCAGCGCTACTGCTATGGGTGCCTTATCGAATTTTCTCCCCGCGCCTGACCTTCTTCCTCCCCTCACTCCCCGTTTCGTCACTGTGCCTCCGCCGCCGCAGCATTGCCGCCACCGTCCTCCCTCCTCCTTCCTCGGTATGCCGCGACCCTCCTCCCACCGCCCTCCTCCCTCCTCCTCCGTCCGCGCCCTCCTCCCTCCTCCTCCAGCCAAGCCATCCTTCCTCCTCCTCCGGCCGCGACCCTCCTCCCTCCTCCTCCGGCCAAGCCCTCCTCCAGCAGCCCTCCTCCCACCGCCCTCCTCCCCCTCCTCCTCTCTCCTCCCTCCTCCTCCTCCCTACTCCCACCCCCCTCCTCCCTCCTGCCTCCCTCCATCTCTCCTCACTGATCAGTTCTTGTATAATGTAGTTTTTTTACTGTTTTTTTCAATACAATAGAATGTAGATTGTTTGCATGGAATAGAAAATTTTCAATGTAGGTCTTTTGAATAGAAAATTTTCAATGTAGGTATTTGAATAGAGTAGATTTTTTTGTAAATGTAGGTATTTTGAATAGAATAGAAATGTGGCACAGGGTACATGACCGACGATATGTTAGTAGTTGTTATAGAAATGTTAGTAGTTTTGTTAGCTATATAAAGTTTCAAAAGTTTACTAATTTTGTTCATAGGTTTGGATGTAGTTTATGCCTAGTGAACTTTGAGAGAGAGAGAGAGAAAGAGAGACCTAATGAAATGAAATGTTTTCGCACAAAAATGAAATGGTATGCTTCCTGTCAAAATTAAACCATTGAAATGCAATGAGCATACCAAGTTTGAAATTTTCTATATAAATGCTCATGTGTGGCGCAGGGTATATCAACGACGAGCCGGTCAACAACACCCAGAAGATCACCGATGACACCCGCATCCTCGATGACAGCCATCGTCTATAGTGAGTAAACATGTATATATAGTGTTGTGTACTAGCTAATGTTGCTCAAATATGATGTAGATATAAACATGTATATCTAGTGTTGCTCAAATAGGATATGTGCTTGCCCAAGTGGCCTATGTTTGCAGGGTACACCTCCGAGTGGCCTATGTTTTCCCAGAGTGTTGATTAATTTCCATTTCGGCAAATTCCAGGCGCTCGATATGTCCTTTTTAGCAAAGGTCATGCTGGATTTTTTCATGAATTTTAGCATGGCTTGTGCTAGAATGTAGGAAATATCGAGTGCCTTGGATTTTCCGGAAAGAGCATTAAACGACATTTTGGGTTGACTTTAAGTCTGTTGGGGCTCCATACATGACAGTCAAAAAACAGTGAGGGAATGTCCACCATATATGAGAGAAGAAGAATGCCAACTGTTGTTGTGGGGGTCGTTCTTCCTCTTCTTTCTCGTGATAGACCTTTTGGTAATGCACGGGAAGGAAGAGAAGAACGACTATCACTGACGGTCGCAAATGTCAGAGATGAAGAATCCCAACTGTTGTCGTGGGGGTCGCTTCTCCTTCATTCTCGTGTGCTAGACAATTTGGTGGAATGCACTCGGGGATGAAGGGAGGAGCGACCATCACCGACGGTCGAACATATCAGAGAGGGAGTGCCCACCATATACACCATGTGAGATGAGAGTTTTCAAGGAAGACTCGACAGACCGAAAGTCAACCTGTGATGAATATTAATGATCGAATTTAGTTTTTGTAGTACATATATTGAAATTCAGATGTTTAATCTTTGAATTATGAACACAGGAGATGTCTGATGACGATAGGATCCCGGAGTGCGAGTACTGCTACGATGACCGGGGTTTGTGCGACAGGTTTCCTCACCTGCAAAATGATAGGTTTTTCACCGTGAAGCTGGAAGATACCTTCGATGTTTGTACGGTACGCAACGACAAGCATTTCATCGTAATTAATCATCACTTGTGCTTCTTTGGTTCAACGTGTAATTTTTGGATTTTTTTTCAATTTGATTAGTACATCCCATGCCATGCAAGACCGTATGTCTTGCAGAAGCTCGGTTTCGAAGACTTTGAGAATATGGAGACGAGGAGGGCTCACTTAAGAACTAGACATGATTATGCGTTTCTGGTTAAGTTGTACAATGCGATCAATCACTCCCATTTCGATTGCTCTAATTGGGAAGCTCTCTGCAAGGCATATGGATTTGAGGAGGGTATACAAATAACATTTGATATTCGTCCCGAAGATGATGATGATGATAATATCGACATCTGGGTGGATGTGGACATGCCTCCAGTTTTGCCTAAATGTGAGTTTGTCAAACTAATTTGTTAAGTTAAGTAATTTATATTGTTAATTTAAAAATATTTGATGTTCATCGATACTAAACTTATTTATTTATAATTGTCAGCTTATTTCTTATCTTCAAAAAATACTCTGAAGGCTGTAAACAGGACATACTACATCTATGAATCCGAGCTTAATTGTGAGGAGAAAGGTTATCTTGTCTCATTCATAGATGATGTTGAGGCCTTTAAAACCAATCACTCTATCAGCCCAAATTTTATTGGATACGTGCCACTAGTCCATAAATTGCTTGATGGTAACTTCATTGCCAAAAACTTGGTAAGATTTTGTTAATGATGGTAACTTCATTGCCAAAAACTTCGTAAGATTTTGTTAATGATGGTAAATTCATTGCATACATTCTTCTTAAGTGAACTTCATTGCTAACTATATATGTTACTACTACATTTTTCAACAGAGGCTCCCGAAGGAGGTTGTGCCTGACATGATGTTTACCGAAGGTGATATGCATATGGTTAGCTTACGACCAACTCCTTCGAAGGCTTACCACAGTGCATACTCGATTTCTTCAAACGATGGAAGGCTCAATATCAAAGAATGGAGCAAAGTGATGAATGCGCACACGCAACTAATTGGAGACAACATGAATGTGCGCAAGCCACAAGTTGGAGATAGGTTTATCTCCATTCTCCATTATGGAGATGGACCGGTTTATCTATTTTATGGTATTTTACCTAGGAGACAGGAGTAGGTCCTAGGTATTAAGAACAATTAGTTAGTGTTGATTATGACTATGATGATGATGATGAGAAGTTGCTATTATGTGCTACAATGTGTTAGAGTTGATGATGATGAGGAGGAGGAGGAGGAGGAGTTGTGATTATGAGTACTATGATGATGAGGAGGAGTTGTTATTATGACTAGTGACCAAGTTGTTATATGATGTCTCATGGACGAAAATGATGAGGAGGAGGAGTTGTTATATGACAATGATATATTATGATGATAAGTTGTTAATGATATTATGATGATGATGATGATGATGATGATGATGATGATGAGTTATTATATTTCTTTCACCCAATGATGTAATAACTCATTATGATGTAATAACAATCTCTAAATTGCTACTGTATGAAAACTTATATAATGGTGTATGAATACGATATAAAATAAAAAAAATAGAATACGTAATAATAGTAGTAGCGCGTGGTAGAGCGGCGCTGCTAGTAACTAGCAGTAGCGCGTTCTCCAAACCGCGCTACTGCTAAGTAGGTATAGTAGTAGCGCGGGAAAACCAATGCTACTGCTACAAGTTAGTTGTAGCGTCGTAGCAGTAGCGCGGGTGGTTGGACCAGACCCCAAATGAAGGTCTGCAAATATTGTTGCGATCTGCATCAACCACATATTGTAAAAGTTGTCTACCAGTCTGTAACCATTTATTGTGTTAGATATAGCATCTACAACCGGGATCCGCAAACCCTATGTACGTCCGACAGGATGGCCCGGTCACTGGTCGGTAAAAAGACCCGGTCCAAATGACGCCACATACCGGCCCCAAACGCCTAGGCTAACCGGCACCTTTCATATCCAGCTCAAATCTAGGGCGAATATGGGGAGGCCCGGGCGTGTCCGTCACCTCGGCCTGACTGCTAGACCCATGCGGAAACACTCCAAAAACCTTCTGTCTGGCGGGCGTCTCCTCCGATTATCGATGGCATTGCATGGCGCCTCTCCGGTGCACTGCCTGAGGGCCCTAGTCCGACTATTTAAGCCAGACGTCGGCACCCAAAACCCTACCTGATCCACATTTCCCTCACCTCCCATCTGCCACCGCCACATTCCACTTGCCGTCCGCTGATAGCCATGCCCCAGCGCTGAGTTACGACATACGCCATGCTCATGCCGAAGTGGCGCCTCGAGCTCCTTTGGTAGACCCAGGCCAGGCACGAAGCCCGGATCGCAGTCGGCCTACCTCCAAACTCGTCGGAGCCGGAGAATGAGGAGGAGGAGGACGAGCAAGAGGATGAGGAGGAGGAGCAGGACGCGGCCATAGCAGACGCAGAGCCGGAGGAGGAGGACGCGGATCCAACACCTCCTGTTGCGGGCTTCGGCATGCCCGTGGCGGTCATGGAGCTCGAGGTGGCCCATGCTGAGGAGGCGGCGGAGCAGCAGGCCATCCTCGACTCCATCCAGTCGGAGGCGGAGGTGGAGGCCAACCCTCACTTCCTCCACTAGTGGGACGCGGAGCTCGACAAGATCTTTGCCGAGAGGGACTCCGACGAGGAGTCGGAGGAGGAGGAGGCAGCCATCCACCCAGAGGCAAGGCTATCCAGCACTGTCGGCACGGAGGTCGTTGACATCTTTGATGACGACGTGTGGCGTAAGCTAGGGTTATCCACATAGTACGTAGCACTAGTGCAAAAAAAACCTTATAATATTTTCCTACCAGCAGCATGTGCGCTATGTCGAACGCCGTGACTATTACGGCTAAGTACCAGCTGCTTTTGCGAAATTATCGAACGCTGCTAATCCGGTAGTACTTGCAGCATTCCGGAAAAATGAACTCTGGTAGTATAGGGTGCCCACTAAATTCCCTGGCTGAAAATACTTGCCGCGTGAACTACCTGGGGAACGTCACAGGTATATTAAGTAGTAGCAGCGTTTGATCTTTCATCGCACGTCACCAGAATTTACTCAATGTCACGGCCCTCGGGCCTGAGTATTAGCAGCGTGTTATAGGAGAACACACCGCTAGATTTTTAACATTAAGCGGCTTCTGTAAAAAGAACACGCCTATCTATACCAATATAAAAAGACCCAAAGAGGCAGATCCAATCTATACCAATATAAAAAGATCCAAAGAAGCAGATCCAATTAATCTCAGCCGTCAAACCATGTCAATCCAACGACCTAGATTGCTCCAATGGTGAGCTCTTAACATGTTGAGCGTGCAATTGATAGCATACCAAATATCAACGTCTATATTAATCTTATAATTAACACGTAATTGATATCCTACCTAATATCAACGTGCAGTTAATTTTCTATCTAATATCAATGTGCATTGCACGTGCTCATTTACTAGTAATATGTAAGGCCATGGCCTCCCGCCGGCCCCGTTCTTCTTCCCACCTCGCGCTCCCCTCTCCCTCACTTCTTCCTCTCTCACTTCTTTGTTACTAGCTAGCTATTCTCTCTCACTCCGCTCACCTTGGATATATAAGATTTGACCTCCACGCAATAAATTAATTAAGTTGATCTCTATCTCGTCCTCTATATTAGTGCACACTTACCGACACCTCCAAGTCCTCTTGAGGGATGCCTCTGTTCATTAATTAGTAGCTATGTCACACTCTATGTGTATGCATAGGGCCGAGGACCCGTCCTCACTCTCGATTGAGCTATGCACGTCTAAAGTCGGACGGTGTATCTTTTGGTGAGTTCCCTCACTCTTGAATGTAATGAATCGTCTGGTATTCTTGCGGAAATGTTTGTGATTGATTCGAGTGACAACATACTATATGCATACTAATTTCCTACAAGATAGCTTAGCAACCTTGTATAAATTCAAAAATTCGACATGTCACTAGTAATGGTGCACATTACATGCATAAAAATGTGTTATGTCACAAAAATAAAAACACCACCATGTCATTTTCAAACCGGACACTTTCCAGTTCTACTAGTATTTATTATTTCCAATTGCTACCAATTCATAGGTTTTTCCTAATATTCAGGATCAAAATCGACACATATATGACATCACCGATGTCTTTGAAGAAGTCTTGGACTATGGTGAAGAGACTTATTATCCAGCGTTACATGTTGGTTCAGAGAGATCTTGTGTTGTGGTATGTATAAGTATGCTATTTTTTTATCCCTCCTAAGCTCATGCTGAAGATTAAACCTGTATGGGATCGTTGTTATAGAACTTTGGTCACGTTTTAAATTAAATTCATTCAGAAAAATGCACACTGAATGATTGAAGACATGTTGCCATGCTGCTTTGCGGGTTTTCTTTGATACTAGACAAAGAGAACATGTTATAAGGTCACCGATGATATGATGCACAAAATACATGCTTTCCATATGGTCAAGGAAGCAGGTCGTACGTCAGCATGCTTAAGTTGTAGTGACTTGATAAAGGCAAGAAACTTTCACACATTTACTGTTAAATTCAAAATTATTTGAAGGGGCTTCTTATTGGTTTTATATCTTGAAGCTTGCACGGTCACTAACATGACCACGCTATTTTAGGGTGGTAACCTTCATTTCAGGTTGCAGGCCTTCCGAAGAAACTTCAGGATTGCAAGATAGTTGAAGCGTAATATTTTTTGGCAGTGGCAAGGTGAAATTGTATTAAAGAGATAAAAAAGAGTCGCTTCACGTTCTTAATCACCGGTGGGCACAAATGCAGAAACAGTGATGAAAACTTAATGAATTTTTAATTTTCCCTCCAGTCACAACATCATTGATCCCTTGTATTTAAATACTCCTAAACTGATGGCTTTTTGTTGAGGCATTCGATGGGGAAGACTCACGTACTCTTTTGGGGGGGGGGGGGGGGGGGGGGTGGGGGGGGGGGGGGGGGGGGGGGGGGGGGGGGGGGGGTGGGGGGGGGGGGGTGGGGGGGGTGGTGGGGGGGGGGGGGGGGGTGGGGGGGGGGGGGGGGGGGGGGGGGGGGGCTCAGATGCAAAGTTTGCTCTTTTGTTTCTTACTAATATAGAAAAGAAAACAACAAATAATAGTATTTGTTTGTTTTAAGTCATCAAATACTTTTCATTTCATTGTGATCTGCAATTCATTTTCCCATCAATTCGTACAATTTATTGGTTAGGATACAAGGGTAATGCATTAGTTGGTTGCTTCCAGAGTTAATAACGGCATGGTGGCGTATCAGTTGCATGCTAAATAACGAACATCGTATTTTTATTTCGGTAATGTACCCGGCGAACATGAGCTGGAAGGAGGGTGGCGCGAACGCCATTTGATGGCAGTTTTAGTTGTGCGGAAAGATCAAACGACGTCAGATTTAAAACAAAAAATGCCCTCTCTCACTGTCACATCGTTCAGAAGAAAATGCCATCCCCTCACAACTAAAAATGCCACCTAAAATGTTGCAAATGCCACCCTTCCTGGTGAACGTCGGCCAGATAAGAGGGTCCTTTTATTTTTGTTTCGTGGTAATGCAGGACATTCAACTATATGTTATAATGTGATAATGGCTTAGGAGACATCAGATATGCCTTCTTGGCTCGGGGGGGCGTCATGGGCGACGCACACCTCCTCCCTTTGATGGCGGTGGCGGATCAACACGAACACAGGGGGAGAGGATCACGACGGAGAGCAAGGCGGTTGGCGGTGGACTCCTCCTTGGGGGTCCATGAAGTACGGTGTGAATGAGAGAGGGTGCCATGATGAAGGTGATGTGGGTGCCATCCGGTTTTAAAGAGAAGGCTCCAGGAAGAGGGAAGGGTGCATTGGGGGGTCGGTATTTTGTGTTGAGACCGCGTGTTGGAGTTAACATGGCGGATAGTCCGGACAATCACATTTCTTTCCAACATATGGCCTGGATTTGGGGGAGTCCGGGCTGTCCACACTATTGAATTTTAGGGAGCCACGCCCGCGGGTACGAGGGGGAAATGAGCTTTGACCTTGAAGACGACTGTGATCATTTATTTGATTCATTTATATGCATTATAGCATGTAGCAACTGATGGACGTTCTACTAGTTAATTATATTTTTCCTCCTCGGGTTTTTAGTCGGCTTTTCACCTACAAAAACAAGTTGTTGTTTTTTAGAAGCTACAGATTTTATAACCTACTCCCTCCATCCCAAAATAAGTGTCTCAACTTTTTACTAACTTTAGTACAAAGTTCTACTAAAAAGCCGACTAAAAACTGAAATATATATTTTCAAAAATTGTTCATTATATGTTTTATAAAAGTTCAGTGTATATTAAAAAAAAAGTTCACCGCATGTTAAAAAATTGTTCGGTGTGTATTAAAACATGTTCATCATATATTAAAAAACTAGTACAAATGCCCATGCGTTGCACCGGGCGAAAAAAGAGGCACAACCAGCTTCACATTCCATTGTGCACCATTTTATATATCGCATTTTAATAAGGGTCTTTTACATCTGTGTCCCTAACTGGAACCCACTACTCATATTTGCCTCTAATTTCGAAGCCTGCTCAAATTTGCCCCTCTGCCATTATGTGCACTTATAGAAATGCCCTTCTGTGCCGTTACCGTCCGGTCAAAGCCGGTCAAAGGGTTTTAACCGTCCTGAAAAAATTAGCAAAAAAATCAAAAAAATCTGAAATTTTGTGGGATCAAAGATACTCAGGTTCGCAAGATGTGTGCAAATTTTCGTGTTGTTTGGACATTCCAGGAGCTCATGGCAAAGAAAAAACAGTAAATATGTATGCTGTGAACAGTAAATTCAAAAAAATATGAAAAAATATTGCATCAAAGAGGCTCAGGTCCGCAAGGTGCGTGTAATTTTTTGTTGTTTTTGGACACTGTAGGAGCTCGTGGAGAAAAAACAAAATTTGGCTCGGGAAAAAACTTTGGAAAAAATGACTATTTTGTTTTTTTTTTGCTAGAGCTCCTCGCATGTCATTTGATCACAAAAACTTGCAAGCACCTTGTGCACCAAAGCCTCTTTGATGCCAAAAAATTTCATATTTTTTTTAATTTTCTTGCTATTTTATTACAAATTTACTGTTCACAAGTATACAGATTAACTGTTTTTCCTCGCCATGATCTCCTGGAATGTCCAAATAGCATGAAAATTTGCACGCACCTTGCGCACATGAGTATCTTCGATCCCACAAAATTTTAGATTTTTTTGCTATTTTTTTCAGGACGGTCAAAGCCCTTTGACCGAACGGTAACGGCGCAGAAGGGCATTTCTGTAAGAGCACCTAACGGCAGAGGGGCAAATTTGAGCAGGCTTCGAAATTAAGGGCAAATCTGAGTAGGTGGTTCAAGTTAGGGACATAAATGCAAATGGCCCTTTTAATAAACATTGATAATAAGGTAAAACTGATTATTGCTTTTTGTAGAATCAAGTTTGGACGTGAAGAAGCCAACTTAGTGTTGGAATAGTTTGTCAATCGTTTTTTTTTTTTTTGGCTTTTCTGGAAAATATGAAAATTTCCTTATTTTTAATAGAAGTTAAGGTTTACATAAAAATTGGAACACTTCTTTAAGAATCTTAAACGTTTATGAAAATTAGAACATTTCTAAAAAAACACATTTTTTAACAGATGTTTTTTCTTTAAAGAATGTTTTGCTTTTTTTTGTACGTTTCTAAATAATTTTTTTAGTATAAATGGAATTTTTTGGGAATTTTTACGATTTTGAAAAAAGTGCAAACATATTTTTTTAAAACAAACATAGTGTGAACATGTGTAAAACTGTGAACATTTTTAAACTAATTTCTTCAGTAAACAAATTAAACCGGCCACATGCAAGGCTGGGTCCTGTGCTCTACATATAGTTATAAATCGAAAGAATTTATCTTAAGATTACTAAGTAAAACCAAGTATAACAGTAAGAAGAAGACCCAAATGAGTAATTGGAATGTATCAAGTCCTGAAGAATCATCGTAGGTGTTTTACAGTTAGTGGGCGGACACATGACCACCAGTACAGCACTACCCATTTTCCGATCAATTGTTTTGTCCAAGCACCATCAGCTGCTCATTACGGAGAGTCGAAGAGCATTGAAGCAACCATTGAACCAAAACGGCAACAAGCTAACTCTTCGGTTGATCTCCAGCAACAGAGGCGGCAAGGTGGCGTCCGAGAGGGTCAGGTCAAGCCTGACGACCGTGTCCTTCAGGGTGTACGGCGTGTGTCGTTCCTATGTGCTGGCACGACAAAGAGTTCCCACCCATCTCGCCGCTGGCGTCGTACATAGGGTGACACAGGAAAATTTTGTAGCCTGACTGGATCTTCTCTGATTGCAGCAAGGAATTTGCGTCATTGCCACACTCTAAAGCTGGAATTTGTCTTTCACGGAGACTGTGTCGAATGACAATGGACCTTAGCTTCTGTCATATAAGAAGATCCTATATGACAAACTGTACTTCATGAATTGGAGTAAGACAACTATTGTCATTATTCTTCTGAACAACTAATAAAATGAAATCATCGACATCCAACTCACATTTAGCATGCATACGTCATGAAGCACGTCCTTCTACCAAAATAAATAATAGTATAATTCTCAGAAAACATATTTGTGTTTTGACTGACTTAAGGAAAACAGGAGTTTTAGAATGTTTTCTTCCCTGACAGAAACTTGATTTGCTTCCCTCACACTATTACTTCCAATACAACATATCAGATACAGATTTTTTTTACATTAATTTTCTTTTTATGAAAGAAACATGCATGTGTAGAACGGTAGTGATATCATGTTTAGAGTTAACTACCGAACATTAAATGTTTGGCACATAGCATTCTTGCAGCTTGATAGACAATGAGGTATTGCAAAAGCAGGAGCATGTACCAGATAATTTGCAGAATCACAACATCTGGAGGTGTCTTCAAAGTTACAGGACTGTTCTATCTCACATAAAAAAGTTAAATCGCTATTAGATTAAGGGACTGCATTCCTTCTACAAAGTTACTACTCGTACAATTCTACAAACACACCCAAATGCAGATTTGTATGAACAACCTAAACTATGCGATTGCAGTTTCAGACTTTTAATACCACTTGACACCAATATTATCAGAAGTATAGATGGAAGTGCATACTTCATGTTTATCACATCGACTTGTGATAACAGAAAGGATAACCAAGTACAATGTGCACATGAACCACACTGCTAATTCAAGTCCAATAAACCATGTGATTTTTCAGGAAAAAGAATGTTATGTGATCCAAATGAAATTGTTATTTAGATATACATAGTGTCGATCGATCGAAACTACTGTGGCCTTAAGAGAAGCAGTAGACATCGAGCTAGAAACATACTACAGGGGCCAGGATCCAATATTCAGTAAGAACAATTAAAACACCAAGTCGCCAAATCAAAATATGTCCATTTGCGCGCTTGTACAAAGATTGAACATGCTGAAACGCAGTGGAAGTAAATATCACATGGGTAGCTGATTATATTGTCCTAAAGTGATCTTCTCATACTGAAACCATATAGAAAGTAAATAGCAGATTATATCGTCCTAAGTGATCTTGCTAGAGAGGATTATCCAGAGAAATGGCAAAGGAGGAATATAACTAACCTTGACCTGTTTGCAGCATTTGGCCCCCAAGGCAACCTGGGACATTTACAAATCCAGATTTTACACACCTCATAGAGTCACCGGCATCTTGCCACAATAGGCCAATACCTAGCCACTCATAGTACCATCATTGTCCATTGTTCTGGCCTGCTGCATTCCTGGATTACAGTACACCTGAAATTGTAGGAGTTCATAACCTGGACACCACAGAGAAAGCTTCATTGGTTGAGAAAATTTGTTGCTTTTCACCAGTTGTTGTAAGGGAAAGTACCAATCACCCCTTTGATCCTCCCTCTAATATCAACAAGCTGACAAAGTGGCAATGCAGCCCAAGGCTTAGCACATTATTTCAATCGATCTGTCTGCAACTTGTGTATGTCCTGCAGATTATAATTGAAGCGGTGCAGACCCTCTGGAAGGCAAGCCGAAGGAAGAGCACAAGTTTGCTAGGGAGGAGTGGCTGGGACTGCCCAGACACAACAGATCGGGAGCAGCAGCTACGATCATCGGGGCGGGAGCGCCGCTGCCACGGCATAGAGACGCTGCTGGAGAGAAGCGATAAGAGGGGATACATGAGAGGTTTCGATGGCCGGCAGCGCAGAGCTATGGCAGCTGATTTTGCAACAGAATTAAGAAATGTCTGAATGACTACCTACAAGAACATGAGTTGCATCCTCGAGTTGATTTATTCCATGACCCCAATCCAATTTCTTCACTCCATCCCTACAGACAACAAACATATTGTAATGCATATGTTGAGACCTGAGAGCTAAGATCGAAGAACAACTGAAGCAAAGAAACAATTGAGGTTCTTCCAGCAAAGAACTGAAGCACGACAACAGAGCTGATGCCAAAATTCAAAACGTGAGCAATGGCCTTTCCGAGTAAAGTAGCACATGTGCCATGAGGGAGAGTGCGGGCATTGGAGGTACCTTACTGGATCCGGTCATGGTGACAAGCGGCTGGGTGCAGTGGCAGGAGTACTCGAGGCTGGAGATGCTGGTGATGTGCGGCCGAGGCTTTGGCGACGCAGCAGATGTCGTTAAGGCGGGAGAGGTGAGAGAGGTGAGAGGAGGAATACCAGGGAGGCAGTAGCAGTGGCGCTCGTCTACCGTTGCCCGGCACCGGTGAGCTCCGGCCTAGGTCGCCGCACCGCCCCTCCTTTCTCCCTTCTTCTCCCCCTCACCTCCGTGTCTCCTTTATGTCCAGGAGCCGCGGATGCTATGGATCCTCCCGGGAAGTCGCACTCCGGCCTTCCTCCTCGTCACCGGCGAACCCCGCCTCGCCGAGAGGAGGAACCCCGCCTCGCCGAAAACCATACAGGTAGCAGGGGTAAAAGAAGATGAGGAAAAAAATGGACACCCAAGACAGGGCATAACCTAGCTAGCAAACTGAAAGACCATCACCATGAGAGACACAAATAGATGTGGGGTGTCGTCAAGGGATCACAATACCAAGACTTTGAAAGCAGCCTAGCGCACCGCCCAGCGTGCGTACCGAACCCCACGGCATAACACAGGAGCATCCACGATCAACGAGTGCTACAAGAACACGAACCTTGACTGCGAGCTCCGCCACAGGAATTCAGAACGATTAACAAGTTGGGGAGGTTGCTTGCATCATCATTGAGCAAAGAAGAACCGAGACAACACCAAGAGCACGAAGCTCACCGCACCACAACGGCAGCCATGGAAGGGACTTCAGCGAGCACAGCAACATGGACGACCCTCCAGACATTGGGCGGGGGGCGGATGGATGACGGCGAAGGGCTTGATGAAGAGTCAAAGTCGATGGTGGTACAAGATGGACGGGGCGGAGATTGGTGGATTGACGCATGGATTCTTGCGACGCCTTCAGGAAGGTTGAATGACACCCACGGGGGCCATCATCGCAGGGCTTTCGCTCGAATCCACTGCTGCACTGGGGCTCCACAGCAGCGCCTCCAAGAAGGGAAGCGGCGCCAAAGGCGTCGCCGTTGCTGCCGCTAGCAAGGAGCTAGTGAAGGGATTTCTCCCGGAGACAGAGCAGCAGAAGGTCAGACACCACACCAAATCCATCACGTACCCAAGCCAATGGATGTGAGGGGTGAATGCATTTTTCATATCTGAGGGGCAACAGGGAACCTGGCGATGGTGCATCTGGGCGTGCGAGAGCAAGCCACACAGGAGCCTGGTGACGAGCCAAGGGCCACCCCGGCGCGGGCCAGGGCCGGCAGAGCACTGCGGACGGAGGGCCAAACGCGGCTGGCAGACGCAGATCCACGGAACTCCGGGCAGAGCGTCGCCACCGGCGCCCCCCATGGAGTCAAGCGGGAGTGGGGGAAGCGGGCGGTGGAGGAGGGCGCTGGGGTTGGGGTCGCGGTCGGACGAAAGGACAGATCCGACGATGATGTAGCCGTCGCGCGCGACCCGATCTGTGCGCGGCAAGCAGGCCCAACGGCGGCCACTGAGTGCCGCGCAGAGTGCCGCGATGGGGAGGAGGTGGGCCATGCGGGCAGCCGAGTGCCGCGCAGATCAAGCCGGCCGCCGGCGCGAGGCCAGCTGACGGCCACCATGAGCGAAGGCGAAGATTGGATCGAGGGGCGGAGAAGCTCGCGCGAACGAACTTGGATTTCGACGGGAGCCGACTTCGCCGCCGCCGGCGACAGCTGCCGGCGGCTGCGGCGTGGTTGTGGTGGTGGGGGTCCGCGGCGGCTAGGGTTGGGGGCGCCCCGGTGTCGCCCTAGGAGGAGAGCGACACGGGAGCGAGGAATCTTCCTCCGGTCGCCGCCTTCGTTCTGCATCAAGCAGCCACGCCGCCTCCAGCCGCTCGAGGAGACGAGGAGCGCGCAGCCCGCCGGCGCGAGGCTCGCGGTGCGGCACTCCCCTCCCCCGCCAGACACCACGTCCACGCGCGCCAGTCCGGTGCGCGGCGGGGGAGCAGGGGGTGGCGGCGCACCGGAGGTGGAGACGGGAGTGTGAAGGCAAGGTCTTAGGTCATGCGGGTGGGTGCGTTCTTTTTTTTCTATCATCCGTACCGGTTCGGTTGACTTATTACATGGACTGCAGGTTGAATACCCTAAATCATAGGGACTTTTCTGCAAAAGCACTTTATTATTAAGGAAAGATGTTCAATGTATATACCAAAAATGTTCAGTGTGTGTTTTGAAAAATGTTCGACATATGCCAACAAAAGTTTAGGGTGCATTTTAAAGAAGTTCACCATATGCTAAAAAAAATTAGTGTGCACTTGAAAAATGTTCACCGTATACTACTGCAAACCTATAAAAAAGAATAAAGTGCAATAAAACCCAAAAAAATAGAAAACCGAGGATATGGAAAAAGAAAACGAAAAAAATGTAACAGAAGCAACTTGTTAACTGGGCCAGCCCATCTAAAGATTCCTTCGCGACTTCTGGTCCGGCCCATTTGGGGCACAAGGTCCCCAACTTTGTTTTTCTTTTTTCTTGTTTTATTTTTTCTTCTTTTCTCCTTTCCTTTTCTGTTTTCCTTTTTCTTTCATCTTTTTTAATCTATACTTTTTCACTTTTTTTGCAAATTTTCTTTTCAAATTCATGAACACTTTTTTGTTCATCGAATTCAAAAATTCTTCATCAAATTCAAGAAAATGTTCATCGATGTAAAAAAATGTTCATCGAATTCAACTATTTTGTTCACCAGATAAAATGTTCACCAAATTCAAACTTTGTTCACCGACCTAAAAAAAGTTCATTAAATTCAAATTTTGTTCATCATTTTCAAAAAATGTTCATCAGACTCAAAATTTGTACATTGATTGCTAAATTTGTTCATCCATTTTTCAACAAAAAAGTTCTTGAATACAATTTTTGTTCATCAAGTTCAAAAAATGTTCATCTATGTAAAAAAAATGTTCGTCGAATTCAACTCTTTTGTTCACCGGATTTTAAAATGTTCACCAAATTCAAAATTTGTTCACCAACCTAAATAATGTTCGTTAAATTCAAATTTTGTTTGTCATTTTCAGAAAATGTTCACCGGACTAAAAAAAATCATTGATTCATTGATTGCTAAATTTGTTCATCCATTTTTCAACAAAAATGTTTTTGAATACAATTTTTTTTCATCAAGTTCAAAAATAGTTCATCAAAATTCAAATTTTGTTCATGAAATATTAAAAATGTTCATCGTTATTAAAAAAAGGTTCATCGAGTTCAACTCTTTTTTCATCGGATTTAAAAATGTTCGCCAAAATTCAAAATTTGTTCACCGACCTAAAAAATATTCATTAAATTCAAATTTTGATCATCAGACTCAAAATTTGTTCATTGATTGCAAAATTTGTTCATCCATTTTTCAACAAAAATGTTCTTGAACGCAAATTTTGTTCATCAAGTTCAAAAGTTGTTCATCAAATTTCCTAATTTGTTCATGAAATATTAAAAATGTTCATTATTATTATAAAAATGCTCATAAAAATTGTTCATCATAATAATAAAATCATTAAAATTAAAAAATGTTCATTTTTTGAATCGTAAATATTTTTTAATTCAAAAACTGTTTTTATGACAAGAAACAATCCGAATTATTTTAATATAGAATAAAACAAAAACCGAAACTAAGAAAGGAAAAGTAAAAAAAAACAGAAACAAAAAAAAACGGGGGCGCCCACCTTGCGCATGGGCCGGCCCAACTGGGCGCGCGCAGGGGCGCGGGGGTGCGAGCTGCCGCGACTGGGGGCGCCCCACGGGCCATATAGGAGGTCTCCCCCCCTCCCCCAGATATGATGCACGCGGGCATCATATAGGATTGGCCGAAAAAGAGGTGCATTGAGACTAAACAGCTCTGCCACCGGTGTATATGAGTCACGTTATTTGGGCCCTGAGTCCATCAACTTCCGCAGATCATCGGTCGACAAGAATATATCCAGATTCCTATCCCGCGTCTTCAGCGCTAGTTAATATGCATTTCCTTTTTTTTCTTTCTTTCTCAACCGCACATAGTTCGTACGAGAAATGGGCCAGCAACACTGTTTATTTTGTCGGAAGATACCCAACCAGTTTTTTGAAGCTTCTAGAACCTTTTGGACGATTTTTGGAAGCATCTAGAAGATTCTAACGAGTTCTTATTTTTTATTTTTCATGTTTTCTCGAAAGTTTTTCTTCAGTTTTTCGTTTTTCCCTTTTTATTTATCTTTTTTATTTTGTTTTTCCTTTTATTTTCCATTTTACTTTTTTGAAATGAGTGAATTTTTAAATTCAAAAGGTTTTTTCAAATTCATAAACTTTTTTGTGAACTTTTTCTCAAATTTGTAAAAACAATCCATTTTCTTGTGAACGGTTTTTCATTTAAATTGTGATTCTCTCGAATATTATGCACTTTTTTCCATCAAAGATGTGAACTTTTTTCAAATCCGAGAACATCTTTTCCCAAAGTTGTGAACTTTTTTCCCTCAAAATCATGTCTTTTTGAAGTCCGAGTACACGTGAACTTTTTCAAATTCATGATTTTTTTTTCAAATGCATGATTTTTTTGAAATTCATGAACTTTCTTTGAACTCTTGACCTTTTTTTGGGTCATAATTTTTTTTTCAAATCCATGAACATTTTTAGAATCTGATGAACTTTTTCGAGTTCGTGAACTTTTTCAAATCCACAAACCTTTTTTGAACTCGTGAACATCTTTTAATTTGTGAACTTTTTCAATCTCCTGTTTTTTTCTAGCTTTCTACTAAACTTTATTAAAATCTGTGAACTTTTTTTATGTTTTGCAACTTTTTTAGTTCGTGTTTTTAAAAAACTTCATGAACTTTTATTTGAAAACAGATCAACTTTCTTCAGATTCATGAACATTTTTTCAAAATTTGTGAACTTTTTTAAATCCAAAAACTTTTTTCATAATCCGCAAAAAAATAAAATTCTTCAACTTTGTTTTTCAACATCGAGGATTTTTTCAAGTCCACGAACTTTTTGTCAAAATCATTGTGAACATTTTCATATTCTCGACCTTTTTTAAAATCATGAACTTTTTCGATTGTTTGCTAATTCTTTATTTATGTGAATTTTTTATTTTTGTGAACCTTTTTGGTTTTTTCTGAATTTTTATTTCCTTTTTTTCGTATTTGCCAATCTATATTTTTCTTTTTTTATGGTTCTTTCAGACTATTTTTACGAGAGTCAACTGTTGACTGGTCACTGGTCAACTGTTGACCTGAGCGGTCACCGGTTGACAGGTCAGCCATTGACCAGGCGAAGCGAGCGAACCAAGAAAGACCAGCAACCATTTAGTATGAGGTGTGTGTTGGGCTTTTTTTCAAAAATAACCAGAAATATAAAAATTGAGACCAAGTGCACTGCAGCCAGGCGAAACAATCAACGTGAGTGCTAAAACTGCAATAATTCTACACTTACGGGCAAAATCTCCAGGAAACCACTTACGGACTCCTCTCCGCCAGTCTTTTTTCCTCCCCTTGATTTTTAGTGCGGGACCCACCCTCTACTGATTCCAATCAATGTTTCCCAGCTCAGCCCGTAACTCCATTCAGTAGGAATGAGCGCGTAAGTGTAGCCCAAACCGAGCGTGCGTAGGCGACAGAGCGCCCTGCCGTATACCTGGCCATCCGGGTCGGGCTTCGGGCCGGGCCTGACCAAGTCTGAAGCAAAAAATCCAGGCCCGAGCCCAGCCCGACCTGGACGTCGGGCCTAAAAAAAAGGCCCAAGCCCGGCCCATCACTACAGCCCGCTGGGCCTCGGACCTCGGGCCAGGCCTCTTCGTTAAACAGCAGATATGACGAGCCCGGCTCGGCCCGGCCTTCGGGCTCAAAACCTAGGCCCGAGCCCGGCCCATGGACAAGGTCGGGCCGGGTCGGGTCAGGCCGACCGGGCCGGGCTGCCCATGGCCAGGGCTACCCTGGCGCGTAACACGCTGAGGCCAGGGCTACCCTGGCGCGTAACACGCGGAGGTCTCAGCGATCATTGTGTGGCGATTCAGCAAACGCAGTCACACTTCGACGGAAAGAGGATTGAGCCTAGCCAGCCACACGATCCCAACCTTCTTCTCTTCGCTCATGCAGCTGACCCGTCGTTGACCAGCGGCGGAGGTGTTCGAGTAGTCTGTCCCGGGGCTGCGCGTGGAGCACGTCGACATCTCCGTCTTGCCATTGCTCAGCACCGCCCTGCCGGCTGGGGTTCTTATTTGCCATCGAGGCCTTCCGCAACTGGGACCATGGTGCCTGATAGCTTCCTCTCCGGCTGGATCGGGGGTCCATCCACCCAGTAAGCTATACCTCATCTTTGCTCTTCTCTTAAATTTTCTATGTTTCTTGGTCTGATTCTCAATAAAGAGCTCAAACTCGAGATGAGTTTTTGGTTATGACCTGGCCTATTTTGTTGATCTGCCGCCAGTGGTGGCGACACGGCCGGCTGATCTGCCGCCTCCACACCAGTAGTTGCGAGATTTGTGCGTCCCATTCAAAATTAGCCGCTCCATGATTAGGGCTTCATGTTCAGCAGATTAGAAGACGGATTTAGCACTAGGATCCATCGCCATTGGAGGGCCTTGAGTCTTTTTGTTCCTTGCGAGAACGGTTCCTGCCATGATCGACTATGCGGCCCTCGTCCAAAAGCTAAAATAGTGAACAAGATATGTCTTCTCGTTTGCAGCATTGGGTACGTATCTTTTGCATATGCTCCCTAAAAAAATAATCAGCTAAATTAACTACAGCCCAAAGGCAGCAGCCTGTTACTATTTTATATCATCTGTTGTTGATTTGTTTTTTCAGAATTGCATTGGCAAATCATGAAAGGTGTAATGTTCATGGATTTTTGTTAGATGATCTGTTGGTCCGGTTTAATTTTAGCAGGCATGAGGCATCTGGGTGTTGTTTATGAATTGATAGCGCACTTTGCTTAAATCCTACTAACAATTTTCTCAAGAATTCATACTAACAAGTGTCTTTGCTTTTTGTTTGATGCATTTAACATGTTCAAGAAACATGTTTCAAGGGCCTTGTTTGTCGATCTGGAACCCACTGTTAGTAGATTATGGCAGTAAATCATAGTCAGTTTCCTCGTCTACCCTTCATCATAGCCTCATATGTACTATTATATGACTGTTGCATTTCAATTTTTTTGCAGATAGGTCATGTTGTTGGACGAGGGCGGGCTGGCGGAGGGCGTGTCGGCGGCCGACCTGGAGGTCGTGTTCGGCTCCATCGGCCGCATCACCGGCATCGAGTTCGTGCGCACCAGCGGCCCTAGCTTCGCCTACGTCGGCTTCCACTGCCCCTCCCACAAGGTCATGACCAAGTTGTTCTCCACCGTAAGCATCCACCAGCCCATCAACAATCTCATTGTAACTATGTTTCTACACTTCGGCGGCACTTGATAGTAGCAGATTAGGGTTTTGTTGATTCTCCACATTAGCCGTGTGTATTCAGTAATTTGAATGGAGAATTTTGGGTTAGGCGAGTAGAGCTTTACCAACTTAATAACAGAGGATGGTGCTTGCAGTTGTTGTGGGTGCTGATGGTTCCCCTGTCTTGGTTTCTTGGAATGGCGATTCAAGAAGGGACATCATCGTGTGGATGGACCATAGGGCTCTTGACCAAGTCGAGTGAATTAATTCTCACAGTTCACCGGTATTGCAATTTTATGGTGGGAGTGTCTCCCCATAATACAGATAAATAGTTTTGAATTATTTCGTAAGATCGGTAGACAACATTTGCTGTGTATTTTATAGTTACCGGTGTTGATTGTATCGTATTGATTTACCTTTTAAAACATTTATGGGTAAAGGAAAATCTACAAAAATCTTGGTTTATGTTATATAGGTGAGTTTCAATTGTAGTTCTTAATTTTCTAATACGCCATTCTATGCAACTCAAATAGGACACTCCATTGTGTTTCCTCGTCATCCTCTATGTTCTGGTTTGACACCTACTTCTGCAAAGGCAAGCAAATCGGTTTTGCAGTTCATTTAATGTGACACTATTTAAGCTGTTAATGCAAAGTGTTTTCATGAGTGAACAAAGATACAATCGATTACCTAAGTGCTTTCTTTGTAGTTTTTTTATGTTAGAAGCAAGAGTATAAATGTCTATGCTGTTAATTTCCAGTATTTCATTTTGTAATGCCGTTTACCTCCAATGTTCAGGAGTTAGGCTTGCTTCCCGGGACTCCTGTTGGAACTTCACTTATGATGCTTATGCCGGGTGTCTTGGAGTCATGGAAAGTGTGCCAAATGCAGAGTTTAAAGCTGAAAGTAGGTGTCGGTTCCCCTATGTTTTTCTAAAGAAACTATGACTCCTTCTAAAGCTTCACATTTATTTATGTGAAACATTTGTCCCAAAGAAAGACGTAAAAACTTTTGTATTGATGCATTGATAGAGAAAAATAATATGTACTACAAGCCTAAGATAGGCACATAATGCACAAGATTATGTGGAGCATTTTTTTTCTGCGGTATTTGAGGAAGAAGCAATATTCCATTGCATGGTCTTGGTTTGCGGAACATTTACATGCCACATGGCTTTTTCAAAGAATAAGCTATTTATCCCTGGTGTTGGGGAACTATTTTTGTCTGGTGTAGTTTCCTTCATATATTTTACTTCCTTATTACGTTCCTTGCCAACCTCTCTATTAATTTGTGTATGTGGTTTGCTCTCCGCAATCATATGTTGGCTGTGTTAAGTTAATGCTTTTATTTCTTGAAATTTTAATGCTTATCTTTTCATTGCACATTCAGCGATGATACCTGAGTTTTGGCTCACGGAATGTGGCCAAAGTGCAACTGGCGCTTTACTTGATTACATTGCTCAAAACCATATTGTGGCTCCCCTTCTTGCTAATCAAGCTACTTCTGAAAGTAAGTTGCATGTTTCTCCCAATGTAGATTACCTTTTTTCTGACATGATGTAGATTACCTTTGAGGATGTACCGTGTAAAGGTGTATACTATTCTTCTCAAATTATCCAGGTGTGTCCATTTATGAGTTGATGAAGAAGATATTGCTTTTGATGTCACATGAACAAAGTATGCCTTTTCCTTTCTGCCTTGAGTCAAAACACCCATGTCCTTCCAGATTTTCATGGAAATCGGTTAGGGTTAAT
Organism: Thinopyrum elongatum; assembly: GCA_011799875.1. Classification (NCBI taxonomy): domain Eukaryota; kingdom Viridiplantae; phylum Streptophyta; class Magnoliopsida; order Poales; family Poaceae; genus Thinopyrum; species Thinopyrum elongatum. The sequence goes on along the minus strand of CM022300.1, from coordinate 584,254,466 downwards.
CTGTGCTTAACCAAGAATGTTGGCTATCTAGATCTTTTTTCTTTGTAGATTATGTGATACCAAAAATGGTATGTCTATTTTAATTAGATTATACAGCTATGAGCGCACACCACGGAGGCCATGCCTCAAACATGGGTGGACTGGGCATGCACTTGCGTTTCTAGCCAACTATAACACAAAGATCTCAGAACTGTTCAACCAGACTTCTTTTCCTGTCATGAATCTCAACCATCATTTATGTAAAATTAACATGCCCTTGACATATACATCATCATTTTATCTCTGGGTGGTTAAAATTGAATCTATTGTGCTAACTTTTATGCCATGTTATTATAAGTATTTATGCCATCTTCTTCTTTAGAAAACAGGTTAGTAGTATTTCTCTTTTCTCGCCTTTCTTATTACATGGACTCAACTAACAATATGGCAATAGGTTCTATCACTCGGGTAAAGAGCGCACACAGCTAGACGGCGTATATTCCTTTAATCTAGGTAACCTACAACTTGGTCAATTCCAATTTCTTTAATTAAAAGATTTCTTTTTGCAAAATAAAAATATGTTACCTTATTTTTCACAACGTCCTACCATTTAATGTGTGTTCCCCTCCGCCAGGGCGCGTGGTGGCGCTGTTGGATCAGCCGCGTGTACGGTTGCTCGGTGTGCTGAGTGTGCTTTGTGTGTGTGTGTGTGATGCGAGTGTGTTGTATGTAGTGTGTTGGGCATGTGTGTCACGTGGAGGTCCTGTGCACCTTCAGGGTCAAGATGGCCATCTGCCATCGAGCTCCGCCGCCCCACGCCGCTGGACTGATCCTGATGACCCGATCAGAGCAGATTTTCGATCCAATCTACCCTTTGTTTCCATGGCCATCCCACCTCCACCCCTATCATTAATATTCTGCTTAGTGCCTATTTTGGGAAGATCAGGCTACATAATGTTCTGTACTTCTTTACCTTTGAAAAGTTCTCACCTTGGTTTTGATACATAATTTAGCATGGGTAAACCAATAAAGTTTAATCAGGTTTAGATGATATAATCAGCTAGAGAAGGACATGAGCTTGCACATAATTTTTAGTAGAAGACTACATAAATTGTGGCATTGGTCGCAATCTGGAAGTTCTTCAGGTGAGTGACATGATTTAATTTGGAGAAGCACGAGCTAGGATGTAATCACATATTTTTAATGGTTCCTGCCTATTCCTTGTGGTATTATCAAGATTTCCTAATTGAACTGAAGTTCTATGTGATAACCTTCCAAATCCAAATCCTACTTCAGAAAGTGTATATGAAGCAAAAGTCTGCACCTAAAGATTATCAGAAGTCAGGTCTTAGACGAGGTAATGTTTTTCTATTTGATGAACTAGACAAGGTAATGTTCGAACTTGGAAGTGATCAAACATATGCTTTGGTATGCAAGAGTGTGAACTAACTATTGCATATACATCTTAGCTCTAGCTTTTCAGTTTGTGCTTGTCTAATGTAGAAATTGTTGTCCATGAGGCATGGCCTGAAGGTCAGAAATATCATTCCTCCTGGTGTTGCAGTAAAATATGTCTCTTCATTACAAAAAAAGTCCCTTTAGATTTGAGAGCAGTATATGCCGAGTATCTATACTCACCAGAGTCAATTTTTTCCTTTAAGATAATTTTAAGAGGTACTGCTTAAGTTCCGCGTGCAATGGGTCGTAGACTAATTATTATGGTATAAACCATACTCTTTGAGATAATCCATGGATATATTAGTCGGATTCCTCTGTTAGTTGCTCTGATAGGGATTCTCATCTCGATAAAGTTTAGTACTCTCTCCGATCCATATTACTTGTCACAACTTTGTATAATGTGTCGTAGCCTCATTATTGGGTCAAAATCAGACTCAACCCATCCTCTTATGCATAACCCGAGAAGCAAAATATCTGGGAATAACATGAGCAAAAGAGGGGGGGGCGTAGTCCCAAATATTCATTATATGCTTCTCGGGTTCTTTATTTTAAGCGCTGAACTACATTCCCCCTTTTTCTCAACATATTCTGCTTCACAAATGAATTAGCTAGACAGATGCACCTGGTGCTGTCTACCTTATCCAGCACCTATTGACAATGTCAACAAGATACAGTATTGTTATAGAAAATCCTTAACAAATTAATTCCACCATTATGTGATTTGGTGATGCATCTCATGCTGCCGATATTAACAAAGGCTTTGTGTTAGTTATTAGTTTTACTATGAGACTAGACATCTATTGTTTTCAAAACAATAGACTCAATCATAGTTAATTTGACTTGAATGAAGCAGGTACTGTGATTCCATCTGATTATCTGCTCTCATGCACAGAGCCGACTTAATCTTGGTAAGCTTCGGAGATTGCTGTAAAAACTGTACGAGTATGCGAACGTGAGAAATCAAGCTCTCCCATGGGAACAGTCCTTGTACCGTTGGATATGACCCAAGCAAGCAATATGATTACCATGCGAATGAAGCAAAAGACAACATTCCTGACGTTTGTGTTCATGAAAATCTTAAATGCATCAAGTATGTCTTAGTTTGCAACAGATTATTATCATTGATCTCTTTGTATACATTGTTGATTATATTGCAAGTGGACTGATTTCAATTTTTATATACATGTGAAATTTCGGTAGTGAGTTATATATTTAATATTTGGACGGAGTACTACGGCGGGCTTCCACCTGCCTGAGTTATATGTATTATATTTATAGATGTAAAATCAGGAAAGGAAGAAGCCCATGGAAACGAGCACCGCCGCGGATCCGACTGGAACGGGACCGGATCGAGCACCCGCGCCCGGGTCAGGAAGCTCGCTGCGTCCGTCCTGCTCGGTCGCGCCGCACACAGATCTTCGGAGCACCAAGCCCCGCCTATTCATGAGACCGATGCGGTGGTCGGCGGGCGGAGTCGCGCGGCTGCCGGCTCGTCGACGCACGCGGCGATGCGGCGGGGGGAGGGGAAAGGGCGAGAGGAACTGAGTGAGTGGAGGGGAGAGGAGAGAGTGCTGGGGATAAGGTTGCGATGCGGCGGGGGGAGGGGAAAGGGCGAGAGGTGGTGAGTGAGTCAAGAGGAGAGGTGAGAGTGCTGAGGATAAGGTTGCTTTTTTTGATAATTAGTTTTTTTTAGGGGGGGGGGGGGGGGGGGGGGGGGGGGGGGGGTAAGCTTGGGTGCTGGTTGGGCTATGGTGATACTATTTTTGGCCTTGTGTGCAAATTTGTGCTCAACGAAAAAACATAGGTATTTAAAGTATACATACCTCACAAAAATAATAAAGTGTATATATATATTAACAATAAAATGTTTCATAAAAATAAATATTTTTATACTTATTACATATACTGAGGGTATCACAAAAACATTTGAGAGAAAAAACAAATATACTTGGTTGAAGAAGGTTTGTTTGCATGTTTTTTCTTTTGTTGGACAATTTTCCATAGCCTATATAAATAATTTAAAATGATTTAAACAATTTCAGATGACTACTTATCTATATATGAACATTATAGTTTGTTCTTTTCCCCAAATTTTGTGTTAGTACAATGATTTAAGCAACATATTTTTCTAATAATATCAAATAGGTTTTTTTTACAGAGAAAATAGTTGTGTTAGTTTCACTTTTATTTTTATTATATATTATATATGATTGTATGATGCAGTAGAAGATATCATTTATATTTCACCATAGATATAAAGTGATGGGTTCCGACATACGCAACATACGCACTGATGTAACGATGACAGACCGCACTGAAACACCACGAGAAGACGTGCATATAGCTAACCTTCCTCTGTATGTATATTATACATGATAATACGAAAGGTGTATTTTATATTTGTTTTTTTAGAATATAGGAGACATGGATATGGACTTTGGAGATGCACAAAAAGAATCCATTGAGGGTTCCGATGCGATGTCGCTGAAAGGGGCCGAAAATTCACCGAGTTTTTTACAACATAATGATGTCGAAGCGGTGATATCCCATAACAAACCAAAAAAGGATGCCAATTTAAATGTTATCGCACAAGGTGTTTTTTCAATGTTATTATCAATATTTTCTTTGTGATATTGCCTTCTGTATTCAACTAATTTGGCTTATTTTGTTGACTAAGTTGGCTCACTTTTTTATGATGTCGACAAACTATGTTTGTACCCCTAGAGATATTTCAGTCATCGAATCAATCATGTCTGCCCTCAAGAAAACCAAGTTCGTGGACATTGGAGATGCCTTGTTATCAACCGACGATTTGAAATGCCTTTTGAAAGATGATATGTTCTTACACGATGGTGTAAGACCAACTGCATAAACTTTGTAATTAATAATTGCAACAATAATATCGTAAAATATAAATATAATCTAAATGTTGATTACAGGTGATAAATGCTTACATATATTGAAACATCACAATCGTCAGAGGATAAAAATTTGAGGCATGCACTGAAATTAAAAAGTTTTGCAAGGGATTTCAAAGAAGCACTCGAAATAAAGCTTCCTGGTTGGAATTCCGATATATCTAAATGGCAATGTTTATTTCCGTTTCGTATTCCAACGAGTATAGATGGGTAATGAATTCATAATAAAAGCATTTATTTTTGTTATCACTATATTTTTTATATTATTAATTTAAATTATTGCAGGAATGTGTCTAGCTATTTTGTTTTTCATTTTATGCTCTGGTGGAACGGTAAAGAATTGGTCAAGACGGTTTGCGCGGTGAGTATTGTCCGTTAGATGTTTTAAGACCTTCGGCGTGAAATTTTCATACTAACTACATATATTGTTTGTGCAGGATGGGTATGAGTTGAGGAAGCAGTTTTTTATTATACTTGCTAAAACATCATGGGAATGAAGCTAAAGGCAACTTTCCTGATATTGATAGTTTTGTAATAGATATTAAGGTCGAACATCGCTCAATTTGTTACATGAACATGTCGTTAATCTTTTTTTTATCAATTTACATTGCAAAAATGAACTTCAATTATTCAATAACTGTGTTTGTGTTATATTATTTGTATGTGTGATATTCAATATGTAACTCTTGCAAACTATTTCAAGAGCCCGTGGCAACGCACGGGCACTCTACTAGTCTATATTGTGGGGGTGCATCCGCACTGGCAGGGTGCGAGATGGCGAAGCGGCATTGCTGATGACGGGGCTGCCCCACTTAAATTCTGTATGTCCTCTACCACTGTCTATTATGATCAGGTTCCTCATGCGATGACGGGGCTGCCCCACTTAAATTCTGTATGTCCTCTACCACTGTCTATTATGATCAGGTTCCTCATGGCAGATAATCGAATCAGACATGCATGAAATTGCATCTTGCTCATACGTGTCGGGTGCCACAATGTTGACAAATCATGATGTGCTCTTGGTAGCATTTGAGATTCGATATTGAGCGACGTGCCATAATGGACTAAAACGCCACGATTCAAAATCAAGAGAGAGAAATAAAATTGAGCAGGGATATTTCGACAGGAATGGCAAAGAGTAGCCATGCATAGGCAAGAACTAAGAATATGTTCGTTGGCCGAGACTTTACGCTTTCTTTTTGCAATAATCCCACTCGGTAAAGATGCGCTATTCCTTGCAGGGAACAGTTCGTATATATCATGATCGGAGACGAATTCCAAAGTGGATGACGTGACGGATTTTGGTGGAGCATCTGGAAGAAAAGACACGAGTGAACACGGGAAGATCGAGAGCTCCAGCTAGCTACCATATGGGCAGCGAACAGAGGTGAGCATGGATAGTTCGGTTCGAGCTCGAACCGTGCATCATCCACTTCGTCGAATTTATCTACACGCACCTCTAGTAAAGTTGCCATATGTGTGAGCGTCATATTGGATATGGACCACGCTCCCTAATAATATGAGGGCTGCCAAGGTGCTGCGCAAACACAGAGTCACCATAATGCGACCCTCATATCTTTTTCTTATTGCATCAACTCAATAATCACACACTCAATTTGAGATAACATTGCATACAAAGTTGTTACATATGGGTATAAAAGTTGAGTAGTGACATTTTCATATAATAAATTGATGGCTTTTTACGTCTTGGAAGAAGCACTAGTTGCTCCCCACCACGACGATGATGAATGCAGTACACGAGGCACATGCATATGTGATGAGTCCATTTGTCCTCTATGCCTGACGGTGTGATGGTCCGACGACCTCTTCTTGGTCTCATTCCTACCCCGTGCGGTGGAGGTTGGACATGCTTTTTCAAGGGTGAGAACCCCCAATATTGCACGATTCGTCTCCTCGAATCGAACCATCTTGGCATTGAATTGGTGCCATCTGACGCGCACTGGATCCAATGCGAAATCCGCATGTGCTTCCTTGTATTGGAGCCATACGACGATGTTCGTTTCGAGCGATAGCCTCTGCCCAGCAACGGTCTACACAAATTTTTCGCCTGGGCAGATGACCGAGATGCGTAGGCGGTGTAGCGCTCATCCCGTTCCTCCTTAACATTGAGGCGATTGCGAGCACGTGGTTTTGGATATGAGGAGTTGTGTGGGCGAGACCTCTCCTGCCCATACATGGTCTGCTCGTAGCCATGCTTGACATACCAAACAACGGCGTGCGTTTGGGGATTAGAATCCGGCCACTCGTTCTGGAGGGCGGGATCCTCCTATGCGGCCTCCTCCGCGTCGCGTCAATCCACTCCTCCTCCTCAATGATTTCAGCGGTTTCCATCGTTGGTTCCTCCTCATCGACAAGTTGTTGCTTCTCCTTCGAGAGATGAACCCAGTCCTGCCGAGTGGCAATCGGGATGGTGAAAGTGGAGAGAAAGAGGAGCTTTGTGAGGCAAGGATGGTGGGGTGGAGAGAAAGAATGCAAGGCTTTTTATGTTGGGGGACGATGGTAAAACATGGTGGGAAGGGACACGAGCAGTTGGGCACGCGGGGTCCGCCATTAGTCGGCTCGCTTCCCGATGCCATGGAGGAGGTGGGATGTCTATGGCATTGGCGGTGAGAGGAGGTGGGTCGCACAGAAGGATGAGCAGGAGGTAAAACTTCTCTCCCACATGCGTGGTTGGCGGATGGCGCACCCTCCAAACTAATCTCACGTATGGCCTCCAAATATGAAGGCTCACGGTCTTGATATGCAGCGCCTTGCATAAATTATGCCGATCCACAGGTATACAACGACTCTACTGGAGTGTAATTTTGGATCAAAATCATCATATTGACGATTCTTATAACGATCGAACCGTTTCGGATACTCTGATAGAATTGCTCTAACATCATACTTATGTATTGTACTTTTTTTGAAGCAGTAGTAGTATATCATACCCTTAAACTTCTATCTTAGCAGAACCGTAATGCCTTGGTCGGGGTCCCAGCCGCGTGCAATGGAAATCAAAAGCGGAACATGCCGAGAAAATTAGTGGCAAACCAATATATGCAAAAGAATTGAATAACTATTTGATCCGCATTGCATAAACATAGATATAGTTAGAGATAATTAACCATTTGATCAACGTATATACAAATAGGCGGACACATGATCAGCAAAAGTACGATATGTGGTAGCAGGGTATACGTACATCCAGTTTGGATGACGGTCCAACAATAGGCTATGTATGTAGGCATATATCCTTATTTGTACAAGTTATGACTTGTTATAATTTTTTGTTATACTTCAATGTTGAAGATTGATATACTTTTGAACTCTAATAAATACTGCCTGCGTCCGGGTTTATTAGTCTCATCATATTTTGGGTCAAAATTTGACCACATATTTGGCTAGAAAAATGTTAATACATGTCATTAAAAATTATATTGTTTGACTCGTTCAAAGTGTTCAATGATATTACTTCTGCTATGTATAATTTATATTTTATTAGTTTAAGTCATGGTCAAAATATAATTTAAAATGAGGGTACTAGTAAAACCGGATGGAGGTAGTATATGGCTGTGTGAATATGACCAACAAATGTGCAACAGCTAGCTAACAAAGGCTGTCACCCTTCAAGCCCACAACCATGTTGAGTATTATAATTATTAGAAAAGATAGGATAGCGTAACATTTTATTCTATCTTGTCTTGTACTTCAAGTTGGTTATTAGTACCATCTCCCTCTCTACCCTTCTACAAACCATGCAGACACGTGCAATTGCAATTTACTACGGCACACACGTAATGCATGCATGCCTTGATGCTTTCCGCTGTGATTTCACGCCTTAAGCAAATACAAAAGTACTTAGGAGTGGAGCATGTATAGCACACACACATATAGTCGCATAATAGATCGAAGGCGACGTTGATGATGGAGTGTAGTGGGTCAATTAACTTGGGACGTCGACGACCTTGAAGCTGTCGCGGTTCTTGAGGACGACGTCATACATGTGGGTGGAGCGGAACTTGGTGAAGTCCCGCGGGAGGGAGATGAGGTCGATGCCGCCGTCGCGGCGGTGGAGCTGCACGATGTCGCGGTTCTCGTAGTAGCGCTCCCAGCCGTGCGCGCCCAGGCGGCGTTCCAGTAGCTCCAGCGACGTCATCTTCTCGCCGGTGGGCACGTAGAGCAGCACCTTCCGGCCCGCCGCCGGCTGCTCCGGCTGCAGCTGCATTACGCCGTTCTTGAACACCCACACGCCCGAGCCCGAGCCCGAACCAGACATCCCTTCTCTAGCTATCTGAGATGTGCGCACGCTATCGATCGGGCGGGGTGGTGCATATATATAGGCTCAAGGTGCCGGAGGCAGCGTACGTTGCGTGCGCGGTAGACAAATGCACCAGCTAAGGTCGAGATTCCCGATGATTTGCCTATTCGGGTGCTCCTCTTTTGAAATACTCTAGTTGCGGCTGGTTTTAACCTCTCCCGTCTTATCAGTGGGAAAAGAATGTTCGTCGGGCGAGAGTGGAGGCTGACGTTACGTCTTACGTGGGTATCTCCCGACGCAGCAGAGTGTTGTCTCGTGCACTGCCGTTCCGGTGCCGGTGCTCTGTACTTGCACACATGCGTTGGAGTTGGACGACATGCTCGCAATCTCAAGTGGCAAGTGCATGTATCTGGCGCCTCTTTGCCTCGTCGCTCTCTGTGTCGTCTTGTCAGTTGTCACCTGTCCATCTTGCCGTCTCCGCCGCCGCTATTTAGTTCTCCTGCAAGTAGTCCTTGCCGACACTCTCGGCCATACCCCGCTGCGCCGCTATTGCCATTTCCGCTGGCCACCGCACAGCTGTGCCAAAGGACAATTCTTTTGTTTATTTGTTTGTTTGCTTGTCAGAGATCTTTAACAGCTACGCTGGTCCAAACTTTTAGATCATGTCGGTTGCTAGAAAACTAACGCCCCGTTTGGATTCTCGTTTTCCTTGTAAAATATACAGATCTTCGCCGGTCGTTTTGGTTTCAGGCTGGAAATAGCTCTTCGCCGGTAAGTTACACCCGGAAGTTAAATACACTTGTATTAAAATACAACCATACCAAGCGCGGTCTAAACGGTTTTTCTTAGAACAGGGGCCGGAGGCCAGATCCAACCACAATTTTCAACCAAAAGATAATAAAGGAAATAGGGGATGTAATCCCACACGACAGATAAAAACTGCTAAAGGAAAGCTAATAGACTATGAACAGAGAAGCAAAAGGAACAATGTCTAAGCCTCGACCTCCAATGCGGTGGAACCAGAGGGATAGACGAAGTCTTGAGGGGAAGTCATGCCATCAGAAGAAGATCATTCCTTGGTTCGCTCCCATTTGGTGAGACGTTTGCCTTCCACCTCCACCACTGAAGAAGACCCATTTCTCCTTGCCCTAGTTCAAAGGGCCTCGCATGCGGCAAGGTAGAGCAGCTCACCCGAGAGCACACACGGACACAAGACTAGCTACCAAGGATATGCAACATCGAGCATGACCACCTCACCAAACAAAGAGAGCACGTGGACTATCGTCATCGCACACAAAACAAATCACACTGAGGACGCGTGCAATAGAACAAGATCACCACTGATGACACGGCCAAAAAATTGAGTAACAAAGTCATGAAGCCACGCCGGAGCTAGCCAGGATCGCTGGCACTCATCCCCACTACTGCGTCGCTATCGCCGAAAAGGGAACCCGATCCTCTCTCCCTAGGCTCAAGGGTGTTGTGCCATCGGACAATCTAGACCACTCGGAGGAGAAGAGCACACCGTCTGAGGAGGAACCAAAATTTTCCTTGGTACTATGCCCCATGAAGTTCAAATCAAGCCCCTGAAGGAACCTACGAGTTCACAACTGCACATACATGACCCCACAACAAGATGGTGCCTTGGAGGAGTGGACGATGTAGCAGCATCGCTACCGACCAATCCCAAGAATTTAGGGTTTTCACCCGAGCACATGGGAAGGAGGAGAGAGGGCATGCATCTCGACGTCGTCTCCAAGGGAGGAAATGGCACCCTAAACGTCTTGGACATCAATGGTCATCACCGTCGTCGAAAATTTCCCCCAGACATAGCTCCCAGCTCAACTCCCACCCAGCCTCTCCGCGGTCACAGCAGAGGGGAGACGGAAGTCGACACTACAGCAAATGCCCTCCACCACCGGAAGGGCGCAACCCTCACCACCGAGTCCGCTGCCTCTGAGCCCTGGGTCCTTGCTCGAGAAGAGGAACGGCAGAAGACCTCGCTGCCACCCTTGGTGGCTATGTGCGAGATTCTCGATGGTTATTTTGGCGACAGCGAGGGTAGAGGGAGAGAAGGGAACAACGCAATGGAGAAAACCTAGTTGCCCCCCGAGTCTCCCTTGGGGGGCGATGTGAGGGATGGGCTGAGGTGACAAACTGGTAATTAATTTCTGATTTTGTTCTACCGATAGAGGTAATGAATCAACAAGTGGGAACACCCACTAGTAGAAAACAGGGCTTTGGTTGAGGTCAGAAAAGAGCATTAATCCCGGTTGCATTACGAACCGGGACTAATGTGAGCATTAGTCCCGGTTCGAGCGGCTAGGGCGCCGTGCAAGCATTAGTCCCGGTTCAAATGGGACCTTTAGTCCCGGTTGGAGCCACAAACCGGGACTAAAGGGTGCGATGCCCTTTAGTCCCGGTTCGTGGCTCCAGCCGGGACTAAAGGTTCGAGCCACCAACCGGGACTAAAGGGGTTGAGGCTTTAGTCCCGGTTCGTGGCTTCAACCGGGACTAAAGGTGGCCAACCGGGACTAAAGGTTACACACACCTTTAGTCCCGGTTGGAGCCACGAACCGGGACTAAAAGGGTTCTGAATTTTTTTTTTGTTTTTTCATTTATTTTTTGTTTTTAGTTTCTGTTTTAAATTGCTTATATCTTTTAGGATATTTGATGTTTTTGAGTGATTCTTTTTGCATTAGATTCAAAATTTTGTCTAGTTTCTATTTGTGCCATTAGTTTTCAAATTTGAATGATTTAAATTTGAATTTGTTCAAATTTGCTTCAAACCCTAGATTGTGAATAATTTGAGTTTAAAAATAGTTTTTCATTTAATTCTTTTTGCTCCTAGTCACATGTTAGATTGTTGTCACAGTAAGATTTATTTGGTTATTTTTAGAATAATTTAAATTAGGATTTTAATTAAAACGGTACTTTTTTGCTTATATAGTTGTTTTAGTCCTTTAATTGTTGTTTTCAATTATTGTTAGCTAGTTCTTTCTGTAGATTTTAACATGTTGTAGTATGCTTCTGTTAGACAACAATAGATAATTTTTTTTAATTAATTAATATTAATTTTGCTACTGTTTTGTATTAATAGTTGTTTAGCCTTTAATAATAGTTGATAGAATTAATTTTGCTATATTAAAAAGTAATTCTTTTTGCCACTTTAATAGAACGTGACTCTGGCTTGGTTAACCTTAGTTGTGACTCTGGCTGGGACGGTGCTAGCAGATGTAGTCGACGGTAGGATTGGATGGACACCATCCCGGACTAAAGGGGTTCAGCAATTTTCAAACTCTACCACCCCTCCCCCCCCCCCCCCCCCCCCCCCCGGGGTGTATCGCCATTTTAGTTTTGAAAAAAACAAAAGAAAATGATAAAAACTTCAAAAATTAAAATTCTTCGAGATGTAGTTATGTTACTACATCTACTAGTTAGGAAAATTAAAAAACATAAATTTGGACATGTTTTGCAAAAAAAGTGTTATGAAAAAGTAAAGCGGCTATAACTTTTGCATACGATGTAGAAAAAAAATGTATAATATATCAAAATGTTCAGCACGAAAATCCGGTTTCGATTTCGATCGCCGTAGGCAGTTTTGCAATTTTTAGAATCCTTAAATTCTGAAAGGAAAAAAAGTTATCTTCAAATTTATGTTTTTTGATTTTTTGGTCAAACTCTGGTCAAACTATGGTCAAACTACTTATTCAAGAAATATTAGTGTTACTAAATCATTATTGTTTTTTAGAATAATAGTTTCAAACTCAAACAGTGCTTCATGCTCAAGTTCAACTCCTAAGGGTTAATAGGATTGACAGCTTACTATTGTCAGAAAAATAGCAAGTGCAGACTTGGAAATTAGGGGGAATAGAACTCGGAAGTTAATCGTGCTTAGGCTGGGGTAGTGAGAGGATGGGTGACCAGCCAGGAAGTTAGAGGATTTGGAATGAGTGGTCCATACTTGAGCAGTGATGAGGGGTGATTAGAGATTAAATTGTGAAATAATTCAGAAATTTGAAAATCAGAAAAAAATTCAAAATTTTCTTTTTCAAAAATTTCAGAAAAACAAAATTTCAAAAAAAATTCCTTTAGTCCCGGTTGGTGGAGCTCCAGACAGCGGCCACGTGAAGCTCCTTTAGTCCCGGTTCGTAAGCGAACCAGGACTAAAGGTTTTGGGCTTTAGTCCCGGTTCCAGAACCGGGACTAAAGGCCCTCTGGAACCGGGACTAAAGGCCCGTTTTCTACTAGTGACCCCGCTCAAAATTATGTTGGTGTAGTCTTTTATGGTGGTTGCTTTCATGGTGACGATGAGAGGACACATGGTATAGTAATGGGTTGACACCTATGAGTTGGAGAGGAGAATAGTTGCCACAAAGAAGAGCTATTATTGGGACTTCGCTTGGTCGGGTCAGCAGTGCATGGCTATGTCAAGCCTCGAATCGTATTGGGCTTGGGCCAGCCGTCTTTGGCCAATCCATCACACCCTACTTGCGTGGCACATGTGCCTCAATGGAGGCTCAAGAAGGACACACAATGGATTAGATCACTCTCAGACCCTGCCGACACGAGCATGGTCCGACAAGTTGGTGTTACCTATTTCAGGCAGTCGTGGGCTGACCCAACTAAGAGAAGCGGGCTAGCGACGAGCAGTTTCCTTTCCGTTCCTGGTGTGATTTTTTCCCCTGTTTCCTTTTGTTAGTTTTCTTCTTCGGTTTTTTTTCTAGTATACGTTCCCTTGATTTCTTTAGCAAGTTTTCTTTGGTTTTTGCCTTTTCTCTATTTTTATGTTTTTTTTATCTTTTTAAAAATTCATGATCATTTTTTAAAAATTACCTATAATATTTTCATGATTATTAAAATTCTCAATCAAGTTTTGAAATACAGAGGATTTTATATATATATATAGATAAGATAGAATAGATATATATCCTAACATTTTTCAATTTAACTTTTCTAAATTCGTAATTTTTTTAAGAACATATGAACATTTTAAAATTCGTAGTTTTTTAAAAACAATTGAGATCACTATTTAAAGTTCATGAACATTTTTAAAAATTCAAGAATATTATTCAAAATTGAATAAAAAAATTAAATCATGCAGAATAATAATTTTGTGATCATTTTTTACTTCCAATTTATGTTATTTTGAAAATCTATAATTTCTACCAACTGGTTTTCGAAAATACGAGGAACCTAAGCGAAAGAGAATTGCTTAAAGTGAATGAATGTTCGCACAGGAGGTGTCCAGGTGGCTTACCCACGGGGGGTGTACATAATGTCGCTACTCGGCTTAGTGCTGGAATTATTCCAGGTAGCAGACTACGTCGCTGTTTTAGGCCAGGGGTACTATATCTCGCTTACAGCAAGACGTAGCTCCACCTCGCGGACGTGTCCAGGTTTGTGAATTTATACACTCTGTTTCATTTTTCCCTCTTTTTTTCTTTTTTTACTTTTGTTTAACATTTCGCAAAATTCTAAAATACATATATTCCAGTAAACCTTACTTAAGTTTTAAAAACAAATTGTGCCACTTTAAAAAAATTGTTCATAGCATTTGAAAATAAAATATCAATGCATATTTGAAAAAAAATGTATAACACATATTCGAAAACAAAGTTCAAAACATGAGTTTGCAAAAAATGTTAAACATGAATTTTCAAAATGGTAAAGGAATAAAAATTAGTGGTTCTGATGTACATGAAAAATACATGATTTTTATGAAAAAATGTACACATAAAACATGTATCTGACAAAAATCATTGTATTTTAAAAAGTGTTAAACGGAAAAAAATATTCCTTTTGTATAATAAAAATGTACAATGTGTATCAACAAAGTAGAAAACGAAATTAAATTGTAGAGATGTTAATCATTATTTTAAAAGTGTGAAACATGTAAAAAATAATGTTTCATAAGTATACAAAAAATGGACAACATGAAAAAAGTAGACATAAAGACATATATTATAGCAAAATGTTAATGACGTATTTAGCAATTGTTAAACATGTATAAAAAATTCTTCACATATACGAAAATTGTAGACATGATATTATATATATAATATATATATAATATATATATATATATATATATATTGAAAAATATAATCTATGTATTAGAAAATTGCTAAACATATATGAAGGAATGTTCTTGATGTATACAAAAATGTATATTTTCTGTGAAAAAACCTGACATGTGTTGAACAAAAAGAGAAGAACAAACTAAACCGAATAAACCAGTGGAACAAAGTGAAAATCAAAGAAAACCAATGAAAATCAAGAAAAAAAACAAAGAAAAATGAAGAAAATGAAAAAAGAATGACAAAAAACCCGATGAAAAACAGAAGAGACCTAATCTAAAACAGTGGAAAACAGTCAACCAAATGCTACAGTAATGGGCCAGCCAAATCGAGATGTAATACGTCTCGATACGGGCGACATATAGGTCCTGCGCCGCCTCGCCTCTAGTGCTGGGGGCACAATCGCCTTAGTGGGTCAGCCAATTAAAGCGGTTTTGGAAACCTGTCTATAGAACCTTTCGTGCGAGTTTTTTTTTCTTTTTCTTTTCCTATTTTATGTGTTTCTTTACCAGATTTCTTCAGTGTTGGACCCATCTCTTCGACGTGAGAGGCATGTTGTCCTTGGCATATTACGAGGCGTAGTAGAAGGTCATTGTCTCGGGGGCCGCTGCCCACACGTGACCTTGGACCTTCTTCGCAGAGCTTGTATAGAGGAATTGGACAAAGATTGCGTTGTCCTTCCAGGGGATGACGTTGTAGTTTGTCCGGAAACACCATATGCAAAACATTTTGAATCGTCTGCTCGCGGTTCGGCAGCAGGACATTCTTCGTCTCCGCGTGAACCCATGACGAGTTGGAGAACAAGTTTGGCACTGCCCGAACAATATTGTTGTTGTTGACAGCCATTGTGTTCTCTAGCAAGCTTCTTCCGCGCTTTCGTTGGAGAGAAAGACGAGGGGGAAGAATGTGAGAATGTGCTCCTCATCGAACGTTTGCCATGGTATTTTTAGTGGAATGGGGGTGGGCATTCGCAAAAATTAATTCTCTCTTCAATGTGGCGGAAACCTCAAATGGGAATATGGAATGGATTCCCATGAGTGAAAGCATGCCAGGCGATATGAACTCGGAACTTGTTTAGTTTCACACCAGTGCCATCAAATTATGTTTAGAGGTTATTAGTGGTGTAGCCGCATTCCCAAACGCTACTAGAGTGAACAAGCCAACACCACTAATAAATGGGCCCAGAATATCGCATGGCTGGTGGGACCCATTTTACTCTGGTGACGCTGATAAGGCCAGGCAATGCCACCGATAGTGGTTTTCATTAGTGG
Organism: Thinopyrum elongatum; assembly: GCA_011799875.1. Classification (NCBI taxonomy): domain Eukaryota; kingdom Viridiplantae; phylum Streptophyta; class Magnoliopsida; order Poales; family Poaceae; genus Thinopyrum; species Thinopyrum elongatum. The sequence goes on along the minus strand of CM022300.1, from coordinate 584,238,499 downwards.
CATTGCCTCCTTCCTAAATGCTACTAGGGTCCATGAGCCAACGCCACTAATAAATGGGGGCTAGAATATCACATGGCCGGTAGGACCCATCTGACTCTTGTGGTGCTGGTAGATTTGCCCGCGCCACTAATAATTTGTGTACTAGTGACTTGTGACTATGTACAACGCCACTAAAACTACCCAGCGGGTCGGACAATTGGATCCTGCCTACTAGTGACGTGTTGTGATATTTTTGCGCTACTAGTGACGTACTATCAGTAGCAGCCACGAAATGCCGCACGTCGGTGGTATTTTGAATATTTACCAGCAGCGGCTAATTTTGTGATGTCGCCACTAAGTATCTTCACCTATAAGGGTTTTCCTACTAGCGAACGTGAATTTTTTGTGGTGTTTGTCAGTCATTTCCTAGTGGTATGGTAGATCACATGGTTGTTATGTTTAGATCTAAATGTTTTACCAGTAATCTGTGTGCGTGTGCAGGTTTCTATTAAGTACTGCAAGATTTTTACTGATAAGTTTATTCCTTTGGGGAGTTTAGGTAATTCCCTCTAGCAGTCACCATTGTATTTTAGAGCAATAGGGCATGACCCCGGCTCCATTTGTATAGCAAAGAAACCAAATTTTTACATGACAGACTCCAGACTACATACTCAAAAGGTAAAACGCTAGTTCAAAGAGGTAAAACGGTCTAGGGATGCCACAAAGGCAGCAGAACTAGCTATTACAGCACAAAATGCAAGCAGAACATCAAGCTCAAGCTAGTGCTAGTTCTCCATTACAGAATTTAACTCTCCCTCCTAATAGAAAGATCTAAAGGGGAAGACGCCAAACACTCCTCAGCCTGGATTCGGCCACATCAATGGAGGAGGTGCTTTCATCAGAATCTCCAGCTTTTGCACCATTGCTTGAAGGTGTCCTTTAGCATGATCTGAGGACAGCGGTTCCCACAAGGCACCGTACGAGGCAGTTTTGCGCCAGAGAACCTGCATGCCAGACCACTTAGCACGGTTGAAAACTAAATCATTTCTGGTATTCCAGATGGCCTAGAGGCCAGCAACATGTATAATGTTAATAGCAGCCATTTCATATCCTCCAGTCCAACAGTTAGAGAAGGATAGCATACTAGTTGTACCTCTATAGCCAGATATACTGGATATAACTCTCTAGAATTCAACAGCAATGTCACAACCAAAAAACAAATGATGACAAGATTCAGCTTCTGTGCAAAATGGACAGGTGATTTCAGGGATACTTTGTCTCTTGCTCAAATTGTCCCTAGTCAAAATCTTGTTGTTGACCATGAACCAAAGAAAAATATGAATTCTAGCAGGTATATTGATGGATGACACTGCAGGGGTATTTTTAGGAAGTACCCCCCTAAAATTAACAACTTTGTAGAAAGATTTAACAGTGTATACCCCACTGGAATTCCGATTCCAGACTAGGGAGTCTTCTACATCGGTGTACATGATAGAGTTAGCAATCTCCAGCAGTTCAAACCAGAGAGATAGGAGCTCATCTATAAAACATCTCATGAAAGTAATTTTCAGGTTAGAGCCATCCCACACTCTTTTTACAGTAATATCATTCTCATTAGCAAGTATATAAAGGTCCCAATACAGAGTTGCCAGGGGGCAGAACCAAACCAATGATACTCCCAAAATCTCACTCTGTTTCCATTACCAATGTTCCAGGAATACCCAAACTTAGCTTCTTGGGCAGCCCAAAGAACCCCTTTCCAAAAGGGAGAGGCCCACAAAGTGGGACAAGTGAAAATCTTAGGGGCTAGCTTGGGTGTTGTACTTAGTATCAATGATGCTTTTCCAAATCTTACCTTCATCCCTATGGTATCTACTAACCCAAGAAGCTAATAGGCAAAGGTTCATATCAGAGATGTCAGTTATGCCCAAACCTCCATACTCCTTCTTCAAGGACAAAGCCCTCCAGTTAGCCAAGTGATACTTATGATGACCATCATAATCATCCCAAAAACAATGGGCTAACTAAGAGTTGATGAGCTTAATAGCCCATTTAGGGAATTTAATGTAGCTCATTAGATAAGAGGGAATGCTGGCCAAGCAAGCTTGCACTAAAATCAGCCTCTTACCAAAGGACAAGAGCCTACCCTGACGTGGCTTCAGATTGCGTCGGTGTTTCCCCAAAGAGGAAGGGATGATGCAGCACAGCTACGGTAAGTATTTCCCTCAGTTGTGAAACCAAGGTATCAATCCAGTAGGAGAACCAAGCAACACTATGTGAATGGTACCTGCACACAAAGAACAAATACTTGCAACCCGACGCGTAAGAGGGGTTGTCAATCCCTCCTCGGTAAAAAGATAGATTAATTTGTATGAGATTGGATAAATAGATCTGAATAAAACGCGAAATAAAATAAGTAAAGAAAAAGTGCAGCAAGGTATTTTTGGGTTTTTGGAACAATAGATCTGAAAACAAAAAGGATAAAAGATAGATCTGAAAGCAATATGATAAAAGATAGACCCGAGGGCCATAGATTTCACTAGTGGCTTCTCTCGACAAAATAGCATACAGTGGGTAAACAAATTACTGTTGGGCAATTGATAGAAAAACAAATAATTATGATGATATCCAAGGCAATGATCATGAATATAGGCGTCATGTCCAAGATTAGTAGACCGACTCCTGCCTGCATCTACTACTATTACTCCACACATCGACCGCTATCCAGCATGCATCTAGTGTATTAAGTTCATGGAGAAATGGAGTAATGCAATAAGAACGATGACATGATGTAGACAAGATCTATTCATGTAGGAATAGACCCCATCTTGTTATCCTTAATAGCAACGATACATACGTGCCTCGCTAGCCCTTCTGTCACTGGGTGAGGACACCATAAGATCGAACCCATCACAAAGCACATCTTCCCATTGCAAGAAAAAACAATCTAGTTGGCCTAACTAAACCAAAGATTCGGAGAAAAAATACAAGGCTATAAATAATAATTCATAAAAGAGATCAAAGAAGACTCAAATAATATTCATGGATACAGATATGATCATAAACTCGAACTTCATCGGATCCCAACAAACACACTGCAAAAAGTCATTACATCAAATAAATCTCCAAGAGACCATTGTATTGAGAATCAAAAAGAGAGAAGAAGCCATCTAGCTACTGCCTACGGACCCATAGGTCTATGGTGAACTACTCATGCATCATCGGAGAGGCACCAATGAGGACGATGAACCCCTCCGTGATCGTGTTAGATTGGATATCGTGGTTCTGGAACTTGCGGCGGCTGGAATTGTGTTTCGTCGACTCCCCTAGGGTTTCTGGAATATTTGGGTATTTATAGAGCCGAGAGGTGGTGGAGGAGACCTTCGTGGGCCCCATGATACATCAGGGCGTGCTAGGGGCCTCTAGCGCGCCCTGGTGTATCGTGGGCCCCACGGGCCTCCCCCAGGTGCTTCCTTGGCTCTCAAGTTGTCTTCTGGTCCAAAAAAATCTCCAAAGAGTTTCGTTGCGTTTGGACTCCGTTTGATAGGGATATTCTGTGAAGTAAAAAACAAGCAAAAAATAGCAACTGACACTGGGCACTATGTCAATAGGTTAGTCCCAAAAAATGAGATAAAGTTGCTATAAAATGATTGTAAAACATCCAAGAATGATAATATAACAACATGGAACAATCAAAAATTATAGATACGTTGGAGACGTATCAGCATGCCCAAGCTTAATTCCTGCTCGTCCTCGAGTAGGTAAATGATAAAAACAAATTTTTTGATGTGGAATGCTGCCTAACATGTTCATCGCATATTCTTTTCTTTTGTAGCATGGACATTTGGACTTTTAGATGGTTCAAAGCAATAGTCTAGTTTTTTGACATGAAGACTTTAATACTCAAGCATATCAACAAGCAACCATGTCTTTGAAAATATCAACACTAAAGAAAGTTATCCCTAGCCCATCATGCTCAATCATTGATCCATTCACGAAACATACTCGAATATTAGCTACACAAGTATGATCATAATACTCCCTAGTTGGTGCTTTATAAGAGAAGATGGAGACTCAAAAAGATAAAAATTGCATAAAAGTAAATAGATAGGCCCTTCGCAGAGGGAAGCAGAGATTTGTAGAGGTGCCAGGGCTCAAAGCTTAAATTGAGAAATAAAAATATTTTGAGAGGCATACTTTTCCCGTCAACGAAAACGACCGAGTAATTCCCAACACTTTCCATGCTAGATATATCATAGTCGGTTCCCAAACGTAAAATAAAGTTTATTCCTTTTTCCACCATACTTTCACACTCCACGGCTAGCCGTATCCACAGGTATCGTCCATACCAACACTTTCCAAGGAATTTATTATTTGACAACATTAAGTAAATTTCTTTTTCATTTCGGGACTGGGCATCCCTATTACCGCCGTACTCTCGTGCAATGACAAGTGAATAAACACTCATCTTGAGAATAACACATCTAGCATGGAAAATATTGGCCACCCCCTACCGCTTCATGAGCGGTACGGGCACACAAAAAGGAAATTCATTTTGAAAATTAGAGTTGGCACATACAAATTTACTTAGAACGGCACGGAAATACCGCATATAGGTAGGTATGGTGGACTCATATGGCAAAACTTGTTTTAAGGATTTTGGATGCACAAGTAGTATTTCTACTTAGTACAAGTGGAGACTAGCAAAAAGATTGAGAAGCAACCAACCAAGAAACGAAAATTCTCATAAACGAGCATTAAGCATACCTAACACCGAATAATGCACCACAAGTAGGATGTAATTTCATTGCATAACTATTGACTTTCGTGCTTGCATAGGGAATCACAAACCTTAACACCAATATTCTTACTAAAGCATAATTACTCACCAACATGACTCACATATCACTATCACCATATCTCAAAACTATTACAAAGAATCAAGTTTATTTTGTCCAATGATCTTCATGAAAGTTTTTATTATATCCCTCTTGAATACATATCACTTTAGGACTAGTTTCATATGCTGCAATTGCTTTTGATAAGCTCAAATAAATTTAAGTGAAGAACATGATCATAAAAAATTTCTTCTCTCAAAATAATATAAGTGAAGCATGAGAGAATTTCTTCAAAAATTTACTAACTCTCAAATAAATCTAAGTGAAGCATGAGAGGATTTCTTCAAAAATATTAAAGCACACCGTGCTCAAAAAGATATAAGTGAAGCACTAGAGCAATTCCATAGCTCAAAAAATTTAAGTGAAGCACATAGAGCAATTCTAACAAATCATAGCATAATATTGGCTCTCTCAAATAGGTGTGTCCAGCAAGGATGATGGTGACAAACTAAAAAGCAAAACAAGCAAAGACTCATATAATACAAGACGCTCCAAGCAAAACTCATGATATGTGACGAATAAAAATATAGCTCCAAGTAAAATTACCGATGGTTGTTAGAAGAAAGAGGGGATGCCTTCCGGGGCATCCCCAAGCTTAGTTGCTTGGTTCTTCTTGAATATTAACTTGGGGTGCCATGGGCATCCCAAAGCTTATGCTTTTTTCACTCCTTATTCTTTCATCCATCGAGATCTCACCCAAAACTTGAAAACTTCAATCACACAAAACTTAACAAAACCTTCATGAGATCCGTTAGTATAATAATACCAATCTTTGCTTTAATTACTGTTGAAAACCCATTCATATTTTGTTATTGCATTATATCTACTATATTCTAACTTTACCATGGCTTATACCCCCCGACACAATCCATAGATTCACCAAAATAAGCACACAATGCAAAGAAAACAGAATCTGTTAAAAACAGAACAGTCTATAAAGATGTGAATTTTACTCATACTTCTGTAACTCAAAAAGTTCTAAAAAATTAGGAAAACAGAGAAAATTTGATATCAATCTTGTGTAAAAAATTCAAAATTTGTCGTCGCTTATGTGAATTTAAACAATTCTATTACTGGACGCAAAAGTTTCTGTTTTTCAACAGGATCAAATCAACTATCACCCAAAGCTATCCCAAAGGCTTTACTTGCACAAACACTAATTAAAACATAAAAAACACAATCATAACAGTAGCATAATTGTGTAAACACTCAAGAACAAAAAGAAAAAGGCAAAAATAAATTTTATTCATTGGGTTGCCTCCCAACAAGCGCTATCGTTTTTTGCCCCTAGCTAGGCATAATGCATAGATTCAAGTATTGTCATCTTTAATTTTTGATCCATAGGCCGCCCTCATGATAGATTCATATGGTGGCTTAATTCTTGTTCTAGGGAAGTGTTCCATACCCTTCCTTAGTGGAAATTTAAATTTAATATTACCCTCTTTCATATCAAACACGGCACCTATAGTTCGTAAAAACGGTCTACCAAGTATAATGGGACAAGACGAATTGCAATCAATATCAAGAACAATAAAGTATATGGGCACATAATTCCTATTTGCAAGAATAAGAACATCATTAATTCTTCCCAAAGGTTTTTAATAATAGAATCCGCCAAGTGCAAATTAAGAGAACATTCTTCAATATTGGTAAGAACAAGCACATCACAAAGAGATTTCGGAATTGTTGAAACACTAGCACTCAAATCACATAAAGCAAAGCGCTCATCATTTTTAATCTTGAATTTTATGGTAGGTTCCCATTCATCATATAATTTTCTAGGAATTAAAATCTCTAACTCTAACTTTTCTTCTAAAGCTTTCGTCATGGCATCAACAATATGTTTAGTAAAAGCTTTATTTTGTTCATAGGCATGGGGTCAATTTATCATGGATTGCAACAAAGAAATACATTCAATGAAAGAGCAATTATCATAATCAAAGTCTTCGTAATCCAAAAGAGTGGGCACATCACCAGTTAAAGTTTTGACCTCTCCAAACCCACTTTCATCAAGATTTCCGCCCTCCGAATTATTGGGACGCCCTCTAGCTAAAGTTGACTCTTCTTCAGCCCCTTTATCATCAATTTTAATTTTACTAAAGAAGGAATCAATAGAAAAAACACCAATCACTTTAAGATCTTCATCATTTTTATGAAAGCAATCGGTAGAAAACGCTCTTTCCATGAATTCCCTTTTAGCTCTAAGCATAGCGGTTCTTTTCTTACTTTCATACATAGAAATATATAAAGCTTTAATTTATTCATTGATATCAACCTTAGGTGGAAAAAAAATTAATCTTGAGATTTTCTACATCATGAGAAATTCTATCAATGCTTCTAGACATATCATCAGTCTTATTCAACTTTTCTTCTATCATACTATTGAAAACTTTTTGAGCATTGATAAATTCTTTAATACTATTCTGAAGATCAGAGGGGTTCCTATTATTATTATAAGAAGAATTACCATAGGAATTGCCATAATTATTAGAGGAATTTCCAGGAAAAGGCCTAGGTTTAAAATTACCTCTATAAGCATTCTTATTAAAATTGTTTCGCGAGACAAAATTCACATCTATGGGATCACTATTTTGCTCAATCAAAGTAGACAAAGGACATCATTAAGATCAATAGGAGCTATTTTACTAGCAACCAATTTCATAAGAGCATCAACTTTTTCACTAAAGTACTAATTTCTTCAACCGAATTAACTTTTTTACTAGCAGGTGCTCTTTCGGTATGCCATTGTGAATAATTTGCCATGATATTAGCAAGTAATTTAGTGGCTTCACCCAAAGAAATCTCCATAAAAGTACCACCTGCAGTGGAATCTAAAAGATTTCTAGAAACAAAATTCAATCGCGCATAAAAAAATTGTATGATCATCCAAAGATTTAAACCATGAGTAGGACAATTTCTTAGCATCAATTTCATTCTTTCCCAAGATTGTGCAACATGTTCATGGTCAAGTTGCTTAAAATTCATGATTTGATTTCTAAGGGAAATAATTTTCGCCGGCGAAAAATACTTAGTAATAAAAGCATCCTTGCACTTATCCCAAGAATCGATACTATTGCGAGGCAAAGAAGAAAACCAAAATTTTGCACGATCCCGCAAGGAGAAAGGAAATAATTTCAACTTCACAATATCATTGTCCACATCTTTTTAATTTTGCATATCACACAATTCTACGAATGTATTTAGATGGGACGCGGCATCCTCATTAGGAGTACCGGAAAATTGATCTTTCATAACAAGATTTAACAAAGCGACATTAATATCACAAGATTCCGCACTAGTGACGGGAGGAGCAATTGGAGTGAAAATAAAATCATTATTATTGGTATTGAAAAAATCACACAATTTGGTATTTTCTTGAGACATAGTGATTACGCAAACAAGATTGCAAGCAAACAAGAGATCCGACGAGAAAAAGGCGAACGAAAAAATGGGCGAATAAAAGGCAATTTTTTGTGAAGTGGGGGGAGATGAAAACGAGAGGCAAATGACAAATAATGTAAATTGCAAGGAGATGAGATTTGTGATTAGGAACCTGATAGATGTTGATGATGTCTCCCCGGCAACGGCGCTAGAAATTCCTTTGACGTGGCTTGAGACTGCGTCGGTATTTCCCCAAAGAGGAAGGGATGATGCAGCACAGCTACGGTAAGTATTTCCCTCAGTTGTGAAACCAAGGTATCAATCCAGTAGGAGAACCAAGCAACACTATGTAAATGGTACCTGCACACAAAGAACAAATACTTGCAACCCGACGTGTAAGAGGGGTTGTCAATCCCTCCTCGGTAAAAAGATACATTAATTTGTATGAGATTGGATAAATAGATCTGAATAAAACGCAAAATAAAATAAGTAAAGAAAAAGTGCAGCAAGGTATTTTTGGGTTTTTGGAATAATAGATCTGAAAACAGAAAGGATAAAAGATACATCTGAAAGCAATATGATAAAAGATAGACCCGGGGGCCGTAGATTTCACTAGTGGCTTCTCTCGAGAAAATAGCATACGGTGGGTAAACAAATTACTGTTCAGCAATTGATAGAAGAACAAATAATTATGACGATATCCAAGGCAATGATCATGAATATAGGCATCACGTCCAAGATTAGTAGACCGACTCCTGCCTGCATCTACTACTATTACTCCACACATCGACCGCTATCCAGCATGCATCTAGTGTATTAAGTTCATGGAGAAACGGAGTAATGCAATAAGAACGATGACATGATGTAGACAAGATCTATTCATGTAGGAATAGACCCCATCTTGTTATCCTTAATAGCAATGATACATATGTGCCTCGCTAGCCCTTCTGTCACTGGGTGAGGACACCGTAAGATCGAACCCATCACAAAGCACCTCTTCCCATTGCAAAAAAAAAAATCAATCTAGTTGGCCTAACTAAATCAAAGATTCGGAGAAGAAATACGAGGCTATAAATAGTCATGCATAAAAGAGATCAAAGAAGGCGCAAATAATATTCATGGATATAGATCTGATCATAAATTCGAACTTCATCGGATCCCAACAAACACACCGCAAAAAGTCATTACATCAAATAGATCTCCAAGACACCATTGTATTGAGAATCAAAAAGAGAGAAGAAGCCATCTAGCTACTGCCTATGGACCCGTAGGTCTATGGTGAACTACTCACGCATCATCAGAGAGGCACCAATGAGGATAATGAACCCCTCCGTGATCGTGGTAGATTGGATCTCGTGGTTCTGGAACTTGGGGCGGCTGGAATTGTGTTTCGTCGACTCCCCTAGGGTTTCTAGAATTATTGGGTATTTATAGAGCTGAGAGGTGGTGGAGGAGACCTTCGTGGGCCCCATGATTCATCAGGGCGCGCTAGGGGCCTCTAGCGCGCCCTGGTGTATCATGGGCCCCATGGGCCTCCCCCAAGGTGCTTCCTTGGCTCCCAAGTTATCTTCTAGTCCAAAAAAATCTCCAAAAAGTTTCGCTGCGTTTGGACTCCGTTTGATAAGGATATTCTGCGAAGTAAAAAACAAGCAAAAAACAGCAACCGACATTGGGCACTATGTCAATAGGTTAGTCCCAAAAAATGATATAAAGGTTCTATAAAATGATTGTAAAACATCCAAGAATGATAATATAACAGCATGAAACAATAAAAAATTATAGATACGTTGGAGACATATCATACCCCTCCACCCAATAGCTCTCTTAATGACTTTATCAACCATAGGTTGGAGGTCCTCTCTTCTAAGTTTGTTAAAATGAAGAGGGGCGCCAAGGTAATTAATGGGGAAAGCATTCAACTTAAAGCCCAGTATTTGGGCAAATTTAACAACATTATCTCTATCTATATTGATAGGGACTAAATCACACTTATGAAAGTTGATCCTCATACAAGATAGTTGTTCAAAGCAAGAAAGCAACCATTTAAGGTTTCTAGCATGCTCCAGATTATTATCAAGGAACATCAAAGTATCATTAGCATATTGCATGCTAATGACACCAGCAGGGTTAGAGGGGGGAAACACACCAGCAATCATTTGCTTATTAGCAGCTCTAACCAGTATTCTAGTGAATACATCAGCAGCAAGATTAAAAAGTAATGGGGAAGCAGGGTCACCTTGTCTCACACCCTTGCCTGCTATAAAAATCTCACTATTGGTGTCATTAATCCTGACCCCAACAGAGCCCTTATGGAGTAAGGTTTCTAATTTATGCATCCACTTGGGACCAAATCCTCTTCTTCTAAGCATGTCCTAAAGGAACTTTCTATTAACCATATCATAGGCTTCTCATAATCTAATTTGAAACAAAAACCAGGAAGGTGATTGCTAGCCACAGCATGAATCACTTCATGGGCAGCTACAATACTTTCCAAAACTAGTAAGCGTGCATGTGCAACGCACGTCTCTGCAGAGGCATGTCGGGGCAATGATCTGAGAAGCGGTACCGGCTGAGTGCGCAAGGCATGTTGGAGCAGTGGACATCAGGGAGGCAGCCTCCAGAGTTTTGCGACTTTGACGCTATGGACCTCATGTCATGTGGGTTGCAACTATTGTAGTTATGTGAAATGCTTGTCTCTTCGTCGTCACAGGAGAGTGCCTCATGACTTTGGCGGTGATGGAAGAGCGGCTTGTTTGGCGGAGCGAGTCCCCTAGCTAGTGTGTGTTTGTGTGGTTGGCATGTGGCGCCCCCGGCTCGATCGTACACTAATCATGCACGCAAACGTGTACGATCAAGATCAGGGACTCACGGGAAGATATCACAACACAACTCTAAAACATAAATAAGTCATACAAGCATCATAATACAAGCCAGGGGCCACGAGGGCTCGAATACAAATGCTCGATCATAGACGAGTCAGCGGAAGCAACAATATCTGAGTACAGACATAGGTTAAACAAGGTGCCATAAGATGGCTAGCACAAACAGGGATACAACAGATCGAACAGGCGCAGGGCCTCCTGCCTGGGATCCTCCTAACTACTCCTGGTCGTCGGCGTCCTGGACGTAGTAGTAGGCTCCGTCCTGGTGGTAGTAGTCGTCGAAGGCGGCGTCTGGCTCCTGGGCTCCAACATCTGGTTGCGACAACCAGCAAGAAGGGAAAGGGGGAAAGGAGGGGGAAAGCAACCGTGAGTACTCATCCGAAGTACTCGCAAGCAAGGATCTATACTACATATGCATGGTATATGTGTAAAGAGGCAATATCGGTGGACTGAACTGCAGAATGCCAGAATAAGAGGGGGATAGCTAGTCCTGTCGAAGACTACGCTTCTGGCAGCCTTCGTCTTGAAGCAATAGAAGAGATTAGTTGGAAGTTAACCAAACAACAACGTATAGCATAATCCTACCCGTCGATCCTCTCGTCGCCACCATGCGAGAGAGCGACCACCGGGTTATATCTGTCACTTGTAAGGGTGTGTTTTATTAAGTATCCATTTCTAGTTGTCATGAGGTCGGAATACAACTCCGGGTCGTCCTTTTACCGAGGTACACGGCTATTCGAATAGATAAACTTCCCTGCAGGGGTGCACCACATATTCCCCAACACGCTCGATCCCCTTTGGCCGGACACACTTTCCTGGGTCATGCCCGGCCTCGGAAGATCCACACGTCGCAGCCCCACCTAGGCTCAACAGAGAGGTCAGCACGCCGGACTAATCCTAGGCACTCTGGGGTCTGGGCCCATCGCCCAGTGCGCTCCTGCACGTTGCGTACGCGGCCGCGAGCAGACCTAGCAACCCACACGATCACGGCGGTTACGTTAGCGCGGTCCAACACGGCGCGCGCCGCTCAGTCGCTGACGTCAAGAAGGCTTCAGCTGATACCACGACGCCGGGATACCCATAACTACTCCCGCGTAGTTGGTTAGTGCGTATAGGCCAGTGGCCAGACTCAGATCAAATATCCAATCTCGTTAAACGTGTTATTATGAAGTAAACGCGAACGCCGACCAGGGCCTGGCCCACCTGTCTCCTATGTGGTCTCAACCTGCCCTGTCGCTCCGCCACAAAGATCCACTCAAAGGGCCGTTGGGACAAAGGTCCTTTCAGCCCCCAATCCGTGAATCACTCGCGGGTACTCTTCGAGCCGACCCGACTTTAGTCACCATTTGTATAGTATGCATATGTGTATAGTATAACCCGTGATCACCTCCCGAGTGATCACGGCCCGATAGTATAGCAAAGCAGACTGACAAGAATGCAGGGCCAATGATGATAAACTAGCATCCTACACTAGGCATTTAGGATTGCAGGTAAGGTATCAACAGATGTAGCAACAGTGTCAGGCTATGCATCAGACTAGGATTAACGGAAAGCAGTAACATGCTACACTACTCTAATGCAAGCAGTATAGAGGAGAATAGGCGATATCTGGTGATCAAGGGGGGGGCTTGCCTGGTTGCTCTGGCAAGTAGGGGTCGTCAACAACGTAGTCGGTCGGGGCACCAGCAGCTGCGTCGGTCTCGTAGTCTACCGAAGAGAAGAGGGGGGAGAAACAGTAAACACACGGCAATAATGCAACAGGGATGCATGACATGTCTAAATGATATGCCGGGGTGATATACAGCCTAACTAAGCGATTTAGTTAATTTAGGAATTTATTCGGATTTATTTAATTAAAGTTGGACACTATTCATTTATCGGAATCGGTCTAATTGTTCAATGTTCTCATAGCTGCGGGCATCTGACGGGAATACGGAGGATGTATTCGGGTTCGTATCGTCGTTCTGAGCAAGTTTCATGTATAAAATATTTTCATCGGAGTTACGGTTTAAAAGATATGATTTTCTAAAGTTTTTATTAATTTCTGAAATTTTAATTAATTATTTAATTCAACATTATCCGAAACAGTAATTGATGATGTCAGCATGACATCATGCTGACGTCAGCAGTTAATTAAGTTAATTTCTAATTACTGTTTAATTAACACTAATCAGTTAATTAGATTAACCTAATCAGGATTAATTAACTAATTAATTAATTAATTAATTAATTAATTATTTAATTATTTTAATTATTTATTTTTATTTCTTTCTTTTTCTTTTATTAAAACGTTCTGGGGGGGGCCCACTGGACAGTGGCACAGCCGGACTCGTCCGCGCTGTGCCCGTCCAGAGCCGGACGTGTCCGCGCGGTAGGGGGGGTCAACGCGCGCGCGCGCGCACGCACTGGCCGAGGCCAGGTGCGGTGGCCGGCCAGGGGTGGCGGCGAGGGCCGAGGCCGGAGCGGGGCGCGCCGGCCGTGGCCGTGGAGAGGCGGCCGCGGGAGGAGCGCTGGGGGCCGGCGCCGGCGTGCGGGTTGCGGGCGGGCGGCGTGCTCGGCGAGGGCGCGCGAAGGCGAGGCAGGGCCGGAGCGGGGGCGCGTGCACGGGCAGGGAAGGGGGAGGCCTGGGGCCTCACCGAGATTCGCAGGGACGGGGCAGCGGGCTCGAGCTCGTGGAGGGGGTCGGCGACGGGGTCGAGGCGGGGCGTCGGCGTCGAGCGCGAGGAGGGGCTCGGGGGTGGAGGCCGAGACGACGGTCGACGGGGAGGCCGGCGTCGGTGGAGTCCGGCGAGGCGCGAGGTCCAAGGGCGACGGCGGTTCGCGGCGCGTCGGAGACGAGGCGGAGACGGGGCGCGTCGGGCGAGCGCGCGGGGCTCGGCCCGAGCGAGGGCACGTCGGGGACGAGGTCGTCGGCGACAACGGCACGGAGACGAGGTGCAGGCCGCGGGGAGGCGCGGGCTCCGGGCGCGCGAGCGGCGTCGGCGACGGGGCGGACGGATCGGGGATCGCCCGATCCAGATCCACCGGGGAGGGGGCGACCGAGCGCCAGGCGGCTGGTCGGGGAAGAGGAGAGGACGGAGCGACGTCGTGTGGCGGCGGCGTCGGCGAGCGGCGTCGGCGACGGGGCAGCCGGGATCGGGCCGGCGCCCGATCTGGATCGGGGGGGGGGAATCGGGGGTAGGGTTAGGGTTTGGGCCGGGGGGGTGGCCGGCTAAGTAGGCGCCGGCTGGGCCGGCCTGCGGCCTGGTGCGGTGGCTTGCTGGGCCGAGGCCCAGTCGGGGGGGGGTGTTGCTCTCTTTTTTTTCCTTTTCTGTTTCTTTTTCCTTTTCTTTATCCTCTTTTCTCTACTGTTAAATGTTTATGCCCCAAATGGTTTTTGTAAAAAGTGTGACCTATTTCATAAATACCAGTGCATTATTCCTTAACACCTAAAATTAGTTTGGACAAAACATAATTCCATATTTATTTCAGATTTAATAAATGGTTATTAAATATCATCTTTATCCACTGTTTGAGGTTGTTCGAGTCACTTATCCAATTCCAATGATGTTGGTTTCAATTTTAGAATAGCCTCTGGAATATTTGTTATTTATCTGACATTTTAGTTTCTATGTTGGACAACTTTTATATCCCACTTTCATTTAAATTTGAATTTGACTTAGGAGTTGAAATGCAATATGATGCTAATGATGATTGTGCACTATTAATCATGATGACATGGCCTCATCAAAAGGGTGATCACTGTAGCTTAATACAGGGGGTGTTACATGGCATTTGTCATGGAATTCGGCATGCTGTCAAGAGTGGGCGTGGCCCTTTTGTTTTGGTTTTCGCCTGGTTTTCCGTGATTAATTGGACAATATTTTGCTTAGTCAATGAAACAACAAAGCTTTTGCTTCGTGTTTGAATTTATTTATACTCATACTCATTTACTCAACTAAAATTCAGATATATCTTATGTTTTCCTTACCAATAAAGAAGGCATGCTAAACCGATAATTCAACCCAAAGCCCGGGCTCAGATGAGCCCAGTGAACAGTACATTGATTTAAAATAGAAGAAAAGTTCAAAAATTCCAACTTTTTTGTGGTTCAAGATGCTCCTATGCGTGAATTCCATGCAAAATTTTATGAAGTTTGGACATTCGAGAAGCTCGTGGCAAAAAAGACAAAATCAAGCATGAATAGTGCGATTTTTAAAGTTTCTCAGACATTCAATTTTTTTTTTGCCACAAGCTCCTTGAATGTCCAAACTTCACAAAATTTTGCATGGAGTTCACGCATAGGAGCATCTAGCACCACAAAAAATTGGAATTTTTTAAACCCTTTTTCTGTTTCAAATTGCGGTATTGTTCACGCCTGGGCTCATCTGAGCCCAGGCACCAAATCGCCGCTCTCAACCTTCTAAGCGTGCCTCTTAGTGAAAAATGTGTGCTCATGCTGCTCTTGATCAATATAATATCTTTGGGTTTCTCATGAATACAATATTTTTGGATTTAGTCAAAGAGGCATTTGAGTCTTGCATCTACCCACTGGGTTCTTTGTTATGCTGTGGGAAGAAATCCTTGTTGGCCCTTCAAAATGAAAATGCTTGGCAACTGTAATCAGCTTATACTTGGTGCCCAACCTAGACACAAACCGCAAGAATACTTTTGTCCAACAAAGTGTTATATAATAATCCACTCATGGTCAGTGAAAACACAACGTAAGTAAACAAATGAATCACAATACATGATTGAAAGTGGTACTAATGCTTAGGTGAAGCTGATTAACTGCAGAGAAAATATGTACCGACTGTCGAAAGAGCATGACCAGCAACAGACTTTGGAGAGAAGATTTTACCACTAAATAAGCTGCTCCATTTGACATGCTCAAAAATGGACTAATGAAATAATGTGACGAAAAAGAAAATTGTAGAGCAATGGGAGTACAAGTAAGTTATATGCCCGAATAAAGCATAACCTACAAGAACATAAGGGCTAAAAATTCAAAACACAGAAAATTTACATATGCCCAGAAGGTCACTGACCAATAACCATGTGTACTTCCATATTGCGCAAACAGGGATAAACAAATTTTATCTGCAGTTAATCAGCTAAGCATTAGGTTAACACGTTGGTACTATTTTTGTTTTTCGTCCAAACTGGAACCATCATGTCCTGAGCTTCCTAAACAACAGTAGACATGCATAAGAATCCTAGTATTAATTAACAAGCTCATGGTAAGTTTGGTTAACTGGTTTTTGTAGAGTGTTCTTGGACTTGTAAACAACGTCGATGTGATGTCATATGTCAAACGACTGAGGCAGGCCCTGATTGCTATGCAATCATTGCTCTATGCTTGCTTAGTTGGTTTGAAATTTTGACAACAGTAGGTTTACTTGTTTTAGAGGGGACTTGTAAACCATGGCTACTTTTTCTTCAATCCACAACATAAAATTGGAGATAACTCCAAATAGGATTATTTCAGACAATATCCTGAATTGATCAAAACTACTACCCAACACCTACTCTGTCAAACTACTCAATTTGAGCGAAATCAGATAGAAAGAAATAGCACACTAGTAGAAAACAGGGCTTTGGTCCAAGCCAGATAATTGCATTAGTCCCGGTCGTGTTACGAACTGGGACTAATGGGTGCATCAGTCCCGGTTCGTGAGGCCAGGACGCCGGTCGGGCCTCGGCAGACACCAGTCCCAGTTCTAGACATGAACCGGGACTAAAGGTCCTCGCTCCTGGCGCAGCCCCTTTAGTCCTGGTTGGTGGCTGGAACCGGGACTAATGGTCTATCTTCTGTCCCGGTTGTGACGACCCCGGTTTAATCGTGCACTAACCATACACAGAAATGCACACGATCAAGCCTAAGGACTCACTTGAAGATATCACAACACAACTCTAAAACATAAATAAAGTCATACAAGCTTTATATTACAAGCCAGGGCCTCGAGGGCTCGAATACATAGCTCGATGGCATACAAGTGTCAGCGGAAGCATTAGATATCTGGGTACAGATATATTACAGAAATAGAGATAAGTCTTTAGATAGGCGGGGCAAAATAAAATGCTACGATCGAAAGGCGTAGGCCTCCTGCCTAGGATCCTCCGAATCCTACTCCTGGTCGTCAGTCGGCTCCTCGTAGTAGTACTCACCGAAAGGGTAGTAGTAGTAGTCGTAGTCGTCGACGGGGGCGGCTATCTCAGGGGCTCCATCATCTGGCGGCGACAATGGGATATGGGGAGAAAAAGAAAGTAAAGCAAATGTGAGTACTCATCCGAAGTACTCAGCAAGCAAGGATCTACACTACATATGCAACATTTTCAAAGGAGGGCTGTTTACGTGGACTGGGCTGCAGAAATGCCAGAATAGAGGGGGAAAGCCTAGTCCTATCGAAGACTAGCATCTTCATCGGTCTTGCAGCATTAGAAGAGTGCAGATTAACATAATGTAAAGTAGTTGTAGTATCATCAACCTCGGCCAGAGATTCTTCCTCGACTCCCTGCGAGAAAGCAATCCCAGAGCCATACTATCCAGTTCATCTCAAGTTACCAGTTCTAGTTGTACCGATCGGGATACAACTCCGAGTGTCCGTTACCGTAGGACAGGCTATCGATAGATGTTTTCTTCCCTGCAGGGGTGCACCAACTTACCCACCACGCTCGCTTAACTCTGGCCGAACACACTTTTCTGGGTCATGCCCGGCCTCGGCTAAGCAACACGCCGCAACCCGACCAAATACTTAACAGAGAGGTCAGCACGCTGGACTAAACCTATGCCCCCAGGGGTCTTGGGCCATCGCCCCGAGAACTCCTGCATGTTGCGAGGGCGGCTGAGAGCAGACCTAGCAACCCCTTAATACAAGCGCAGTTGTGTAACCAGTCCAACTCGGCGCGCGCCGCTCAGTCGCTAACGTCCATTAAGCTTCAGCTGAAGTATACGACGTAGAACGCCCATACTATGCCCACGTGATGGTTAGTGCTATCAGGCCAGAGGCCCCTCGGATCAAATATCCAAACCGTTAGAGGATTAGGAGCGCGCGGTAACGAGCAGAGACTCACGATCGATGTGACCCCGTCGCCCCGTCTCGAGGACTTGCGACAAGGGCTAAGAATGCCCGGCCACGCCTCATAGTTATCTCGCGGGCACCTCTCTGGCCAACCCGTCTCCACATCACTTCGCATTCATGCTCGCGCGGGTACCCCTCAGGGCCGACCCGTCTTTAGTAACATGGTTCAGTGTAAGTCATAGTAACAACAATAACCGTGTGTCTAACACCAACGGAACCCTGAGGAACCACCCTCGATGGAATTCCACATGATGTTATCGTCAAGGTGAACGAAGGAGGAATCACCCTCGAGGTCCACACTTGAGGTGTTGCACGACAGCGTTGGTATCGGGGGTGATGTAGGAGGAATCACCCTCGCTTACCACGACTGAATAACTAACCTACAAGGTTACCATCAAAAGTGCTGACGAGGTATCACCCTCGTCACTCGATAGCAACCCAGTAGTGTCGAGCAATCTAAGGGGGAAGTGACGTGCAGTGTCAGGGTCTGATCTTCGATCCCGTTGCTCGGGTCTTCTGAGAATCCAGCGGGGCAGACGGGACAAGTGGGTCTCTGTTAGGGCTCTACCCATCCTATACTAAATAGTTTAGGATAGCAGGCAGGTATCAATAGTAGGCTACAGTAAATAGGCTATGCAACAGAAGTAGGATAACAGTAGCAGCAGTAACATCTAATGCAAGCATAAGAGGGAAGAGAGTAGGTGATATCGGAATGCTCAAAATGGGGGTGCTTGCCTGTCTGCTCGACGGCAAGGGCAAGGTCGTCAACTGCGTCGTCGGGCTCCTGAGCAGCGTCAGCCTCGGGAGCTACGTCGACGTTGGGGTCTACCGAGAGAGAAGAGGGGCAAGAAACATATAAATACACAGCTAACGATGCAACACAAAACATGTCATGTCTAGGATGCAGTGCAGGGTTGCCTGAAGTTTGGCTAAGTCATTTTAGTTATTATAGGATTAAGGTGTGATTTATTTACCGATGATTATGCACTATT